>CM026415.1:12729220-12790736 GCA_014858505.1 Corymbia citriodora subsp. variegata
CCAAGAACTTGCGTGTCAGATCCCATTGATGAGAGTTTTGAGTGACATTATACATGACAATTTCTGCTGATGAGTTACGCACATACAAAGATGATCTCCTTTCTCAGGAACTTTTGAGGTGAAGTTGAATGTGGGTTCAAAATTGAGGAAAGATCCACTTCATCGACATAGCTCATTTGATGCTTGCCTTAGGAATGGATGAAACACATGGTCCACCAGAAGTCATAAACGGTATACCCTTGAATGTAGCAACACCTTTCTCATCAGTAAACAGATGCTGCACCAAAAACACAGTTTCAATTACAATTCTCACAGAAGCCAAAAATAATTCTTTTGGCTGAACACAGAAGCCATACCTATGAAGAAGAATTATAAGGAGTAGAAGAGTGGACCACCTAGAGCAATCTAAAACTTCTAGCTGAAAAAGTCTTGATGATCAAGTAGAGGATTAACTAACAGCTAGAAAAAATACCGGTGTTATCTTCTCCAACTGCTTCTTCTTTGGGTTCAGAACTTCTTCTGGCTTTCCATCAATCCTAAATAGAGAACCAGCAACAGCATATGAGCAAAAGGAAGCAAAGTTTGACGCTTAAAATCTACCCCAATATTTTTGCTGATATGTGTGTTTTATTGAATATGTTCCAAGCCAAAATTTAGCTGGAAGTATATGATTGATCAAATAGGTAAGCACATAACTTTCAAGAGAAATAACAATTGCTAACTAGATGTCACACAACGAATCCTATTGCCAACTAATCTGTCTAGAGAATGGCTTTACAAATGTGTCTGCATATGTGGGTGTTGTGCATGCACGCACAACATAGATCAATCAATCCCAGTTGATTGACGCACAGGCAACATAGATCAGTCAATCTCAGGTGACTGGTCGTGTATGAACACATGCAAGATAGGAACTGCTTTTACAATGTGAATAGTAAAGCACACATTGAAGTTGGCTTTAATCAAGCGTGCCCTTAATTTTTCTAAATTTCCCCATAAGCAGTTAGTTTGGTAATGTGCTATGCTTCCACAAAAGGCAATCAGCAACAGGAAGTGTTCAGGTAAGTAAATCTCAGACAAAGCTTTCCAGGCTCACCCAGAAAATGCGACCTGCTCCCCAAGTTTGGCCCCCTCTGGAGGGAGCAAAGGTTCAACAACCGAGTGATCTTCATTAGAAGCGCAAAGTACCTGAAACATGACAAATTGAAGTAAAATTTTGTGGACAATTGTCTCACAAGATCTTCACAAGTTGCAACCAATAAGAATTTCTGGGCAAGTAGGTGATTATCAAATCACAGAGATTATGGTGGCACACAACATACAATCACATGAAGAAACAACTTCCTCCTGCTAAAGCAGTCAAGGACTTCTATTTGATCAATAGTCTCACGAGCAGTCAGCTTATGCAGAAACAAGACTAAAAAGTTTAGACTCAAAGCTGAACACTGAAAACTGAAATACATGCAGCCACCATAGGCAAGGGACAAACTGAAATATCTTCAATGGATACACTGATGCATGCAGTGCCATCACCACTGATTAAGAGATGATGAATAACGAAACCAACAATTCTCACCGTGAAGCTATAGAATTTCTAGCCACACATAGGTCAATTTTGGCCAATCCAAGCTAGAAAGTACTTTTGGAGGAGCAAAGAACTTCTAATACGTTTTTCTATATATGGCTTCCCACAAAATATAGTTTTCTTAAACAGGGAAGCTCAAAGAATGTAGAAAATTCACTGATATTCAAAGAAATGAGAGTAGAATACATACCAGGCCTTCAGACATAACATCCCTGAGCTTTCCTGGTTTTACATTTGTAATGAGCACAACACTTCGGTTCTACAAGTAAAAAATAGAGAAAATTGGTCTGATTTCAAAAAGTTTATTAAGCTGCTCCTTACTTTGGCGAGGCAACGAGGTAATTACAATACCATCAACTCATCTGGACTGCAATATTTGGCCAACCCACTAACAACCTGCCTCACTTTAGCCTCTCCAACATCAATTTCTTCAACAAGTAAACTGAACCACCAAATCAAGAAAGGAACTTTAAAAATCAACCTCTGTACTTTGCATGACTATCATATCAGAATCAAAAGTTTACAAGACAAGGCAGAGTAGAAGACTCTGATTAACAAAAGCTTGCGCTTTTGGGAGAGCAGTGAGAGGGTATCTCAAAAACACACCTATCAGCAGATGGATGCTTCCATGCTTTCCTAATGAGGCCAACCCGTATATTCAGCAAGCTCACATCAATTTCTTTGTCTTTGTCAGCAGGTTCTTTTCCTGGCGCTTTCTTGCTCTCTTGATTAGTTTGACCATCTACCTTGCCCTTTTTCTGCTAGTTTTCACACATAGAAGAAAAAAAGTCAATGCATGGTAAACAAGAAGTATACTCCAAAAAGATCTTGCTCAATTGTGTGCAATGTAACTCATGTCCCAGATAACTTCTTCTGTCTTTATTATTGTTTGTGCCCATCAAATTTGGGCGTTGAACACAAGTCTTTGTACTGAATATAGTGAATATTTTTCTAAGACCATCCATGTTTTTGATGAAATTTCCTCATGATCTTATGGCCTCTATGACATGGCAACTCTGTAAGTGTAAAGAGAGAGTTGCCAAAATTCCCTAAAGCTGCCTTACAGCTGACAAAAGCAAACTTAACACCCTTTTCTGTTACCCACAAGAGGAATGATGCACTCCTGTCATTATAAATTTTGAAAATAAATGTATTGATAAGTACATCCAAATTGTCTTCAAATTTTCTTGTTTCATGTTTTCACTTTCTAAGCGTATTTTTCAGTTGGGTGGGCCTCATCCCCACAACTTATAGACTTTCAACATAAAGACTAGAAGCAAGTAGATAAATGGATGGGTTATAAAGCTTCCCACCTATAGCTAATGTCATGCAGGAAAAAGCCTTCTCTAATTTTCTATAACTCTGAAAAAGATAAAAAAAAAAGTTATTCAAAAAATTAGCAAAGCCCTAAATGGAACAACCTAAATTTTTCAAAGAATTAAGGTGTTTAATTAAATTTCCAACAGTAAATTATGATCAATTTACAAAACCCAAAAGCCATGCTTCAACAAGTGAGCATGTATGCATCCTTGAACATGTATGCATCCTCGTAAAGCAAGAGAGTCACGAACATCAATGGTATGATTATAAAGAGAAAAGTGAACAAGAAGCATAAAAAAGCACCATCACAATGGAAGATATCCATGATTTGAAAAAAAACATACATCGCTTTTCTTTGTATTTGAGCCTGCTTCTGACTTATCTGCAGCCTTTTTCGTTTTTGGATCCTCATCTGACTTAGCTACAATTTTGGGTTTCTGCCATCCAAAATCAAGCAAGTAATTGACAAGCACACAGCATTACATGGTGCCAGCATATCCTACTCATGAAATTGAAAGCAAAGACAGAATTATGTCCTGTCATTAGCAGTCTAATACAATATATGGTCTTAAACTCCACCTCACCATTAGTCCACAATTAAAGACATAAAAGCAGAACTTACCGGAGGTGCAAAAACAGCCTTCTCCAAGGTTATCTTTTCAAAAGATTCCCCAAAATCCTCCTTGTGCTGTAAGAATGAAGTATAAGACATAAAGACTGTAATTCAGACAGAAGTAGTATGTTGATAATGGATTAAAAGATGCAGGAACCACCAGTCCGAAGGGCACTGCAGGCCCAAGCCTGATACTGAATAAGATTCAGTCAACAATCCATAGCAAATATGTGTATGTATAATATATTTATCATTAGGAAGCAAAAAGAATGAGAGTAAGGAATGGAACCACTATTATGAAAGGTTAATGGGTTCGAACCACACCTGGATGTAATCAAACCATCTCATAAGATGCGGTAACTTTTGCCTGTCCGTACTTGAAAGGCCAACCTGGGAACAAGAAAACGGTCAAAGACCATCCGGTTTCATGTTCAGATTGGTACTAGGCCATGAAGCCTTACAAGTATTCAATTTTTGGAGAAGCAGCATTGCTCTACACTTTTAAACAACGAGTACTGCGTACCACAAAAGAATGAATTGTTGAGAAAACAATAACATCAGCTTCAGAGGGTGTGACTCCATTTCCTAAGAGAACTGATTTTGTGACCAACTCTTCATTCAATTTGTTGAGGGCATCAATGCATGCCTCAGTATTCCCAGGGAAGCTCTCTGCAAATTCTATCCACTTTGTCACCTACAACCAGAAATTGTGCTTTTGAATCCATAAGTGGAGAAAATTCTAAGATTTTTGAAAAAAAAGGGACACCTAATTGGTAGCATCATGCGCAAGATATAAAAGTAAAATTAAGATTGCTTTGAAGTTTTGTCTGGTCAGCTAAACCTTTCTTGTGTATGATGTGGCGCTTCGGAACCATCTTCTAGATGGGATGGCATCCCTCATTACCGTTCTTTGTATTTTTCTTTTTAACTTGAAAAAGAAGATAGCAGTAGTGGAACCTCCAAGCACTGACATTTATCTTTGCTCCAGCAACGTTTCCCTCAGATTGATGAATTATTTCCTACTGCTGAGTAGAATTTCTTTAAACAATACAACTAAATTTACCTCTTCATTGTGATCGGCAGAAGCCCCGCTTGTTGATGACTTCAAGATGTCCGAAAGCAAGCTCTTAATATCGTGTTCACCAGCCTTACTTAAGAAGGCCGTCTGCAAAAACCGATCTTTCAACTTTTAGAAACTAAAACGGCCGTGGAATAGCTAATGAACTTAGACAAACAACAAGTTGCAGGACCCTTTTTCTGAAGAAGGGGTATGAATAACTTAAATGGTCTACAAAAGTGCAACTAGATGATTTCACCACGCCGCATTTCCTCAACAAGCGCCTTTTCTATATGGGATCAAATTGAAAATCGAGCTCCGGATTGGACCCGAGCAAACATTAGCCAAGTTATGCGCGAGGCAGGAGTCGAAAGAGCAATCCGAATCCACAACTATTCCAAGATCAAGTGCCACTAAAGGCTAGTCCATGGAATGACAGGACGCCTTCTTTCCCCACCTAGAAAGCTGCCGACCATCACTCCCACCGTAAGATGATCACAGCCACTTCTTACATGCTCAGAGCCCCCAAAAGCAAACGATTACGTAATGCCTCTACGTCAGCAGCAATCGGAACAGATGCGCATTTGCCCTGGCCTCGTGCGAAGAGAGAGAGGGAGAGAATCGAATCGAATCGGTCGTAATCGAAGACGATCGACGAGCTTACAGGATCCGAGGAGAAGCGTTTACAGAGCGCGGACACCATCGCCTGCTTCGCACCGAGACTCGCGGCCATTGATGTCGTCGGATGTCTTCTTCTTCTTCCTTCTTCCTTATTCAAGTTCTCAAAATCCAAATTTACAGAAATGGAAGATTTGTGTGTCATGGACTCTCAAATTGGTGAGTAGGGTTTATGGGGTTTCCCAATCGTTGGGCTTTTCAACGAAAGCCCAACTAGATTTGATTAAGGCCCATGGACAATGTGAATTTTGCACAGGGAACCTTCCTTGTTTTTTTTTATTTATGGAAAATGGAAGAATTGCAATACTTCTTTTTTTTGACTTGTGTTTTTCTAAAACGAGTCTGCACAGGGCATGGATATGCTCCTAGTTAAATATGTCACAAAAAAATAGAAATTTTCCAATTTGAATTTCTTGAAATTTGCACCTCTTCAATTTTTCGGAATCACTTAAAAGTCGTTATTTCTACTTTCCATTTGCTTAACTTGGATCTCAAGACACTCAGAATGTACATGATAATCATTTTGTTTTATTTGTTTTCAATTTTTCTATTTTCGAGAGCAAATTTAGAATAGAAATCTATTTGGTAATGCAATTTTTTTTCTAGAACTAATTTTTAGTCCATAAATAAGTTTGGAACAAAAATGAAAAATAATTTTTCTTTTACTTTTCAATTTCTAGAACAAAAATAAGAAATAAAAACTCTTCTCATTGTTTGCTCTTGCTACTAGCCACATGTTTGCCAACTGTTGTCGTACACTCGTCATGTGATGTTCTGAAATTCGAGTATTTTGAGGGATGAATAAATGTGAATTTTGCCAATGTATTGTTAGTTGATCTCACTTGGACCCAATCATTTCCAAGATTCTAACCTTGAAAGGCAAGACTACTGAGAACGGAATTTGTGCGACTAAAAAACTTGACCTAGGAAATGACTCGATCGTGAGACTTGCATAAGGACGTTCCTATAGTTATGCATGCCGATTCCAGGGATGACTAGAAGTTGATTCACAGATAGAAATAATGGGACCATAGGTGATTCTGTCTACTATTATCGAACCCGTAAACGACCCTATGTCGATCATTAGTAATCGTGTATTATCTATCATTCGCAATTTCATGTCATTAAGGACGTTCATGTGTCGAGAAGTCTTAAACGTGATTTGGCACAAGTCGGTTATGCGTGAATCCTCGAAACCGTCTATCAGTCTGAATTATACCAAAATGACATTCGGGCGAAATTGACAAGATATGAGAGTAAGAGTTTTGGAATAGTCTTATTACTCAAAAGAAACATATTACCATTTTTTCAAAAGGTAATGACTTCGAATTTTCGGGAACATTTGAAACGAACTTTTGTACGATACTACCTTAGAAATAACTCATTGTCTCTCCAAACTGCTTCCTCGGGCAACTGTTCATTAGGAAATTGCAGCAGTTGCTGCGCCAGCTACAGGGCTCCATTAGAGCTCATTTTTGGAGGGAATCATCCTCTTGGGGTGGACTACAACATATCCGAAGCTCAGGACCCAGGTATGTCTCAATCTTCAGCAAATTCGGATATGAGCTAGGGTTATGGGTATTGAGGGCGATTTGATGTCTGCTGGGGAAATGGCCTTCGGGCTGGGTTTTGCTGATGGAAATGGGGCTTCTACATCCCATAGAACTCCTAGAGAGATGAATAGAACTAGGAGAGGTCGAAGCCGAGCTCTCTCTGTTAGATCTGTGTCCCGGTTTGGCCGTCGAGCAGGGGAAGGCGATGGGGATCACCCGGTTGAGCTCCGACTAGAGGCAACCTCCCACGCGCCGCCTAGGTTTAATTCGCACCAGTTACCTCCAGGAGATGGACGGAAAGGCATTTCGGGACGTCAAAATGAGGGATTTCCCTAGAGCAGGGACGCGCAGAAGAGCCGTCTCCCCCCTTCTGAGGAGGCGCATACTTATTCACTATTGCAATGGAAGTGCTCTCGGGCATTCTTGAGACGTATGCTGATCGGCAGGAGTTTCGCTTTTATTGGAGATGTAAGGCCACTCGGCTGACGCATTTATTCTTTGCTGACGATGTTTTTATCTTTAGTGAGGGACAGACTGCTTCGGTCTCGAGTATGAAGGAATGCCTTGATCGTTTCTCCTGGTGGAGTGGGCTCATCCCAAACAACAACAAGAGCGAGGTATTCTTTGCGGGGGGCTCCCAGGCATTGAGAAATGATCTCCTCCGGATTTTAAACTTCAGAGAGGGCTCCCTACCTGTGAGATATCTTGGAGTTCCAATAATTACATCAAGACTGAGCAAAACGGATTGCAATGCCCTGGTATGTCTTCTCACCTCTAGAGTACAGTCATGGACTCATAGATTCCTATCATTTGCTGGGAGATTACAGTTGATTAAATCAGTTTTGTATGCCATTCAAACGTATTGGGCTTCTATTTTCTGGTCACCTGCATCGGTTGTCGAGAAAATAGAGCAAATTTGCCGCCAATTCCTATGGAAATGCCCTGCACTTGGGGTTGGGGGGGCCAAAGTATCCTGGGAGGATATATGTCGTCCAAAACAAAAAGGTGGGTTAGACATCCAAAGGATCCGCGATGGCAACAAAGCGGCTATGATTAAGCATATTTGGATTCTATTTACTGATAAGGAATCCCTTTGGTGTAAATGGATACACTCAAATCACTTGAAGAGAGCATACTTTTGGATAGCCAAGCCCCCAACCTTTTGTTCATGGGCATGGAGGAAAATCCTGGCCCTAAGGGACGAAGTCAAGACCATGTTTAAATGGAAAGTGGGTGATGGATTATCTACCTCATTGTAGTTCAACCCATGGTTAGAGAGGGGTCCTCTTTCTGACATATATTCTCATTTAGACATTTACAACTCGTCACTTGCAAATGAAGCAAGAGTGGCGGATCTTTTTACCCAAAATGGGCAAGCCTTGCTACAAGAAATTCGAGCCATGCAAATTCCAATTCCCACGCTAAGCCAGACGTGGGACAGGTTCACTTGGACGAGGGATCAGTCCGGGCATTTTTCGATTGCCTCAGCCTGGTCATCGATACGACAGACAGGAGGAGTGGTTCCTTGGGCAACCTTTGTGTGGGATAAGTCTACTGTTTCGAGACACCAATTCTTGCTATGGTTAATCTCCAAGAAAAGGCTTCCAACTCAGGTAATGCTTATGTCCTATGGTTGAATTTCTGGCGCTCAATGTGCTCTTTGCCGTGCCATTCCAGACTCGATTGAACATTTATTTTTTGATTGCCATGTATCCCAATCTCTAGCTAACTTTTGGGCTGCAAAGTGCAATATTCCGTGGTATAACAAACAGTGGCTAGATAACATCCTATGGATGGCCAAAACGTATGATAGACATGGCTTTTATTTTGACATTGTAAAATTCTCTTTTGGGGTGCTGTGCTATGTTATTTGGAAGACTAGGAACGATATATTGTTCCGATCGACGACCCTTTTTGTGCCTACCATGAAGCAACATATTATTAAGGCTGTCAAAGACAAAGCGATGGCATGCATATCAGTACCTGATGAATTGCGAAATAGAAGGCTTCAGCGTAGTTGGGGTATCGACCAAAGTATATTTAGCTAGGAGGTTTGTAATAGGGATAAGGCATATTCTCCCTTCCCCCTATTTGTATTCCCCTGCTTTGGTGTATCCTTCCCTATCCCCATCGCCGGTGTATTTTGTTGAGTAATTGTTAGGGAGGATTCTCAATCTTTGTACATTCTTTGGTGAAAATCATCTATAATACTTACAATTACCAAAAAAAAAACTTTTGGACGATACTTTCTCGACAGATGACAGTGTCAGTTGAGCCGAGTTTTTAGGAAAGGGATTTTTGGACCGAAGAAATGAACCTACAAGGACGTAGGCTGGGCAAGAACAATGTAGGCCTTACGCCCAAGGTGGGATAGCCACCGTGGAAGACCGAGACAAGCAATCGAGCTCATTAGACCCAACCGACCCATTTACCTTTCCAAGCCCGTTATCTAAACTTGAGCTGATTCAAGCCCAATAAATTCCCAAGCTCATTCCTATTCATTTTTTAGCTTGTGTCCTAGGCCCGCCTTTCATATTTAGTTCAAAGATAGTTTGGGAATTGTGCAAAGTGGAAATAATTATTTTGCCCCTAGATATTATTTGAAAAAGACAAAAGAAGAGAGAGAAGATGATATCACTTACATGGGGAATTGGAGAAGGCATTCAATGGCATTAATGAAGGTCATCTAGCAGCTATCACTTCACACTCTCTCTCTCCTTTTAGCTCACAAAAGTTGCACACCCTCTCTCCTCTTGTTTTCCCTTCGTTCTTGTTGCTTCTACTTCAGACCTTCCACTGAAAATTGAGTTGTTTGTTACCTTCCCATGTGAATCTCGACTCATGCCATCCACCAATCTGCTTAGGACAAGGAATCCGTATGGCCTACGTCGGCTGATTAGCGAAAGGAGTCGTTGGTTGACCCGTATGGCGACTGGAAGCCGCTGATTGACCTATATAGCGACTGAAAGCCATCGATCTCTAGCTCACCTACTGTAGCAACGCCCTTACCTAGTTTTGCCTTTTCTTCTATTTCTCTCCTATTCCGACCAAACCACTGCCCACACCAGCCACTAGTGTAACATTCTAAAATTTCTACCCATTTTGGGATTAACAAAAAGAGTTAATTCTCGATGCACTATTAGCTCGACTGCCTTGAATTGATCACTCATTGGTAATTGACCTATTCGGAAGGGTAATTAGGGATCGATACGCGTAAGACTAGGGAAATTGATTCGGGATTTACCTCTCGACCATAAGGATTGAAGAGGGACAATACTATGCCCTTACAAAGCAATTAGTGAACAAAAATAAATCGATTATAGAGGAGTACGAGGTTGGATTGAGGGTGATTCCACACGACCTCGATACTCACGATAATTGATGATAAACCGATTTCCTTTTTGACTTTGTATGTGGGATGAGAAATTTATTCCTCGAGATTACATGACAACTAAGGGTGGCCCGGGGATTTAAGGAACTAAACATGGATTGAATTTATTCAACCACGAGTCAATTTCGTGTAAAAATCCTAAAAGTCATTCGGTAGTTTAGGTCGTGCTAGAGTCGTAATCGACGGATTTTAATCTCGATTTTCAATTCGATTTCAGGTATTGAAATTGTAAGGAACTCACGAATAATTATTTGGATGCCGCCTCATTGATCCTCAAATTGTTACGGTAAAATCGGAAAAGTCAAAAAAGGGATATCGGACCGAGAAAAGTGAGCCGCGAGAAACGGGCCTAACCGTAGGCCCATTGGACTTTCGGCCACAAGGGCCACCTAGGGCCCATGGGATGGGTGAAGTTCCCACTTTGCCTTTGTCTTCTAGAAGTTAGAAGCTTTTACCTTGGTTGATATTTTGGGTCAAAAGTTAATTTAGTTGAGTTGAATTTTAACCCACCTTGCCCTCCAAGTTTGACCTTTCTCTCTTTTCCCTTTCTGTTCTCAGATGCACACTCACCTCCCTTCTTCTCTCTCTCCTTTTCTTCTTTTTCCTCTTGGTTCCTCTATTTTTTTGCACATGTTTCCCCTATTTTCTGCTTCTGGTTTTGCTGTCTTGGAGTCTTACTGTTGCTTCTGGGGCGGTTCCAGCTTGCTCCTACAGCTGGGACAACGAGTGGTTGCTGCTGTAGAGGTTCAGTTCTACAGTTTCTAAGTTTTTCTGCATGTTTAGCTGATGTCCCTTGCTATTTTCTGCTGTTTTGGTCCCCATTAGTTGTTGTATTCACCGAGTGTCGTTATTGGTCGCTGCTACTACTATCCAGGACACGGCTAGCTGATGTCCAGCCATTGTCGGCTTTGTTTTCCTACTGCTACTCGGTGTCCAAATAGCCATGCCGGGGGCTGTTTTGTCAAGCTAGTTTGTCTCTCGTCGTCTGTTGTCGATTTCGAGTGAGCCGTTCATCCCGGTACCCTTGGAATGCCTAACCCGTGAGTTGATTCCCTAACCCTTGATTAAAGTGCTAAACTCCATTATAAATTATTAGGTTAATGCTAATCTTAGTTTATGTTGCTAATGATGATTAATTAGAATTTATTAATTGTTTATTATTTTCGGAATTAATTAATTATTAAATTCGTAATTATTTATTATTATTTTTAGATTAATAATTAATTGTTTTTGGAAAATGATTAATTAATTAGTTATGGATGGTTAATTAAATTTGGATATTGAATATTTATTGTTGGGTAATTATTAATGGATTATTATTGGAAATAAGTATTATTTTTGGGAAACACTGGATTTATTAATTGATTTCGGTAGATTATTGTTTGTACTTTTCTCACATGGATTATATATGAATACATATATACATGCTTCTTTTGATGATATTGTTTAATATGTACTCAGTGGAATAAATTCGTGGACTACGATTATGAATTAGGATTAATATATTTAGCATATTCGTATGACCACGTGTGAAATGCATTTGTGTTTGCGTGACCATGTGTGAAATATTATCGCATTACATGTAGAGATTACGATGAATTAACATGTACAAGTACGAATCATGTCTGCGTTGGTTGTCCTGAAAGAGAATAAAATGAGCATGATTAATTGGTGTGCTTGCATGGTCACATAAGAGCCTGTCACCCAGTGGAGGATCTGTGGTGGACGAAGTCCGTATTATTGTAATGCCTGGCGGGAGTTCGGATGCAGGTTGTGGTAGAGGCCGAACCAATGCTCATTTGGGAATGTTGTTTGGGGGCTAGACGTAGCCGTGCCCAATGGAGTGGGACAATGCCCGGTTATGCCGATAAACTACCAATTTGTGTGTTGGAAGGAAATTCTCCCAAATGTGTTAATAAATGGAACACGAGTGAGTGCATGGTGCATGAGACAACTCGAGAGATGCTCTGATTATTTGATATAATTGCTACATTGAAGTGAGCATATAATAAATTGTATAATGTAGGTTGCGTGCATGCCAAAAACAAGGCAAGGATGCCTGTGATTACAATTGTTAATTGTTAATAATTGCATATGAGCTTTGGCCTAATCGTGCGTTTGATAATAGTCTGATGGGTGTTCTTCTGTTGTTGAATTGTTGGTGATAGAAAGATTGCACGTTTAGGAAGCACTTGAGGCGAGCAGGTCTCCTACGTGAGGTTTAGGTTATTAACTTACGAAGATTTATCTTATTGGTTATTGTATAACCATTTCCAGGACCTTAGCATGTCATGCCTCCTAGTGAGATTCGATGTCCCGATGGACATGGACACCGAGGTTACACCACGTCTTGCTCCCGGTCAGCATTTTATTTATGAGCTCCATGTCACCACTGTCTGGGTGGACGAGGGCTTAATTAGGTGGACTCCACACCTTTTCAAGGCTTGGTACATGCGACAGGGCAATGAGTTCTTTGGTCTCATTAGGGGATTTGGTAGGCCCCCTTCTAATGGTCCCACCCATGAGGTTTGGGACCCCATGGCTATCGATGTCCCTGACGGTGCTGTAGAAGACCCGCCCATCATGGAGGAGAACCCAGAGGAGGACCTAGAGAAGGATTCGTAGGAAAACCCAGATCGGTTTTTCGTGTAGGCGTTTAAAGCCTACGTTTTGAACTAACTCTTGTAGATAGCGATATAAGTAAGTTATCCGACCTACTTCCTTTTTGTGTAGGCCTGCAGGAAAAAGAGCCCAAGGTTGGGCGTGTACATATTGCTTTCCCCAAGGTAACTTCAGTAAATAAATAAAAGTAGTGTTTGTTTCTAATATGTGTCTTTCTATTATCCCTGTTGCTGTTGTTGATTGGGTGGAGTACAAATCGTTTCCGCATGCGCATAATTCGAAAGTTAAAAATAAATGGTCAGCAACGAATCCTAGGTAGTCACAAATCAATTGACCGCAAGTGAAATAGGGGTTGTTGCGGACTTGAGGGTTGGGTCGTGACAACCAGCAACTCCCTCTCAATTCCTTGGAGCCGCTGGTCATCGACCACCAGCTTGCCAGAGCTCCAGTCAGCTCTTTTTGCTCTAACTAGTCACTTTCCTCCTCCTGCAGTGCTGTTTTCTAGAGTTCGGAATGTGAACAGAGGTTGTTGCTGTGGTTTCAACTCGGGACCGCCTTGGAGTATCATGTTTGAGGTCCCTGAGTGTCGCCCTCACCGTCGTCACTGCGTTCATATCGTCGGCCCGCTTAACGAGTGAGTTTAACCCCTAATCCTTTAGTTAGTGTCTAAACTTGCTTAGGGTTGGGTTAATTAGTGTTAATGGTTGTTTAGGAAGTTTAATTAAGTGTATTAACCCTAAGATAGGTGATTAGATAAATGGTTAAGATTAGTTTTGCTTAATCTTACTTAATTATGCTTAATTGTGTGTTATGTGTTAATTAAGCATGTTTTGCCTTAATTTCTTGATTAATTTTTTTAATTATTGATTTATTTAATTTCTGAATTAAATGATTTAATTATTTAAATTTGGAAATTTCATTGTCCACATGCACTATTCACAACACTGTTCATCTAGAAGTGAAATTGTGTATAATTTCATGAGTCTTGATCTTATGAGGTAAATTGAATGTGGCATTGCATAAACATTCACTTGAATCGTGTGATTTTCATAAAACGGGGAAAAATGATTTGTTTGAGGGACACCGGAAATGGACAGTTTTTATGAGAAATTATATGAGGTTTTATATGCAAGCATGTGTGCATTGGCTAATACTCAAAGATAATAAATGAGTTGTGATAGTATGCTTGCGTGATCACTAAGTTGAACCCGTTGCCTCAACAGTAGTTCGGGGGGTGATAGTCTCATTTAACAGAAACCCGACAGGGGTCCGAATGTGGAGTCGCGATAGAGATTGGACCCATGCTTCTTATGGAATGCTGTCTTGGGTGGGGGTCCCTTGACGTTACCATGCCTCATGGGGGAAGGCAATGCCTAGCTATGCCAATTGACACCGGCGAGAGTTCGATTGTAACCCTGTGGAGCAGTAATAATCGGAACACGTGTGGATGCTAGAGTGTATGAGAAACATCGCGTCAATGGTCCCCTAGTGATGAATTTCCAGAAGACCATCTTGAAGCTTGGGATCCCATGAGAGATCAGATTCAAAAAACTCTCAATGTCTTCAAACAAAATAATCCAGACTCCTCCACCTTATATGACCCTTGGAGGGGATCACTTTCACAAGACCCTTGGGGAGACAGCTAAAATTATGCCCCTTTTCCTGGCTCTTTCTCTAATTCTTTCGGTGCTAGCTCCTCTCGTCCACCCAACCTGTCAGCAGAAGAAATCGAGAATCTCATCTGTACTTTCAAAAGAGAAAAAGACGAAAGCTCCAGTCCATCAGATGTAGATGAAGACGCTCCACTCAAAGCATAGTTAGCTCATCATAGCTCTGATAATTCAGACTATGACTATAATGCTAGAGATGGGGCGTGGCCAAAATAGTCTCTACAAAATCATTGTAGCAACAGTCACTGTACACTATTCACTGTTCATTCAGTCTGCTTTTACTGTAGCACCAGGCGAAAAATCACTATTTATAGCCTGTCATAGGATTTCTTTAAGATTCCCTATGTTTGTAGCCCATAAGTGGCTAGTATGTCCCCATAATTGTGTCCGAGCATGGCCTGTCTGCCCGCTCTTGTCATTTGTATCATCCTCTGCCTATATAAGAGCAATGAGTTTCCATTGTAAAATCCAGAGAGCGAAATAAGAAGTGTGTTGTGTACTCTACTTTCAATATGATCTTCAAAACACTCCCATTCTCTTCTAGTCCAGAACGATGGTTCTGAACAAACACTATGATTGAGAAAAATCCTAGAGTATGTTTTACACTTGTCTTTAGGGATCCTGTGTATAAGAATTTTCGATATCCTAGGGTTTATTATGGTCTAAGTTTATAGTTTGAGAAAGAACTTAGTGACTGACAAGTAGTCCCTATTGAGACCAGGAATGGCCGTGTGTGGGATAGCATACTAGTCACAAGTTTGCAACTCAAACTTGAGTTTAGTTCATAGTACCCTTTTATGGTATCAGAGCCATGGATTGTTCTGAATCATTTTAGTTTAAACAAAACCTTGTTTTAGTACTAGAAGAGAAATCCTTTTCCCATGGAAACCTCAGATTCTCCTTCGTCTGCCTCTCTTCTCATCTCTTTTACATCTAACCTTTCTCTCCAGCCTCCCCCAGAGTTATAAAAATCTTCTTGCTCAAATATAGACTACCTTTATGAGGTTGCTTATCTTACTGAAGATAGCAAGATCTCCGAAACGCAGCTTCTAATGATGAATCCCTACACTGCTTTTGTCAAACCACCTTTTTTCTCCCCATTGCGGTCCATTAAACACCTGATTAAACATACCCCTCGCATAGTTAAGGAGTATGTCCAGTCTTCACGATTTGATCAACACCCCATCCAAGCAACTGAATAAAAACAGTTTGTCACTCTTTAAATACCACCTGAGTTTCCTGTTCAGTGGATCTACCAGGGATATACACACTTCCATTTTGGAGCCATCCGACTAGCTCTCATATTTTATGGCCGAAAAGGCTTACCAGTCACAGCTAGAATTGCTCTTTTGGACACTAGATTTTTTGAATACTAGCAAGCTTGTGTTGGCACCATTCAAATTACAATAAATGTGGGAACAGTCTTTGTCACACTTTTCCCAAATTTCAACATTGCTTTTGCAGATCCCAACCTGTTTACTGCACTTAAGATTTAGCTACAGATTACTAGAGCCCATCAGACTCTTGGATCGATTGCTGCTACCTTACACTATCAAATGATTTATCGTGTCAAGAATCATACCATTGATCTCAACATTCCAAACTCTGAAGATACTCTTGTTATTTCGGTCGATCACGACCAAACCTCTTGTATCCATGTCCCTCGGCAGATCCCACGAAATGAGCTTATCAAGCTCCTCCCAAATAGTTGGGTCACTAACTACGAAAAACTCCATCATAGTTGCAAGTTGGTCCAATCCAGTGAACCCCAGTTCACCAAAAAGAAAGATGGTATTGTTGCCATCAAATTCAGTAAGGCCAAAGAGGAACCTTCCTTTATTTTTCCTACCATTCTTCATTTTACACCATGTCCCACTGATCTTGTTTCAAACAAACCAGACGACAAAAGATTTGTCCACTCTTTTGGTTCTCAAGGACAGCCAATCCATCTTTTCAAAGACCCTACTGGACATTGTTTTTGGGATCCAAATTGTGCTTGTCTAACCTGCACAAAATCTGAAGATGAAGATGACATGCCCTTTTCCAAAAGAAAGAAAAAGAAAGATACCCTTTACCAAATGTATCTTGATGGAGATCAAACTGTTGGACCTCTTGGAGAAGACGGTGGCAAATAATAGTTCATTGTCTCTTATAGACAACCCAAATTTCTTGTAGTGACCTCAGCTCCATCTCCTTGCAAGCCAGCTCTTTCCCCTCAACTACCATCAGTCAGACCCATGATCACTTCATCTTTTTATAAGCCCATCTAGAAATGGGTAAAAAAGAATCATTCTTGTTCCTTAAACCTACCCAGGCCAAGCACCTGTGCACCTAAGCCCAATCCACTTCCTATTCTACCCAGCATATGTATGTTTTCACTTGATGACTTCCCTCCACTTGAAGCTAAAGAACCTGAATCTAGTAGCACACGGAAATTCCCTTCGTTGGAAAAATTCTCTGACCCATATCAAAGGTACTAGCACTCTTCTAAGGTACCCAATCCCATTGGCCTTGATGCACAAGGGCAGCATAAACAGCCGTCTGCTGCAGAGACCATCTTGAACTGGCAAACTGAGAATGCTTTAGCTCAGAATGAGCTCCTTAGAACTGTTGTTACACGACTTGAACGTGTAGATCAAAATACTCCATTGTCTTGTAAAATGCTCAAAGACTTCCAGAAAAGGCTTCATATGCAGGAGACTAAACAGACACCCCCTAGCCATTACCTAAAAAACTAGAGACTAGAAATTGAAAAGCTCAAACGACAGATCCAAATTCTCAAAAGTCAATAATCATTTACTCATGTTGACCAATCATTTTTCCCCTCTCCCTCCTTACCATTGAAACTAGAATATTCTCCTCTCGGGGCATCCTCTTCATTTGTTGTTGTCCTAAGCTCAGTTGCCCCTCCTCCATAGAATAATTCCTTGATTCTTCAAGAAAAACTTCGCAAGCTTAAGCAAAAGCAAAAGAAGTCCCCCACTCCCATTGAGTCTTCGGTGTCACCACTTGGTACACCAAAACACCCTCATGATACTCAACCACCTGGTACTTTGACCATTTATAATCCACTTGAAAACTTCCTTCGGCACCAGGTTCCTACTATTTCTGCTATTAAGCCGTTCCAAGCTAGGCAGATTGAAACTTCTTCCGATTCAAATTATGATATTTTACTAGGATCATCTTCCTCGGATGAAACTTTGTTCATGGCAGATAATGTTAAAGAAGAAGAAATGTCTTCTGAACCTGAAATACATCACCAGAACCAGCCTGACACAACTCAGACTTTTTCTGCGTCATCATCCAAAGTCTACTTCACCCTGGATGATATTCCATATTATAAGTGGTCTGAGAGGCTCCAAGAATTCCATGCCTGGCTTACCACTAGGCATATTTCAGAACCCAACACTTATGACATCCTTATGAAATTCACCAGTCGGTTTACCGGAGCCCTTAAAGACTGGTGGCACACTGCCTCAGAATAAGACCAACTGTACCTTTTGACACAGCCTCTTGATAATGCTTTCCAGATTATCTACATGTACTTTGTTGGCAAGCCAAAAGATTCGAAAGACCTCAAGCAAAAAGAGTTCTTCGAATGAAAGTGTTGTTCTTTACGATGCAAAGATCTTAATCGACACTTCCAAGCTATGATTAAGCTATTCTATTTGCTTGGAGCAGATTGGAATCTTAAACTAATCTTTTTGGCGTCAATCCCAAGAGAAGTCAGCTAGGTTGCAGAAAAAACCCTTCAACAACGGCAAAAAAGCATAATGGAAGCCACTCTTGGTGAAATCCAATAGGTAATCCATATTGCCATCGAAAAACTCTGTCTCCGCCAAGAAGCCTTCTGCAGCTATCTCAAGGAAAATAGGCATCTTGACAAAGCATGCTTAAAACCAGAATTGAAGATCGAATGCCCCAAGGATTGTTCAGATCCTTCTTGCACGGGTTGCAAAAAGAAAAGACATTTTAAACGTTTCTCTTTTAATAAGAAGCACAAAGGAAAAGGTAAACGAAAGTGGAAATTCTTGCACAAACGCCGACATCACCCTTCCAAGAAGAGAAGCAAGGACAAATGTTATGTCTACAACGAAAAAAGACATTTTGCCAAAAATTGTCCAAAGGCGAAGAAAGGAGAAAGCCACTTGATTGATAAAATCGCCAAAAGCACTGGTGTTCAGATTGATGACTCTAATATTGAGTCTATCTTCTTTTTAGATGACCAACCTTCAGAAGACACTATATGTGTAATTCAGACATACAATTCAGACTCAGTCTCAGATTTTGAAAATGACATGTTCACCTTCTTTCCAAACTCTCCACATGAAATCCAGATCACTGAACCAGTCCATCATTCATATATCCCTATCCATATTCTCTTGTCCAAATACTACGAACCAATCCCTCTTGTGGCACTTATAGATACTGAAACTAATTCTTCCATCCTGGATACAAAGGTCCTCCCAAAAGAATTTTGGAAACCATACACCAGGTGTTTCAATTTCGCTTATGGATACTTTTGCCACTAAGTCTCGCAGTAAACCTATCTCTATTCAATTTTTTCCTCAGTGTTCTATTACCACCAAAATCCTTGGTTCTAGATCTTCTGATAAATATATCATCATAGGTTGAGACATCTTGACTCAACTTCCAAAGCTTAGAATCCTTTCAAATGGACAACAAGTGAGCTGAACAGAATTGTGGGAAAATGAGGTTAGTCATTAATTAATAACCTCTGAATTAATTCCTCCAAGACGATCAATTCCCATTACCTGACCGCAATTCTCTATTTCTTAGTCTTGCTCAAGCAAAAATCTATTCAAAGTTTAATCTCAAGGCAGGATTCTAATAATTGGGTATTAACCTAGCAAACAGACCCAAAACTGGTTTATGTATTCTTAACCAGCATTTCCAATGGACAATTGCTCATTTTGGCCTCAAAACTACACATTCTCTTTTCCAAAAAGTTATGTGCAAAATCTTTGAACCCATCATTCCTCACTCCCAAATATATATTGATGACATCCTTCTGTTCAGCCCTGATGAACAATCACATTGCCGACTATTGACACAATTTGCTGATATTGTCAAGAAATATGGAATCATGCTTTCCCAGAAAAAAAGATGATTCTTGCCCAGAAGGAAATTGAATTCTTTGGCATATGCCTAAAAGAAGGAACTTATTGCCCTGAACCTCATATTGACGATGAACTTCAGAAATTTCTTGAAAAAGATCTCACCATCAAGCAAGTCCAGCAATTTCTTGGCATTGTTAATTATCTCTGAGATTTTGTTCCTCAAATTTCCAAAACCCTTAGACCTCTTCAAAGGATGCTTAAGAAAAATCCTCCTCCATGGGGATCGAAGCAGACTCAAGCTATTTCTCAGCTTAAATAGACTTTGTAACACCTCCCTCCTTTGAAAATCCCCTTCACTGGAAAATGAATTCTCCAAACCGATGCCAGTGACAAATACTGGGTAGCCATCCTTTTTGAAGAAATTGATGGAATCAGGCATATTTGTGCCTACAAAAGCGGTCGATTCTCTTAGGCAAAGATCCACTACCATTCCACTTTCAAGGAAATACTTGCAGTCAAGTATGGCATCAAAAAGTTCGAATTTCACCTTATTAGACACCATTTTCTTGTTGAAATGGATATGTCCTCCTTCCCTCAGATGCTCAAATTCAAACAGAAGCAAGTTCCCCATCCACAGTTACTCCAATGATCTGAATGGTTTTCCAAGTACTCATTTGAAGTCAAACATATTCCAGGGATTAAGAATGTCATTGCTGACTTCTTGTCCAGGCCAAAAGAACCAATTCAAGCGATTCACATGTATGTCAAGAAGGAACCTTTCTCAGAGACATACCATACCACTGACATGTAGTGTGGTTGGCCAAGTCTCAAACACCCTCCTGACATCACATTGGCCATTCGACACAACATTCTGAAAGAAAGGCTTCCAAGATTAATGTGGAAATATCATCTCCGAATTTTTTGTGAGCATGGCGAATTGATGCTCAGACTAAATGGACTCCATCCATAATATCCATTCATTCACCCTATCCAATAGTCCCCTAATGATGAATTTCCAAAAGACCTGAAATGGTTATTTTGGTACATGTTCAACCTGTACACCATAGCCATTGAATTTCCCACTGACAAAATTTTGTAGGTTTTTATCAAAAACGCAGCTAGTCATGATCATAACCAGAAATATCTCTTGGACATTTTCGCATGGTTTAAATCGCTCAAATACTGGAAGGAACTTTTCAAAGTTCAGAATCGTTAAAGAAGGCCTGAACCAGAGCGACATACTATTGTCATGTTCCACCGACCATGGACATATTGCCATCCCACTAGATGGATTTCTAATAAACCTTCTGTTGCAGGAACTTCAAGTTACAAGCCCCAATGTAGTATTTTGATCTACATGTTCAAGTCGTGTAGCAACAGTTCCAAGGAGCTCATTCTGCATGAAGTGATCACATCATTATTTATGACACATATGCATAAATTAATAATGTGCAGGGTATGACAATGACCACGTGAGCTCGGTTGCGACATGACTCATATGTGATTGGTGAACTATATCATCTAACGACCATGTGCATTGCGTGTATTTTGCTGATATATAACGTGCATGATATAGCATATCGGGTAATGTTACATGCGAACTGGCTTTTAATTGTTGGTTGACCATGTCTATTGTTTAATTGCTGACTATTGATTGTTTGTGATTGGGTTGTGTGAGGGGTGGTTCTGGAGAAATATCCTGGGTTGAGTTGGTGTACTAATCAGGGCTTAGGGGGAAAAACTCATTGAGATTTATATCTTACTAGTTATTGTATAACCACTTTCAAGCCCTTAGAATGGCGCCCCCGCTAGTGTGGTTTGAGGTCCCTCAAGATTGGGAGACCATTGTGACGCACCACTGGTTCTTGGGTTGAGTGCACTTATACGAGAAGTACGTCGCCACTATCTGCGTGGATGAGGAACCGGGGTAATGGATACCCCATCGATTCTTGTTATAATACATCCGGCAGGACGATTTGCTGATCGGTTCCCTACGAGGTTTCGTTGGACTACCCGGTAGAGGCCTTGAAAACGACGACCGGGATCCCATGGAGCCGGACCCTCCTGACAGTGCAGTGGAGAACCCCGCCCTTGCTCTTCTAGTGATTGACCCGTACTACGATGACCCAAACTACGACTTTACGGAGCTTGAGTCCGACAGGTCAGAGTAATGGTAGTTCAGAACTCGAGAGTTCTTTTTGTATAGATGGATTAGCCGAGTCTAGTTTCTTTTTGATATGGTTTAGTAGATAGATTGGCCCCCTTAGTTGGGCTTGTAAATTAGAAAACGATCATCCATTGGTTAATCTAGTAAGAATGTATAAATGAGTAGTTTATGTTATCTTGTTATTCATCCCTCTATCCCTATTTGATTGTTTTATTGTTTGTTGGACTGGGGATGATTTATCTTCCGCTTGCACTTAATGAAATATTAAAATGAATGGTCGTAGATAAGTCCTGTGACATCGCTTTCAATTGACTATGGTAAGGGGTTGTTGCGTGCTCGGGGTTCGGAGCGTGACACGTCCACTACGCAAGAGAGAGTGAAAATTTGGTGTCATTATCAAATACATATTTTTGCTAAAAAACTTGCTCGATGAATAGTCATAAATTGATTTTTAGAATGAAATGGTTATCATTCACACTTTTATTAACAAAGACGCACTTCATGTATTGTCCAATCAAACATCCATCATAATTGCAAGCAAATCAAGGACAACCTTTCGGCACTGGAACACTTGTCAACAACACCGTGTCACATGAGGTTATTTATACATACAACCGCTCACAATAGGTCCAATTACTTTAATAAACCAATATAGCTATTCAAGTAAAGCATGATGATGAGGTCATTAAAAGCGGGTAATGAAATTTTAATAATGGCGTCTATTATTTAATCTCGTTAGATCATGCAACTTCAAAATCATTCATTTTTTTACTTGAAAAATCTCGATTATACCGGTATGCACTCCTTGAATATGAATCATAAATAAAGAAACAAATAATCCAATGGGAACCAAGAAAATTGAAATTCCCCACTCGAATCTTGTAACGCCCAAAATCATAGAACAGAGTCATGATCATTAGGACATAATTAGCAAAACTAGCATATAATCATTCCCCTAATCATCTTTAATTCCATTTACAAGGAGATTCCCTTTCCACAGAGTCCTTGGTGATTTCATTGCCTTCGCTTCATCCCAATCCTCATCGCCCCAGCTCTGATCCCAACCTTCTCCCGCTGTTTCGGGTGCTCCTCCTCTGCTGAGTTCGCGTTCACCACGCCCATCTCGAGCTGCTCGTACGATATTTCGCCCGCCCTGCGCGCAACTGCCACCCCCCGCGACTTCCAATATGCGAATGCCGCCGCGATAATCACGGTTCCTGACATGAAAAGTGCGGCGCATGCATAGGAAGAGAGCTGCTTTGGAGGGTTGCTTTCCGAGACCATGTCAATTGCACAATCCCAATCTCCAGCACTCAATTGTATAGAAGTATTTGCACCAACTTTGCCTGTCAGGTTTACCTGAAATGCAAGTCATAAGGACATGGCAATCAGGAGAGGAGCCTGCTTATGGAATAGTATGCGCCGGTTCGCGTCGTATGGGATCGAACTTTTGGAGAAGAGAATGTGAAAGCCGTCAGAGCTTACCGTCTTCCACTGTCGGTAAGGCAAATCAACCATTTCGAGAGTGATGTTAGCTGGTAACAAAGTGATGTTCACTGTCAGAGGAATCTCTCCATAATTCTGGACTAAAATTGAAGTTTCCTCTGTAGCTGCAATGAACAGAAACAGTCAAGTTTGAGCGTCTCCTTGACATTTTAGGCAGAATAAAATCTAGATCAAGTTCAGGCCTTTAACGTGACACTGAGACTAAGTTGAAAAGTGCAGAGAGAGCGATTTCGTACCGTCGGGATTGTGATGGAGGCAGCCAGTCAAGTTCTTCGCTAGGCAACTCTTGGACGGCACCGAGCACTTTCCAGCAGAAGCAACACCAGGCACATTCGGAGCCGGTGAAGTATCGGGGACCTGGGAGCCTCCTTTATCTTATCCGGACGTAATTGATGGTGAAGGAGGCGGAGAAAAGACCTGCATTGACAGAAACACGCTGAATCAAACAATCGCCTGCCCTTCAGAAACCAAAAACGAATTCGATTCTCAAGGCGTTGCTGATCGGAGAAAGTAGCATGTTCGTATGGTGTCGATGACACAATCGCCTCCTCCTCCCTCCAACACGATTGAAGAAATTCCTCCGACGTGCGCGGTGATGTTAACCTGAAACAGATCATGACATTTCATCATGTCGTAATGAAGACGGCAACCATTAGTCTCGGCAATCAACTACACATCCTGTCAGTTTTATGTCGAAGAAGATGACAATCACACGAGGCATGAAGGAGAAGGTATGGGAGCTTCGCACCCCTTCTTATGTTTCGCCGCTTGAATTTCATCAATAGTGATATTATCAGCAGGCGAGAAGATCACGTTCACTTTCAGAGGAGTCTCTCCGCCGTTCCGGATCATAAGAAATGTTCCGTCGGTACCTGCAAAATGAAAGGATCGGCTGAATCATTTCCTCCGCCCATAAATCTTCAAAGTCTCCAACTTCTGTAAGGACGATGCCGACTGCTGAGCGATAATTAAGTTAAGTAATCGACTCATTTCGCCGCACATCGATTCTGCTCGGAACGAAATCCATACGAGAGGATTGAGAGCCTTATTGAGTATCGACATTGATCTGCAAAGTCATCAAAAAGTCAGACCTCGTTTTCATCTTACCATTTTCGACACATGCCGTGAAGTTCTTCGCTTGGCAAGTCCCAGACAGCAGCCCTGCCGAACAGTTCTCGCCGCCGCTCGAATCCAACACATGCCGGGCTGCCTTGGAGCTCGGTTTATCCAAGCCAGCTCGTGAAACCTGCTTTCACGAAACCATTCGACCCAGCATCAAGGACTTTCGACTCGATCGAGAAGAAGAAAACAAAGAGAACAAGAAAGGCAAATAGAACTAGTGGAGAGATACGCACTGCCACTCCAATTCTTTCCCCTCCGGAAGGCTTTCCGGAGGAAGAGCCCTTCCAGAGCCAAGAGAAGCGCCGCACCGATGCCACAGGATCACGACCAGCAACAGGGCCGCAAGGACTCGATATCGCTGCAGCTTCTTGGAGCGCATGATCCGGCGACCCTGTCGTCTCAGGAAGGACTTGGCTTTGGACGCCGAGAGGGAAGACAAACCCATCATGAAGAAGAAGAAGCCCTTCTTCCTCCGTCGCTGCTAGAAAAAGGCTCGCTTTGTGACGCGGTTGCTGTGGCGGAGCCGGCAGCTGTTTGCATCGTAGCGCCCGAACAGGAGGGACCCGCCAAAGAGGGTTGACTCTTGAGTCTTGACATTGCAGCAGCCGACTAGCACCGGCGGATTCTGCGGTCTTGGTCGTGAGAAACGGGGAACGAAGCTGGGTACGATGAAGGCAACGTATGGAACCTTAAGTGCCAAAACTTGGCACGGGACATTAAGTGCCAAAAGTTACAAAAAAAATATACTTAAGTGCCAAAATCGGAGCAAAATGATCAATTAAGTGCCAGTGGCAAAAAATTATGGTCAAAATGCCACGTGTCCATTTTCCAGCGATTTCATTTGCTGATGGACATTTTTTAAAAAATAAAAAATTCATGTGGTAATTTAAAAAAAAATTGTCAAGTCAGACTCAAAAAAAATTTAAAATTGATTTTATTAAAAAAAATAAAAAAGAAGGAGAGGAAGGGGATCCGACAGCTCTCGTCACTGTTGCCCTTGCTGCCACCCCACCATCGCTGGGAAGAGCCGACGATGGTGGGTGAGGGTCAACCGAGGTCGCCGAGCCCTGGCCAATGGCTGACGACCCTCGCCTTAGATCTAGGCAAGGGCTTGCAAGCCCTCGTCATAGGCTGACGGCCAACCGAGGTCACCAACCACTGACCAGGGCCTGGCGACCCCAGCCGACCCTCGCCCACCATCGCTAGCCCTTCCCAACGATAGTGGGGCAGCGAGGGCTATGCAGCCCTTGCTGGATCTCCTACCTCTTTTTTTTAAAATAATTAATCAATTTTATAATAATATGTATTTTTAAAATCCATTTCAGCGCAAAACGACGTCATTTTGGCTAATTTTTCACCGACTCAATTTCCGGCGAGCCATGTAGGGAAAAAAATTAATAAAAAATTACCACGTAGGATTTCCGAGAGGGTTCCGACGTCTTGACACTAAAGTGATCTATTTGTTTTGAAAAGTGGCACTTAAATGTAACTTTTGGTACTTAAGTGTCCCCTTGTGCCAAGTTTTGCCACTCGGGTTGTACTTATGTCAAGAAAAAATTCTATAAGTTATTTGAGTAGAGGGATGTATTCTATATCTTGACATTTCTCCTTTGTGTGAAAATCAATTTTTATTTTTTTTATGAAGGTCAATTTGATGATGAAGGGCTTAAGCGTGCTAGCCCCATGCGGATGGAATGGGAGATATTTTGAAAGTGTAATTGCGCATGACAAATGGGTAATTGGTGAAATGGGATATAAAGAATTGAACTCAAAAATGAATTTAAGGACATATTCAAAGGATCTCTGACTCTGAAATCGAAATATATGAAAGTTGACACTTTCAACTTACACTTTTTAGCATAAAACCAGGAGGAACCCAATAATCGGTCAAATGGGATGTAAAGAATGGAACTCAAGAATGAATTCAATGACATATTCGAAAAATCTCTAACTTTGATATCGAAATATATGAAAGTTAATTCTTACAACTTAAACTTTCGAGTTAAACTTTTTTAGCATTAAATCATAGTAGGAAATCTTGAATTTAAATTTTTAAGGTGAGGGAGGGGATTAGGGTATGCAAATAAAATTTGTGTTATCTTTTGAAAGTTTAAGAAATACTTTAATATGCAATTTCATATACAAACTGAACCGAGAATGTATGTGAAATTGTTGGAACAATGAGCCTCTCATCTTAAATAGACTAGAGCAGAATTTGGCTCTTATAACATGTAAACATATCAAAACAAAAACTTGAGATTTTTAGAATAGTTTATTCGTGGTACTACAAATTTTCACAAAAGCCAACAAGAATCTAATGCATGTTGACTTACCTGCATGTTAGTATACTAGATCTGAATCAGAAGTATCGCGAATTGCAATGTTGGATTACTGTTTTTGCATAAAACCTTGTCTTCCATGTCACAAGCGTTGGATTGCCATAGAAGGTAATTGGTTAGGACATGGGGAATTTCCATTTTAGAAATTGAAGGTAAATTGTCAAATCCCAAGAATTACATGGGAGTTGTTCTGAGTTAGGCCTCTGGCTTAACTGGTTCATCGGTTTATAGGGTGCTCCATGTGCCTCCACGTACGTGCCCCTGCAGTACTGATTAAAAACAAATAATACTTGAGCTGGGATGACTCAGGAATTCTTAGAGCGTGAATGGAGAGAAGGGAAAAATAAAGAAAAGGAAAATCCTAAACAGCCCAATGATCATATTCCCCATTGCAAGTTCGTGACCTGCAACCCTCCAAAAGGGCCTCTCTAAGCCCCAACCTTTTTATTCTCTCGTCCCTCAGCCCCACAATCCCTGGACCGACGAACATATTGTTAAATAGCTCGATGGCTATTCTAATATGCCCTATCCTCATCGTCCATAGCAGAACTTTTGTACCCTCTGAAGCCGTGGTGGATGGGAGACCTTCTCCTGTCATCACCACGATCAGGTCCCCCGATATTTTGATAAAAGTTCCCATTTTTCACGACCATATTTCATCACAACCTGCATGACATGTGCTTACAATTAGGGGGCCATATAGCAAAAGCTGATAGACTGCAGAGCAACAGTTAATACTTGGATGAGTTGGGGGTTCTCTTCTACATGTCCATAGATGTCTATGTCAGTGTCCCAAAATGAAGGAAAAAAAAGTCTGTATAATAATAGTTACGTCGGCACAAGCCTTTCTCTGTCTCAAATATCAAAGGATGGTATGGCCTTCGAAATTGCAAAAGGCGAAGGCGTACCTGCCAAACCTGAAAAAATGATTAATGTGCCTACTAAAAGTTCACTTTTTCTAGAACTTAAGAAACTTTTTTCCTGACGCTCTCGGACCATAACAACATAGACCTAACTCCAGTATCCAAAAACTCCATCGTATATGCGAAGGACTTGATAAAGTCTATGTTTCTTTTATTGGAGAGATGGTCACTCGGTCGGAATTGAGTATACTAAATACTATACCAGAGACAGAATTACTTTTAAGTAGTTGAATGAAATTTACGTTACTCTCACAAATGAGTACTTGTCGCTTTTAGACAAGTAAAAGATGTTTTTTTTTTTTAAAGCAAAACGTGTAGTGGCACGTCCACCCAACTCTATCAAGAAGCATCTTAAAAAGATTCGGCGAAAAAAGAGGAGGCTGCTTCAAGAAAGGGAGGGCTCGTTTGTCATTATAAATTGCCAAGAGCTCTAGCTACACGTTTATCACTCACAAGTACTCTACAATAATCGCGGCATCGCTACTACGGCGCCTTCGTCACTCAGTTCCGTCCAACAGCACTCCTTTTCGCCAAAAACCTCGTCTTGAATTCGTCTGGCCACTCCTCGGACAAAAGAATGGCGGCGACGCAAGATCCGGAGCTCAACATCTCGAATAACGAGCCGCCCTTGTTTCAGAACCCAAGGTCGGCTCTTGAACGAAGCGTTCTTATTCCCTTGAAGAGATTGTATGGGAAACATTACCCTCCAGGTTTCCACAGAAAGGTAAAAGTATTTATCTTCCACTTCTGCTTCTTTTCTGCGGTTGTCCCATGTCGTCTATAGTTAGAGATGACATTTGGCTCCTGACGAAACTTGCAATGGACACGTATGTACTGCAGGTGGTGGCCGAGATAATAGCGACGTATCTGCTGGTGTTCGTGACGTGCGGATCGGCGGCGCTGAGCGCGAGCGATGAGAGCAGGGTGTCGAGGCTGGGGGCGTCGGTGGCAGGAGGGTTGGTGGTGACCGTCATGATCTATGCGGTGGGCCACATCTCCGGCGCCCACATGAACCCTGCCGTCACCCTCGCATTCGCCGCCGTCCGACACTTCCCATGGAACCAGGTAAAAAGGCCACATCTCAACAAAAGTCGATCCTTCCGTAGTCCCTATGCCTCGCAGATTTCTCATCGTCGCGCCCTTCGGCTTTTGCCCAACTCAAAGAAAACAATCCCTATTGCTTTTCTTGAGTTTGGACGCATTTCAAACTCGTGGATTCATGCCGTGCGGCTCTTTCGAGCTTTTCGGTCCAAAGAGTCTTTTTTTTTTTTCCTCCCCAGAAGGGTGTGAAAACTCATAATATTTGCGTTAAATCTTTAAAAGGAATATTTAATTAAGCAGTGACCTTGCAAATGCACGTTGCCTCACTATAAATTTGCATCACGAGCTTTTCTTACTTGGGATTGATTGCTGCATATCTTCACCGTTATCTTTGAGACATGTGATTTTAAAGCTAGTATGCTCCAATTGAAGTAGCCGCATCTAAAATTGAAAAAATTACATATGAAAATTATTATTTTATAAGATTTCATTTGTTCAATGGAAAATGAAGTCCGTTGAGATTCTATTTCAAGGGATATGGTTTTTTTGTGCATTGAGTTATTTTTTGCGAATGAGATAGATGTAATTTTCTGATATATGTTATTGGAAGAACATGAAAGGTAACACAACTATAAGGGAAAACATCGAGTATGGCATTGGGGATCTAGGTTTGGATGTCGGGACTCATGTCTAGGCTATTAGGGAAATTAGGTTTATCACCAGGGTCCTTGGGACCTATATCAAGGCGATAGAGGCTAGGGGTGAGCATAGTCGTAAGGTATAACGGAAAACCTAAGAAGTGGATGATGGGAACCAATTTGATTCCAAATTCTAGGATATACATAGTTGATTCTAGATTCCAAAAATTAAGGAATCTATTCTGACAGGTAAGTTTTGGGATGCAAGTAAAATTTAGACAGACTGTTCACTCGTAATGGAGACTCAAGATTGAGTGTAAGGATGGACACTCTAAGCCATCAAAATCTAAGTTCGGGTGCCGCATAGACCGGTCCTCACTTGGTTTTCACTCAAAAAAGCAAGTACGGTCCTGGTAATTCTAATCTTAGATTTAGAGGCGAGTCATCATTTGGTCTCCACTCAAAATAGCCCGAATTAAGGTTGGAAAAGTATCCCGACCAAATAGAAAATGTCGGAAAAGTATAAACGATGACGCCCATCTGTCGGGTTTTGCTCGATGCTGATCTTTGGATTGAATGCAGGTGTGTATTTCCTGTCACTTTGGAACATAATTGAGATAATTGGTGAAAGGGAAATTAACGATATGTGGCAGAGAAATGATGCGCTGTGCGGCACAAATTATTGTTAGGAGAGGACACGAAGTGCTGTCGCCTGGCACGACTAATCCCGACCGAAAAGCTATGAGGCCTCATGGGTTGGGCCCATTCCTGTTAATTGACAAAGGATTTGGCATTGTCGATCCATCTGATGACATCGAGCTCCGCTTCCGGGCATTCTCCTCCACTTCCGAAGCGAAGGGGGTGATGTACATTTCTCGGCTTATCTGGCTTATCCTGGTCAATTTCCAATGAGTTTTAAACCATTTCAGGAGTGGGATAACTTGAAGAGATGACTGATTATCTTCCATTTCCCTTCTATGCTAATCAACCCTCCCACCTGATGATGAAGTCAATCCATTCTCTCCTTTCCTCTTCCCTAGTAAATACCAAAATTTGTTTTCTTTCTTTCAATCACTCTACAATACATGGAAATAATATGAACATGGATACTCTACTTAGCATTTGGTGCCCATCGAAAAGGAAAGTTATCGCACCTCATGGGATAGGTGGAGTGCTCTGAGATTCTCAAGAAAATCCCAGTTTAGGAATAGAAAAACAAAGCGGGTGATCCTCCATCCCAATTGGTTTTGTTGACATAAATTGCAAGATCCGTCTGTGCATAAAAGGCATTTCTTTACTTTGTGGGTGAAATTCCTTCTGAAATCTAAATTGGAAATGTAAAATTTTGAGTTTTCTTTTATTGTTTGAGGCAATTTTTCTCACACGTGAGTTCAAGAAGTCAGAAAGATAGTTAAGTTCTAGAATATTGGAAAAAGCAATTTACAGTTTGATGATTATTAATTGCAAAATAATATACTCTGAAAGCATTCCGATATTTCCATTTGATAAATTTTAAATTGTGGATACCGCAAGACATTTAAAAGCAAAACGGCAGGATTGAAAAGTCAGCAAAACTGGTAGAATTTGATTTGTACAGGGAAGAACAACAGGTAATTTTGGACTTTATATAACATTGGGGTTGAGCTCTGGTCTTGCCCGGTTCAACTCGGAACTGAACCAATTGGGCAGTTCTGGACAGTTCTTGATTTCAAAATTTTGAATTGTTAATGACCCGTTCAGTTCCTGGTTCTTTGCACGGAACTAGACCGATAGACCGAACAGGTGGATTCTCTTTCTTGTTCTCATGCTTTCTTTGTCTTGTATTAGTCAAACTGAAAAGCACAGTGTGATTCATCGACAGCTTGAATTCGGTTTATTCTTTTCCCTTGGGAAGAAGGTGGTGTGACTACTGTCTGTAGAGAGAATTTCTTTCGTCAATGGAGTTATAAGATGAAGCTTCACTGGGCCGTTCTTTATGTTGGCTCTCAGAACATGGGCAAAATATAAGAATTAGTCCAAGACCATGGGCTGTCTTTAGGGCTGTCTTTAGGGCTGTGTTCTTGAATACCCTTTTGACATAGCTTCGTCGTATAATCTCGTATTAATGCCGTCTGCTTTTCGCCATTCTGCACGCGATTTAATTCACTTTGGCCGTGCTGAATCACCATTGTTTCCTGAGTAGCATTCAGTGGCTGTCCACTTGACACGTTATTGTTTTTAGCGTGGATATTTACTTATTATTGATTCTTAATCCAAGTGATGTCACTAAAAAAAAAAACATTTGACCCCGTAAAAGGCCAATCCGATCCTGTCCGATTTTAGTGCCAAAAAGGTCATTTCCTGTTTTCAACTGAGTACCAATCCTAATTGGATAGATTCTGGGCTCTGGAAATGATCACCCACGACATCACTCTTTTTGTTTAAGAAAAATGATTTGAGAATAAGGAAAAAAGATAATGAAACCCCATGATGAATGCCATAAGCAGTAAAGACAAGGTGGCCCAATTGTAGTTCAAAACCATTACAAATCCAATTCTAATTTCGAGTAACAGAAAGGAACCGGCTTCTCAAACAACTGGTTTGGCACTTTCATGAGTTGCAGGTCCCACTTTATGCTGCTGCTCAACTAACAGGAGCAGTCTCCGCTGCATTCACGCTGCGCATACTCCTGGATCCTATCAAAAACATCGGTACCTCTTCGCCTTCGGGATCGGATGCCCAGGCCTTGACCATGGAGATTGTGGTCACATTTTGCATGATGTTCGTCACTTCGGCCGTGGCCACCGACACCAAAGCTGCAAGTATCACAACACTGCTTTATTTGCCGCTAAAATTAATAACTGTAAAGCTTTTCTTATTAATCCATTTCCTTCGCAGATTGGAGAGCTCGCAGGTATAGCAGTTGGCTCCGCAGTATGCATAACATCAATACTGGCAGGGTAAGAAACAATAGCACTATCTGTACTAACTCTATTAATTGCATTTTCGAAGTAACCAACGGATACTAGGTAAGTGTTGCTAAGTAAAACCAGAACAAAGAATAATTAGTCTTGAATGGGCAATCACAAGAGCAACTGTGCTCTGGCGGGTTAAATCTTATTGAAGGGACTCAATAATAACAACTTGTTCTGCAAAAAATTGAAATTTTGCGCTGTAATTGGTTGACCGCAGTACATAAATTAGTCATGACACAGCTAAAGTTAACTCACATTGTAATCCACCTCTACTTGCCTGTAATACTTCTGGAATTCTGCCCATCTTATGCACTCTCTAACATGGAAATTAAGCAAAACGATCCAATTTCACTGGGAAAACATGCTCCAAAAGATTCGAACAAAAGGATGTGTTGCTAAGCTGTGACATGCAGACCAATATCAGGTGGATCTATGAACCCAGCAAGGACAATAGGACCAGCACTTGCCAGTTCCTACTTCAAGGCTGTATGGGTGTATGTGGTCGGGCCGGTGACGGGGACGCTTCTTGGGGCCTGGTCTTACAATCTTATCCGTGTCTTTGATAAGCCGGTACATGTGATCACACCTTCATTTTCATTCAAACTTCGACGAACGAGGAGCTGTGATGGCCAGGAGAAACAATGAACTCTCTTGATGCTCTGTTAGAAAAGGTAGAGGTTGCATTGGTTTTTAGGAAAGCCAGGGTCATACTTCTGCTTGTACCTTTAGATGGCTGTATTTCTCCTCATGACATATATACATAGCAATGCCAATGGATGCACTAGTTTCTGACGTCTAATGTTCTGGCACACCTGTATATTTCTCTCTTTATGTTAATATGATATGCAACGTTCCAGTTTGCTTAATTAGGCGACAGTCCATCTTTTGATCCCTTAACTTCTGCATTTTTTTTCTTCATAAACTATGTCTAATCGAGCTCTTTGGTGTGCATAACTTTTCTAATCGAATCACTCCAGCTCTAAATTCGATCAATTGGAGTTGCATATCCATTAGAACTGATGAAATGCTGACATCGAAAAACACTTTTGCTGATCCTGGACTATCAGCTAAAACATATGAACGAAGATCAGGAAGATGAAGACTACAACCTGACCTTGAGAAATGAGGTTTCCCAAAACGAATTGTACGAATTGAGCTGTTAATGTTGGCTCACAGCGGGCTCTTTTTTGGTGCAACAAACAAGTCAACTCCAATTCACGAGATTTGGTGTCTGACGGATTTGATTGAAAAAGTTATGCAAGGTTAAGGGTTTAATTGGACAGATCCAACTTGCAAGAATAGTTTGAAAATCACGAGTCTAGGAATATTTATAATGAAAAACTTGTGAAGTGCATTGTTTTAAATGACACATTTTTCATCAGACTATGCTAATGACACGTGGTAAAATAAATAGAATGAGTTGAGGACAACCGGGAAAGGATGCAATGGCACAATCGATAAGATGGAATCCATCGTTTAACTTGTATTTGATTTTCATAATAAGTAGTAAAGAATTAGTTATATAAAGCGTGTTTGATTTTGATAAAGGACGACGAAGGAGTCAGAATTGCATTTCAATATTTGTTCTATTTCTTTCAATAAAATATGGCTTCGGAGAATTAAATATTTTATGAACGATTAAATATTTCCCCCTTAAGTTTGTTTATGCATCAATTTGCTCTCTAATGCTAATTTTCTTGGCACTTATATTTAGAAAATTCCAAGTAAGGGTCTAAAATGAGATCATTTTTTTCAAAAGAATATCCAAATTGGACTTTATTTTAAATATGGATTTGCTATGCATTAAATTGTTTATGGAATCCACATGCATATCTATTGTAGAACAACGCTAAAAGATGCATCAATCGAAGCACAAGTTGCAAAAAATGAAAACAAAATCAAAATCACACAAGACGCAAAATTTATGTAGAAACCCAAAATGGAAAAAATCACGAGGAGAGAGACAGGTTTCACTATCTTCAACAATGAGTATGAGAATACAATCCAAAAGGCTCAAAAATCATTTGGTGAGCAACCAATCTAAAGATCCAACAAGAAGATGGAAAAAACAAAGAAGGGAGAAAGTGTAGAGGCTAGGGTTAGAGATGTGCTGTTAAAAACATTCCTTTTATAGTTTCCTTTTAAAAAACCTAAACAAATGTAAATGGTGCAAAATACCCTTATCACTAAATTTGAAAGTCAAAACTTAACAAATCTCCACCTTGACTTCAAATCTCCAAGAGGGCATGCCGTAAGACCTCTCTCTCTCACCACCAAAAGTGACCACACAAGGCCACCCTCAAAATGGTGGAATCAACGATGCACACTCCTAAGCCTACATGCGTGTACTCAATGTAGGGAACAAGGGATGAAACGCCACAAATTCTGTCTAGGCAAATCAAATAGTGAAAATGCCAATCAAGTCCAAGCAATGCTTGAACTCGATCAAAGGAACTAGTTTGATCAACGTATCTTTCGGATTATCCACCGTAGATACTTTTTTCATTATAACTGTACCCTTAGTAATCTCATCACACACAAAGTGATATCAAATGTCGATATGTTTTGTCCTCTCATGATATATCACGTTCTTGGTCAATTGTATTGCACTTTGGTTATTGCAAAAGATAATGGAATCTACTTCTTACTTCACCTCAAGTTCTATAGCCCAACGCTTCGACTAAAGAACTTCCTTTCCTACTTCGGCTTACTTCGGTAATAGTCAAAGCAATTGTGTTATGCAAAATTACTTTCCAACTAATTACGGAACTACCAAGCATAAAAAAATAATCTGTCAAAGATCTCCTTTTATCAAGATCACCTGCATAGCTAGAATCAACAAAATCAACAACCAAATGTCCTATATCATAATCTTTGTTAAAGACCAAACTCACATCTAAGGTACCTCGGATGTACCAAAAATCCATTTCGGGGCTTGCTAGTGAGCTTTACCTAGATGTGCTATATACATGCTCACAACACTAACAACCTGGAAAATATCTAAATGAGTGCATACCATAGTATACATGAGAGTACCTACAACACTAGAATATGGAACTTGAGACGTCTCATCTTTCTCTTCTTTATTTTTAGGTGACAAAGAAGTCGAAGGTCTAAAATGGAACGCCAAAGGAGTACTTACCGATTTGGCATTCTTCATGCCAAAACGCTCAAGCACTTTCTCAATATACTTATTCTACGAGAGGTATAACTGCCCAACCTATCTATCTCTATGAATCTCCATACCAAGAATTTTCTTGGCAAATCTAAGATCCTTCATTTCAAATTCCCTACTAAGTTGCCTCTTCAAATGCTATATCCTTAACATTTTATTTGTTGTAATAAATATGTCATCCACATATAATAACAAATAAACAAAAGAACTATCATGAAATCTCTTATAGTACACACAACTATCATGCACACTTCTTGAGTGGCCTCGACTCAACATAAAGCTATCAAATCTCTTGTTCAATTGCTGCAAAGATTGCTTGAGACCATACAAAGAGCACTTTAACTTGCAAACATGACATTCTTTACCCTCCACAACGAATCCCTAAAGTTGAGACATATAGATTGTCTCCTCAAGCTTGCCCCGTAGAAAAACAGTCTTGACATCAAGTTGCTCAAATTCTAAATCATAAAGGTCACTAACATGACACGTGAAGGGAACTATATTTCACAATTGGAGAGAACACTTCATTGAAGTCGATCCCCTCCTTTTGACTAAAACTCTTCGCTACCAAACGTGTCTTGAATCTTTCATCTTGAACCCCTCGAATTTCCTATTTTCTTTTAAAGACCCACTTACACCCAATAGCTCTTTTACCCTCAAGTAATTTCACAAAATCCAAGTTTGGTTCTTACGACGAAACTCTATCTTCATTCATCGCAACAAGTCACTTTTCAAATTTAGAACAAATAGTAGCTTCACCACCAGATGTAGAATGTTTTTCAATATCAAGCTCTTCAGCAATTATAAAAGCATATGCTACCAAATCATAGCAACGATATCTTTGAGGAGGCTTAATTTGTCATTTAGCTCTCTTTGTAGCCAAACTCTGAGATTGCTCAATTATTTCTACATCCTCTTTGATTGAATTTTGATCAGGTTGAAAATTGAGCTCCAGATAGGACCCGAGCAAGCATTAGCCAAGTTATGCGCCAGGCAGGAGTCGAAAGAGCAATCCAAATCCACGACTATTCCAAGATCAAGCGCCACTAAAGGCTAGTCCATGGAATGACAGGACGCCATCTTTCCCCACCTAGAAAGCTGCCGACCATCACTCCCACCGTAAGATGATCCCAACCACTTCTTACATGCTCAGAGCCCCCAAAAGCAAACGATTACGAAATGCCTCTACGTCAGCAGCAATCGGAACAGATGCGCATTTGCCCTGGCCTCGTGCGAAGAGAGAGGGAGAAAATCGAATCGAATCGGTCGTAATCGAAGAGGATCGATGAGTTTACAGGATCCGAGGAGAAGCGTTTACAGAGGGCGGACACCATCGGCTGCTTCGCAACGAGACTCGCGGCCATTGATGTCGTCGGATGTCGTCTTCTTCTTCAACTTCCTTCTTCAAGTTCTCAAAATCCAAATTTACAGAAATGGAAGATTTGCGCGTGTCATGGACTCTCAAATTGATGAGTAGGGTTTATGGGGTTTCCCAATCGTTGGGCTTTTCAACGAAAGCCCAACTAGATTTGATTAAGGCCCATGGACAATGTGAATTTTGCACAGGGAACCTTCCTCTTCTTTTTTTTAATGGAAAATGGAAGAATTGCAATAATATTTTTTTCGACTTGTGTTTTTCTAAAACGAGTCTGCACAGGGCATGGATATGCTCCCAGTTAAATATGTCACAAAAAATAGAAATTTCCCAATTTGAATTTCTTAAAATTTGTACCTCTTCAATTTTTCGGAATCACTTAAAAGTCGTTATTTCTACTTTCCATTTGCTTAACACTTAGGATGCACATGATAATCATTTTGTTTTCTCTGTTTTCAATTTTTCTATTTTCAAGAGTAAATTTAGAATAGAAATCCATGTGGTAATGCAATTTTTTCTAGAATAAATTTTTAGTCCATAAATAAGTTTGGAACAGAAATGAAAATAATTTTTTTTACTTTTCAATTTATAGGAAAAAAATAAGAAATAAAAACTCTTCTCATCGCTTGTTCTTGCTACTAGCCACATGTTTGCCGACTGCCATCGTCCATCCGTCTATTACGCAAAAGGGAGAAAATTTGGTGTTATTATCAAATGCATATTTTTGCTAAAAAATTTGCTCGATGAATAGTCATAAATTGATTTTTAAAGTGAAATGGTTATCATTCGCACTTTTATTAACAAAGACGCACCTCATGTATTGTCCAGTCAAACATTTATCATAATTGCAAGCAAATCAAGGACAACCTTTCGGCACTAGAACACTTGTCAACAACATTGTGTCGCATGAGGTTATTTATACATACAATCGCTTTCAATAGGTCTAATTACTTTGATAAACTGATATAGCTATTCAAGTAAAGCATGATGATGAGGTCATTAAAAGCATGTAATGAAATTTTAACAATGGCGTCTATTATTTAATCTCGTTAGCCGACATCATCATGCAACTCCAAAATCATTCATTCTTTTTACTCGAAAAATCTTGATCATACCCGTATGCACTCCTTGAAGGTACTTAGTGCCAAAACTTAATACGATGGGACACTTAAGTATCTAAAGTCACAAAAGATACACTTTAAGTGTCACTTTTTTTGAAAATTAGATCACTTAGGTGCCAACTCCTGCAAAAGCCGCTGGAAATCTGACGTGACTTATTTTAATAATATAAATTACTTACGTGACTTTTTGGAAACTGAGTCAGCGAATCAATCAAAACGACATTATTTTGCGCTGACATGAATTTTTAAAATTATTAATGAAATAATATTAAATAATTAAAAAAATATATCACTATAAATTTGATTAATTAAAAAAAAAAGAGGAGAAAAATGGGGATCCGACGAGGGTTGTGCAGCCCTTGCCGCCGCCGCCATCGCCACCCCACCGTCATTGGGAAGGGCCGGTGATGGTAGGCGAGGGTCAGCCATAGTCATCAAGCCTTAGCTCGTGGCCAATAACCTGGCCGACTTGCAGCGAGAGTCGCGACCCTCCTCTAGATTCGACGAGGGTCGACCAGTGACCCTCGCCTTAGATCTAGGCGAGGTCCCACAAGCCCTCGCTGCAGGTCAACCGAGGTCGTTGGCCACTAGCTAGGGCCCGCCGACCCCGGCTGACCCTCGCCTATTGTCGCCAGCCCTTCTTGGCAATGGTGGGGTGGCAACAACGATGTGGCCCTCACCGGATCCCCCTTCCTCTCCTTTTTAAAAAAAAAAATAAAATCGATTTAAAAAAAAAATTGTTAAAATTATACGTGGATTTTTTATTTTGAAAAAAATGCTCCATCAGCAAATAAAATTGCCGAAAAATGGACATGGGGCAGTTTTGCTGGAATTTTTTGCCGTTGGTACTTAATTGATCATTTTTCTCCGATTTTAACGTATATTTTGTAACTTTTAGCACCTAAGTGTCCCCTAAGTGTCCCCCGTGCCAAGTTTTGGCACTTCAGGGTTCCTTATGTCACTCGAATATAAATCATAAATAAAGAAACGAATGATCCAATGAGAACCGAGAAAATTGAAATCCCCCATTCGAATTTTGTAACGCCCAAAATCATAGAATAGAGTCATGATCATTAGGACATAATTAGCAAAACTAGCATATAATCATTCCCCTAATCATCTTTAACTCCATTTACAAGGAGATTCCCTTTCTGCACAGTCCTTGGTGATTTCATTGCCTTCGCTTCGTCCCAATCCTCATCGCCCCAGCTCTGATCCCAAACTTCTCCTGCTGTTTCGGGTGCTCCTCCTCTGCCGGAGCTCGCGTTCGCCACGCCCATCTCGAGCTGCTCGTACGATATCTCGCCCGCCCTGCGCGCGGCTGCCACCCCCCGCAACTTCCAATACGCCAATGCCGCCGCGAGAATCACGGTTCCCGAAACGAAAAGCGCAGAGCATGCATAGAAATAGAGCTGCTTTGGAGGGTTGCTTTCCGAGACCATGTCAATGGCACAATCCCAATCTCCAGCACTCAATCGTATAGAAGTATTTGCACCAACTTTGCCTGTCAGGTTTACCTGAAATGCAAGTCACAAGGACATGGCAATCAGGAGAGGAGCCTGCCTATGTAATAGTATGCTGCCGGCTCGCGTCGTATTGGATCGAACTTTTGGAGAAGAAAATGTGAAAGCCGTCGGAGCTTACCGTCTTCCACTGTCGGTAAGGCAAATCGACCATTTCCATTTCGAGAGTGACATTAGCCGGTAACAAAGTGATGTTCACCGTCAGAGGAATCTCTCCATAATTCTGGACTAAAATTGAAGTTTCCTCTGTGGCTGCAATGAACAGGAGTCAAGTTTGAGCATCTCCTTGACATTTTAGGCAGAACAAAATCTAGATCAAGTTCAGGCCTTTCATGTCACACTGAGACTAAGTTGAAAAGTGCAGAGAGAGCGATTTCGTACCGTTGGGATTGTGATGGAGGCAGGCGGTCAAGTTCTTCGCTAGGCAACTCTCGGACGGCACCGAGCACTTTCCGGCAGCAGCAACACCGGGCACATTCAGAGCCGGTGGAGTATTGGGGACGTCGGAGCCTCCTTTATCCGATCCGGACGTAATTGAAGGTGGAGGAGGCGGAGGAAAGACCTGCACTGACAGAAACACGCCGAATCAAACAATCGCCGGCCCTTCAAACCAAAAAACGAATTCAATTCTCAAGGCATCGCTGATCGGAGAAAGTAGCATGTTCGTACCATGTCGATGACACAATCCCCTCCTCCTCCTCCCTCCAACACGATTGAAGAAATTCCTCCGACATGCGCGGTGATGTTAACCTGAAACAGATCATGACATTTCATCATGTCGTAACAAAGACGGCAACCATTAGTCTCGGCAATCGACTACACATCCTGTCGAGTTCTATGTCGAAGAAGATGACAATCACACGAGGCATGAAGGAGAAGTTATGGGAGCTCGCTCGCCTTCTTTTGTTTCGCCGCTTGAATTTCGTCGATAGTGATATTATCAGCAGGCGAGAAGATCACGTTCACTTTCAGAGGAGTCTCTCCGCCGTTCCGGATCATAAGAAATGTTCCGTCGGTACCTGCAAAATGAAAGGATCGGCTGAATCATTTCCTCTGCCCATAAATCTTCGAAGTCTCCGACTACTGTAACAACGATGCCGACTGCCGAGCGATAATTCACTTAAGTAATTGACTCATTTCGCCGCACATCGATTCTGCTCGGAACAAAATCCATACGAGAGGATTGAGAGCCTTATTAAGTACCAACATCGATCTGCAAAGTTATCAAAAAGTCAGGCCTCGTTTTCATTTTACCATTTTCGACACATGCCGTGAAGTTCTTCCCTTGGCAAGTCCTGGACAGCGGCCCTGCCGAACAGTTCTCACCGCCGCTCGAACCCAACACATGCCGGGCCGCCTCGGAGCTCGGTTTATCCAAGCCAGCTCGTGAAACCTGCTTTCACGAGACCATTCGACCCGGCATCAAGAAGGACTTTCGACTCGATCAAGAAGAAGAAAACAAAGAAAACAAGAAAGGCAAATGGAACTAGTGGAGAGATACGCACTGCCACTCCGATTCTTTCCCCTCCGGGAGGCTTTCCGGAGGAAGAGCCCTTCCAGGAGCCGAGAGACGCGCCGCCGCACTGTCGCCACAGGATCACGACCAGCAACAGGGCTGCAAGGACTCGATATCGCCGCAGCTTCTTGGAGTGCATGATCCGGCGACCGTGTCGTCTCAGGAAGGACTTGGCTTTGGACGCCGAAAGGGAAGACAAACCCATGAAGAAGAAGAAGAAGAAGAAGAAGAAGCAGCCTTTCTTCCTCCGTCGCTGCTAGAAAAAGGCTCGCTGTCGGACGCGGTTGCTGTGCGGAGCCGGCAGCTGTTCGCATCGTAGCGTCCGAACAGGAGGGACCCGCCAAAGAGGGTTGACTCTCGAGTCTTGACATTGCAGCAGACGACTAGCATCGGGTTCTACGGTCTTCGTCGTGAGAAACGGGGAACGGAGCTGCCCTTTCGGACGTATCCGGAAGTCGGGTAGGATGAAGGCAATCGTATAATCCAACAAGGAAAAAATATTCTATTAAGTTATTTGAGTAGGGGCACAAGAAGATGTATTCTGTATCATTGACATTTCTCCTTTATGTGAAAATCATTTTTCTTTTTTTCTTTTTTTAGTGAAGATCAATTTGATGACAAAGGCCTTAAGCGTGCTAACCCATGCGTATGGAACGGGAGATATTTTGAAAGTACAATTGTGCATGACAAAAGAAGTAATTGGTCAAATGGGATGTAAGAATTTAACTCGAGAATGAATTCAAGGACATATTCGAAGAATCTTCACTCTGATACCGAAGTCGCTGACGTAATCCCGTGCGTATGGGACGGGAGATATTTTGAAAGTGTAATTGCGCATGACAAAGGAAGTAATCGGTCAAATGGGATGTAAGAATTGAACTCGAGAATGAATTCAAGGACATATTCGAGAATGTATGTGAAATTGTTGGAACAATGAGCCCCTCATCTTAAATAGATTAGGGCAGAATCTAGCTCTTACACCACGTAAACATATCAAAACTAAAAGTTAAGATTTTTAGAATAGTTTAGTCGTGGTACTACAAAATTTTCACAAAAGCCAACAAGAATCGAATGCATGTTGGTACACTAGATCTGAATTAGAAGTATCCCATGTCACAGGCATTGGACTGCCATAGATGGAAATTGAAAAATTGCATAATCTGTGCATAAATAGACAACCCCACATAGCTTTGCCTAGACAACTTTCCATGCTCGCATCTCCTGTAAAAGCCAGACTTGTAAAAAGAATAGGATATGCGTCTCTCGTAAAAGCAAGAATTGTAAGAAGAATGGGTTTTTTTTTTTTTTTTGTTGATCATATTTTATTATAATTTCACTTTTTGTCATCAATTTTTTTAAAATAAAAATTCGAAAAAGAATTACACGGGACGGATTGGCAAGAAAAGGTAAGGCTATTACCAGCCCCATCTCCCACCATTTGCGCTGCGGGTCATTTTTTGAATGGGGAAAAGTTTCCCCAATTCAGTGCATTTGCCCCACCGGGGCACAGGTTCCCCTCCCTCGGTGTCCATCCCTATATGCTTAATAAGAAGTTATTTGCATTTTCAATACATTAATTACATATCCACCCACACATGATAATTCCTTTCACTAGGATATTTATTAACAAAATCTTGTCAATATTAAATGTGCTTCAATGCACGCTTATAAAAGTGCTATTAGTAAATTAGTTGTGCATTAGAAATTTTATGTGATCATAAGAAATGTTTTCAAGCAGTTTGTTAATGAATTTTTGCTAATTACTTATGCAAATTTCGACGGTCCAGCCATGGAGGGGCGGATCTTTAGATCATAGCCGTGAATCTTTGCAACTTTTATTTTTTTAACAATAACACAAGATTGTCTCTGTTTTTTTTTTTAATTATCTGCCGGCGGTCGAGAGTGGAAAGGAACAAGAAGAAAAAAAAAAGAAAAAAGAGAGGCTCCGACAGCCGTGACAACGTAGAATCTCCAGGCGCGCTCTCTCTTTCTCTCTCTCTCTCCTCCCCGCGAAAAAAGAGCAATCTTTTTTTTCAATCAGCTGACGCCACGCCCCCCAATCCTAGCGAGCCCAAGCTTCCGCCTTTGCCTGCAAATTCAGTCTCAAGAGGAAGAAGAAGAAGAACCCTCGACTCTCTCTCTCTCTCTCTCTCTCTCTACGGCGGATGAAAATGTCCGGCGACGAAATGGGGCTGGTCCCACCTCAGGCCGGCCTCAACTCGCAGCTCCTCTTCCAGGACGACCCCTTGCGCTTCAACAGCCCCGCCCCGCAGAACCGGGTGGTCGGCGACCCGGTCCCCAAGGGCCGGGATATCCCCCCCGCCTTCCTCGAATCCCGGTACTTCACCCCTCCTCCGCCGCCCCCGCCTCAGCCGCAGCAGCCGCAGCCTCATCCCCAGCACCCCTCCGAGTTCCGCCACGGCCCCTACGCGAGCGACCCCCGCCCGGACACCGGAGCGCCGCGGAATTGGTCCGACAACAACGACTCCAGCGCCGATGGTTCGGAGGGCAACGACGAGGACGACGACGAGGACGACGACATGGACGAGGAGGAGGAGGAGGAGGAGGCGTTTGTAGGGTTTATGGGCGAATCGAATAGGGGTCAGAATGATGCTAATAGTAACAAGGATGGCAGTGGGAGTAACAGCAAGAGCAATAGCAGTGGTGGGGTGATGAAATTAAGCAATGGGAAGACGAAGTTCGGGCCTTTATTCGGTAAGTGACTGAGAGGGTTTCCGCGTCTCAAGTTTGTCACTCGAAGTTCTCAAATTTGGAGCTTCTTTTTTTATTCTTCACTACTGTGTTGATCATGAGTGGTGGTGTTCTTTTCTTGCTTCTTCTAGGGTCTGGTAGAGAGGTAGTTGTAGTGTCCGATGGCAACTGTGGACAAGTTGCGAGTGATGCGAGAGGGAGCTGCGGCGAGATTCATCAGCAGCGAGTCCGAATTGGGAATTTTGAGAATGCGGTCACTATTGCAGAGCCGGATGGTGACTTGTATTACTCGCAGTATTTGCGAGGAGAAGGATCTGTAAGAGGACAGAAGGATGCCGTAGCTGTGGACAGTGGTTGCGGGTTTAGTGGGAGAAAGGATGGTGTGTTATCCAATGATTCAGGAGATTCGTTGAGAGACATTTTCTCAGACCCTTGGACGTAAGCTCAATCTTTAATCCATTTATCCTGACACATATATGTAGCAGAAGAGCTTTACTTCCTTTTCTCAGGCAGTTAGTTTGATTAGGGTGGTCATTGTGCATGTGTTGAGAAAACTACTAATAATCGAGATATTGTTCTTGAGTAGTTTCTGGAAGTTAGGCTGATAATCCAGTTTATGGACTACGTATATGTAGCTTCCTAGATGATTCATGTAAAATGCTGGTCTCTTGCTTGGGCATGGAGGTTATTATGCATATTCAAGATAAATAGTTTGTGTCCTCTGTTTGCGAAGAGCAGCATTGTTGGCGAAATGCATGTTGCATGCCTTTTTGTCATTATATCTAATTATATTGGCTTAATCCAGTGTTCTTAGCTTGCATCCATTATGTTTTTGTCTGTTGTGACAGATTCTGTTAAGTGGACTTAGAGCCAGGAAAATTGTAGATATTGTTCTAAATTGATCAGGTGGAATATGACTTATAGAGCAACGACCTCTTATATAATGATGTTCTTCTTGTGAATCTTGTGCTGTTAACGCAAGTTGAAGCCAACATAACAAATATCTCCTTTAAATTTCCAGTAATAGCCAATTTATTTTTGTTTGTTTCTTTGTTTCAGCTTAGTTGTGTTCAAAAACCTCTTGTGGGGCTTATTTCATTCATCCTTTTTTTTTTCCCGATGAAATGATAGACACCTTGGGGTCCATCTGATTTGTGAAAAATGAAGGATTTAAAAGACATTTTCTTAATATTGAATATTTGTATTGTTTAAAAATATTAGTCAGAGGAAAAGTTTTTATTATCAACAGCAATCTACACTTAAACATTTTCATTGCAAATGAAAATAATTTTTATTCATCCATTTTTGTAAGCAATAGATATGACCATTTTTAGGAAAATGCTTTTCAAATCATTGATTTTTTGTGAAACGAAAGTACTTTTTTCATTTGCTTTGCAACTACCTTGCTACTTTATGGCTTTTCATTTTCAGTTTCTCCGGTACAAATTAGGCTATACTGAAAATGTCAATTGCCAAACAAAACTACTGATACATCATTCATCTCCACTTTCTGAAACCCAAATAAGTCTATGATCTAGCACTTGCATGTATACCAGCAATTCTCTTCTGCTGTGAACTTGTGTCTGAACACTTGTAATTCATTCTGATGGGAAAACTGTAAGGAAGGTACCTCTTGCTAAAAGCATGGGATCGGAGTGAAGACGTATGACCTCTCTATGCAATTCCCTTTAATGATCTCTGACAATGATTATGGATTGTGGTTTTTCTTGGTTGTTCTCTATTTTCTAGTTCATGTTTTTTTCTTGGTGAATATCTGTTGTGACCATCTCGTTTTAAAAATGCAGGGGAGCTCTTATGGATGATGCAATGATTTTGCCATGTGGACATTCCTTTGGAGGTGTTGGAATACAACATGTAATTAAGATGGTGGGTTCTTCAATATTTTGGTATCCATATTTTGATTGAGATCTTAATTGGAGTTGAAACATATTAACACATGGGATAATATGGGGACTTAATGAGTGATTCCTGTGAACTGGATTGCGGTTAGGATTGTTGGAATGGCTATTTTGGAATAAGATAGGACTATTAAGTGAGCGAACTGATGTACAGGTATTTCCTTTTTTGACTTAGCATGCATAAGACATTGGCAAATAATGGTGTTGCATTGGCAAGACCCATTCTTTTCCAAACTATTTCCTATGTTTACCCTTTGTAAGTAGTTACTGTCGTGTTATGTATCCTCCAAATTTGAGTTCGATAATTATTTTCTAGGTCATACTCTTCGGAATATTAGTTTCAACAATCTTTAACTTTCTACACTGGCACCTAAACGTCAGACTATATTGTTAGGATACTGACAAGTTAATGTAATGGTAGAACTGAAAAGCTTGACTCTGTTGTATACATTCACATGCATCCACAATAACACACCATTTTTGCTCACTTCAATGTCACTACCTCTCTTCCAACCAGGATCCTCTAGCATGACAATCATCTCAACCTGCATGCAATCTGTCCATAAATAAACACAGCTGAGAAGCAAAGCTTCTTAAGCACATTGTGAAGTAGCAGAGATTTTTCAAGATTGCTAGGTTAAATCAAAATTCTACTCATTATGGTTTTCGGGGGTTGGCACATGCAAGTGTCATACCAAGCTGCTTGGTGTAACAGCTGTTATGCAGATTACCATAATATTTCTCATCGAACTGTTTTTTCCTTGTAAGCTGCTATTCCTTGACAGCGAAGTGTCTTCTGATTTGCCTAACCTGTGATGCCCCACTCTGGTCCTTGATCGAGGACAATGATCTAAACAATATATCTTTTCTATTACCTATTCTTCACAACCCTAATATATTTGGGATCAAAGGATTAGAGGTTGTATTTTTCTGGTGTTTATGTACATTAGTCCATACTAAAATATAATCCTTTACTGAACATGATGTGGTATATGGTACATCCATGTGAGCTTGTCTAAATCACTCTTTACTTTCTTCACTGTCTATTGTACCATAGGTTGTTTTCCTTTTTCATTGTTCAAGGTTCTTATATTAGCCAAATTACTATTCTGATTTTGATTTACATAATGCATCTTCAGAAGGTGTGTCCCTCTTGTCAGCTGTCGGTATCGGAAGACTTAATATTACCTAATCTCTGTAAGTGTAAGCTGTTATCTCCAAGTAATGTATGGAGAATTTTAGATCATGAATGACTTGTTCTTACCTGTGTACCACACTAACATGTTTGCAAGTTATGACATGAGATTAATTTATCATCCAGATGGTTGATTTTCATTGGTGCCATTGAATATCAAGTGGATGGAAGGATGTGACATTTGTTGTATATTATCATTTGATGTAGTCTCAATATTATATGGAAAGTTAAAATGTAATATGCAGCTGATATGCAGAATATATGTTATGTTAGGTCAAGTGAGAAATGTGTGAGTGCATCTTCAAATTCAATTTGCTACAAGAAAGATTGGCTTGAAGAAGTACTTTGTGTCATTTTATTTGGGACTATATATTGCAGTTGCATTCAAGCTGAGTCTATAGCCTAAGACTTTCTGATGTCAAAGCATGTCTACTCAGTAATTAATTTGATTCTGTCTTTTTCTTTTTTTTTAATCTTATCTTCCATGCAGCTCTTCGAGCTGCCATTCAAGCATTCCTCCGAGAAGAGGACTTGCTCTTCCACCGCTCATCCAAAAGGAGAAGAGAGAGATTTGACCAGGTTGGCCTCCATTGTTTATTTGACACAATGCAATAGAATTCTTCAAGGGCATAGAATTCTTCAAGGGCATTGCATGTGGTGCTGCCCTGTGCTTTGTCCTGTATGGAAGTCTTATTTCTGTGTTTATAAGGTCAATAAATTACCGCCTGCTGCCTGCTCCATCTCTTTTTTAGTCTTTTAATGCCCTTATATTTCATAGGGTATGCAATCTGTGCTCTTTCTTGGGTTGAGTAACTTGTCAATTATGTTTCTGGATGCTTGTGTGTTGGTATAGTTCTCCCTTATGTTCCCTTGCCTTTTTTAATTCGAGTGCTTCTTTTGTTTAGGAGAAAGGTAACTGTAGCGACTCAAATCTCATGGATACAACAAGAGGAAGAGGCGTACAGTTTCCATTTGCCGTGACTGATCGTGTCATTATTAAGGTTTGGTCTTTCATAAATTGAGTGATTATTATCTGCGATACAAATGCCCTTAGAAAACATAAACGGATGAACATTGATTCAGGGTAACAAGAGGACACCAGAGCGCTTTGTTGGACGTGAGGCAGTTGTAACAACACAATGCTTAAATGGATGGTTGGTTAAATTTTTTCCCCTTCCTCAGTTTGGTGCATATTTTTTCAAATATACTTATATATTCCAAGCACCTGTGATCTGTTCTCTGCTTACAAAGCATACACAGCAAACATCAAAGTTTTTTGGCACTCTTAAGGGAAGACCTCGATGTATTCCTACATGCTACTGTTTTCTTTCGGAAAATGTTCAATGCTTCAAATTATAGTGAGATTCTCTTCTCTGCATGTTGCTGCTTTGTTGACATGTTAAGCTCCCCTTACAGGTATGTAGTGAAAACATTGGATAACGCGGAGAGCGTTAAATTGCAGTACCGATCACTTGCCAAAGTTCCAGATGACTCTTCCGTAAAAGCACTGTCATGCAAGCTGACCTCAAATTGGCTCTAGTTCTGTGATGCACTGATGTGAAGAATTTGCAATTTTGGCAAATCCTATGCCTGCTGTATGTGACACATAAAGAAAATTTTTTAGTATTCCTCTGTTTGAGAGGCTTTGTACTCTGTACACAGCACGGCAGTGTATTTATCGCTAGAGAATGTATCAAATTGGGTTATGTACATTGTTGCAGCCTGTGTATGTGACAGAGAGTTAAATGACTTTGCACATATAAATTTCATGTGGTTGATTTTGCCCCATATAACTACATCTTTTTGTCTGGCATCTTCTTTTCTCATCGGTTTCAATTTTGTAAGGACCACTGGCTAGCGTGCGTGCTAGTACAATTTTGGTGTATGCTTTTTGACAAAAAGTTGTCAAAGACAATGATTTGTGATCAGTCACGTTTTAGCTTTGGATGGTACTTGAGATTTCCCTCTTTTGTTCGTGAGACTTGCCTATAAAACATGGACCGCCTAAGTGAGCTCGTTTGAGCAGGCTTAAAAAAAAAGATGTGCTTTATCTTTTCAATTTTAAAAAACGAAAAGAATATCCTAGGCTTTTAAGATTACGATTATATAAATTTATATTCTAGTATCGTTTGCATGAGTCATGATATTCAATAAAGAGCAAAAAGTACTTGAAAAACTTGTATAGCTTAAGAAAGATCTGAAACTGACAACAGCCCCTGGATGTAAGGGAACAATTTTTTCATCTGTTGGAAGAAGATGATCTCCATCAACAAAAGAAGATGCAATTTCGATTCTTTCGTCCATTCAACTTCCAAGCAAAATTGCTTGAACATTGTTAGGGTATTACTAAACTTCAGTACAGACTGACCTTCGAATGATATCAGCTTCTAGCACTACACTGATATTAGTCACCCAAATTGCTATTGTTACATTAACAGTCAGTAAAAAAGCCTACTCAACTAGATGAAATCCCCGCCGGTTCACGAGAGGATGTGAACATAACCCGGGCAGAGTTAGGGATCAAAGGACAAATACAAAAAGAATGAAAGAAATATAGAGTTTCAGTTGAAGATCGATCATCAACAGCAGGACACGTTCTCCTTTGCCAGTAGAAAGTTGCATGTCGAATAGATGGAAGCTGCAGCTGCCCGAACTGCTAATTCTCTCTCGGAAGTGTCTGGCTTGTTAGATCTGCAAAACGCAGAAAATAATTATCAAGTGTCTCACGGAAAAACAAACTACTTTCATGTGTAACATAGTCGCTAGAATAACAGAATCTCAAGTATCGTGATCTGAATCAAGAAAATTGCATCTTAGGATAAAAGGACAGCTCCTGGAATTCCTATCCAGAAATCTTCTAAAAAGAAGACTAGACCAATGTTGCCCTAATTAACTCCATATGAAGATATAGCTTCAAACAAGAAGCATGCTAGATTCTCAAAATAATACAAGATCACAGCATCCATCACAAACAGGTCGCGTGGGCATTACACTGAATGACAAGGTACAGGGAAGAAGGGCGATTAAGTACAGTTTAACTTCCATCGATGCTGATATTTAACCACTTTTCACCCCATACTTTAAAGACAAAATCCACAAAAGGATATTCATTGTATGCATTGTTCATTGCAGGACACACAGGAATACGAAGATTTGTGGAACCTGCCTGGGACCTCTATGAACAGTGATGATAACCTGACAAGCTGTTTGCTTGTTTCATTTTCTTTTAACCATTATAGACAGGTGTCATGGGACTCTGAATGGGATTCTCTAAAATAGCTAGCAAATAATTGTCTAAAAGATCTACCTAGAGATAATATCTGCAGCTCCCGGGTTCTCCGCACTGTGAGGTGCATTCCACTGGACATGTTGCAGGCCATGTTCACAATGCAATTGCATCTCTTTCACTTGGTTCAGCCAGATATCCTGAAAATTCATAAAGCGAGAATACAATTCAAATCAATTTATAAAGAAATACAATTAATTGTCACAACTGAGAGAGAGAGAGAGAGAGAGAGAGGAGTTTGTAAGACAGTCAGTCATAAAAATGAGTGACGATATATTTGCAAAAAAAGAGGGACTGGTGCTAATCGGAGGGTTATTCAATCTTCGGATCATAAAAGTCAAAAACCACATAAAGAAACAAAAAAGGAAGTCAGAACCAGAATGGACAGTGAGACACGTAAAAGCTATCAATAGTGGAGTTAGAACTTGGCCACCAAAAAGTTCCAATCACAATTTGTCCTGTTGAAAAATTTGCAATTAACAAGAAAAATGTGGAATACTCACAAGCTGTTGCTCTTCTTCAGTAAGCGCTTTATCCATCTGACCAAAGAGGGTACTCCATTTCGATAGGTGCATGTCAGCAATCGGACTTTTGATCTGGTAAGGATTATTCTCTTGATTAGATGAGAATTCTTTTGATATTAGAAAAGGCAATTCTGTGTTGATCACAGCCTGAACTCTCTTTTTACTGCGTTTCAAAGCTGCAATTTAAAGAGAGCACATCATTAGTTAGACAGAATGGTCAACTTAGATCCTAACCCTGCTCTAGCAACTACATGCAATGGGGTATTACCTGCTAGGCGTCCTTTGATGTCTTGATGCAGTAATTCTAACCATTGAGAAGCAACAGTTGCAGCTGAAAAATATTGCACTTTCATTTGTCAGCTAAAATGGCCCTTATATTGTTTTTTAAAGCAATGTAAAATCCACTCACTACCCAGAGCTTACTGGACAATGGCATGCAAAAACCAAATTCACGGTAGAATCCTCCATAATGATCCATCCATTAAAAAAAAATGATAAGAAAGCCAAAAATAGGAAAACCATTCCCACCCAGAGACAGAAAGTAATAAAGAAAGACAAACAAAACAAGGAAGTACAATACAGATTGTTAAATTGGTGACATAAGCATCAAGGAAGATAGATTAACTGAACTGTGAAACAAGTATAAGAAAACATAGAATAAACACTAGGACAAACAGAGAAACAAACACGTACAATAAAAGGCTTACCTTTAACAGAAAGTGAAGTAACACTGCTAAAAGCAGTCGAGTCTTCATTGGACATAGACCAAGTAATCTCAGATGCTTTACTCATTGTTGATGACAATCTCAGTGCCAATCCGTCATCCTGACTAATACTGGTTGGGTTTGAGACAAAATTCTTCTTGTACAATCCTCCTACCGTGCTCAGATCCCCATCTTCTTCTTCATGCTCTGAAATGAAAGACGAAGACTTGCTCATCATTGACGTGGGGAATCCAGTGGTCTGTTTCCTCTCAAATAAAGCACTTGGAGCCACATTTTCAGATGAATAAGAAAGCTGGTGCATTCCTGAATTATCAGAACATCCCAACCCCTTCCCATAACCGATTTCTTTCGTTTCACCTTTTGAATGACCACCATGTTTATTCCCGACATGGCTATTTTCAGCCCTTCCTGACCTCACCAATGCCTCTATAATGGAATGGACTTGTTTTCTATTCCTGACATGGTTTATGATCCCAGGGTTCAATTCGTTGAGCAGTCCACTTGGAGCAGCAATCTTGGTGAACCTATCTACCTGTTCTTTCTTTGCAAGCTCCAGCTTTTTCTTAAGAACATCATTCTTACTCTTCCTACCACGTTGTTTTGGGATTGGTATGCCCCCATGAGAAGATGAGAGAAAGCCATTTTGCTTCATTTCCTTCCAAAGCCTCAATGAATCTTTCTCCTCCAATGGGCCAGTTGAACTAGCGCATTCAGATGCATCTACAGGCTTCAACTGATCAAGATTCTTGTAAGGGTAAAATGGATTTAGATTCACAGAGCTGGAAAGGTCTTCTGCATTGAGATTCAAGTCAAGACCCTTTGAGTATGCATGCTGACCACTTGATGTTTCATGTTGTCTGAGCAAAGAGCCTTCATCTGTTTCCTTGGTTTCTCCAGTATGCTCAGGATTGACATCACTATCCAATTTGTTGGTGGAGCAGATTTCAGTATTAAGATCAAGTTGTACAGGCTTACAATTACCCTCCACAGGTAAAATATTTCTTTGAGAATTATCTTCTTGAGAGCCATCTATAATAGAGGTGACTGTCTCCTCAGTTACCTGGGACGTGCCTAGTCCTTCACCACATTGAGAAGAAACTTTGCCTCCCTCGTCTTTCAGAGACTTTGGAGGATGGTTGTTAGTTCCTGGTTCAAATTTTGAAAATCAGGTACACTATCACGCACACAAAATTTCAAACCCCCCCCCCCCCCCAAAAAAAAAAAAAAAAAAGTAACATCATTGTCAATGTCCTCATCTCTACTCTTGATATAGATGAAATTGCAAAGAACATCATTGAGTTCCGTATGCTGTCATAAGTATGAACATTGCATTCCTCCAATATTCTCAGTCATGACACTTTGAAATGCACAGGCCTAAGCATTTGACCTGGTTCTTTTTTTTCCTTCTTTTTTTGGTGGTTGGTAAGCATTTACCCTCGTCGACAAAGGAAAAAAGAAAGAAATTTTCATTTCTATGTAAATTAAATGAGGCGATGCAATTCAGTTGAACTCAGGGTCTGCAGCATTTCATATCGATCTACATGTTTATGCACAAATTTTGCATCCTCTCATTTTGAAACTCACTATAAGAATAGCTTGAACCATAAGGTATATTGAGGATTCAATTAAACAACACCTGGAAGAGAAAAAGAAAAGAGAGAGACGACAGTTTTCCTTCAAATTGAGACCTAAATTTGAATCCCCATCTCTCCACTGAACTCAAAGAACAAGTGCACAACAAATAAAAGAGGGAACAAGATTACCTTCGCGACGCAACACGGATTCCAAATCCCGCATTTTGACACGCTTGCGCGCAACTTCATGTTTCTCCTCAGTCACCAGATGGCGCTTCTCCCCACTCGACTGATAGACCCAGCATCAGCGACATGGAAACAGGAAAAAAAGAACAGATCCCAAAAGAATCAAAAGGATGGAAATGAGTAAAAATCCAACCTTTACAAGTGATTTAGGCGACGCCGAAGCCCGATCAAAAACACTTCCTGAATCACACTGATCCTCCATTTTCTTCCCGACCCACTTCAAATCCGAGACCTTTGACACCGACCCTCGTACAAAAAAATCAAGAACTCCTCCCGGGTATTCAAAAACTATGGACAAACAACGAAAAACACAACGAGGGGGCAGTCCACAAAAACTGGAAAAAGTCTCGTTTCTTTCGAAATGGGTACGAGTTCTCTCCAAAGGGAAAGACGAATCTGCCTGTGAATTTGCAAGACAATGGGGTGGGGTTAGGGTTTAAATGAGAAAGATCTGGAATTGACAATTGGGGTAAATCTTTATTTATGTGCCTGGTTTTCAATGCTCTCTTTTGGATTTTGAAACGCAGGGAGAGCGCGCTCAACAGACGCTGCTGCTGTCTGCTGTCTGATCCGGCGATTCTTTGCATATATACAACAAGCGAATCGCAACTTATAGTAGTTTAATTAATGCTTTGCCTTTTTCTCTCCTTTTTTTTTTTTTAATAATCCTCCGAGGCTATAAACAAACAACGTGACGGAGAACGAAGAAAGTTGTCCTCTTTCCGCTTCTCCTTTCTTGTTTTTTTCAAATTCAAATAGTTTGGAGGGACCTTTTTTGCTGGGCCCGTTCGGCTCACGGTCCCCCCTCCCCTTTCCCTCTTACGAGAAAAAGTCAGACGGCGCGCACGCCACGCACCTCCCCATCCGTTCAAATCCCGGTCCGGGCCGGACGTTGGATGAGCCCGCTTGCGTCTGTGCTTGGTCGAAGGCAAGAACCGCTTGTGGCTGGACCTGATGTTCGTAGCTGTGTTGTTGGACCGGGCCGGACCCAATTCAATGGTTTACGAGATCGATGCTTGTGTCTTTCGGTCGAAATCTGCATTTGAGTGGCTGCTGCGATTGCGCATCCGGTTCTTAGACATGTTTTTCTTGCTTCTGTAGTATGATGAGAACAACGTTACAAGCCCGGTTCCAAGTGCATGAGCGCTGTGTCGGTTGCCGCATCTTTCGAATTCAAAGTTCATCTCTGTGGCCTAGAAGGTTAAGCCAGCACTAGAACAGGGAGATTGCTGTTCCTACTTTGAGGACAGTACTGCCAAAAGCGAAGTGCCGCCATTTTGGATTCATCTAGATTTGTAGGCTATCCGAAAACAGTCATTGGTTTCTTGGACAAGGACGCTGGTAGATTGTCGTGTCGAAAACGGACTTCCCTTACATAAGAAATATCGAGCTATGTCGCGCTATAATCATCAATCATGGGAAGCACTTCTACAAAAGAACACATTTGCAGAACTCAGAGAACGGAACTGAACACGCTCACGAGACTGTCAAGTGACATAGCTTTGTCTGCACCAAGTCAGCAGATGCATGAGCAGCAGTGATGGCAGATCCAGACTAATTTTGAACCAATGCCTTGTCTGTGAGGAATGACATTCTTTAGGAACCAAATAAGTAGAGGGCAACCGCACACGCAAAAGGCTCAGCGCTGAAACACATTGTTGTCCAGGAAATTAGAAAGCTGCCGATGCGATCTCTTCTGTCTCATCCTTCGTTTTTTCAATACATCTACACTAGAAGTGATTGCCTACATTATCGAAACATCAGACTTATTCTCTTACGTAGACGATTCAACCTCAATTTTTCAAAAGATGCAGCAAGGACATCCAACTACCAGACGAGATCGCAACTTCAACAGCAATGGAATCTCTCCCATCATGGAGACCTCAATGCAAACCTAAAGGATGAAACCAAATCCCAGTGCTTAAGGGCAAACTTCCCACGTTTAACAATTTAGGCGAGGCAGCAATTAGTAAGGTACATAGACACCAGGGACAGCAAACGTAGAAGGATTTTGTAAATCTCGCCTTACTAAAGGATATCTCATTTACCGGGCTTCAACAAGTTCCCCCCCTTTTTCATCACCAAAAAAACAAGTTCCCCTTTTTCATCACTTCACGGGAGTAAAATATTTTCAATCTTCTCCTTCTCATTGTGACATCACAATATTTAAAAATTCAAATTGAGCTCACGTATTGACTGTACAAAGCCGCAATATACATGAATTTTATTGGTAACCAGCACTTTTTCATGGTTCATATGGCCTATAGACAAGGTGACATTCCAGTGCATGTTCAGGGAAGCACACCGACGGCCGTACCCTTGCTGCTAAATGGTAAGGCGTATGTTTAAACGAAAACGCATCCATGACACTATTATTCAAGGTACAATGAGAAGATTTGACATACGACGTCAAGGCAATGTCATCCTGTGCTACCAGACAATGCAGACACAATTAACCTCTTAGGCATCGTCAGTTCTGTACCCTAAAAGGAAGCGGGCAGAACCGTCTTCATAGAAATCGACCACTTTCCTCATGCCAATTTTCTGGTTCAACCCGTCATACTTTGGAAGAGAACTGGCGAAAATCACGTGAATCATTCGGCAAAGGAGCGATATTGGAATTTTACTTATTTAATCAAATTTCCCAGAGATGCCACAAAGCAAAGTCCTGTAGTAGTTATACTACGCCGTAAGCACGTTACCATTTAGGATTGCTAAAGACTCCAACGGCAACGTAAACCGATAGCTTTCATTGGGGGAAAAGAAAGAACCATCAAGAGGCCATCGTACTAAAAATTCAATCCCTTGTTCTCTGTGAATTATCTATACAATTGAAGCTCAAATCATTAAAGAATCATCACCAATCGACCTCAGTGATTTGCACCGAATGCTGCTTACATTCGAGACGAAAGAATCAAGCATCCCCCCTCCGCGTTCATGATTCGAACCCTACACTACAACCAGAAATTCTTGAGCTGCGATCTGGCGGATTCTCGGAAGCTCTTCACCTTCATCAGGCAGAAGTGCGTGCTGCACGCCCCCAAGCCCGACCCGACCCTGCAAGTCTTGAGCAGATAGCAAGCCGGCCCGCAAGTAGCCCCCTTCCCCTGCACCACCAATCCCCAGACCCTGGTCACATTATCTGCTGCGTCGTCGTCGTCATCCTCGAGCTCCTCCACATAAATCACGCCTTCGGGCTTTTGGACCTCCCCCTTCTCCCACTTCATCCTCACGCAATCCCAATGCTCCTCCCCCACCCTCTTCTCCGTCCTCAGCCTTATCGACTCGTCTCCCACGCCCCTGCCACCTCCCCGGCCGCCGCCGCCGCCGCGGTTCTCGTCGTAGACGTGCACGAACAGCGGCGCCTCGCGGAGGTTCCTCACGATCTCCACCACCGAGTCCTCCATCCAATCGTCCAGCTTCTCGTGCGCGATCGCGGTGCCCTCCTCGAACTCCTGGTACGGTTTCGGCTTCCTAGGGATGGAGGACCCGTACCTCAGGACCGGCGGCGTCGAAGCCGAAACGGCGCGCCGCATCTGGGTCCTCGACCTTGCCCTGTTGGGCATCGTCACGGAGCACGGTCTCGACGGGCTCTGGTGATCAATCTGGCGGGAGGGGACGTCGAAGCGGCTCATGCAGCGCTCGCTGCCCCAACGGACACCCAAGGACGCCATCGTCGGTCACCGGAGGTTCTGGAGAGCGAGCCCAGAAGCAAGAAACCGCAGTGGATCCAAAGCTTTTCCCACTTCTTGATCCGTGAAAAGACGGGTTCTTCTGGGGTCGGATGAAACGATGATGAATGGGTGATTCTCTTGTGGTGGGTGGAGGAAAGAACGAGAGAACGAATCCGGGTCGAACGAGGACTAATCCAATCTTGATCGATAGGCGGTCAAGAATGGATTGTGATTGGGGGAAAAAGCAAGAACGAGAACTGGAATTTGGAATTCAAAGTCGGTGTTTTTGTAGGTGGAGTTCGCATGGATCCGGGGCAGATCAACGTCAGGACCGGGATGCTTCCGCTTGGTAGCTGGACTCGCCACGCAAATTAAACTAATCCACCCGAAAGACAGGAAGGGTTGTTGCCTGCGGTCGGGCGCACTGGGCTTCGGTGCACCCCTTTTGCTCCCAGCCAATGGCGAAATTCCGAAGAGAAAAATTCTCGGGAAAATATAAGGTCCTTTTGAATTCGTTGGCTCAAAATTATGAGTAGGGCTCGGTGGAGTTTGATTGAAGGTATATCTATTGACTATGCGTTGAAGTGATAAGCTAGGATTTAGAGTTGATCCAAAGATTAAAATTAACTCAAACTAATTGCGCTCTTTTGAAACGATGAAATTCATCTTGATTGGGTACCAGAATCAATCAAACTCACAAATTAACATGAGATGAAGCACCGATTTTTAGAATGCATATCATTATTCGGAATTTCAATTTTAAAATTTATCCATTGAATTAAGTTGAGATTTTTTCCAAAAAAAAGAGAGAGAAAGTGAAATTCTATTGGCGATTGCAATCCGCGTCTGCTACTACCGGGTGCAGACGATAACACCTTCCCTTGGCTCGCAACGCCACGAGGTGGAATACTAACGGGAACGTGCACTTTTGTTCCCTCCACGAGGCTCACACGAGGCGCGCGTTACCGCCCGGCTGACGTGGATCGAAAGTAATCCGGGCCGTCCATCCGAGCCCAACGGACAAGGTCCCTTGAGAATCAACGGTCTCGATCCTCAGCATGAAGATCGCGGCCCCACGAGCTGGCGGACCGTATTAAACGCTCGGCTGTCGTTTGGCGGCTGAAGCTCCACGAGTCTGCTGACGTGGAGGTCGGTGGTTGGTGGAGGGAGGGGGAAAGCACGGGCTGGCTCGCGGTTCGCCACAAGCCGAAGCCAATCCTCGAGCACTTCCCGTCCATTGAAATCCGACAGGCGGACACGTGGACCGAGTCGTGCGCCACGTCATCCTAGTCGGGGGTTGAGGTGGTCCGCGTCAAAGAGAAATTTCTGAATTGACAAGAAAAAGAAAAAGGAGGTGATCATGTGGCGCGTCGTTTTTGACTGGGGACCGACGGGAGGAGCTCTATAAATTTTTCACATGGAAAACGACATTTTTATTTTTCAGCATTTGGAACGTGAACTGGTCAATTTAAATCAAAGTCGTCCACATGAAAAGAACATGACATGTTCTTTTTTATGATCAGAGAAAACAACGTGCTTATAGTTTTGGAAAAATATCTTTTAAATTAATTATTTTTAGTGAAATGAACATTGATCTTAACGAAGAAATGTTGGTTTGAGATGCTTATTGAGCTATAGGAAAATTGAACCCGGTGAGCCACTTATTGATCTTGCATATCTACTCATTCTTTTCTTTTCTTTTATTTCTTTTTTCCCTACCATTATTCTCTAATAAAATTTTGTTAAATAGTAAACTATACTAAAAATATTAATCTAAAATATGTAATGAATATGATTACAAAAAATATATTTATATACTAAATTTATATTACAAGATAGAAATAAATTCGAATATATAAATAAAAAAGGAAAATTTTGTTATTTTTTGAATTTTTTATATTAGAATTCAAATAATATAATTTTATTAATTCAAGAAATTAGTTTTTCAAGAAAAATAATTTCCATGTTATAAATATTAAAAATCCTATCCACCTTTATCCCACCATTTTCATAAGATAATTTTATTTGGACTATTATATCCTTATTATATGTGACTTTACCTTGTTTGAGTAAACACATAGGACAAAATTTATCATATCTTGAATTTTATCTTGGTTGCCAAACGCAACCATAGTGTATTTCCTCCGATAAAAAATGACTTGGTAATACATTCATTAGCAGAGGCCCCAACAACCGATAAAGGGAAATAGGAAAAGAAAACAAAAGAAATTAAAAAAAATTTTAAAAATGTTTGTGTTAGATCCACCAATTTTATGCTAATTATGCCATATAGAATAGCTAGTGCTAATTATATAGCCACGTCAGCACCTCTCAGTGAAAATTATCAAAAATGTTTATGATTAAATTAATCAAATTAACCACTAGGGTTTTCCCTAATGGTTACATTTCCCACATGAGAATGATGAGATGAAAGGTTCGAATCATCACATTTTTAAGGAATTGGGGTGGAGATGATTTAGTTTCAAGTGTAAATTTTGACTCTCACGTCTTACAACGGTGTATAGTAAAAATTTGAAAGTGAGAATTAAAGTAAGAATAAACTAATATTGACAAAAAAAATCAAATTGAAAAGTTTAGAATTAAATTGGCCAACATGTTTAGTACTTTTTGTACAATTTTCCTAAACAAATACAATATTCTTGTGGTCCTCATTGGATAGCAAAGATTAGCAATAAAACTAATTTATCATATGATTTTCTACAAATCTCGTAATTTGAATAGTCCTATTATTATATGTGGACTTCTCTTGTTCGTTTATAATATGATTAATGTAAAACTATGACAACATATTTTTATGGTTTTATTACAATAACTCCAAACTTTTTGGCCACAGTTCCAGGAAGATGACGATATGTATATACGTCCATATCCCGGACTGTATAATTCCCGTTTCACATATTGCTAAATAGAGGTCAACTTCGGTGTGAAATTATACATGTTTCTTTTTTCTTTTTTCTTTTGGGTGGTTTCGATGAGCCAGCTCGATGGTTGGTTCTTGTAATGTGAGCCCTCCCCTGTTCACTTCTTTGAAAGACTCAAAGTTTAGAAGTGCCTTGCACTATAGTAACTCTAATAGTCTTTGGAGTGCACAGCAGAATGCAAGCAGTGATGCAGTACAACGCGTTCTCGACAGTTAGTAATAACTGCGGCGAAAAATTTTTCAAGTTCCTGAAGAATCTTCGCAGGACCTTAGTTCAAGGAAGAGGTGACGATCACTGTGTTCTATAAAGTGGAGGCGACCCGTGTCACACCCCGAAACTGCAAGAAAAGGGAATATGACACGGCCGTCCTTCCACACGAAGGACGCAGCCTCAATATAACCAACAACCTGATATTAACATATATAAACTCAAGCCCATATATATATCAGATAGACCAACACGTTGGCTATACATCAGAGTTTCTATAATCCTCCAAAATAATATTAACAAACAGAACTCAGCCAACCTAAAAGATAATAAACACTAAACAAGTTTCTTCCTCAAGTCATACCCAAAAAGAATCAAAAGTTTCCCCCCAATAGCGCTCTCGCTTTACTCGCCGCTAACCGAGGAACCTGAAAACATAAATGATGAGTGGAATGAGCAACCACCGCCCAGTGAGTAATACATATCTTCTAAGCAGATCGGACAAGCACTATGCATGGATTCAAAGAAATCCCATAATCTTTAAACTCCATTCATTATATAAAATACATAATCAATCATATAGGAGTTACTTTTATACTCATATGAAAAACTCATTTAAATAACCATCACAATGCAAGAATCAATGGTCAAGTCCATTGAATAATCTCCATTCAAAAATCACAAGTCAATGGTCCATCCACTGACTAATCTATTGCTCAATCTCTTACCATGGTCACGACACAACGCCTTGTGACAAGGCGACCAAGATTCCCCCCTTGGCAAGGTCTCCACCTATAATGCCGGTGGCTCGGCCCAGAAGGATATCCTACCCGGTATGCATACCAACATGCCCCTCAATGGGTTCACAGCAATAATGAGCAAAGTAATCATCATCCAATACCATAAATCCAATTCAGAAATCAATATAATAAATCAAGTAAATACCTTTTTGCAACGTAATCATCCACTATTTCAAATCCATTTCTCAAGTCATCCACATACTTTTCCATAAACAATTTGCAAGGCACATATAAATATAATTTGCCTTCCAAAACTTTGCATAACATGCTTTCCAAACCTTTTATAAACAATCAAAAGGTAGTCCATGTCCGATCCGATTTTTATGCAATAATCATGCCATTTCATAATCCCATACCATATATAATCCATAGATTTTCTCAACATGAATTTTACAAATTCAAAGAAGATATAGTACCACTCACCTCGTCGCCTACGATCCAATAAAACGATATTTGAATCGTCAAACTTGCGGTCCTAACAAATAATTGAGGAATGAGTTAAAACCCGATAAAACTCTACCTCAATTATTGAGACAACTAAATCACGCCTTAACACTAATAAAATGACCCCTAAGAGCTAACAAAATGCCTAACAAAAGCAATTTATTCCAAGCCGTTCAAGAAGCGAGACTAAGGTGCAAAACTTGATTATGCCATAACTTTCTCATCCGAACTCCGATTCAAGCAATCTTATAGTCAAAACGAAGATAATTCCGAGCACTAGAAGACCCATTGGTAGGAC
>CM026415.1:12790836-12844481 GCA_014858505.1 Corymbia citriodora subsp. variegata
CGCGTGCGTACTGTACATCCAGCAGGCAGAAGTTCAAAATTCAATTCCGGACAAACCACAAGCTCAAATCCAATTCCGTAAAATCCCACGGGTCCATGACGTCTTAAACTACCATTCTTATAAATTTTCGTGGCTCAACAACTCAAAAATTGGACTTCGCCGCTCAATATTTCCCCTATTCCGAATTTGAGCCCTAAACCGGAAAAATACTTCGATTGGAGGAATAAGAGGCACGTGTACTCACCGGCTGTTGTATAAATTAGTCGAGTCGGCTTTGCGAGGCTCCTACGGCGCGCACGTGCGAAACCCTCTCCTCCTTTCCCTTTCTTCTTCTCTCCTTCTCTTCTCTTTTCTCTCTGTTTTCTTTCTCCTCCCGATTCTGGTTTCCGAAAGTGGGCGACAAAGCCCCACTTATTCTCTCTCCTCTCCTCTTGACTTTTCAACTCTCTTTCTTTTTTTTTCTTTTTTTTAAATCCAAGTGGGTCCCACTAGTCAAAGGAAGCTGAAATATTACAGGTGGAATCCAAGTGGCTTCCCCACTTCTCTAATCTAAGAGTTATCACAATATACTCTCGTGAGAACATGGAGGAAATAATCAGAGGTCCACCTCCATACGTGCCAGTTGAAGAGATCTTTCTTGAATCTCTTTTTGTGCATGATTGCAATAACATGAGAAAGCTTTTTCAGCATGAGTTGTTGATCCATCTTAGAAATCTTCAAACTATCAATGTCAATTGTTGCAAAGGAATGGTGGACATGATAAGTGGAGCGGGACAAGACCAAGAAAGAAATATTATGACTCATCCTTTAGCCTTCCAGTCTTCAAGCTCTCTCCCAAAGCTGAAGCGCTTGTGGCTACACGATCTAGCCCAGCTCAAGAGCATTTGTGGAGTCCCAATAAGCTGTGATTCCATGGAAGATATAGAGGTGTCCGAATGCCCAGAACTGAGCAGGATTCCCTTGCAATTGCACTCAAGTGATATTGAGGGCCTTCCGCAAAGAGGCATAGCGGAAGACACTGATATGGGATCATCCTAGTGTTCAGGCTATTCTTCAACCTCTTCTCCATTTCTGTGGCGGTATCTGTGTTATAAATGGTGATGAGTCCTAAAAAAACGTGAGTTATCGATATAATTTCCTTCACTTCTTAAAACTCATTACAAAGATGGACCTTTTTCTATAGTCGTGCAGCTCTCCCATGTCAGAAGAAAAGGTCTTCTTTATTTTTCCTTTTTAATCCTCGTCTTGAAGAAATAGTGGCTTTTGCAAAATGATCCGCCAAGGGAAAGGAATTCCTTCGATGCTGCTTTGAAGAAAACCTGCCGAAAGGCCTTCAGCTGCTATTTGAATTACTGAGCATGCTTTCCTGCAAACTCAAGTTGCCATACGAATTTACTTTTTTTTCCATGTGCCAACCTTTGTTGCCAAAAGGGACGTTATATTGTGTATTTTGAATGCCGTTGCATATATTATTCTGTAATGGAAATGAGTTATCTCCAAGGACTAATTGAGGACTGTCGGTTGAACCAAAGGTGATGCTTTGTGCAACCCTTCTCATTTCATTTTTCTTGTCAGATTAGATACCTGGGGGCAGTTAATTGTCTTAATTTTTGCATATTTCATGTGCGAAATGTCTAAATCTGTATATTTTTTTCTGTCTAAGCAATTACACTCGATTGGTTAGATAACAAGATGCCAGTTCGTGGTATCATGCAAAAGAAAGTCAGGAAGAAAGTGGTCAAAATTGACTATTAAAAAGAAAATTGAACTGAAAATTTCATTCATATGTGAGCTGAAAAATGGCATTGGCTATGAGTGTCTCAATAAAAGTTCAACGAGTGCATTACAGACGCTTAAAAAGAGCAATGAACGTCAAAGACCCAATTTCTTTTAGGAGGTATAAAAACGGAAATTGGACTGTTTCATGGTCAATAAAATGTCATTAATTTCAAAAACTCGATGTTATTTTTCGGTCCATGTCAACGTTTTAGCAGCTGCACCGGGTGCTCGAACGGGGAAGGAGGAGAAGAAAATGAAAGAAAAGGACAAGGAGAAAGGGAAAATATTTTTTTTATTCGGAAAAAAAGGATAACTTGGCTGCCCACGTCCTCACGGTCACCAAGATAAACAATTCACATAAGCAAAAATGAAGCCTCATATTGAGTTTTTCGAAGTGCTTCTCACATCAGATATATAATATGTATCGATTTATATTGAAATGTGGAGATCCTAACTCATAATAATAAAAAATTCGACCTATTAATAATTTAATGGATTAATCTAACGTAATTTAGTAAAATCTAATCTAATCAACTAATGAAATCGTTGCATTATCGATCCTCTCAAATTTCATCTTTTGTATGGCCTCTGCATGTGGGGAATCTGAGAATGAATGCATAGACTGGGAGTGCGCATGGTCTCTTCAATAAACAATAGCAAAACAGAGTAAATAACATTTGATTTCCTTCTAGGTGTTGCCCCTGATGAAAAACCTTACATTCAACATCATATGCTCTCTCCTCTTTGGTTTGGAGGAAAGAGCTGACAGAGACATATTCGTGCAAAATTTTCAAGAAATGATAGAGGGAATGTGGTCGATACCAGTGAAGCTGCCGTTCGCACGCTACAATCGGAGCCTCCGTGCAAGCTCCAGGGTCCAAAATCTGTTGAAGGAACTTGTACAAGAGAAGAAGGTGAAGCTAGAGCAGCGCACTGCAACACCTCATCAAGACTTGATCACATGCTTGTTAAGTAAGCGCAATGAAGAAGATGAACGTGTTGTGACTGACAAGGAAATTTTGCACAATATCATGCTTATCATGGTTGCTGGACATGATACCTCATCGGTTCTCATAACTTTCATGCTTCGTCTTCTATCTAAGAATCCGGCTGTTCATAAAGCAGTTCTTCAAGGTACACCCTCTTATTCCGGCATCTTTTTAAATTTCTAGAATCTGCACAGAGATTCCTGCAGCCCAAAAGGGAAAAAAACTAAAACAATGCGAAGAAGAATTTGTTCAAACTCAGTTCACGCTTGAACTATAAGAAATATGAATGATCGCTGATGGAAAATGGAACACTCGCCAAATTTAAGAAAAATCAATACATAAAATTGCTGAGTTTCCAAAGCCAAATGTTAACTCTAATAAATGTTAACTCTAATAACAAAACTCAGAAACATCTTCCTTCCCCCTTATTGCGACAAGTGATAAGTGTGTTTTGCTTTTGCAGAACAAGAAGATATAGCAAGAGGCAAGATTTCAGGAGAACCTTTAACTTGGGAAGACCTTGCCAGGATGAAGTATACATGGAGAGTGGCGATGGAAACTCTGAGAATGGTTCCGCCCATTTTTGGTGGCTTCAGGGTAGCCTTAAGGGACATTGACTATGGCGGATACCTCATTCCTAAAGGCTGGCAAGTAAGGATGCAAATTACTTTTCCTACATCTTCAAATCTTTGCACTATCTGCTATTTATTCTCTCTGTCTGTGAAACCAGTCGATTAATATACTTTTGGTATTTCATTTGTGATTTAGATCTTCTGGGCATCAAATATGACACACATGGACGAGACCATATTCCCGGAGCCATCAAAGTTTGATCCCGCTAGATTTGAAAACCAGATGTCAGTACCACCCTACAGCTTCATTCCTTTTGGAGGAGGGCCTCGCATATGCCCAGGAAACGAATTTGCAAGGATCGAAACCCTTGTTGCAATTCATTATCTGGTCACTCAGTACTCTTGGGAGTTGTGTTCAGATGATCATTACATTAGGGACCCCATGCCAGTACCTACTCAAGGACTCCTGCTTCGGATTGTGCCAAAGTAACAGAAAGAAGTACGATTCCTTCCTTGACTATCCAGGACTTCCACCATGCCACCTTTTCAGGACTTAGCTATATCGAACATCCCCATTAGTGGATAAAAGTTGAAACACCATTAACCCAAGAAAGAAGCCATTTCTTTAAGAAAATCTTCTGGACAACATAATCAAGTGCATTCTGCCAATGGTGTATGTTTTCATTTTGTATGAAGCTATATGCAAGTCCTCATTACAAATTTGACATTTAGCTCGACTGCCCAGTATCCATGCAATCTTCCATTGAGGTCAGGATCAGTTCCTTGACAGCCGGGTCCCTCGATGCTGAGCCCAAGGCCTCAGTGGCTGTGCCCAGGTCCCAACGATCATGCCTGAATACCTGGCTCTTGCACCAAAATCAACGGTGCCCAAGCCCGAGTCTATCAAGGCAAGCCACAAGTTCACAGGGGTTTGGTTCGGGACCTTGGTGCCATGCCCAGGTACTTGGCTTCTGTACACAAGTTACCAGCGCTCAAACCTAGGTAGCTAGGTCCATTGAGAACAGCTCCAAGTTCATAAAGATTGGGCTTGGGACCCCGGTGCCTGTGCTCAAGTCCTTAGTGGCCATGCCCAAGTACCAGCTTCGGTGCCCAAGTCATTGGTGCTCAGGCACTGGTTTGTCGAGGCCATCCTCAGTTCCATGGCAGCCGAGGTTAGGTCCCTCAAGGTCGGACTAAAGACCTCGGTACCTATGCCTAGGAACGGGGGCCGTGCCCATTTAATGGTGGCCAGGGCCAGGTCCGTGCTTAAGTCACCAGTGCTCGGTCCTGGTTCCTCAGCAGTCGTGCCAAGACCCAGGTGCCTATACTCGGTTACCTGGCTCTCACGTCTACGTTATCGGTGCCGAAGCTGGGTTTATCAAAGTCGATCTCGGGTGCCCGACGCTTGTTCTCGAGTTGTAGTGGCTAGACCAAAGAAAGGTTGGCTCTTGCCATCGGGACCTCGGTTGCTTGTTATCCCATGCAACACATGAATTGTGCATGTCTTTTTGGGAAAATAAAATTTAGTTTTTTCCCAAATGATAAAAATAATTTTTAAATTTTAGCCAAACACCAATAAATGTAACCTTTTTCTTGGAAAATGACATAATCTATGAAGTAAACGGAGACTTGGATAAAGATAAGTTTCCGCGATTGTTGGAATGGCATTCCATTCCATCCACTCAAAAACTGTACAACCAAACAAAGGTCCAAATTGCAAAAAAAAAAAAAAAGTAAAAAAGAAGAAACAAACGTCCAAACTCAACTAAACATGACGTAAGGCCACGTTTGGGGTAAAAAAATCAGACACCAGAATGGAATTAGAACTATGGTGCAGAGAAGTAAGATCTTCGCATCACTCCGAATATCTCAATTTGCATAGGAACAATTCTTCCGGCTTTCGCCGAAAATGAGATATCCTTACTTACCAGTCTTTGGAGTTAGCTTTCCTTTCCTTTCTGGGTTGGAAAAAAATCAAGACTCCAGTAAGAATAATTTTTCACTGCAGTTTCCAAGAATCCCACCTCCGTTTCCATCTCATATTCTTCACGTTCTTCTCCTCCTTTGCCCCATCTTGTCGACTGACTTGTTTGATCAACTGTCGCAGAGGCTGATAAGCTTTTCGAGTGGAATTCAGAAACTGATCCTGTTCTCCCTTTCAATTTTTCTGATCTATAAATTCCAACGACAACCATAGTCCATTTCTCATTCTACGAGTTCTATTATATTTTACGTGACAACATTAACAGTTGGTTCTCAGTTTAGCTCCCTCCCGTTGAATTTATGATAACTACCAAAACAAATGCAGAGTAATATACATCCAGCCTCAATTCCGCTGTCATTACCAAGCAAGGGGTCACAACCGTTTTTTTTTCTCTTCTAGGTCAGTCTTATCCTATTTGTCTATGTCAACCACAATTTTGAATGGAGCACGTGGCACACGAAACAAATCGGCAAAATATTTATAAGAACCTGTATCAAAGCTGGTGCGTTCCAGAAGGAATATACCACCAGAAGTACTAGTTCGGAAACAGAAAAATAGAGAGCTATAATTCTCTCGCTTTCTCCACACTCCACACCCACACCCACACCCCAACAATGAACATTCTGATCGCTCTTCTCCTCTTTCTTCTACCGGTTCTCTTTCTGTTAAGCTGGAGAAGAAGAGGATCATCAAGAAAGCTACCTCCAGGTTCATTGGGAATCCCCATCATAGGCCAAAGCCTTGACCTGCTCCGAGCCATGAGGACAAACACGGGAGAAGAATGGCTTCAAGAAAGAGTGAGGAAGTATGGACCGATCTCGAAGCTCTCTCTCTTCGGCAAACGGACGGTGTTCATTCATGGACAAGCAGCAAACAAGCTTGTATTCTCAGGAGACAGCACCAAGATCTCCAACAAACAAACAGCATCCATCCGCGCGATTCTGGGAGACTGCAATCTGATGGAACTCAGTGGCCAAGATCACAAACGAGTGAGAGAATCTCTGATGTCGTTCTTGCAACCAGAATCTCTGAAGCAGTACGTGGGGAAAATGGATGAAGAAGTCAGAAAGCACATCAACTTGCACTGGCAGGGCAAAGAAAAAGTTGTGGTATGTCGACATTCTGTAAAACTCCTACTGTTGCTTTGATCTGTTTGAGATATATTCAATGCATATCAATTTGAAGAACATATGGTGTATGCACTCACTCTCTCATATAAGTAGTGTTCACATTTGTATGGCCTCTGCATGTATTGACTATGAGAATGAATGCATAGACAGGGAGTGCGCATAATATATTCGATAAATGAAAGCAAAGCAGAGTAAAAAACACTAATGTTTTGATTTTCCTATAGGCATTGCCCCTGATGAAGAACCTTACATTCAACATTATATGCTCTCTTCTCTTCAATATGAAGGAAAGAGTGGAAAGAGAGAGATTCTTGCAAAATTTTCAAGAAATGATAGAGGGAATGTGGTCGATACCAGTAAAGCTGCCGTTCACACGCTACAGTAGGAGCCTCCGCACAAGCTCCAAGGTCCAAGATATGCTGAAGGAACTTATACAAGAGAAGAAAGTGAAACTAGAGCAGCACACTGCCACTCCTCATCAAGACTTGATCACGTGCCTGTTAAGTAAGCGCGATGAAGAAAATAAACGAGTTGTGACTGACAAAGAAATTTTGCACAATATCATGCTAATCATGGTTGCAGGACATGATACCTCATCCGTTCTCATGACTTTTATGCTGCGTCTTCTATCTAGGAATCCTGCTGTTTATAAAGCAGTTCTTCGAGGTACACACCCTCTATTTCCAGCATCTTTTTAGATTTGCCGAATCTGCATATAGATTCCTGCAGCTCAAAGAGAGAGAAAAATAAAACTAAATGAAGAAGAATTTGTTAACAATAATGAATCTATTTTGCTGATGGAAGATCGATGACCTGCCAAATGTAAGAAAAATCAATACACAAATTATTCAGAGTTTCCAAAGTCAGATGTCAACTTTAATAACAAAGCTCAGAAGCGTGTTCCTTCCCCCTTATTGCGACAAGTCATAAGCCTCTTTTGCTTTTGCAGAACAAGAAGCGATAGCAGAAAGCAAGACTTCAGGAGAACCTTTAACTTGGGAAGACAAGTCTTTAACTTGGGAAGACCTTGCAAGGATGAAGTACACGTGGCGAGTGGCGATGGAAACTCTGAGAATGGTTCCTCCTGTTTTTGCTGGCTTCAGGGTAGCCTTAAAGGATATTGACTACAGTGGATACATCATTCCTAAAGGCTGGCAAGTAAGGATGCTTATAACTTTTCCTATATCTTCGAATGTTTGCACTACCTGCTATTTATACTCACCATCTGTGAAACCAGTCGATTCATATACTTTTGGAACTTAACGTGTGATTTAGATCTTCTGGGCATCGAGCATGACACACATGGATGAGAGCATATTCCCGGAGCCATCAAAGTTTGATCCTGCTAGATTTGAAAACCAGATGTCAGTACCACCCTACAGCTTTATTGCTTTCGGAGGAGGGCCTCGCATATGCCCAGGACATGAATTTGCGAGGATCGAAACCCTTGTCGCAATCCATTATCTGGTCAAACAGTACTCTTGGGAGTTATGTTCAGATGATAATTACATTAGGGACCCCATGCCAGTACCTACTCAAGGACTACTGCTCCGGATTGTGCCAAAGAAACAGAAATGATCTTTCCTTGACTATCGAGGACTCCCCTATGCCAGCTTTTCAGGACTTTAGCTACATCAAACATCTCCCATTGGAGGATAAAAGTTGGAACACCAGTAACCCAAGAAAGAAGCTAGTGCTTTGAGAAACTCTTCCGAATAACATAACCAAGCGCATTCTGCCAATGGTGTACATTTTCATTTTGTATGAAGCTATATATATGTCGACATTTAGCTCGACTCCCCTGCATCCATGTAATCTTCCTTATCTTAGCCCCTCCAGAAACTATCAACGCTTTCTCTATTAATTAAACCAAATGCCCTTCGAACAGAAAAGGCCTGAACTTTCCTTTTGCTCTTCCAATTTCTTTGGGTTGGTATGAATCTGATTCAATTTTTTTTTTTTTCCTTCTTTCTTGCTTTTTACCTAACAAACTATAATGTTCCCCGAAAAAAAAGAAAAAGAAAGAGAAAACGATGACAGAGCATCAACTTATGAAAAGGAGATTCATTTTCGAATACTGACAACACAGGGTTTGCTAGTACCTCTAGACACAACTCCACAAGAGCGGGAGCTCTGCAGCAACTGTGGATCCTCCGAAACTTCCGCATCGTCTGGGGCAATCAAACCGCAGTTCCTATGGTCCCCAGGACAATAACCTCCGTGCCGTTCGACCGAATTTAGGGTTTTACACCTGCATTCTAGACTGCTCCCTGTTTTCGACACCCAAAACCACGCTAAACCAATGCATTGGCGCTGATTCCGAAGTCTCGCTCGAGCGGCGAAATCGAGAACCCGGCGCCGAAGCTGACGTCAGAAACGGCGGCGACCGGCGACGTTCTTGAGGCCTAGTCTCAAGATTCGAGTGGGGGCATTGAAGGAGTGCCTCCGTTCCCAGGCCGCGCTGGAGAACGGCGACGCTCACGGGGCGATCGAGACGCGGAGATTGGATCCGAAGTGCAGAGGCATGTGCGTGGTTGGGGAGAGAGGATGGAGCTCGAGGATGGTCAGGGACGTGCATGGGAATTCGAAACGTACGGGCGGCGGCCGGTTCCATTTTGGAATCAAGGACCGCTTGCTAAGAACCCGGTTCCCAAAAAAGGGATTCAAGACCCGCCTGTTTGTTCGGTTCCGAGTGAGTTCATAGAACTAGTTTCCAATTCCATTTCTTAATTCATATTATGGTGAACTTTTTTTTTTTTAGCAGCTATATTATGGTGAACTTAGTTTCCATTTTAGGCACTAAAATTTATTTGGTTTTAAGTTCGGATTGAATTACGAGCCATTTACTTTGATTAAGGATTGAAAATTATAATACGGAATGAATAGATAATACTCGTTAATTAGGAACTTAATTTCTTCGAAGGTCCTGGTGCAGTCCTCTTAAGGTTTCTTGACACCGCGATTATGTGGAGAATTAGACTCTATGTTTAAAATCCTAATCTTCATAAAAGTTAAAATGTTGATTGTCTGATTTTTTTTCAACGTCGACCTAATTTAATCACGGGATTAAGGAGAGACCTAATTCTGCTTTTAAAATGAACCTTTGGCTCTTAATTTCGTATCATGACTACAAAACCATTAGAATTAAAAAAGTAGGGGTTTAATCCTATTATGCACCCGAGAGATAAAATAAGTTAATAATGTCCAATAACTACAAATAATATATATATATATATATGTATATGTACCTATATATTGGTTAATAAAGTAATTAAGAATATATATATATACACACCAATTCACGTGGGTAGCTCCACAGTTATAATCGGGACAAAGGATTAGTACTTACCAGTTATAGTAAATTGGAATTGGGAATTGAATCAGTTCCTATAGAAACTACTGGTTCTAAGTTAGTCCAGTTTGATTCAAATTCGGGTGATTCCCTGTTTATTTGTATGTCTCAAATTTAGGATATAGAAATTTACTTGGAAATTGGATCAACGGACCAGAATGGGCCAGAGAGCCCAGGGCAATATATTTTCTTTTGTCCAAACGCACAAGCTGTACTAGAGTATATAAATAGATGAATAAAGATTTCCACACCCTGGTAAATAAGGGGAGGCAACGCATTTGAAAGTTCGGATGCCAAAAATGTGGGACCCACAAAAATAAAATGGTCAAAATATTATGAGAGGGAGTGTTTTAGTGAAGGAGGGAGTGGAAAAAGCGTGGCCCAAATCTTGAAGAGGCCGAAGTAGTCCCAAATTAGGGCCTAACTTACCATCTTGTCAAATTTTGGCCGGCCGGCGAGCACTTGGTTTTTCCGATGGCTGAATAGGGCATTTTTGTCCAAAATAAACTTTGGTTAATATTACAAAGTAAAAGAAGAAGTAAAAACTCGGAAAAAGAACCGTGTCGTTTTTGTGGCGGCATGAGGTTACTGCAATTGGCATTGTTAGCGCGCCACACACTAACCAACCCTCGGACCCCCTCGCCTACATTTCGCCACCACCTAGCTGTTGCATGCCTAGGCACAGCCCCTTGCCTTCCACGGTCTGTCTCTGCAGGGCGCGAGACAGATCCGGGTTGGGGATGTTAGATTCGAGGTCGTCAATCCCAGATTCGGCGTTGCCGGCCTTGGCGATCCCAAATTCGGTGTCCTCCGAGGCCGGCAACCTCCACAAGCAACGTAGCCTTGAGCTTCAAGCGAGCCCCTTGCCTCGACCCTGTATCTTTGCAGGCCACAAAGATTGATCCGGGCTCGAGACATCGGATCCAATGTTGCCGATCTCATATTCAGCGTTGCTGGCCCAGCCTTGGCGATCCCAGATTTGGCGTCCTCCTCGGCCGGCGACCTCCGGAGGCAACGCGACCTCTAGGAAAGGGAGACAGGACAGATGACACGTGGGCGACAGAATTTTTGTTTGACTTTTTTGTAGTTTTTTTTTTCTACGAGCTTTGTTCAAGTTTATGCGACCCTGTAACAGTTGGTTTTTCCATCGACTTCATGATGGTGACCGAAACAAATACAAAGTGAATACGCACCCAGGCTCAACTCCCATGGTCGAAATCGGCAGAATTTTATGCCGTTTGTTTTATCTCGACCGCTTTCTAATAAAGCATCTGGTAGGTAGCCGAAAACTGTTCGGCAGAACATTTAAGAGAGCATCCAAGTTGTGCGTTTTCTGCATAGTAATCGTCATCCCTCGGCACAGAAGGAATCTACCCCCTATGATACTAGTTCACAAACTGAAACAACTAGTGCTATAACACCCTTGCTATCCCCTCATCATGCACATCTACAAACCCCCACACACATGCCCACACCCGCAACAATGAACATTTTGATCACTCTTCTCCTCTTTGTTCTACCAGTTCTTTTTTTGTTAAGCTGGAGAAGAAGAGGATCATCGAGAAAGCTACCTCCGGGATCATTGGGAATCCCCATGATAGGCCAAAGCTTTGGCCTGCTCCGAGCCATGAGGACGAACACGGTAGAAGAATGGCTCGGGGAAAGAGTGAGGAAGTATGGACCAATCTCGAAGCTCACTCTCTTTGGCAAACCGACGGTGTTCATTCCTGGACAAGCAGCAAACAAGTTGGTATTCTGCGGAGACAGCAGTAAGATTGCCAGCAAGCAATCGTCATCCACCTGCGCGATTCTGGGAGACTGCAATCTGATGGAACTCACAGGCCAAGATCACAAACGCGTGAGAGACTCTATTGTGTCGTTCTTGAGACCAGAATCCCTGAAGCAGTACGTGGGGAAGATGGATGAAGAAGTCAGAAAGCACATCGAGTTGCACTGGCAGGGCAAGGAAAGAGTGGCGGTATGTTGGTAATCTGTAATTTCTCTCTATTTGATATGTTTGAGATATATTCAATACGCATTAAATTTTAAGATGTACATGGTGTATGCACACGATAGTCTCATATGAGGGGTTCACACACTTGTATGGCCTCCGCATGTATTGATTATGAAAATGAATGCGTAGACTCAGAGGGCGCACAATCTCTTCAATAAATGAAAGAAGAGTAACACTAATGTTTTGATTTTCCTATAGGCACTGCCCCTGATGAAAAACCTTACATTCAACATCATATGCTCTCTTCTATTTGGTATGGAGGAAAGAGCTGAAAGAGAGAAATTCTCGCAAAGTTTTGAAATAATGATGGAGGGAATGTTGTCAATACCAGTAAATTTGCCCTTCACACGCTACAATAGGAGCCTCCATGCAAGCTCTAGGATCCAAGCTTTGTTGAAGGAAGTTGTACAAGGGAAGAAGGCGAAACTAGAACAGCGCACTGCAACTCCTCATCAAGACTTGATCACGTGCTTGTTAAGTAAGCGCACTGAAGAAAACGAACGAGTTATGACTGACAAAGAAATTCTACACAATATCATGGTTATCATGGTTGCTGGATATGATATCTCATCTGCTCTTATAACTTTCATGCTGCGTCTTCTATCTAAGAATCCTGCTGTTTATAAAGCAGTTCTTCAAGGTACACATTCTCTATTTCTGGCACCTCTTTAGATCTGTTGAATCTGCAGAGAGATTCCTGCAGCCCAAAAAGGAAGGAGAACAAAATAAGGCGAAGAAGAATTTGTTCGAACTCAGTTTACTCTCGAACTATGACCCAAGCTGCTTGAGGATAATTAATAATCTCTATCTTGCTGATGTATAATTGATGACTTGCCAAATATAAGAAAAATCAATACACAAATTTTTGCCAGAGTTTTTGAAGCCAGATTTCAACTTTAATAACAAAGCCCAGAAGCATGTTCCTTCCCCATAATTGCGACAAATAATAAACTTGTTTTGCTTTTGCAGAACAAGAAGAGATAGCAAAAAGCAAGACTTCAGGAGAACCTTTAACTTGGGAAGACCTTGCCAAGATGAAGTACACATGGAGTGTGGCGATGGAAACTCTGAGGATGGTTCCACCTGTTTTTGGTGGCTTCAGGGTAGCCTTAAAGGATATTGAGTATGGTGGATACGTCATTCCTAAAGGCTGGCAAGTAAGGATGCAAACAACTTTCCCTCTCTCTTAAAATGTTTGCACTATCTGCTATTTATTCTCCCTATCTGTGGAAACCAGCCCAATAACATACATTTGGTATTTATCATGGGATCAGATCTTCTGGGCATCAAACATGACAGGCATGGATGGAAGCATATTCCCAGAGCCATCAAAGTTCGATCCTTCTAGATTTGAAAACCAGAAATCAGTACCCCCCTACAGCTTTGTTGCTTTTGGAGGAGGGCCTCGCATATGCACTGGGAATGAATTTGCGAGGGTTGAAACCCTTGTTGCAATCCATATTCTGGTCACTCAGTACTCCTGGGAGTTACGTTCAGATGATCACTACATTTTCGACCCCATGCCAGTACCTACTCAAGGACTACTGCTCTGGATAGTGCCAAAGAAAGAGAAATGAAGCACAATTCTTTCCTTGACTATCCAGGACTTTCATCGTGGCACCTTTCAGGACTTGGCAACAACAAACATCCCCACAGGTGGAGTAAAAGTTAAAACACCATCTAACCCATATAAGAAGCCAGTGATTTAAGAATCTCTTCTGAATAACATAACCAAGAGCATTCTGCCAATGTTGCGTGTTTTCACTTTGTATGATGCTATATGCCTGTTGTCAGTACAAATTTGACATTTACCTCAAGTCCTCGATACCCATGTAATCTTCCTTATCTTAGCCACTGCAGAAACTATCAACACCTTCTATATTACTTAAAAAGAAATGGGGTTTGTACAGGAAAAGAAAAAGTGGACTCAAATTTTCTTTAGCTCTTCCAATTTCTTTGGGTTGGTTTGAATCTGATTCTAGTTATTTTTTTTTCTTCTTTCTTGCTTCTGACCTAACACATCATAATATTCCAACGAAAAAATGATGACAGAGCATCAACATAAGATAAGGAGATTCAGGTTTATAGATTGAATCTATGTTATAGTGAAGGAAAAATTATTTCTATCCTTTTCAGCTGAATTTACGTAATTTCTCTTTTATCCTATGAAATAGGTAAAAGACAAAAGCAATAAAAGCACTAACAGAATTTTAACATGTTCTGATAATAAACAAGAGAATTGACGTTGTTCTTTAACTTTACCAAGTAAATACTCTAAAGCGTAGTGTAAAATATTCCCAACACATAAATGTAAGATGAAATAAGATGCTAAGTCATCATTTTCATCATAGAATGATGAAATACAATGAAGAAAAGTAGGTCATTTCTTCACCAATTAATCGATTAAAGTGGATGAATGATGATTCTCTATATGGTAGCTCATTTGATTATTAAGTTAGATCAGTGGATAGGCCAAGATTCTCTAATCCCTATCACCCTTGAGTGCCTCCTTTCCTGTGTTAAAATTCTAAAGATCCCGAATTATCATGATTGGGCTGGCGAAAAGGTGATCATTCTTGACATGGAGTGGTAATTTATCATTAGTACTACAATCCACTTTGGCATAACATGTTTGTACTCTCTTTGTGGAATGACTATTGTTTCTCATTTTATTTAAAATCTAAAAAAAAGTAATTAACTAAGCTAAATAATAGGGAGTATTTTGAGAATAGCAATTTCTATCTGAATTCTGACACGTCAATGCATTGAACTTTAATGTAGTTACATATATCTGTGCATAGCACAGGTCATGTTCTAGTAATAGATTGAATCAAAGCATAAAAGCTTCAGTAGATATTTTGATACTCAACCCAACGTGCTTGCTGGTAGTCAATATTCACAAAGTTAACTAAGAGAATCACAGTGCAGAAAATCAGCACATCTTTGGCAAATCCAACTTAGAAAGAATTGGAGAAGAGTTTAAAAATGCCAATGCAGACGATTGGGATGCATGAGATTCTGGAAAACCTTGAGAAGTGCAAAGGACAGGGGACAGCAGAGACCTCGGTGAGTGAGACTTTAACAGGCACAAATAATCAATGCAATTATGCAATACAAGCTTGAACAAAAATTTGCCAAAGAGCTCTTTATGGCAGGCAAGCTGGAAGAGGCTTCTCCGAAGTGGATTTACCCAATCTTTCATCTTTACATCGTCTCTGGTCATTGACCATTGACTCGAAAACATCTAACAATTGATCCAGCCCCGCTGGAGTGCCCCCAACTGCCTTCATCGTGTAAATGACACTCTCAAGAGTGGACAAACATCCAGCCTTAGGCTGACTTCTAACTTCTCCATACAAGCTCATCACCTCCAAATCCAACTTTAGATGAGGCAACAGCTTCAACCAAGGATTCTGGCTGTACATTCTCTTCGCCTTCATCCATGTGCCATCCAGCACAATCAAGTTCCTGACTTCGAACTCAGCTGCCTTGAGTTCATCAATGCTGAGCGCATTCTCGGCCGGGAACAGAAGTACTGACCCTCGTGGCACCTCGAGTATGAATTCCTCATATTCTTCGAGCTCCAAGCTCGGATTCAATAAAAGGTTTTGCAACTTCCTAACCACAAATCCATTCGACAGAACGTCCCGAGCTGACTCACATTCTAATATTGCATCAAAATCAGCTCCTTGATGACCGATGTGAGACATCCAAACATGGTCTATCGATTCAATAATCCCCTTCTTGCCCATTCGAAAATTGATAACAGGTTTACTAGTACCTCTAGACACGACTCCACAAGAGCGCGAGTTCTGCAGCACCAGGGAATCCCCCGAAGCTTCCACACCGTTCGGGGCAGTCGAACCGCAATTCCTATCGTCCCCAGGACAATGAGCTCCATTCGATTCGACCACCGAATTAGGGTTTCCCACCTCCACTCCAGATTGCTCCCTATGTCGGACACCCAAATCCAAACTGACCAATCCGCTGGCGCCGATTCCAGAGCCTCGCTCGAGTGGCGAAATCGAGAACTCGGCGCCGAAGTTGACGTCGGAAACGGAGGCGACGGCGACGTTCTTGAGGCCCAGCCTCAAGATTCGAGTGGAGTTGAGAGGGTGCTTCCGCTCCAGGCTGTGCTGGAGGACGGTGACGCGGACGGGGTGATCGAGGCCCGGAGATTGGATCCGGGTGCAGAGGCACATGCGCGCGGGCTTGGCGCAGGACGGGCAAACGGGCCGCTTCGGATTGGTGGAGCGAGCCGTTTCCGCCATCGTCACGGAGCCGCGGCGGACGCTGGTGGCGATCCGGTTGGGGAAAGGAGGGAGCTTGAGGAGGAGGAGGACGGTCGGGGACGCGTATCGAAACGGGCTCGGCTTCGGGTTCGAGAACGGGTTCGCGAATCGGATTCGGGTTGCGAAACGGATCCGCATTTCCCAGAAATTGGGAGATGGTTTTTGGGAATCCGAAAGGAACGGTAGGGGCCAGAGCGCGCGGGCGGCGACCTCTGTGATTCAAATCCGAAAAGTAAAGTGTGGAGGGCTGGTGGCCAATCGATAACGGTTGTTGCCATCGGGCGACGCGCAGGGCCTGGCGGTGCGACATAGTGGGCTTGGTGACGGTATTAGGGGCTCGTTCGCCGGAGATCCATCGATTTCTAGGCCAGATATCATGGCAGGGACCAAGTGACGGAGGCTGTCATGGCGGTGGTTGCCATCCCCGTGCACGGCATTAGGGCTCATTCGCCAGAGATCCATCGATTTCTAGGGCTCACACGTCTCTATCTTCGTCCACATTCTTGAATCCCAAGCATCCGCTAAGATCAAATGGTCAACAAGTCAACAAGTCAACAATGGAGGCCCTTGAAAGACTTCCATCCTTCCGAAGTCTTTTTTTTGACTCGAGCAATCCTATTTGTTTCTTCGCCAAAAGAAGTTTTCTTTCTTTGTAGATTTTAGCAAAGGAAGTCGATATGTTCTCTGGATTCTCGGATAGCTATTGAGATTTGGGCTTCAGATAGTAATAGCAGCCTCAGAGTCCCTCCTTTCAAAGTCTTACAGGTATGTTTCACTGAGATGTCCTGAGCTTCATATTTCAGCTGCTAATGATGTTAGACATGATATTGCCTTCTTAGAATTTGCATGAGTATTGTCCAATTTCAATCGGGCGAGAAACTTTTTGGCCAAAGAAATAAAAGAAAACTGGTTGCCGTTTTGGGTTAGTCAAAGAACAATGGATCTGAATATTTGAGAAGCCATGGGGCTAGCAGAGTCTGCTTCCTATCTTGTCTTAAAACTGAAAGGAAAATTTATTTATGATCGATCTTCTGGGAATAATGACTCCTAGAGAAAAGAGAAAATTTTGGGCAACACCACCTTTGATCTGTTTGTGTTCAGAAAGGATTTCAAATATGATATTGCATACACTTGATAGAAAATCTTGTGCCAAATTATGCTGCTACGCTCTTTTGGATCATAGCAACTTGACCCAGATTAAACTGTTTTGACATTAAACTATTGGGGATAGAATATTCGATCTGCTTAGTGATTTTACCGTATCTGGAAACATAGGTCGAGTAGTTTTCTTTTCGCCCTTTGTTGTAAAAAGAAGAAGAAGAAAGAATTGCACAGCTAACCCTCTTTTGACGCCTCAAAGTCATGGATAGATGGAGAACCCTACAGCTTCAGCCCAAGTTGCTGAAAGAACAGAGCAGTTACCCCTTGTGAGTCAATGGTGAAAAGGCCGGCTTATTGGACGTGGCACTTTCGGAAGCGTTTACATTGCAAGCAACCAGTAAGTTAGCTCTGGGAAACTTCGACATGTTGCATTCTTTAGACCCAGTTTAACTGAGCTTCGACATGTTCTGTGACAGAGAAACCAGAGCTCTGTGTGCGTTGAAGGAGTTTGAGCTATTGCCTAATGACCCAAATTCGGCTGAGTGCATGAGGCAGCTCAAGCAGGTAATGTTTTTGTTATGCTCTGGGATCCAATCTATTCTCTCATCTGATCCAAATATGCTGGGGAATCTTTCTTTCATCATTTCCATCTAATTGATTGCTTTGCTACCTCAATTTTTCTTAACCTGTTGCACAGGAAATTGAAGTACTTAGCCAGCTTAGACATTCGAACATTCTGCAGTACTATGGCGGTGAAATTGTGAGTCTCCTTTTCATCGCATCTACATGTCTCAGCTCAATGAGAATTCATAATTTGACTCACTAAAATTTCAACTTATTCATACATACTCAGGTTGAGGATCGGCTTAACATATATCTAGAGTATGCACATCATGGTTCAATAGACAAGTATATCCAAGAGCATCTTGGGGCCCTAACAGAATCGGTTGTCCGCAATTTTGCCCGCCATGTTGTGACAGGATTGGCTTACCTGCATGTTAACAACTCCATACATGGGTAATTCTAAACCATTGATCAAGCATCATGAGATGCCTTGCATATTGGATAAGGACGATAGGACCTTCTTCGTTGAGTCAACAGACCTGTGTAAACTCTTTGGCCTGTGCAGGCATTTAAAGGGAGCTAATTTATTTGTGGATGCATCTGGGATAGTCAAACTTGCTGACTTTGGGATTGCTAAACATGTGAGTTTCCACCTCATCACTGCAAGACTTCTGAGTGCATGTAAAAATTCCTAGCTGATCTGTGGTGCATTTACTGGCAAATGTGATGTCAGGGTGACTGACGGGCTAGGTTAGGCGCAAAAAGAAAAAAGAGAGAAAACATGCAAGCTTGTTATTCTTCATCTATGGTCTCTCAATGCTTTCTTTTCATAATTGGTCTGTGGCATTTCATCTGTGCCAAAGTCTACTACAGATAGATGAAATGCTAGTTAATGATTTTCTTCACTTTTCTTTTTCCATTGTTTCGAGTAAGTTTACCATTTTGCATAAACAGGAGTAGATTCCTTGCTATATTTAGATGCCAAAACCTAATGAAAGTTTTTTCCATTTGTACTGGTTTCTAAAAAGTTCCTAAGAGGCATAGTGGATAGAGTGCAATACCTTTGGTGCAAGGTTCATCTTGTGTTGTTTTTGCTGCTACTCTGCCTTCCAAGAGAAGGATCGAATTTAGTCAGAGTAAGAAGTGCCTCCTTCCTAGTATGGATGGGGTAATTAAAAGTGTATTGTTGCTCTCTTTTCAAGTTCTGAAGCATTTGATCATTTTGTTGATTGCTTCATGGTCCTTTTTCTCAGTGATAGAGTTAACATAAGCCGAAGGTTGTTGATTTTGTTCTTTTATCAATCTGATGTATCTATGTCTGAAGATGTTGCAGTTCTATCCAGTGTTCCATGAACACACCAAATAGTCTTTGGCTTTACTAATGTCCTACTGTTTCTTAGCTAACTGGACAAGCAGCTCACTGCTCTTTGAAAGGAAATCTCAACTGGATGGCTCCAGAGGTACTTTGCCTTTGGGAACGTTAATGCTACATTCTTTTTTTTGTCGTGGCGGAATGATGGAATAGTGTATCCTGCAGCTCGTACAATCCTTGATGGCAAACGATAACAGCACCGATCTCAATCATACTGTTGACATCTGGAGTTTGGGATGTACTATTATCGAAATGCTAACTGGGAAACCTCCTTGGAGTGAGTATGAGCGAGTAAGAATGTTTCATTCCTTTTTCATTCTGTCACTTCTTTCTGCTGGAAGTTCAGTACTGTGCAAATTACCTTTTGGCATGTGACCTGCGTCTTTAGTTTCTGTTTAAGGGTTTAATCATTCAATGCAGGCTGCGGCTATGTTTAAGGTGATACGAAGTGCTCTGCCAATACCTGAGACGTTATCTGCTGAGGGAAAGGATTTCCTGCAGTGCTGCTTCTGTAGACAGCCTGCCGAGAGGCCTTCAGCTGCTATGCTGCTTGAGCATGCTTTCTTGCAAATTTGAAGTTGAAGATGATTAAATTTTTTCATATGACATACGATGTTGCAAAAGGAATGTTATATTGTAAATGGTCATATTTACTAAACCAAAAGGATTAGAAAGAGGAAGTGCAGCATTGAAGCTGCCACATGGACATTAGTCCATTAATGGGATGAAGAAGAAAGAAGACTCATATGGTCGTGAGGTGCATGTTTAATTATCTAAATTAATACTTATCTAACTGACGTTACTTTATTTGGGAGAAGGATGAATGCTTTTATCAGGATCTAACACAGAATTTTTATTTATTTAAGATATTAGACATAACTAGAGGCGTGCCAATGCCGAGTTATCCAAACACAGGCAACTTCGAAAAATGGAGCTTTGGAAAGAAAGAAAGAATGACAATACAACGGAGAAGCTAACATAAAGAATGAGTTTGAGTTTTCTGCATCTCTATCTCTGAAGACGCAGAGAATAGAAGTTGTGAATTGATTGACAAACGTGGAAAAGCTGTAGAGAAATTTTCAAATTCTTGAACCAGCAAGCGCGGAAAATTTGCAACATCCAAAAACTATGGTGCTTCTTAGAGTAAAGATAGGATTCCACGATTATTGGAAGGGCATTCCATTCCATCCCCTCAATATCTATGCAACCAAACAAAGGTCCAAATCCAACCAAACCTGACATGAGGCTACGTTTTGGTGTAGAGAATCAGACACCTTGCGAGTTGTGCAGAGAAGTTATTATCTTCGCATCACTACGAATATCCCAATTGCACAGGAACTATACTATTCCAACTTTTGCTGGAAATAATTAGTCATGGTCCAGAAACTGATCTTCTGGTCTTCAAATTCCGACAACTATAGTCCATTTGTCATTCTACAAGATTAATTGGATTTAGCGCAACATATTAACTGTTTGTTTTGCTCCCAATGGACGATTCCATTTTGCCGGATTCACATTCTGTAAACTATATATTGTTACTCTTTGGTTGAGTTATGCTGGTGACTGAAACAAATACGAAGTAACACACATCCGGGCTCAACTCCGTTGTTAAAACCAAACAAGAGGTCACATCCATTTTATCTCCATCTCCACTGTTCCCAAATTATTCCCTTCTGCCGAATACACTTGGGATAAAACATGTTCCTCTGTAGGTCAGTCTTATGCTATTTGTTTTATCTCAACCACAATTTTTCATACAGCATCTTGTACACTGTACAAATCGGCAGAATCTTATTAATTGGCCTTGTATCAAAGTTCATGCGTTTTCTACATGATAATCTACATCCGCCGTTCTAGAAGGAATCGATTACCTAATTTACAAGTTCAGAAACTGACAAAAAAACATAGAGCTATATAACTCTCCTGCTTTCCCCTCATCACACACACACCCACAACCACGCACAAATATTTACGCCCACAACAATGAATATTTTGATCACTCTTCTTCTCTTTCTTCTGCCAGTTCTCCTTCTGTTAAGCTGGAGAAGAAGAGGATTATCAAGAAAGCTTCCTCCGGGATCACTGGGAATCCCCATAATAGGCCAAAGCATCGGCATGCTCCAAGCCATGAGGACAAACAAAGGAGAAGAATGGCTCCGAGAAAGGGTGAGGAAGTATGGACCAATCTCGAAGCTCACTCTCTTCGGCAAACCGACGGTGTTCATTCACGGACCAGCAGCAAACAAGTTTATATTCTATGGAGACAGCAGCATGCTTGCCAACAAGCAGCCATCATCCATCCGAGCGATTCTGGGAGATCGCAGTCTGTTTGAACTCAGTGGCCAAGATCACAGACGCGTGAGAGAGTCTCTCATGTCGTTCTTGAGACCAGAATCGCTGAAGCAGTACATGGGGAAAATAGATGAAGAAGTCAGAAAGCACATAGAGTCACACTGGCAGGGAAAGGAAACAGTTGTGGTAAGGCGATATTCTGTTAACTCACTGTTGCTTTGATCTGTTTGAGATATATCTGGGATATATTAAAATTTTAAAATATACATGGCGTATGCACATAATAGTCTCGTATGACTGGGGTTCACATTTGTATTGCCTCCGCATGTATCGACTGTGAGAATGAATGCATATACTGGGAGTGTGCATAATCTCTTCAATAATCGAAAGTAAGAGTGAATAACAATAATGTTTTGATCTTCCTATAGGCATTGCCCCTGATGAAAAGCCTTACATTCAACATCATATGCTCTCTTCTCTTTGGTATGGAGGAGGGAGCTGAAAGAGAGAAATTCTTGGAAAACTTTCAAGAATGCTAGAGGGAATGTGGTCCATACCCGTAAACCTGCCATTCACGCGCTACAATCGGAGCCTCCGTGCAAGCTCCAGGGTCCAAGATATGTTGGAGGAACTTGTACAAGAGAAGAAAGCGAAACTAGAGCAGCACACTGCAACCCCTCATCAAGACTTGATCACGTGCTTGTTGAGTAAACACAATGAAGAAAATGAACGAGTTGTGACTGACAAGGAAATTCTGCACAATATTATGCTCGTCATGATTGCTGGACATGATACCTCATCCATACTTATAACTTTTATGCTGCGTCTTCTATACAAGAATCCTGCTGTTTATAAAGCAGTTCTTCAAGGTAAACATCCTCTAATCCTGGCATCTTTTTAGATTTGTCAAATCTGCATGGAGATTCCTGCAGCCCAAAAAGGAAGGAAAATTGAAACAAAACGAATAACTCGTTTAAACCTAGTTCACTCTTGAACTATGACCCAAGCTGTGTAAGCATAATGAACGATCTTTATTTGCTGATGGATAACGGATGGGTTGATAAATGTAAGAAAAATCAATGCATAAATTAGTCTGAATATCCAAAGCCAGATGTCGACTTTAATAACAAAGCTCAGAAGCATGTTCCTTCGCCCTTATTGAGACAAATAATAAGCTTGTTTTGCTATTGCAGAAGAAGAAGAGATAGCAAAAAGCAAGACTTCGGGAGAAACTTTAACTTGGGAAGACCTTGCCAGGATGAAGTACACATGGAGAGTAGCGATGGAAACTCTAAGGATGGTTCCGCCAGTTTTTGGTGGCTTCAGGTTAGCTTTAAGAGATATTGACTATTGTGGGTACCTCATTCCTAAAGGCTGACAGGTAAGGAAGCAAATAACTTTTCCAATCTCTTCAAATGCTTGCTTGCACTATCTGCTATTTTTTCTCTGTATCTGTGAAACCAGTCCGTTAACATGCATTTGGTACTTGATGTGTGATTTAGGTCTTCTGGGCATCGAACATGACACACATGGATGAGAAAATATTCCCGGAGCCATCAAAGTTTGATCCTGCTAGATTTGAAAACCAGAAGTCAGTACCGCCCTATAGCTTTATTCCTTTTGGAGGAGGGCCTCGCGTATGCCCAGGAAACGAATTTGCGAGGATCGAAACCCTTGTTGCAATCCATTATCTGGTCACTCGGTACTCGTGGGAGTTATGTTCAGATGATCATTACATTAGGGACCCCTTGCCAACTCCAACTCAAGGACTACTGCTCCGGATTGTGCCAAAGATACAGGAATGAAGGACAATTCTTTCCTTGACTATCCAGGCCTGTCACGGTGCCACTTTCATAGGACTTAGCTACGTCAAACATCCCCATGATGACGATATAGTTAAGACACCATAAACGCAAGAAAGAAGCCGGTGGTTTGAGAAGCTCTTCTGAATAACATAGCCAAGAGCATTCTGCCAATGCTGTGCGTTTTCAACTTGCATGATGCTATATGCATATCGTCGGTACAAATTTGGCAGTTCTCTCCACTCACATGTATCCATGCAATCTTCCCTATCTTAGCCCCTCCAGAAATTATCAACGCTTTCTATATTACTTAAATAAATGAGGAATTGAACAGAAAAGGAAATACGTGGCCTCTCTCCTAAATTCTTCTTTTGCTTTTCCAACTTCTTTGGGTTGGTTTGAATCTAATTCTATTTTTTTTCCTTTTCTTCTTTCTTGCTTTTTACCTAAGACAGCATAACGTTCCATAAAAAAAAAAAAGACGGACAGAGCATCAACACATGAAAAGGAGGTTCGATTCTTATAGTGAAATTGAGAGCACAATTTATGCAATTTCTCTTTTATCCTATGAAAATTGAGAGATTTTTGGGATGAATACCAAGTATTCTAAAAGTTTAAATTATTAAATAAAAGTGTGGTTTAATATTTAAATGTTCTAACACTCCTTTCACATGTAGGCTGGACTTTAACCTTAGTCCAAATATTTGAAATCATGACCTCCCATTTTAATATTGTGCGAGATTTTATGGGATCCCACTAACTATTTTAAAAACAAGTATCAAGGGAATTATTCTTGTCCTTCCCACTTCTTCACATTATAGCAACAGGAAGTTAACAAAAGTCTTGTCCCATGGGGCTAAACTGGCCGTTACCTATTCACATTGTGAGGGAAAAATAACCCATTTCTACAAAACAACAAGACAAAGTATGTCTCTGAATGGCCTTAAATGATGGGTGACCGAAAACAAGCATTAACAATCGGCATCAGTCAAGATATAATCTCCCACACTGTTCTACCAAACAAGTAGTTGTAAGCTACAGCTCATTCGGTGCTTTTTTCGAATTTGGCAGAATGGAAGCTCGACGATGTCCCTCTCGTTGTACCTCTTAGGCAAAGCGGCTTGAATGATTCTCAAAAAGTGAGTAAGCATTTTCTATCTGCATATTTGGCGATGAAACATTAAAACAAATGACTTAGCCTGCGTAAATACATCAATGTTCGAATAGTTAGTAACTGTACTAGTATGAGATGTTATGCAAGAGAGGGATAAGTCTTTTCTAATAATTATATCTATAGTTTTTAAAGAAGAATATCATAATTTAAGGGGACCTTAGATTGATATGAGACATAAAAGACGTTCTCATACTATGTTTCTTAAGCACTTTAGACATAAATAGAAAAGCGATTTTTTAGCATGCGATTATGAAAAATGCATCTGAAAGTAAGTTCATAGATGAAACAGTTAATAAAACTAGAAAGAAAGAAAGTAAATGCTCTTTCTATTAAAAAGTTGCAATCTTATCAAATCTTTGAATATTTTACTTTCAATATTTCATTTCAAGTTCAAGTTTTATTTTCTGTAATAATAAAGTAATACAATTTTTATTCGATTCAATTTACTCATACTTAAAAGAAATAAATTCAATATATTGTGTAATAAGTATGCTATGATCTCTTAAAATTTTTGTGTATTTCTCAAACTAAGCAAATTCATTTATTCAATGAAACTTTTTTAATGCACTCAATGGAGTTACTCGGATAAAATAAGTATGCTTTAGTTAGCAATAGTCTATTTATTAAGAACACGTATCTTTTGATTGAACTAATTTAGATGGCGGCATAAGCTGTAATTTAAAATATTGTATGTATGTTAATTCAAACGAGATAGCAATATACGTGACCAGAGAATTGGGTAATGAACCGCAAGTCAAAACCGGCTTTTGTCAACTTAGTGCATTATGCAACTGACGCTGCTGATTTATTTTTCCAACTTTACCCTTCATTTATCTCTTATTTCTCTTTTCTTTAATTATTATTTTACCACACAAGAGGGGGGAGGACTCGAGTATTTCCTTAAACTGCTTGATTCGAACTATAAGACGCAAAATTCAGGGATATTCCCCCTTGGGTGGGGAAGAAAATTGTTCACCCAAGAATAGGGGGACGTGTCTTACTTGGAGGGGGCTATAGTCGGGTAAGCAAGTATAGTAACCTTCTATACTTGGGGTGAGATGGTGGAACTTGTAAGGATTTCTACTAGGTTGGCCCGTGCACAGTATCCAATAACTGACTTATTAGCCGAGTACCATTGATTACTTATATTCCTGTTCTTCAATTACTATTTTTTTTTTGGGGGGGGGCTTAAACACTTCCTGAAGAGAGAGAGGCCACACCTCCTTCTCTCTTCGGTTCCATCTTCCTTTTTTTTTTTTTTTGTGGTTTTTGCCTTTCATTATTTTGAGTTTTTGCCTCTTCTTTGAGATGTCATATTAGCGTCATGCATTCTCAATTTTTTTCAAAAAAAGCCATATTTGCATTTTTCATCACTTGAATTGAATGCGTCCAGTAACTTGATTGTCCTTATTAAATTTCATGCTAAGTTTTAATATTTATGATGTTTTATTAAAAGAATTGAAAGAAACGTTGAAGATAGAGAGAGAAAGAGAAGGAGCTGGTCTTGTATCCGGTTTATGCCAAGTCAGCAAGTTGATAATATCATTAGCCACGAATAATGGAGGAACTTGATTTCATTAACAAGAGAAAAGCTTAAGGACATATTTATTTTGGGTCAGTTTCCCCAAGAATGACAACACACGTGTTCGGAGGAAGCTCCTTAAGGCACGGTCCGTCCTTAAGCCACATGTCAGATATATTATTGGTAATGAACATCATAGTTTCTTATGGAATGATCCTTGGCATCCTCATGGGGTGTTGTTGGATGTATACCTAAAATACTGATATATAATACTGTACTGGGCCTTAACTCTCTAGTTGCTAGTGTGATTAATAGTGATGAGTAGGTTGGCCCCCAGCAAGATCAGATTCGTGGATGCATATTCAAGCAGCCATATGGGAAACGATCTTTCCCCTGCTCTGCTCTTGAGGGTAGAGCAATTTTCAAAGATAATTCCTCTGGATGCTTCGCTAAGTCTGATGCTTGGGAATACGTAAGGGATAGAAAGCAGAAGATCTCTTGGCATCGAGTCATTTGGTTTAATCCAAATTCGCCTAAATTCAGCTTTACGGCTTGGCTTGCTATCTCGTACAGGCTGCAAACCTTCGACGGGATAAAAAGGGGGGCCTCCATTAATGACAAATGTGTCTTATGCTCTTCTTCCTGAGTCTAGGAAGCCTTTGTTTTTTTGAGGGTGCCTTCTCAAAGGATGGAGATCTCTAATGGGGTTGGTTAAAGTCCGTTGGAATGTTAATAATTGGCATGGAAGGGGTTCTTTGGAGCTGCTAGAGGGATATCTCTGGCTAAAATCATATTGAAACACATTTGGAATGGTGCCATCTCCTCTATTTTGGGGATAGGAAGGGAGTTTTCCATATCCACTGGAGTTGTTAAAATGGCGGTCTTTGGTGTGAGACTCCGCATGTAGCTGTTGCAGAAAACAAAGCGTCCTTCGACTGATGCAGAGTAAGCTATGTGTAAGATATTTCATATTGTATCTTAATCCTGGGCTTTTCCTGTTGTTTTTGGTCTGGGCTTCATGGACATCATTTTTTGTATTGGGCCTGAATGTTTGTTCTGTCGCATTTGTGGGACATTTGTGGAAATTTTTGGGCTTGTTATTAGGGATTAGTCCATCCAAATCTTTATATTGAGGAATGTGAATGCCTACTTAAGGTGCATTTGCTAATACTTTTATTCATAAATAATTTTTTCCATTTCTATTCTCAATATGAGTTTCTAAGCATTCAAATGCATTTGGTAAATGCACAAGCCTTTGTGATGGCTAACGATTGGTTAAAGACAAGAACTTTTGGGGGAGCCTTGTTAGCCCCTAACAAGGCTTGACCTCTCCTAGTCATGGTGAAGTCGGCCTCTTCATGGCCGGTGAAGCTGATCTCAAGGTGACCTTGTCATGGCTGGGTGAAACTCCCCAAAACTTGCCAACCGGTTAGAAAAGGAAGGAAAAGAAAAGAAAATAAAATGATTTGTTTTAGAAATTGTTCTCAAAACAAAGAAATACATTTTTCTATTAATTTTTTTATTCTAAATTGATTCCTTGATCATTGATTTGTCTCGGAAAATAGAAAAATTAGCTGACAGTTATCAAAAAGATTTTTGTTATTTCTCTCTTATGGAAATAAAAGAATGGAAAAATCAAAAAATAGAAACGTACCAAATACTCCTTTACTAACCCACAAAAAAGAGTTAAAGAAATTAATTGCAAGTTGGAGGATTTAATAGCACAAAGCGATAAAGCAAAACCGTATCTAAATATAAGATTTGCATTTACGGGATCGGTTCTTATTTTCTTATTATGGTTCCCATGCCACTCACCACGTGTCATCTTTCCATGGAGGTCGGACCTGGCGGCTAGCTCCGCGATGTTGGCCGGTCCGATAATTAAAAAAGTCCTTTCCTGATAATGCATGAAAGAAATTTTGCTCCTCCCGACTGCTGTTGACTCTGTTTTTCCATTTTAGAAAATGCCCGACTTTTGATCTTTTGCGGGTACTCCATAGCCTGACGAATCCCTAAACTCCAGAAAACTTAAACTGGCAACCTTCTAGAATTCCTGTTGCTAATCCCTTTCCATGGTCCAGATTGCCAGAGCAGCTTTGGTCCTTCCTTTTCATCTATGCATGCTTCTTTGGAATTTCCAATTTTGTCGGTTCTTTTCTGTATCTGCAATTTACCTACTCTGAGGGATCCTCAGGTTGTTCTGCTTACTGGGTAGTTTTTTATTTTTATTTTTGGTTGGATGCTTACAGGATGATCGGGAAAGGGTTTAGTATGGCTTCTTTTTTATACATGTAGATCTTGTCTGACTTCATTCTTTTCTAGTTAGCTCGAAGTTGTCTCCTCTTTTGTAGCTCAGAATAAGTAATGCCTAGAGAGGTTGATCCATTTTGGAGGTATGTGGAGGTTGTGGCGAACAAGTGGAAGTGTAAGTTTTGTGGCAAGGTTTTTGGTGGAAGTGCTCCGAGGATCAGGGCACACCTCGCAGGGGTTCCGGGTAACGGTATTAAACTATGCGAGAGAGTTGATGATCATGTGAGATCCCAAGCTTTGAAAGCAATGAAAGGTAAAAGTGTGGCGGATGCAACCAACTGGGGAGGTGCATCTATTGAGGAAATGGGACGAAGAAATGACGGTATGGGCCAAATTGTAGTCCTTGTTAGTGACCATGCTTCGAGTCCCCATGACATGCAGAACTCGGATCAAAATGTCCAACATCAACCATCTTGCCATTGGCAGAATGGAAGTGTTGCTGGTGCGGCTTCAGTAGATTGTCAGCATCAAGAGTCCTTGTGTCTCACTGACATGCTTGTGGGTGATGCAGAAATGCTGCCGCAACCCAATGGATCAATTCAACGCTTGAATGATGAACATGGAAATGAAAAAATTCCATTGCTCCAGCAACCTTCAACTGATCCGCCGGCTTCAATCTTTCTTGATCCAAGTCAACTACTAGAGCTTTTTGATCAGTTTATTGATCTCGAGACAAGGTATGGACAACAGAATAGTAGAGGGCCATCACCATTGCAAAATCATCGATCCCTTAATAACAGTGTTACAAATGGGTTGCATCAGTCAACTAGACCTAGTGTTGCTGTGCCTGGTACCTGTCTCAGTGACATAAGTACAATTGGCATTCCCCAGCATCCCAATCAAACAAATTCTGGCTTTGATGAACATTGGAGAGGTGAAAGTGCCTCATGTGCGCAAATATATTCAGCAGAGTGGGCGTCTTATCCTCTTGATATGCCCTATCAAATGCCAATGAGTGACCTCCAGAATCAAATGGGTCCATCATCATCACAAAATGATCAATCCCTTCATGTAGGCGGCACTTCAAATTGTTTGCAAGACTGCAATCAAAACCCTATTGCCGAAGTAGTTCTGCGGTCCAATGCTACAAGTGTAACCAATGCCGTCCAGCATTCTAGTCAACAGCCACCTCTTATATGTGATGACAAATGTGAAAATCAGATTAGTTCCTTTCCTTCACAAGATTCAATGGACATATCTCCGCCAAGTGCATCACAGCCTTCCACTGGCCCTCACTTTTTTGAGAATCTGGACGTGGTTTCCCATGTTCCAGAGGGTGGAACTAACATAGAAGGCCCATTGTCATTACAAGGTATGCCTTGAAGTGATTTCTCCTCTTTTCTACTAACTGTCTCCTTTTTTAACATGTCCCACGTTTTTCTAATTACAGGCGAATCCGTGAATGTTTCATATGTGTACTTTCTCTCATTTTTTATGATGAATGTTATATGAGAATATCAAACAGATGTAAATGTTAGTTTCAGTGTAGATGTTTTGTGGGATTAAGTCTAGATTTTTTATTCTACTTGCGCTCGTGGCTTGTTTTGACAAATTCAATGGTTGATTGATCAGGATTGCTAATAATGATTTTAATCTGCTTTGCTTTTGCAACCAGCTTCCAGGCACCCTCCATGTCAAGGTCTTCCAGATCAACCTCTTAATCTTGAGACAATGAACAAAGAGCATCACCCAAGCGTGTCATCATCGTCAAAGAATAACCAGCTCTTGATTACATGTTTCCCACAAGCTTCGATGGACATAGATGTGAGTAGTCCATCATCATTGCAAGGTACATGTTTATTTATCTTAATCGATCCTTACGTATCCTGATGTTACTTAATTAGGGAGAAGGACAAATGCTTACATTAGGATCTAACACGTAGAATTCTTAATTCACAATTAGCTATATACAGGGGCGTGCCAATCACAAGCCATCCAAACACTGGCAACTTTGAAAATAATTGAGCTTTGAAAAGAAAGGTAGAACGACTCTACAGTAGAGAAGCTGACATAAAGAATGAGTTAGAGTTTGCTGCATCTCTATCTCTGAAGAAGCAGAGAATAGAAGTTGTGAATTGGTTGATGAACGTGGAAAAGCTGAGGAAAAATTTTCATAGTCTTGAACCAGCAAGCGCAGAAAATTTGCCACCACAACGACAGGTGGATATGTTAATGAAAGAAGCAGAAGACCTTATTGTAAAAAGCAAATTTCCAGAAGGACTGTTTGAGGTGAGAGACACCAAAGTCAATGTATTACTAGAACGAAAGTTGGAGGCAGGTAAGGCATTTCAGACTAATACTAAGAAGATCTTGCGGTGCCTAAGAAAGAACCACATGTCACGATTAGGCATTTATGGTATGGGGGGTGTTGGGAAAACAACCATTATGGTGCACGTACATAATAGGCTCCTAAAAAAAACAAACGATATTAATGTATTGTGGATTGCTGTGTCACAAGATCTTAACATACATAAGTTGCAAGGTGACATTTGGAAGGCGCTAAAATCAGGTGATCTAAAAGAAGAGGATGCGATGAAACGAGCGGCAATGTTGTTTGATCAATTAAGTAAAAGAGGGAAGTCTGTACTTATCCTCGACGATGTATGGGAACATTTTGATCTTGATGAGGTAGGTATCCCTGTTGCAGCTGATGGACTTAAGTTGGTGTTAACAACTCGGTCCTTCGAAGTATGCCGCCAGATGCATTGTCAAGAGAAGATAAAAATCGAACCGTTGTCTCCTAATGAGGCACAAAGCCTATTTTTGATGGAACTTGGACCTGAAGCTCTTAGTTTGGAAATTGAAGCGGTTATGAAGCTAATTGTAGAAGAATGTGCCGGTCTACCACTAGGACTTGTTACAATGGCTAGAACCATGAGAGGAGTAAGTGATCTGTTTGAATGGAAGGATATCTTAGAGAGATTGAAAGAATCTAACATGGGGCAAATGGATATGGAAAAGAAGGTCTTAGAAAATTTAAAATTAAGTTACAGTCGCCTGAGAAATCGTGAAGTCCAACAATGTTTCTTATGCTGTGCACTTTATCCAGAAGACCGACTGATTCATAAGTTTGAGCTGATAGAATTTTTTATTGATGAAGGATTGATTGGTGGATTGGATAAGAGGGAGAAATGTTATGATAGAGGTCTTACCATACTGAACAAACTTGAAAATGTTTGCTTGTTGGAAAATGATCAGGGTATGGTCAAGATGCATGATTTGATCAGAGATATGGCTTTGCATGTCATGAGTGCAACTTCCATGGTTAAAGCGGGGAGGGGTTTGACAAGGATTCTGAGTGAGGATTGCTGGATGGATGGTGTAGAGAAAGTTTCTTTCATGGAGAATTACATTAGGGTTATTCCATCGAACATGTCGCCAAACTGTCCTAAACTGGCAACTTTGCTATTAAATGGTAGCTTATGGGGGGATGTGCTGATCCCTGAGTCTTTCTTCAAGCGATTGGAGGGGTTGAAGATTCTAAACCTGAGTGGATGTGGGATCAGAGAGCTTCCCCGTTCCATCTCAGATTTGGTAAACTTGAGGGCATTGTTGTTGAGGGAGTGTCGGGAACTGTGTCGTATTCCTTATTTAGGAAGCTGAGTTCATTGAGGAAGTTGGATGTTTATGGATGTAGGTATTTGAAAGCAGTGGAGGGCTTGGAAATGTTGGTAAATTTGAGATACCTTGACTTATCCAAATCAGGTATAGAAAGATTAGTGGAAGGAAATTTGGCAGGTTTGGCAAACTTGCAATATCTAAAGATTGGGGAAGTGAAGGGAGAAGACGTGACAAAGTTATGGGCATTGGAGACTCTTGATTCTTCTTTCCAGAACGTTGTTGATTTCAATAAATACATGAGATTTCTCCAACAGAGTGGCCCTCATCACTATTACCAACTTGTGGTGGATCAAGAAAAATCATTGTGGTCTGTGAGCGTACATGATGATCCAAGATTTGGGACTTCGGAGAGGAAAATGGACATTGATTGTTGTGATTATGCTATTGTCAGGGCAGGAGGGGAAAGCAATGATGATTCTATTTTGATTGCGCAAGACGTGCAGAGATTAGTGGGGAGAAAATGTGGAGGTATGACAAATTTGTCCGACATCGGCCCACTTGAAAGCCTTAAGGTGCTAATAATGGAAGAATGGGAAAACTTACAGACGCTTTGTGGAGAAGTAGATGAAGTAATCGGCAATCACGACTTCCCTCTCCTATTCCCTAGTCTTAAGATGCTGACTGTCGAGAGATGTCCAAAACTGAAGTATCTCTTTGGGAATCGTTCTAAAGTCACCCTTGCACATCTACGACAGATTGAGATAAAAAACTGTGAGGAATTGCAAGAGATAACTGCTGCGGAGCAATATTTGTGGCGCCACTCCCTGCCTTCCCCAACCTAGAAAAGATTGTGATAGAGCGCTGTGCCAACATGAAGAGCGTGGTGAAACCTGATTTGCTTCCTCACCTTCCTAACCTGAGAGAGGTTAGAGTACAGCATTGTGAGAAAATGGAGGAGATAATAGGAGGGGCTCCCCAAACTATGCCACCTGGTGCCCTTTCTCTTCTTACATCTCTTTGGATAGAGCGATGCCCCAACATGAGGAAGCTTCTTTCTCATGAATTGCTGCTCCACCTCCCTAATATCCACGGCATTCTAGTCCATGACTGCAAAAGGATGGAGGAGATAATAGGCTGTGAAGGACGACGGCGACAACTAGGAGATGAAGTAAGCTGTCTAAACATCAGTATCACCAATCCCTCCTTGCCAAAGTTAAACTTCTTGCATCTATTTATGCTACCAGAACTGGAGAGCATATATGATGGGACGATAAATTGTGATTCCATCCAAAATATTAGATTATGGGATTGTCCGAAGCTGAAGAGGATTCCTCTGCATCTGCCCCTACTAAATAACAGCTTCCCTTCTCTTAAAGAGATAAGTGTAGATGATGAGGCAAGTTGGGAGTCGCTGGAGTGGGGTCCTCCTCATGTCAAGTCTCTGCTTCGACCCTTTGTCTATTTTTAATTCTTCAATTAATTCCAGCAAAACGTAAGTCATTATGCTAGTCCCCTTCGTCTTTTTTATTTTCCCCCCTTTCCTTTTCCGATAGTAGTACTAATTAGTTACTTTGAATTCTGCGGCCAGGTTTCATGCATATTATACTAAAGTTGAGTCTTCTCTTGGAACAAATACAATGGAGCTCTGCATATGTTGGACTCTTTTGTCTTCATTGTGATCTCATTCTGCTTGAATTCTTCCTGATGTCCAAGGTACTTCTGTTTTCTGCCATTCATATCGGTTATCACAGTCTCTGCCATGCATTTGTCAGCAACACCTTACACCAGGTTCGAAAAATCATTTCCCCTTCAAAAAGCTTTTCATTTTCCATAATGCACTTTGTATTTGCTTTTGTTCATCTAATACTGCAGACTAATCATTAAAAAAGTTTGGCACGTTTCTTGAGGTGTCTCCTACTTGATTGAACAGCTCGGATAATGACCTCTTTGCTTACATGGAGAATTGCATACTCAGTAGCCCTTGTTGATTTACCTTACTGTAAAGTTGACTATAATTAAAGTTTTGAAATCCTTAAGAATCAGTACATGCCATTGCTTTCTGTTGGAAGTTTGGGACAATCCTTAAGAATGTGCTGTGTCTTTAGTTTCTGTCCAAGGGTAATGATTTAATGCTGGCTGCGCCTATGTTAAGGGCGATGCTCAGTACCCTGCCAATACCTGAAACATTATTTGCTGAGGTTGACTTCAAACTTCTCCACAGATACATGCTGCCCCCAACTCCAACTTCAAATATTGCCTGCATCTGGATCATGCTCACATATACCCTTAGATCAGGTAGATCCCACCTCATTTAACGGCAGATCTAAGTTGCACTCACTTGATCCACGTTCATCTAAAATTTTTTCCTTCAAATGAGGCAACAGCTTCCCCTGTGGATCCTCACTGTAACTTTATCTTTGCTTTCATCCACCTTTCATCCCAGCACAATCAAAGTTCATCACTTCAAACTCACATGCCTCAAGTTCATCAATGCCAAGCCTATTATGAGTAGAAAATAGAAGTACCAACCTCCTCTTCTTCCTGGGGGAGTTTACACAACCAAATCTGCTGTTAGATAGTGCAAATATGTGAAATATGTATTGTTTACTGAAGAATAGATATTAAATGCATTTCTAGCAATATAGGTGATGCTTAGACAAAGATAAGTTTATCCTGATTGTTAGAATGCCATTCCAGTTCATCGACTCAAAAACTATGCAACCAAACAGAGGTCCAAATCTAACCAAACAATAATAAGGCTATGTTTGGTGTAAAGAAGCAGACACACGGAATTATAGTTATGGTGCAGTAAGATTTTGCATCATCAGGAATATCCCAACTGCATAATAACTACTGTTCCAGCTTTTGCCAGTGACAAGATTTCTTCACTTATTAACCTGTGGATTAGCCTTCCTTTCCTTTCTGGTTAAAAAAAAAAAAAATCAAGACTTCTGTTGGAATAATCTTCACTGCATTTTCCTAGAATCTCACCTCCACTCCCATCACATTTTCTTTGCATTCTTCTTCTTCTCTTGCCCTCTTTCTTGTTTTATTATGGGTGATGATGCGATTTTGCTGGATTTTTCCTTGATGGTTTTTTTTCCCTGGAATTTTTAAAGAAATACGCATACAATTTTTGAAACTAGATTTTGTTACTCTTCTGTTGAATTAATTTGGTGACTAAAACAAGTACAGAGTAGTACACATGCAGGCTCAACTCCCGTTGTTGAAATTGGCAGAATCTTATGCTATTTGTTTTATCTCAACAGCAACTTTCAGTAAGGCACCTGGTGACACTGTATAAATGGGCAGCATCTCATTACTTAATAGGATTTGTATCTAAATTGGTCCACTTGTTCCAGAAAGAATCTACCACCAAAAAAAAGTTCAGAAACTGACCAAAATAGAGCTAAATATAATTCTCTTGCCCCCCCCCCCCCCCAAAAAAAAACCCACAACAGTGAACATTTTGATGTTCTGTTTCTTCTACCAGTTCTCTTTCTGTTAAGCAGGAGAAGAAGAGGATCATCAAGAAAGTTACCTTGGGAATAACTGGGAATCCTCATAATAGGACTAAGCATTGGCATGCTTGGAGCCATGAGGACAAACATGGGAGAAAGATGGCTCCAAGAAAGAATGAGGAAGTATGGACCAATCTTGAAGCTCACTTACTTTGGTAAATATGGCGTTCATTCATGAACAAGCAGGATACAAGTTTGTATCCTATGGAGACAGCTGTATGCTTGCCAACAAGCAACCATCATCCATCTGCGTGACTCTATGAGACTGCAATCTGATGGAACTCAGTGGCCAAGATCGCAAACATGTGAGGGACTCTCTCATGTCGTTCTTGAGACCAGAATCCCTGAAGCAGTATGTGGGAAAATAGATGGGGAAGCCAGAAAGCACATCGAGTTGTACTGGCAGGGCTTGGAAAAAGTTGCGGTATGTTGAAAATTCTGTACACTCTCCCTGTTGGTTTGATCTGTTTGAGATATATTGAAAAAATATTAAATTCTAAGATGCACATTGTGTACACACTCATACTCACAAATGACTGGTTAATGCTCGTATGGCCTCTGCATGTATTGCGTAGGAGAATGAATGCATGTACTGGGAGTGCGCATAATCTCTTTGATAAATGAAAAGAGAGTAAATAACACTAATGTTTTGATCTTCCTACAGGTATTGCCCCTGATGGAAAACCCTTACATTCAACATCATAAGCTCTCTTCTCTTTGATATGGAGGAAAGAGCTGAAAGAGGAAATTTTTGCAAAAATTTCAAGAAATGATAGAGAGAGTGTGGTCAATTCCAGTAAAGCTGCCATTCTTGCGCTACAATTGGAGCCTCTGTGCAAGCTCCAGGATCCATAATTTGTTGAAGGAGGCTGTACAAGAGAAGAAGGTTAAACTAGAGCAGCACACTGCAAATCCTCATCAAGAATTGATCATGCGCTTGTTAAGTAAGTGTAATGAAGAACTGAACAAATTGTGACTGACAAGGAAATTCTGCACAATATCATGATTGTCATGGTTGCTGGACATGATGCCTCATCCATTCTTACAACTTGATTGCTGCGTCTTCTATCTAAGAATCCTGCTGTTTATAAAGCAGTTCTTCAAGACACACATCCTCTATATTCAGCATCTTGTTAGATTTGTCGAATCTGCATAGAGATTGCTACAGCCCAAAAAGGAAGGGGAAAAAAAATACAAAGATTTTTCAAGGGGAGTTCGGTCGTGAACCATTACCCAAGCTGTGCAAGGATACTGGATGGCTTAACAAATGTGAGAAAAATCAATCCTTGAATTTGTCAGAGTTTCCAAAGCCAGATGTCAACTTCAATAACAAAGCTCAGAAGCATATTCGTTCCCCCTTATTGCAACAAGTCATAAGCTTGTTTTGCTTTCGCAGAACAAGAAGAGATAGCCAGAAGGCAAGATTTCAGGAGACCCTTTTAAGTTGGGAAGACCTTGCCAGGATGAAGTACACAAGGAGAGTAGCGATGGAAACTCTGAGGATGGTTCCGCCTGTTTTTGGTGGCTTCAGGTTAGCCTTAAAGGACATTGACTATGGTGGATACCTCATTCCTAAGGGCTGGTAAGTTAGGATGCATATAACTTTTCATCTCTCTTCAAATGTTTGCTCATCTGCTATTTATTCTCTCTATCAGTGGAAACAGTCGATTAACATACATTTGGTATTTATTTTGTGATTGAGATCTTCTGGGCATCAAACATGACAAACATGGGTGAGAGCATATTCCTGGAACCATCATAGTGTGATCCTGCTAGATTTGAAAACCAGAAGTCAATACCACCCTACAGCTTTATTGCTTTTGGAGGAGGGCCTCGGATATGTCCAGGAAACGAATTTGCGAGGATTGAAACCCTTGTTGCACTTCATTTTCTGGTCACTCAGTACTCTTGGGAGCTATATTCAGATGATAATTATATTAGGGACCCCGTGCCAGTAACTACTCAAGAGCTACTGCTCCGGATTGTGCCAAAGAAACAGAAAAGAATTCTGTCCTTGACTCTACAAGACTTGCACCGTGCCATACTTTCAGGACTTAGCCACACCATTAGAAAGAAGCGGGTGCTTTGAGCTCTGCTGAATAACATATCCAAGAGCATTCTGCCAATGGTTTATGTTTCATATTGCATGATGCTTATGTCGTCTGTGCAAATTTGGCGTTTAGCTCGACTACACGCTATGCATGCAATTTTCCTTATCTTAGCCCCTCCAGAAACTATCAATGCTTTCCAGATTACAAATTTCTGTCTTTTATCCTCCCTCACCATGTCAAATTGAGATTTAATCCCAACAAATTTTTTTTATTCATGACATCTTATTAGAACCCAAACATAACATGTTGATTAAATGGATTGTACACTCACAACATCTAAGATATTCTTATATAACTAAATGTACATGAACATGTTAACATAAGGAAATTTCTAAATTGCTTAACAATAAGGCTAATTTATATCTGACGTATTTTTATTATTTATAACGATAAAGCTTATAGTGACATATTCACATGCGTAGTGGGTATGTTCAAAGGGCTGTATCGACAATTATAAGTTCTAAATAAGGGTCATCAAGGCTTATCTTATAGAACATTTGATGACCTTCACCATGCTTAAGCGAAGGATGGTAGAGCGAAAGAAGCAAAATATATAAGTTTAAGGTCTACATTAACAAATAAATAAAGTTTAAGGGCGAAATTGAATTAAAAAAATGACAAGTCAGCAACTTTAATGGCCATGTCAACAAATTTTGTTAAATTTTTGACGAAAGGACACAGAATAAAACTTAAATAATTCAAAGAGGATATTGAACACAACAAAGGTCTAGCATAGCATTGAACAAACAAGAAAACCTAAAAAGTGCTAAACGTTACCCCTCCTGTTTTAGAGTGAGTGTCTGACCGCAATTGTGCCTTTTCAGCTAGAGACAAGTGGTTTGTTTGTTAGATATTTCAGATACTGCATTGGGGTGAACTGTCTGATTGGATCTTTTGTCCATTAGATTTTGCTCCTACTTGAACTTTTTCATTTTAAGCAATGGCCGATTCCTTCAGGTTTTTTCCTTTTGGGTTTCCATCTTATGAAACAAACGGGAAAAAAAGGAAAAATTTATAAAAAAAAGAGAGTAATAAATCTATTACATAGATACCAATTTAATCTTAAATCTTTCAATTGAACTAATTTAAACCTAAACATTTTCAATTTTTATCAATTGAGTTCATTCGGTCAATTTAGGCTTAAAATTACTAACATGGACATTGGTCGTTCTATGTGTTTTTTTTTTTTAAATCATTTTTCAAATTTTAAATTCTTAATACATTTTTAAAAAATTAATAATTTTTCGAATTTTTATATAAGTTTCAGAACGCTTAGGCAAGTGGCTGGAATGATTCTAAAAGAGGGAGTAAGCATCTTCTATCTGCATTGGCCACGAAATAATGTAAACGAATTGTGCGAACGCATATGTTTGAATAGATAGTAACTGTACTAGTATGAGATGTAATGCAAGAAAAGAAATGTGTCTTTTCTAATAATTATATCTATAGCTTTTTAGAAGAATATCATAATTTAAGGGGATCTGTTAGTACCCAAAATTGAATATACCTCACATGCCGATCACATGTTCACCTTGAAGCCTGATGAAATTACACATAAGGCCTTATTATCAACTGTCGACAGGCATATGGACGGAAGCTGAGCTGTCGACACTGAGGGAGCCACGTGGCTGTGGCTGAATATCATGATACGAGTTTCAGCAGTAAATTATAAAGGTCAAAGGGTGCGAAGGGAAGGCAGTTGATGTTAAAAATTCAACTTGGAAAGTTGTTCTTGATGAATGGAAGCACAATTAGGGCAGTCATAGGATGCACCGCCTCAGGAATGGGAGACGTGTTGAAGACTGAAGGAGGCAATTCAAATTGGTAACCGCTCAACGGTTATTGAGATATCCTTATAAGTACATGGAGTCTTCCAATGAGAAGGCCCCCGAACAATACAATAAGACTCTTTATCTTTTCTTAGTCATCCTAGTTTAGCTTAGCTTAGTTGTAGCTTTGGGCTCCCATTGATGATTCAATTCCGACGAGTGTCATATCCCAAGTAATGCCATTGATTAGATTTCGGTGCTGTTTGACCTTGTCTAGCGTTGTTGATTGAATTCCAGCATTGTGTCCTCATATTCATTTAGGAACAATGTCTTCTTAGTAGTGATATCATCATCCAACGTCGTCGATTAAATTCCAGTGCTGTATTTTTACACCCACTTAAGAGGTAGGTCCCTTGGTGGTCAATCCTTGTCTAGCATCATTGATTAAATTTAGGCGTTTTGTCTTTCGTATCTATCTAGGAATAGTGTCTTCTTAGGGATGATATCATTGTCTAATGTCGTCGATTAGATTCCAGTACTGTATTTGTATACCCATTTACTAGTAAGGTCCCTTGGTGATCCATTCTTGTCCAACATTATTGATTAAATTCCGACGTTGTATCCTCCAAACCCATTTGGGAGTGATAACTTACCGGTGTCATTTCATTTGTCCAACATTGTCGATTAGATTCCAACGTTGTGTTCTCCAACCCATTTAGGAATGGTATCTTTTCGATGTGATCTCCTTTGTTTAGTGTTATTCGGACATCGTGTCTTCAGACTCATCTAGGAGCAACATCTGCCGGTGTCACTCCACTAGCCTAGTGTGTGTTCACACATTGATCATAGACAAGAACTTCCCTCGTCTAAGCCTCTTTGCCCAACGTCATCGACATCAACTCAATGTCATGTTCGCGTGTTTGCTTGGAAACGGTCTCTCTTTGGAGTTGTTGACACTACCTGGCGTCATTTATTTGATTCTGACGTCATGTTATCCATTAAATCTTGGTTATATCCCCTCAATATATCAAGGTGCATTTATTTGGACCGTCATCTGAATTTCTATATAATATTGTATTTGACAGGTTCTCTGAATTCAAATAAAGTACATACATTATTGCATTTGACTCTCTCTATTCAATACTAACACATAATCTAAGTCCCCTCATAAACAATAAAATCGAAATGCATCTATTAGAGATATTTCGTTGCGGATATAAAACCGACGAAACAGGACCTAATATTGATATGAGACTGAAAGGGGTTCAAATATGTCTCTTAAGCACTCTGAGCATAAATAGATAAGCGGTATTTTAGCATGCCGTTGTGGAAGGTATATCCGAAAGTAAATTAATAGATAAAACAGTTAATAAAACTAAAAAAATGTAAATGCTCTTTTTAGTAAAAAGTTGCAATCTTCTTTTTCCTTTTTACTTTAAAGATTTCATTTCAAGTTTAAGATAAGCATTATTTTCTGTAATAATAAGATAATATGAGTTATTTATTCGATTCAATTTCCTCATAATTAATAGAATGTGTGATAACCATGCTATAATCTCTTAAAACTTTTCTATATTTCTCAAACTAAGCAAATTCCTTTGTTCAATGAAACTTTTTTAATGCACTCGATGGAGTTACTCGGATAAAATGAGTATGCTTTAGTTAGCAATAGTCTATGGAACTAATTCAGATAGCGGCATAAGCTGTAATTTAAAATCTTGAATGTTTCTTAATTCAATAATTAGAGGAGACACCGACGAGATAGCAATATCCGTGACCAGAGAACTGAGTAAGGAACCGCAAGTCAAATCCGGCTTTTGTCAACTTTTTGCATTATGCAAGCGATGCTCCTGATTTATTTTTCTAACTTTACCCTAATTTATCTCTTATCTCCCTTTTTCCCAATTTTATTTTATTCCATATAGTATTTTCATTGATAAAGTTTGTGGTGAGCTTTGTTTAGGAAGTACTACTTCATTTAATTTTTTTATTCTTTATATTTTTTTATTGTATTAGTCATGCTAAATTCGCTTAGTTGGTTTTCATGTATATGTTTATTTACACATTATTCGTGGTGAAATCTCTTTAGGAGAATACCGCGTCACTCAATCATATAATTGTGACTCTCTACTTGTTTACTCAATTATTCATCAGAAAGTAATCATACAATGACGTAAGTTTGAATCAATAATTTGATGCAGGGTAAACACTTGATCCATTGTATGGATATCTAACGTAGCTTTAAATTCTTCTATTTCTTTTTCTTTTCTTTTTTACATTTCTGAAAAAATAATTTATCCTCAACGAAAAAGAATTAACTTTAAAGGAACCTTAAAAATCCCAAGCATTGTTTGTTGCGATCAGTTCAATACTTCTGACGAATGCTTCTATATCAATATATAATATTTATTCTCATTCTATTTGTCAATTTACATTGAAATATGGAGATCCTAACTGATAATTGGAAAGGAAATCAATATATTACATAAATTAACGGTAAGATAACCTGGTTTAATAAAATCTAATCTAATTATCCAATGACATCTACGCATTATGTTCAGTTCTTGTTAAAAGCACAGCCCATAGATAATTATAGATTGAATCTTAAGAATACTCGACAATATATCATCATACGAACAAAAACGTCAGGTGTATTACTATACATGATTAAGTAAAATGATCACTTCAACTAAAATAATAATAATAATAAAATGATCGTGAATTAAAGTCCAAATCTATGATTTGCTTCACTTGAGTTGTTCAAGTTTTACTTTTATTGATTTTCTGAACAAGAAAACTCTTCAATAAATGAATTTTTGGCTAAAAATCCTGTTGTGTTTAGCTAGACTTTAATTCGTTGAAATATAAGCTACTTACAGGCTAAAGATGATATGAAAAAAGGATTGTGAAATTTCTTTATATTCTTGTACAATTCGATAACAATTGGGTGTCCTATGACCACGTCAACAAGGATACTTACAAAACCACTATATGCACCTTACAGGGTCCTATTGAAGACTAAGAGGGCCGTGTGTGGGATAGCATATTAGTCACAAGTTTGCAACTCAAACTCTGGAATTTGGATCGCAGTACCCTTTATGGTATCAGAGCCTAGGGATTTATTTGAATCATTTTAAGTTTGGTCATTACCACGTTATGTTACTAGAAGAGAACCTCTCATCCTATGGAAACTTCAGATTCATCTTCCCATTCTCTTTCCATCTCTCTTACCTCTAACCTTTCTCTTCAACCTCCACCCGAACTTCGAAAGTCTTCATGCTCAAAGATAAACTATCTTTATGAGGTCACATACCTCACAGAAGATAATAAGATCTCAGAAACCCAGCTCCCCATGATGAACCCATACACTGCTTTCGCAAAGCCCCCTTCTTTCTCTCCACTTCGGTCTATTAAACACTTGATCAAACACACCCCTCGTACTGTTAAAGAGTATGTTCAATTTTCCCATTTTGATCAACACCCCATCCAGGCAACTAAACAAGAACAATTTGTTACTCTCCAGATTCCACCCGAATTTCCATCTCAATGGATCCAACAAGGCTATACTCATCTCCATTTTGGAGCCATCCGTCTTGCTCTAACCTTTCATGGCTGAAAAGGCTTACCCGTTACTGCAAGGATAGCCCTGTTAGATACCAGGTTTTTGGAATACCAACAAGCTTTTGTTGGGACTATTCAGACAACCATGAATACATGCACTGTTTTTGTTACACTTTTCCCCAATTTTAACATTGATCTTGCAGATCCCAACCTGCTTACCGCTCTAAAGGTCCAGTTACAAATTATTGGAGCTCCACAGACTCCTGGATCCATTGCTGCCACCTTACATTACCAGATGATCTATCAGGTCCAAAATCATGCCATTGATCTCAATATCCCAAATTCTGATGATGCCCTTGTTATCTCGGTCGACCACAACCAGACTTCCTGCATCCATGTCCCCCGCCAGATCCCAAGAAATGAGCTTGTTAAGCTCCTTCCAAATGGTTGGGTAACCAACTACGAAAAACTCCATCAGAATTGCAAACCTCTCCAATCCAGTGAACCACTGTTCACCAAGAAAAAAAATGGTACTGTTACCATCAAGTTCGACAAGATCAAGGAGGAACCTTCCTCTATTTTTCCTACCATCCTTCATTTTACACCATGTCCCACTGATCCTGTCTCCGTAAAACTAGATGACAAACGATTTGTCCATTCTTTTGGTCCTCAAGGACAGCCCATTCATCATTTCAAAGACCCTACTGGACGTTGTTTTTGAGACCCAGATTGCATCTATCCATCATGCACAAAACCTGATGATGAAGATGATAGACCTTCTGCAAAAAAGAAGAAAACGAAGAAAGATACCCTTTACCAAAGGTATCTTGATGGAGATCCAACTGTTGGACCTCTTTAAGAAGATGGAGGCAGATACCAGTTCATTGTTTCTTATGGACCATCCAGATCCACTCCACCAGCTGCACCGCCACCACCTTGCAAGCCAGCTCCCTCCTTTCAACCACCACCAGCTAAACCCATGATCACTTCGCATTTCTATAAGCCAATCCAAAAATGGGTAAAAAAGAATCCTTCATGTCCCTTGAAACTACCTCGACCAGGCACCTGTGTACCTAAACCTGTCTCACCTCCTGTCCTACCCAGCATATGCATGTTCCATCCTGATGATTTTCCTCCACTCGAAAACACAGAGCCATCTAGAACCAGCACCCGCATCCGGAAATTTCCTCCTTTGGAAAAATTCTCTGACCCACACCAAAGGTATCAGCATTCACCCAAGGTACCAAAACCCACTAGTCTTGATGCACAAGGACAACGTAAGCAGCCTTCTGTTGCCGAAACTGTTCTCAATTGGCAGACTAAAAATGCTTTAGCTCAAAATGAGCTTTTAAGCACCGTTTCCACACGTCTCGAACGGGTACATAAGACCACTGACTTATCTTACCGCATGTTGAAAGACTTCCAAAAAATGCTTCATTTGCTAGAAACTAAACAAACACCCCCAAGCCATTATTTGGAAGATCAGAGATAGAAAAACTCAGAAGGTAGATCCAAATTCTCAAGAGCCAGCAATCATTCACTCCACTTGATCCACCCCTTTTTACCTCTTCTTCCCTGTCACAAAAGCCAGAGTCATCATTTGGCTCATCATCTTCTTTTGCTGCTGTTTTAAGCTCAGCTGCCCCTCCTCCTCAGAATAATTTTCTGACTCTTCGAGAAAACCTTCGTAAGCTTAAACTAAAGCAAAAGAAATCCCCTCTTCCCACCTAGTATTCCCCACCTTCTCCAGGCATACCTGAACATCCTCCTGGTAACCACCCTCCTGGGGAACAATCAGCCACCCTGACAATTTCCAACCCACTCAAGAATTTTCTTCGCCAGCAGATCCCTTCCATTGCTGTTATCAAACATTCTGCCACAAACCAGATTGAAACATCATCTGGATCTGACTTTGATATTTTAATTGAGTCACCCTCTTCAGAAGGGTCATTTTTTATGGCAGATAGTGTCAAGGATGAAGAAATATTCTCTGAACCCGAAATCCATCATCAGGAACAACCGGACTCCACCCGATCCTTTACAGCCTCATCATCCAAAATCCATTTCACACTAAATGACATTCCATATTTTAAATGGCTTGATAGGCTTCAAGAATTCCATGCTTGGTTAACTGCCAGGCATATTTCTAAACCAAGCACTTATGATATTCTCTTGGAATTCACTAGTCGTTTTACAGGAGCACTTAAAGATTGGTGGCACACTGCTACAGAACAAAATCAGATGTACTTCTTGACTCAACCTTTAGATAATGCTATCCAGATTATCCATATGTATTTCATCGGCAAGCCTGAAGATTCCAAAGAACTCAAAAGAAATGAGTTCTTTGACCGGAAATGTTGCTCACTAAGACGCAAAGATCTTGATCGTCATTTTCAAGCTATGATCAAGCTGTTTTATCTACTTGGCGCATATTGGAATCTCAAGCCCATCTTCTTGACATCTATTCCAAAAGAACTTAGCCAAGCTGCGGAAAAACCCTCCAGTAAAGACAGAAAAGCATAACAGAAGCTACTCTTGGTGAGATCCAGCAGGCTGTTCACATCGCTATAGAAGAACTTTGCCTTCGACGAGAAGCCTTTCGAAGCTTTCTCAAAGAAAATAGGCACCTTGACAAAGCATGCTTCAAACCCGGTTTAAAGATCAAATGCCCTAAAGACTGCTCAGATCCATCCTGCATAGGATGCAAAAAGAAAAGACATTTTAAACGACTCTCCTTCAAGAAGTCATGCAAAGGGAAAAGTAAGGGTAAGTGGAAATTTCTGCGTAAAAGCCATCATCGTTCTTCAAAGAAGCGCAACAAAGACATGTGCTATGTCTGCAACAAAAAAGGACATTTTGCCAAAAATTGTCCAAAGACAAGTAAGCGAGGAAGCCATTTGATCGACAAAATTGCCAAAAGCACTGGTATTCAACTTGATGATTCAGATATAGAATCCGTCTTCTCTTTAGACAATCAACCATCTGAAAATACCCTATGTGCTATTCAGACATATAGCTCAGATTCAAGCTCAGATTCTGAAAACGATATCTTTACCTTCTTTCCTAATTCACCTGCTGAAATTGAGCTCAATGAACCTGTCTATCACTCGTATATCCCTGTCCACATTCTCTTGTCCAAATACCATAAACCAATTCCTTTGGTAGCACTCATCAATACTGAAGCAAGCTCTTCCATTCTAGACACAAAGATCATTCCAGAAGAATTTTGGAAACCTTACACCAGGTATTTCAATTCTGTCTCTGGTGACACTTTTGCTACCAAGTATCGTAGTAAACCCATTACTATTCAGTTATTTCCCCAGTGTTCTATAACCACCAAGGTTCTTGGTTCTTCGTCTTCAGACAAAGATATCATCATTGGTTGGGACATCTTGACCCAACTTCCCAAACTCAGAATTATGTCTCATGGCCTTTGTTTCAAGAATCAATTCAAGGAATTTGTAGACATCAAACGATTCTATGCCCTTCAACCAGCCATCCTGGATCCAATAATCCAGAGTCTACTTTCTTCCTATGCTGAGACACACTCTCAATTTTCCCAAACTTGCACCCAACCTTTGTGGAAAAACTCTTCTTTCTATGTCAAACTTCCTTTTAAAAGGAATGAAGACATCAATCCCACAAAAGCTAGTCACTCAGGAATGAGCCCTGAACATTTAGCACTAGCACAGCAAGAATGTGCAGAACTACTAGCACAAGGTCTCATTGAACCCTCTGACTCCCAATGGACGTGTGAAGCATTCTATGTCAACAAACGAGCCGAGCAAAACCGTGGAAAAATGAAATTAGTAATTAACTACCAACCTCTGAATCAGTTCCTTCAAGATGATAAATTCCCATTGCCTCATCGAAATTCCCTTTTCTTGAGCCTTGCCCAAGCAAAGATCTATTCAAAATTTGATCATACGGCAGGATTTTGGCAATTGGATATTGACCCAGCAGACAGACCCAAAACATGGTTTTGTATCCCAAACCAGCATTTCCAATGGACAGTTGTCCCATTTGGCCTCAAAACGGCATCCTCCCTTTTTCAAAAGGCTATGTGCAAAATCTTCGAACCCATCCTCCAAAACTCACAGATTTATATTGATGACATCCTTCTGTTCAGCCATAATGAACAATCTCATTGCCAACTTTTGACACAGTTTGTTGATATTGTTAAGAAACATGGCATTATGCTTTCCCAGAAAAAGATGATTATTGCCCAAAAAGAAATTGAATTCCTTGGCATGCGTCTCAAAGATGGAACCTACTGCCCTGAACCCCATATTGCTAATGAACTCCCAAAATTCCCTGAAAAGGATCTCAATCCTAAACAAGTCCAGCAATTTCTTGGCATTGTAAATTATCTACGAGATTTTGTTCCACATATCTCTAAGTATTTAAGACCTCTCCAGCGAATGCTCAAAAAGGATCCTCCCCCATAGGGATCCAAATAGACTCAAGCTGTTGCTCAACTCAAACAGCTCTTGCAAAACCTTCCTCCTCTAAAAATCCCATCCACTAGCAAAAGAATTCTCCAAACTGATGCCAGCGAGAAATATTGGGCAGCTATTCTTTTCGAAGAAATTGATGGAACTAGGTATATTTGCGCCTACAAAAGTGGTCGATTTTCCCAAGCAGAAATCCATTATCATTTCACTTTTAAAGAGATACTTGTAGTTAAGTATGGCATCAAGAAGTTTGAATTCCACCTTATCGGACACCATTTTCTTGTTGAAATGGATATGTCATCATTTCCTCAGATGCTTAAGTTTAAACAAAAGCAGGTTCCCCATCCACAATTGCTACGATGGGCTGAATGGTTTTCTAAATATTCCTTTAAAGTCAAACACATTTCAGGAACTAAGAATGTCCTTGCTGATTTCTTGTCCCGTCCAAATGAACCAATGCAAACCATCAACATGTATGTTAAAAAGGAGCCATTCCAGGACACATATCGAACGGACAAAATCACAGGTGGTTGGCCCAGCCTCAAATACCCTCATGATGTTCCTGAAGCAATCCACCACAATAATCTGAAAGAAAGACTCCCAGAACTAATGTGGGAGTATCACCTCCGAATTTTTCGTGAACATGGAGGATTAATGCTCAGACCAGATGGACTTCATCCGCAATATCCATTCATTCACCCTCTCAAATGGTCTCCCGATGAAGAATTTCCAGAAGATCTCAAATGGTTATTTTGGTACATGTTCAACCTGTACACTATAGCCATTGAATTTTCCACTGACAAAATTTTGCAGGTTATTCACAATGATGGCCAAGGTCAACCTCATAATCAGAAACATCTCTTGGAGATTTTTGCATGGTATAAACCGCTCCAATATTGGAGAGAACTCTTCAAAGTCCAAAATCGCCAAGGAAGGCCTGAACCAGAAAGACACACTATTGTCTTATTCCATCGACCATGGACATTTTCCCATCCATGTGGTTGGATCGCTGACAAACCCTCTGCTGCAGGAATTTCAAGCTACAGGCCCCAAGTTTTTCAAGAATTTGCTCGGGTCTATCGGACACTTCCATACTCCATCAACACAAGCAGGCTAGCGTCACGAGAACTCCAGAGAATTCTATGTCAAGAGAATCGCACCATCCCACCAGAAGCATGGCCATCTGCACATGTCCCTGTCTCTTGGGACCATCTTGAAGCTTGGGATTCCACGAGAGAACATATCCAAGAAGCTCTTCATACCTTTTGGCAGAACAATCCAGACTCCTCTACTTCCTATGATCCATGGGGAGGGCCACTTGCACAAGACCCTTGGGGAGACACCCCAAATTACGCCCCCTTTTCTGACTCTTTCGATGCTAGCTTGTCTCGTCCACCAGACTTGTCAGCAGAAGAAATTGAGAATCTCATCCGTGCTTTCTAAAGAGAAAAAGATGGAAGCTCTAGTCCATCAAATGTTGATGAAAATGCCCCCTCAGAGAACAACTAGCTCATCATAACTCTGATGATTCAGACTATGACTACAATGCTAGAGATGGAAGAGACAAATAAAAAGTCGTCCTGAAAACACTGTACATCGGTCCTGTACACTGTTCATTGTTCATTCAATCTGTTTTTACTGTTCACTCAGTCTGTTTTTACTGTAGTAACAGGTGAAAAACTACTGTTCATACCCTGTCACGGGATTTCTTTAGGACTCCCTATATGTGTAGCCCATAAGTGGTTAAGTTTACTCAATTATGTCCTAGCACGGCCAGTCCGCCTGCCCTTGTCTATTGTACCCTCCTTTGCCTATATAAGAGCAAGGAGCCCCCATTGTAAAAACCAGAGGAGTGAAATAAGAAGTGTGTTATGTACTCTACTTCCAACATGATCTTCTAAACACTCATATCTTCTTCTAGTCCAGAACGAGGGTTCTGAACAAACACTATGATTGAGAAAAATCCTGGAGTATGCTCTGCACTTGCCCTTAGGGGATCCTGTGCATCAGAATTTCCGATATTTTAGAGTTTACTATGATCTAAGTTCTTTGTTTGAGAAGGAACTTGGTGACTGACAGGCAGTCCCTATTGAAGGCCAAGAGGGCCGTGTGTGGGATAGCATACTAGTCACAAGTTTGCAACTCAAACTCTGGAATTTGGATCATAGTATCCTTTATGGACAGGTTAAAACAATCCGGTCGCATGTGGTATCAACGCTTGAATGAGTACCTAATAAAAGAAAGGTACAAAAATGATCCCATATACCCATGTGTATTTATTAAGAAATTAAAAACTGGATTTGCTATTGTAGTAGTTTATGTTGACGATATAGATTTAATTGGAATTCCAAAAGAGTTAGCTAAAACTGTTGGGTATTTGAAAAAGGAGTTTAAAGTTAAGGATTTGGGTAAAACCAAATTTTGTCTTAGTCTTAAGCTTGAGCAAAAAGCAAATTGAATAATTATCCATCAATCAGCATACATTGAAAAATTACTTAAATGTTTCAACATGGACAATGTTCACCCATTGAACACCCCTATGGTTGTAAGTTCTCTAGATCCCCAAAAGGACCCATTTCATCTTAAAGAATATGATTAAGAGATACTCGGTCCTGAAGTACCATATCTCAATGCAATTGGGGCTTTGATGTACTCGGCACAATGTATGAGACTAAATATTGCTTTTGCGGTAAATTTATTGGCACGTTTTAGTTCTGAGCCAACTCGGAGATATTGGAATAGAGTTAAACATATTTTTTATTATCTCTGAGGAACATAGATTTGAGATTATATTTTTCCAATGATACCACTACCTCTAGTTTAGTTGGATATGCTGATGCTGAATATAGATCTGATCCACATAAAGCTTGCTCTCAAATCGGTTATTTATTTTGTTATAACGGCACTGTCATTTTTTTGCGTTCTACGAAACAATCGCTAGTAGCTACATCTTCTAACCACTCTAAAATTATTGCTTTATATGAAGTTGGAAGAGAGTGTGTTTGGTTAAGATCTGTTATAACGCATATTCACAATTCTTGTTATTTAAAACTGGTTACAAATTCTCCTACTATAATTTATGATGATAATACTTCTTGTGTTGCACAAGTTATGGGAGAATATATCAAAAGTGATAGGACCAATCATATCTCACCAAAAATTTTCTATACTCACGAACTTCAAGAAAGTCGACAAATTGATGTTAAACAAATTTAATCAGTAAATAATCTTGCAAATCTTTTTACCAAATCATTGTCAATATCAACTTTTGAGAAATTAGTATATAGCATTGGTATGCGGCGAGTAGACAAGATGCAAGATTGATTAGCCCCGGCAGTGGCTATGCGGCTCCATTGAGGGGGAGATATTATCAATTATGCATCACATTCTTCTTCTTTTTTGTCCGGTTTTTTCCCAATGGGTTTTCCGGCTTAAAGTTTTTAACGAGTCAATTAATACATCCATAAAAGGGAGAAATCATAAAATTTGTGATCTGTACACATTTTTCCTTTTATCCGATTTTTATCCCACTGGTTTTTCCGACTTAAGGTTTTTAATAAGGCAGTATCATTCAATACACATTCATAATATAATACAATGAATATTTAAGGGGAAGTGTTATGAAATACATATATGAATATTCATTATATTCATGTATTTATGATTGTACATTTGTATTATACATTCTGAGTACATCTCCTTATCCAATGGATGTTTATTTCCCTATTCAGTATATGTATTAATATCCATGTACCTATTATGGTACATTTGTATCCTACGTTCTAAGTACATCTCCCTATCCAATACTTGTATTATTAGATACATTGATATTCATGATAAGTGCATCCTTATAAATATAAGCACAAATAGTGAGAAATAAAAGTTTTTCCGCTTATGGCTTTTCTCTATTATCTTTGGTATAATCTGTTTTCTCTACTTAATCTCCCTGTTTTTTCTATTATATACTTACAATGCGATATTTTACAACAGAATAAACAAAGACTTGAAAGTCTATTTCTTGATCAATTCATATTCTTTTCATAAAGAACCAATTAATTAATCATAGGAATCTTGGAATAAACAAAGATCAGAAAGTGCTCTCTTTTTTTTCATGTCAATTCTCACTCCACTCGTAAGAATAAACAATTAATCAATCTCATTTATATTTTTCTTTTTTTTTTTATGCTAAAAGACAAATTACTTAGCTACTCGTACATCATACAAACTAGCAACCATAGATTAAATTAATATGCGAGCACCCTCTTTGGCCTAATAACGGCCAAGTAAGGAAATTAGTCACAGATGAAAAATACATAAAGAATTCATAAATATTTGAGAAATCTTAACCTTGTTACGGATCAAATGGCTTAAAATGTCAGAACAAACCATCACCCTCTTTAATTTCCTCTCCCTGATATCATCTCCATTCTTAAGATAGCATGGGATCCAATAAATGGAGAGCTTTGCCCACAAGGATGGCGTGTGGTCCTAGCGACCTTGCGCGGGTTTCTCTTCGATGGAGATGAACCCCTCGGACTTGGGAGGCCCGGGCTCATAGTCGGGGACAATCTCGCCTGCATTTCTTGTGAACAATTCGTCCATGTTTCTCTACCTTTGCAGTTATTGGGTTTTGATCCTCCGAATTGATTCGTCTAGTCCCTTATGAGGTCAGGTAGATTTAGTCATCATACTGAATGGTTGGATTTTATTTTGCCCCGCTTAGCTTATTATTAGATTTAATAATTTAATTATTAATGGGAGAAATAGGTAGTCCCATATAGCAGCATTCTGCCGGCAGGAATTTGATCTCTTCGGATTCTCTCTTTCACAAAAATGTGTGTACATACGCATCGTGGCCTCAATTGTTGGAACCTTCATCCCAAAAAGGAGGCTGTGGCTCCATTAAATGAATCGACAATTTGCTGCAATCACGTGGCATTGTTTACACCGTGGACAAGTCAATTACGTCTTTTGGAGCAAAAAATAATTGTTCATGTAAAATAAATAAGACTTCTTATTTTTCATGAGTTATTTTGTAAACTTCTGTCAATGGATACGTGTATTGATTAATAACTGTATCTCATCCCTAACGTATTTCAACTTTTTATTTTTGACTCATTTTTATCTCGTAAACGAGCTAACAAAAATATGGAAATATTTTTCTCTTTCCGTACATCTGTGTGTAATCACTTTGATTATGTTAAAAAGTTTATTTTATTAACTAATGATTCAAATATTCGGTGCAAAGACAATTTTGTGCTAACTCTTCGTAGACACACCTTGTGTGTATTCGCTTTTGCTAGTAATAATAGTAACAAAAGATATTGTCTCTTAATTGTCCTTGAGTCTCAAACAAAGTTTTCAACAAAGTGACTCAAGAAATAGTTTGTCCTCACGACGGTTCCTGTAAGCTTAGTAATGTGACCATAAATTTTTGTATATCAATATTCAGGCCTTGGGATAAATAAAGACCATAATGGTTTTTTTCTAGATCAACGGGACAACTATTAAAACTTGAAATCTTGGAATAAACAAAAACCAAAAGGTCTTTTCCTAAATCAATGAGACAGCTGTCCGGACTTGAAATCATAGACTAAACAAAGACTAGGAAGTCTTTTCCTAGATCAATCCATGGTGGCTCACGAAAGCCTAATAATGGGATGATTGTCAAAAGTTGAAATATTAGAATAAACAAAGACTCGAAAGTCTATTTCTTGATCAATTCATATTCTTTTCATAAAGAACCAATTAATTAATCATAGGAATCTTGGAATAAACAAAGATCAGAAAGTGCTCTCTTTTTTTTCATGTCAATTCTCACTCCACCCGTAAGAATAAACAATTAATCAATCTCATTTATATATATTTTTTTATGCTAAAAGACAAATTACTTAGCTAATCGTACATCATACAAACTAGCAACCATAGATTAAATTAATATGCGAGCACCCTCTTTGGCCTAATAACGGCCAAGTAAGGAAATTAGTCACAGATGAAAAATACATAAAGAATTCATAAATATTTGAGAAATCTTAACCTTGTTACGGATCAAATGGCTTAAAATGTCAGAACAAACCATCACCCTCTTTAATTTCCTCTCCCTGATATCATCTCCATTCTTAAGATAGCATGGGATCCAATAAATGGAGAGCTTTGCCCACAAGGATGGCGTGTGGTCCTAGCGACCTTGCGCGGGTTTCTCTTCGATGGAGATGAACCCCTCGGACTTGGGAGGCCCGGGCTCATAGTCGGGGACAATCTCGCCTGCATTTCTTGTGAACAATTCGTCCATGTTTCTCTGCCTTTGCAGTTATTGGGTTTTGATCCTCCGAATTGATTCGTCTAGTCCCTTATGAGGTCAGGTAGATTTAGTCATCATACTGAATGGTTGGATTTTATTTTGCCCCGCTTAGCTTATT
>CM026415.1:12844575-12882183 GCA_014858505.1 Corymbia citriodora subsp. variegata
CTTGAGTCTCAAACAAAGTTTTCAACAAAGTGACTCAAGAAATAGTTTGTCCTCACGACGGTTCCTGTAAGCTTAGTAATGTGACCATAAATTTTTGTATATCAATATTCAGGCCTTGGGATAAATAAAGACCATAATGGTTTTTTTCTAGATCAACGGGACAACTATTAAAACTTGAAATCTTGGAATAAACAAAAACCAAAAGGTCTTTTCCTAAATCAATGAGACAGCTGTCCGGACTTGAAATCATAGACTAAACAAAGACTAGGAAGTCTTTTCCTAGATCAATCCATGGTGGCTCACGAAAGCCTAATAATGGGATGATTGTCAAAAGTTGAAATATTAGAATAAACAAAGACTCGAAAGTCTATTTCTTGATCAATTCATATTCTTTTCATAAAGAACCAATTAATTAATCATAGGAATCTTGGAATAAACAAAGATCAGAAAGTGCTCTTTTTTTTTTTTTATGTCAATTCTCACTCCACTCGTAAGAATAAACAATTAATCAATCTCATTTATATTTTTCTTTTTTTTTATGCTAAAAGACAAATTACTTAGCTGCTCATACATCATACAAACTAGCAACCATAGATTAAATTAATATCCGAGCACCCTCTTTGGCCTAATAACGGCCAAATAAGGAAATTAGTCACAGATGAAAAATACATAAAGAGTTCATAAATATTTGAGAAGTCTTAACCTTGTTACGGATCAAACAGCTTAAAATGTCAGAACAAACCATCACCCTCTTTAATTTCCTCTCCCTGATATCATCTCTCTTAAGATAAGCATGTTTGGCAAAAGAAATTAATTAAAAAATGTGAGAAGTCTTAACCTTGTTATACCTCAACTCTATTATTACTCCTCCGAAAATTCAATTAGAGTCTTTAGCTTAATTTGCAGTTAAGAGTTGATTGAAATTAATTGTCTTCAGATCTCATGCAAAAATTTCTACATATATATGTAGTGGCTCGAGAAATAGATTGTGCTCCTAGTGATGGCTCATGAAAGCTTAATGGTATGGCAGCGGTCAGACCTTGGAAACTTAGAATAAACAAAGACCAGAAAGTCTTTTTCTAGGTCAATTCATAAACTATTCATAAAGAACAGTCAACTAACTAACGAGTCTCCTTTGCATTTCTGTTTCGTTTTTTTCTTAATGTTCAAAGTCAAATTGATTAGTTCTTCTTTATGAATTGTTCATCCATCATGCCCAGCAAACTAGCAACCTTAGAAACTACCTCGGGCATAGTAATAGGATAATTACCAAAGAAATCCTAAATCTATTATACTTATACCAATTTAGTCCTAAACTCAAAAAAATTTAAAAAATTACAAAATATTACTAAAATATCATTGAAATATTATTAAAAAATGTCAACATACAAAAATTTAGCCCATGCTAAGTAGGACGGCCGGATTTCCAGTCAATATTGGCTGGATGCATTTAATTAGCAAAAGATAAAATAATTTTTGTATAAATGATTATTTATGACTAATTTGACACAAGTACACTAGGTTTATGATTTTCTTAGTAATTTCCCCCATAGTAGCAGCTAAGATTCAACCTATAATTGCAGTGTCGAAATCAGTACAAATGACAAATAAACAAAGCGTTCATAAAAATTTGAACGTTGGAATGTTTAACAGCTTAAGCTTTTGAAGTGCACCATTGCGCTCTTTAATTTTCTATGCTTGATTTCATCTCTCTTCATTTTTTCAATTCTCAATAGGTTAAATAAGTTTGGCAAAAGAAATAAGTTAAAAATGTGAAATGTCTTAACTTTTTTATGCTTCCACTCTGTCTTCTACTCAGTTTTTTTTCGAACTTTCAATAAGAGGAGTCAACTTGTAGCAACGTATGTGGCTTCATTTTCACCCAAGATAGGTTGATATTAATTGTCCTAGGCCTCTCACCGAAAGTTCAACCTATGAATGAAGTGGCTCTAAGTAATAGTTTGTCCTCATCGTAGTGGTTCATCAAAGCCTCGTAATGTGGTGACGGTCAGAACACCGAAATTTGTGGAATAAACAAAGACCAGGTCTTTTTTCTAGATCAATTCATTTTCTATTCCTAAAGAATGACCAATTAATCAATATCATTTGTATTTTATTTTTGTTAATTCTAAGAGTCATGCTGCTTAGCTCTTCATTATTAATTGTTCATCCACTATACTAATCAAACTAGCAACCATGGATACATCTAGTTTTTTAGCACTGTCGCAGGCATAATAATTGTAATCTAATTTATTTATTTTTGTCTTCTTGTTGGTTTTTCATTTACTTTTTCTCAATTTCACTCCTCTTCTTCTTCTGTCAAGTTGCGCAAGTGCACCACCTATTGCTACGACCTCTCATTCATTGATAGTGCAAATCTCTTCTAATAAGGCAATCTTCCACGATCTGTGCTAATATGGTGGATAGAGCCAATCTTTCACAATTTGTATCAATTCCATTGATAGAGCAAATCTTCCACAATTTATGCTAATATTTTTTCTAGGTCAATTCATATACTATTCATAAAGAACAACTACTAACTAATCAATCTCCTTTGCATTCCGGTTTCGTTTTTTTCTTAATGTTCAAAGTCAAATCTATCAGCTCTTCTCTATTAATTGTTCATCCATCATGCCCAGCAAACTAGCAACCTTAGAAACTACCTCAGGCAAATTACCAAATAGATCCTAAATCTATGTACTTATACCAATTCAGTTCCAAACCTCATCGGCTCCAGACATAGGCTGCTACGCCCATGCCCAATGCCCTTATTGGCCACAGCGAGGGCAGTGCAGGTCTCACACAAATTGAGTGATGGCATTGTGGCCGCACTTGTGGCCGAGGGGTTCACAATGACCCTTGTTAGCACTTAGTCCAAAACAAAAAAGTAAAGAATAGAAAAAAACCGAAAAAAATTACAAAAATTACAAAATATTATTAAAATATCATTAAAATATTATTAAAAAATGTCAACATAAGCTTCGTCCATGCCATGTAGCACAGCCGGATGTCCAATCAAAATTGACTGGATGGATCTAATTAGCAAAAGATAAAATAATGTTTATGTTGCGACCTATTTTTTCCTGTCTCGAGAGGGAAAAGAAATATCTAAATAGGTTTAGGGGTATTGCTCAAAAGGTAGGTCTAGGACCCTCATTAGACGTATACTCTGCCAAGCCCATACCTTGCGTGACATTGGATGTTCATGAAAATCTTCAAATAAGAAGTCGCCACTAGCCTATTGGGGTCGACTAGAAACCAAACGATGCATAGGAGTGTGCCTCACTTTCTACGCAAAAAGAAAGTCTAGGGTCGGGGACTTAATTACACTAATTAGCCAATTAGTGCCATTTCGATACCTAATCTTGTTCATTTCAAAAATATTTTTTTTTTGTCAAGCAGTTTGAATTAATTTTAGATTTAACTACTAACATATGAGGTGATCATACGAATGCGCAATTATCAAAATAACAAGCAACAATTAAAGAAAACATTAAATAAATTGCAAGGGAAAATAAACACCTAGCATTAAAAGATAAATAAATGGCAATCATAATTAAACTGAGGGGGAAACCATAACCATTGCATCATAAGCGTGCTATCAAGGGCAACTGTATCTGAGGATTAAAACTTTAAAGTGAAGCCGTGAGGGTTTGTTCAACTTTAAATACAATCATAAGCCGATGATTTTCCTATACCTTTTAAGAGAAATTTGTCCAAGAATTATTTTAGAGTTTTTTAGGGAACTCTAAAAAAAATTCGGAATTTTTGGGATTTTTGAAAAAAAAATTCTTTTTTTTGGAATTTCTAATATTTTAATATTTTCGATTTTTTTAAAAAATATTTTTTATTTTTTCGAAAATTTTTATAAATTTTCAAGTTTCCGAATTTTCCATGAATGTTCTGAAATTTCGAATTTTTTATGATTTTTTAGTATTTTTAATAATTTTTTTATTTTCTGAATTTTTAAATTTCTTTATGATTTTTTATTTATAGAAAAAGCTAATTCGGGCCGGGTCCGGGTCAGGAAACCCGGCCTACTAACCTGGTCGGACCCTGTCGGTCCAGATCGGACCACAAAAGACTGGGCCGGCCCTAAATCACTAGGGATTTTAAAAGGCCCACGAAAATTCGTCTTTTATAGAGAAGACCATTCTCAATTTTTGCTCTCGGCCCAGCCGTTTCTCCCCATGTCTGACGCAGGCCCAGCCCCTGCCGCTTTCTAATTTCTAGCCTTTTGTCTTTCTGCTTCTTTTTTTTTTTTAATTTCCTTTTAATCTTTTTTTTTTTGTTGGTCTTCTTCTTCACGTCTGCATCCTCCCCATGCACGCCCGACCGAAGCTCCTGCAGCTTCTTCGCTGACCTGCCTCCACGCACGACGAGCCCATGCCGGATTTTAAAGGGTCGCCAGGTCATCGTCCGGCGTCGGTCGCCGCCGGCCACCGGTGACAATGAACTCTCTTCGTCACCAGAACCGAGGACATCCCCACCCGACTCGACGCGGGCCACTCATGAAAAATCGTCATAACATGAAGAAAAGCACGAAGGCAAGGGAAAATTCACAATATACTAACAAACGTCCACGAACTAAGCTACCTAGCACAAATCCGGCGAAAAAAATTTCTGGGCTTCATTTAGGCATTTTAACAAACAGGGGGCATGCATTGTCGAAACGAATGATTTTTGATCCGAACAAGAATCGACTCGGGCCTAAGCTTCTAAACGAGCATGCCAATACACACAGGGACGTAAAAGGAGGCACGACAGGGGCCTAGGCTCACCCGAACTAGTCAGTGCGAGCTCCGGCCCGACGCCTTGCGGAAACAGCACAAAAAATGCCCCTAGGGGAAGACCTACCTGGTTCGGGCGAGGCGTCACGGCGGACGGCGGCTGACGAACGGACTCCGGCGGCTTTCAAACACTCTTCTGGGTTTGCTCTCTTGTTCTCGGTCTCTCGGTCTCTCTCCCTCGCTCACTTGGTCTCGGGCCTCCTCTCCTCTCTGTTTTTTTTTTTTTCAGAACAGCACTCGGCTCCCTCTTGCTCTCTCCTCGTCGGTTTTTGTTTTGTTCCTTTGGTCCTTCGGTCTCCCTCCCCTCGCTCTCTCGGCTGAGCCCCCGAGACCAAAAAACCTCCTCTCTTGTTCTCTTTTTTTCGCCTCTTTCTCTGACTCCCCTGCTGCTGCTTTTCTGCTCTCTTTTTTTTTTTTGCTATCGGTCCCTCGGTCTTTTCTGTCTAAGTTCCCATGCTTCCTCTTTCAGCTCTCTCTTCTGCAACCTGCTTCTTTGACTTGTCAACCTCAACCCCTCCTTCTGACCTCCTGCTGCAAACTTGCTGCTCTTTTATTGCAGGTTGCCGTTTCCACGCGTGGGAGAAGAAGGGAAGAAGGAGGAGATGGACGGGCCGAGCCGAGGAAGGAAAGAAAAGGAAAGGAAAAGGAAAGTGGGCCGAGCCTCTGCGGGGGCAAAAGAAGGAAAAGAAAGGGGCCGGACAGGCCCAGCCCTGGCCCGGACTTGCCTCTTTTTTTTTTTCTTTTTCTTTTTTATAAATTTTAAAACTAATGACGCAAGTGTATTTGATGCAATTTTAATGAAAGAATTTTTTTGTTAAGGGATTAAAAAATAATTTCTAATTTTTCAATACAATTAATAAATACTAAAACAAATTATCAAAATTTAAGTGTCAATAGTTTAGGACTAAATTTGCATAAACAAATATTTATAACTGATTTGACATAAGTGCACTAGGTTTAGGATTTTCTTGATAATTTCTCCCATGGTAGCAACCAAGATTCAATCTTCAGTCAAAGTGTAGAAATCACTACAAATGACAAATAAATAAAGCGTTCATAAAAATTTGAACGTTGGAAAGTTTAACGGCTTAAGCTTTTGAAGTGCACCATTGCACTCTTTAATTTTCTATGCTTGATTTCATCTCTCTTCATTTTTTCAATTCTCAATAGGTTAAATAAGTTTGGCAAAAGAAATAAGTTAAAAATGTGAAATGTCTTAACTTTTTTATGCTTCCACTCTGTCTTCTACTCAGTTTTTTTTCGAACTTTCAATAAGAGGAGTCAACTTCCACTGTGTCTTCTACTCAGTCTTCTACTCTAAAAAATGGCTCTCTTTCCATGGAAGCCTTTGTTCAAAAAGTCAAGAACATTGTAGATCATTTTTCTATGCCTATTCATCTCATCTTTGATTCCCAATTAGTTCTCAGCATCCTCAGTGGTCTAGGCTCGAAGTATGATGCAATTGTTATCTCAGTTACATCTCGTCTTGATACACTATCTCTTGATGACTTCCAATCAAGAAGTTATTGTTCAAAGTCGCACCATTGATCTCCAATAGGGTCTTCTCCAATTGTGAATGATGTAGTTAATTCATCTGACGCCCTTAATATTTCCTCCAATGGTCGAGGTTGTGTTCGAGGCTGAAGCTAGGGTTGCAATTTTTATGATGGAGCTTACTCTCATACTCACATCATCTATTAGGTGTGTGTCGCGACCTCCCCCTCGCGTCCCGGGGAGGCTAATGGCTCGGCTGAACGCCTTTCATCAGGGTTTAGCCCGGGCTCTCCCAAGCCCACCAATTCACGACTTAATGTTTGATTTCTTCACCTGCAATTCAATTTCATTAAAAAGGAGTCGCCACTAATCAGTTTGAGGTGGGTCGATTAGAAACCCAAATAAAATATTGGGAGAAATATTTTACTCCTGCGCAACCAGAGAAACTAGGATCGGGGACTTGATTACATTAGTTAATCACTAATGCCCTTCCGGTACCTAATCTTGTTTAAACCCTCGGGTTTAATATTTTTGCATTTTTTCAAAGTTTTTCATGCATTGTTGAAACAAAAATTTTTGGCTTTTTCTGATTTTTTCGGAAAATATAAAATATTTTTGGGTTTTTCTGATTTTTTAGAAAATATAAAATATTTCTGAATTTTTTGGTTTTTTTTCTAGAAAATGTGAAATATAAAATATTTTTGGATTTTTTGATATTTCTGGAAAAATATAAACTATTTTTCGAATTTTCAGATTTTTCTAATATATATATATTTTCGGAATAAAAAATATTTTAAATTATTTTATTATAATAATAATATTATATTATTAAAAAAAGGACCGAATCGGGTCGGGTCGGATCTCCATATCCGACCCGGGTCAGGGCCAGCCCAGAGCGAGGCCTGGGCTCCAGAATCTTGGACTCCCCCACCGTGCTGGGCTCGGCTAACCAGCCCATCTCACTAGGCCCAATACCTGAAAACAAAAATAAGAATTAGTCAAGCCCATATGACAAATAAAAACCAACTTCAGCCCAAGCAAACAGGGCAAGCCCATCAAACCTAACCCATTTTAGCCCATAGCCCATAAAACAAACCCTAACGGGTCGACGGGTCCGACCCGATCACGACCCAGTCGATGACCTGACTCCTCAGCCCTCTCTCTGATGCAGCTCCTCCGCGGCGCTGAAAGGGGATGGCCGAGCGCCTCCCGGCCATGGCGAATGGCCGTCGAGAGACCGGCCGACAGAACGACGGCCGGCCGGAGCAGGGGCGATGGCTGGTTGAAGCAGGGGCAACGGCTGGTTAAAGCTGAAGCGACGGCTGGCGGAAGGGGAGGCGACGGCTAGCTCGGACGCGGCGGTTGGGCCGAGATCTGTGAGCGGCAGGGTCGTCGTGGTCAGAACATGCGACAGCAAGGCAGCAGGCGGCGACGAGGTTCAGCCGAGATCCGCGAGCGGCTCTGTCTTCGCGGGACAGAACAGCGACGGCTTCGGGCACTGTCGTCAGCGGAGCGGCGTGAGCAGGCGGCGTCGGGGGCGGCAGAGCAGCGGTGGTGGCGGCTTGCTGGCAGAAGGGATGGCGACGGTTATGCGGGCGGATGGTAACGGAAGCGACGCGACCCGGCAGTGTCGTTGGTGGTTTGAGCGGCAGTGGCGTCGGGGGTGGCGGAGCGGTGGTGGCGTCGCCCAGGCAAGTCGCGTTGCGCGACCGACAACGGCGCTCGACCCGTGGCTCCTCCCCCGCGGCTCCGTCTCTCTCCCTTAGATTCGGCTCGAATTTGCTCCCTCCTCCTCCTCCGTCTCAGATCTCTCTCTCAGCCCTCTCAGATCTCTTTTTCTCTCCTCTCTTAGATCTGTTTCCTCTCTCTCTCAGATCTCACTTTCTTCTCTGCCTCTCTGCAGATCTCTCTCTCACTCGACCGGATTTGCTCACTCTCAGACTTCTCCGGATGTCTCTCCAGTGAAGCCTTCTGAGCTCACTCCTCCTTTGCCCTCCTCGGATCTCCTCTCTCAGATCTCGCTCTATGTTGCTGTGTTTTTCTTCTTCACTCGACCCCCCTATTTATAGGCGGAGGAAGACCCGGTCGACGGAGAGCTTGGCTGCCGGGACTCGGTGTGCCGACCGGTCTCCCTCTTGGCCGGACCGGCGTCACTTTCGGCTATGCTTGCTCGGCATTGAAGGCTTCTTGCCAAGACGTCCCCTCTACCCGGGTTTTGCGCCGGATCTCGCGCGGCGGCATTGATGGCGCATGCGAGACGTCCCTTTCCATCGCCGGCTGTCCCTTTCTCTCTGTCGAAGTTGTCTTCCGCGCGTGAGTTGCAGCGACGGAGGAGGAAGGAGGCAGGAAGAAGGAAGAAGAAGGAGAAGGGGCCAGGCCAAAGGAGTTAGGGGGCCGAATGGGCCTGGACCCAAGTGGAAGAAAAGAGTGACCGAACAGGCCTGGGCCTGCATGCACAAAAAGGAAGAAGGAAGAAGTGGGCTGGGAACAAATACCCAGCCCCCCTTTTTGGGCCTCTGATTTTTTATTTTATTTTATTTTATTTATATTTTTTTTACTCGAAAATAAAGGAAAATAAATAGGAAAATCAAACTTAGTAAATACAAATAATATTAGTACTTAGGTGATCAAAAATCCTTTTTGTTAGGGTCAAACTAGTCCCTAATTTTCTAAGCAATTTAAGTGCAAATACTTGGTCAAAATTTAGGTGTCAACAGTGTGTGGTTGTGCTAAACATCACTTCCATGTGCTTGTATATCTAGTGTCATTTCATTTGCGGAAGAGTCAATTGACCTGGAGAAACAGAACTTTTTCATTTCAAATTTATTTATCGAAATTGCAACAAGCAGTATACATTTGCCCACTTGCATGCCTCTTGCCCTCTATGTTTATCATATTGAAAGTTTAAGCCAATCCTGAGGATTATCGCTCTCAGACTCAATCTTTTTGAAGACTGAATTTGGTCCATGCTATATACTCATTGTGTTTGGTGGAATATTTGAATGTCTTCATGGAATGTTAATCCCGTATGATTAAAGAATTCTGCTTTCCCCTGTTGTCTTTTCATGTCCGCTAACTCTTGCGATGTGCTCCCAACAGATAGATTATCGGAAGCAGTTCTCTTAAGAGTCAAATGAAGGTCATCCATGATGAATTAATTACAAGAGAGGAATTTGAGAGGGAACAACAGGAGAGGAGGAAGCGTGCGAAGCAATCAAATGCTAATTCTAATAGTTTTGAAGATAAGAAAGAGAGGGGGGGGGGGGGTACTGAAAGTTTTACCATGCCGTTTCCATTTTGTTTCATGCCTCAATAATGGTGGACTGATTTTAGTTTTGGTTTAGGATGGAGGAAATTGCTGAGTTCATACAATTCAAGGAAATGGAGGAATTTGTGGATGAAAGGGAGGTACTGGAGAAGAGCATGAAGACAAGGTGGTGGCGATGAAAAAGAGGCATTGGGATGAGGAAGTGGGGTTGGAAAAGGAGTCCAAGACCCATCTCACTCAAATGTAGAGTCATACTCCCACCATTGACCTGGACGAGATGGGAACGTTGCTTCTCTTACATGCAGTTATTCTAAACTTGGGCGCTGTGTTTATTAGGTTCATATTTTTTGGGACCAATGACTCTTTATGTTGCATGTCACAAAAAAAAAGAGGTTAGTTTACTTGTATAATCACCTGCTCCTCCATTAAAAGTGATGTTTGTCAACAATTTACCAAATGCTTTACAACTTTTCAAAATCGATCAAAAGGCAATTCCTGTGGATGTTTAAGGCCAATAGAGACCCAAATCACCTTGTCTGCAAAATCATCAAAGAATTGTCAATTAGGAAATGCGGAAGAGATACGATGTGCTTTAAGGTTTGTGAATGTAAGAGGAGAAATATAATTTTAAATGCCGTGATTGATCATTTTAATTTCTGCAAACAATAACCAATCTATATGGATGTTTTAAGGCCAATAGAGACCAGAATCACCTCGTCTGCAAAACCATCAAAGAATTGTCAATTAGGAAATGCAAGAGAGATACGACTTGCTTGATGGTTCGTGAATGTAAGAGGACAAATATAATTTTAGATGCTGTGATCGATCGTTTTAATTTCTTCAAATGATCAATCTATCTCTAGCTTGATTTTACGGGCGTGCTTGGACAAAGTGAAATAAGTTAGTTTTGTTTCAAAAGATTAGGAAACATATGCATAATTTCACATGACTTCAGACGTAGAGTAACTAACAAAAGTCGAATTTCAAATGTTAAACAAATATAATACACAAATACCTTTATTTTTTTGGGCATGCCAGGAAACGTCTCGCCGGAATCGTGTTGATCTGGGAGGTTTCTGTGATGGCTCTCTTTCCACAAGGGCAAAACTCTTATCGATTCATCTCAATTTTGTTTGTCAAACCCTAGCCGATTGATTTTGAAAAGAAAACGCCGTTGCGCATGACGTGGGGCCCAATTTTTTTGAGATAATTCCTCAATTGCCCTTCGTTTGGCACCAGGAATGGCACGAGAAGCATCCGTGCTCGCCGGAGATTTGGGGCAAATGGAGACAATCTTTGTGCGATTACTGACCTCGGAATCCTCTCCCAGTATGAGCTCCGCCTCCTCCGTTTCACCCTCCCTCCTCAAACTCCATCTCCACCTTCCGCTCCAAATCACCGCCTCCACGCCCTCATAACCGACCTTCTCCTTTCCATCGAGGCCGGCTTGTATAATGTAGCTCTGATGAACTCTAATGTCCTCCGTCTCGTCTTCAAACTCTCCGCAAGTACCCTCCCCGAGGTCTCTGACTCCACCGGATCGGCTGAGGATGTCCACTCTGAGTTGATTGACCGTCGAGTTGTTTCTCGTGAACGGCTCGGGTCAAGCAATGAGGCGGATAATGGTTTTGAGAGTTGCTCTCGTATTTTGTGCAGCTGTGGCATCGGTTTCTCCTTGCTAATCTAACATGGAACTCGTCGGTTATTTTCTTTTTTTTGGAGGAATGCAAACTTATCGGTAGGTAAATTGTGCTAAAGGTCCCTTAATTATGGTGAGTTGCATTTAAAGACTTTGATTTTTCAGTTCCAGGATTGATAAAGGATCCATGCATATGTAAAATTCAGACCGTTGAGGGATTTCCCAATGATACCCGAGGCGAGCCCAATCCGCTACATAGTACATATCCCAAGGGCTGGAAAAATAGATCACGTCTCACAGTTATCGAACTCGACGGTGCAATCCATGATGGCAGCCAGAGGTGAGCCAGTGTTTCTATTTGGTGATAGACACTATCGAAGAGACAACGACTATGCCCGACAAAATTAAAGAAACATTCAATTGACGAGCTTCGGAGGAGTAGTGTGGGTGGTTAGGGAATAGCTAAAGAAGCTTGAAAGGAATTAGTTTCAAAAACCGATACAACCTAAGAGTGAACATGGTTCTAGAGTAGAAACTCTCATCCAATTCTTCGATTCCAAATTATGTAGGGTAAATCTCAGGGTTTTGAAAATGAGAAACTTGTTTTATTCGGTAGGTTTTAAATTTCGTACAGGTTGCTTTTGGGAACCTAAAACCCATTTTATGGTGCTAGTGCTTGAGGAAAAAGTGAGTCCCTTCGGCTTTTTTTTTTCTCCTCTCTTTCGATTTTTTTTTTTCCTTTTGGGTGGCTCTATTTCCATACAGAAAATATTTAAATTCACACATTTTTCAGCGTATTTTAGGAGCATATCCTCCAAATAAGATAAATTTTCACAATTAAATTTGTAATTATCCCTCATCGAGAAAATCAACTCTAATTGTGATTTTTTAAGATCAATTCCTCAAGGTTTCATCTTGATTTTTAAAATGATATGTAAATCACCGGTAATCAGTAATAATGGCTATGAATGGATTATAATAGTGAAATTGATATTTATTTATTTTTGCATACAAATTTAAAAGCGAAGAAAATTGAAAAACCTATTAGACAAGAAAACAGGGTCTGATCATAAGGCTCATTGTCGCAACTCTTCCAAGTCGAGGTTTTAGGAGGTCGACGGGCAACAAGAGAGCATTTAAGCTTTATGGAAAAGGGAGGCACAAATCTGGCATGTGTCGCACGTGAATTATCTAGAAATTGCCACCAGAATTAATTAACCGAAGCCCATGGGCTCGCCCATGCTAAGCAACATGGACTTGAAAGGCATTAGTTAGGCCCAATCTACAAGGGCTCGACCTGGCCCGGGCCCATCAAATGATCATTCCAGTCACCACTAATGCCCATTGCCGCCTCCGCCGCGTCACAGCGGGCATTCGCCATTTCGCGGCCATCCAGCACCTGCTAGACAAGTCGGTGCTGCATATGTCATGACGATGGATCGCAACATCGGTGGTGGCATACGTGTAGCTCCTCCGGGTCTACTTCATGCAGGCTTCTACATCATGACGCTCGCTCTAGGCATCTACATGCTGAACCTGCTCATCAGCTTTCTGTTTCCTCAGGTCGACCCAGAGCTCCAGGAGCACACTGACGGCAGCGGCCCATCTCTCCCCATCCGCGACTCTCACAAGTTCAGGCCCTTCATCCGTCGCCTCCCAGATTTCAACTGTTGGGATCAGTTCACATTAAATTTTCGATGGGCAGTTGAAATTAGCTATGAATTATTTTGGTGGATTTGATCTGTGTCATTTCGGGGGTGGAAGTTGGAATTGTGTGTCCCTCTTATTCTGAATTGGAGGAATTTTGGGGGTGGAAAGACTCGCTGTAGTTGACGATTTGTGCCTTCAAATTTGGATGACATAGGAGGAACACGGTATAGATTGAATTTGCGAGAGATCGGTAAAGTTTGCGTTTTTAACGTTAGGGGTTGTTTCGGGATGCTTTTTATTTGAAGACCGATCCTAGTTTTTCTCAGTGGGAGTTGATTTAGGGGGCACTTCGGTATCGTTAATGTCCGCATACCTTTTTGGCCTAGCAAACTATACTTTTCTTTTTTTGGATGAGTTTTTTTTTTTTTTTTTTTTTTTTGTAGAGCCATTTTGTATCACCTATTAAAAGAATGCTTTGGAACTTTAGTTCAATTTCATCATAGGACGTTACATTCATTACCTAATTTAAACAGCTAATAGAAGTATGAAAAGATAGAAAGATTCGTGAGTGGAAAGTTGTAATTTTGCATAAAATGATTATAAGATGATTCTTGGGAAACATATTGCCATATTGAAGTTGAAAGTGCGTAATAAATATACTTCATGCAATTTGAGTTCAACCAATCACATCTTCTTTTCCATAGGAGGTGAGACCACCACATCTCCAGCATTCATCTACAAATTGGTTGCTAATAGTCAATTTGCCACAATCCTTATTCCCATATATTCACCAGAATTTTATCACTCGTGATAATCTCCATCATATGAGTAATCAATAGCCCGGCTTGTAGTAGCCATAGACTCCATAGAAGGTATGTGCGAAAGTAAGCACGAGCAAAATGAAAGCAGCAATTAAGCAAATGATTGACCAGGGATTGCGGAAGTACTCAAGCTTGAGACTGGCTATCCAGCAGTGCCAACTGCGATGTCCCATAACCTGTCCATCACGCCCTTTGTGAGCTGTTCTCGCAGTTGTGGCTGTAAGGACCTGGGGCTCGCTGAGTAATATTGTCCGTTTTGGGTTGAGACCCGCATGGCTTTAAAACCCGTTACTCAGGGAAGAGAGATTCCAGCCTTATATACTAGCCTAGGACTCCCTCCCTAAGCGATGTGGGACAAGACATGTGACCCCCTCCCTTGCGCACGTCCGAGAACTGAGGCGCGGGCACCGCCATCCCTCCTCCCCGCACACTGTCTTGGGCTGTCACATTCCTGTAACATCCTGGGTTTGTCACCGTACACATATTGTCCACTTTGGGCCGAGACCTGTGCTCCGAGGACTGAGGCGCGGGCACTGCCATCCCTCCTCCCCGCACACTGTCGCTTGGGCTGTCACATTCCTATAACATCCCGGGTTTGTCACCGTACACATATTGTCCACTTTGGGCCGAGACCCGCACGGTTTTAAAACGCGTATTGCAAGGGTAGAGGCATGCCTCTCCCAAGCCAACATATTGTCCTTTTTGGGCCCCGCACTGGCGCGGACGCACCGCCATCCTAGTTGGGCCACTCTCAAGGTTTTGTTCTCACCCCCTGTACATACGCATTAGAGCTACGCAACGGCACAAGTGTGAAACGTGTATGTACAAGTAGAGAACCCATATGCTTATAAGCTAGTCCAGGACTCCCTCCCTAGGCAATGTGGGACAAGAGACATATCCCCTCCTCTCTTGCGCACGTCTGAGGACCGAGGTGCGGACGCACCGCCATCCCTCCTCCCCGCGCACCGTCGCTTGGGCTGTCACATTTTCCCCCCCTTCGGGCACAGCATTCTCGCTGTGGCCCTACACGCGATCGAGAGTCGGCTCTGATACGATCTGTAACATCTTGGGTTCACCACCGTACACATATTGTCCGTTTTGGCCTGAGGCCCGCACGGTTTTAATACACGTTTTAAAACCGTGCGGGTCTTGGCCCAAAGCGGACAATATGTGTACGGTGGCGAACCCAGGATGTTACATGTGGTATAAAATCGTACGGGTCTCAGCCCAAAGCGAACAATATGTGTGCGGTGGCGAACCCAGGATGGTGCAGCTGCTGCTTCCCCTCCACGCCCTGGTGCAAGAGGCTCCGCCGGAACAACTCAAGGCAAGGGAGCTCACCCTCATTGGGTAACGGGTCAAACCCCAGCTTGTCCCAACTAATGGAGTAAAGCATGTATTTTGTTGGGGTCAAAGCGAAGAAGAATTGAAATGCCAGCTTGGTCAAGAGACCCATCTGGTCAGGTTGGTCGCAAAGGAGGCAGAAGAGCCGGTCGAGTATGAAGAGCGGGATCTGAATTTCAAGCATGATCATGTCTCGTCGGACCATGTGCGCCAATCCCATAAATGAGAAGACGGGGTCATTCCAATGGTAACCGAGTTCCTTGAAACCCACGGGGAATCCCCAGAACAACTCGATCACAAAGCACCCGTCGAGAACCATCATCTCCGCGAACTCATCATTGTCCATTTGTATCGTCCCCTCATAGCAGGCGAGAGCTCTCTCCTCAACATCCTTCACCGAGACTATATAGCGGATTATCTTGTAATTGGGGCTGTGCCTAAGCATGCGGCGGAGGCAGCGCCACTTGTGCCTGTCCATCTGGCGGAGGTGCTCTTTATCGTGGTAGTATGGACCTAGCGAGACGACTTGGGGGATGTAGGTGTTGTCCTTGCCATCCTTGTCGTCCAGGCTGGCTTGCTTGAGCTTATCTTTGATGGAGATGAGCCACATGGACTCAGGTGGCCCTGGTTCATCTTCGGCCTCGTCGACGACCCACGAGGAGTAGTCTGGCCTTGGTTTCTTTTCAGCCTCGTCGTGGTCTAACCTGATTAGGTGATCCTCGGGTGGTTCTGGCTGTGGCTTTTGGGGTCGGGATTCCCCAGTTTGTCCGCAGAGCACAGCAGTAAAAACACGCTTCCTCAACCAGGAGAGCCATTTGCTGCCTTCACCGAAAATTGAAACCATTTCTCGTGTAGAATCAACGGGTCCATGTTTTATCGCCTTTGCGTTTCTTAGGTTTCACTAAGCAAAATCGGTACTCTAATATCAAGGGTTAACGGAGCAAAGGAGAGGTCATTCCAACGTCGCGATTCAAAACGAGATTTATAATATTCTAGCCTTTATGATGTCAGGCCAATTTCATAATTTTACTAATGTAAAAGGGTGACAAACGACGCGGCCCGCCTTACCCTTACTACAAGGTACAATTATTGGACTGGCTTTTAATCTGACACCATATGCTCTACGCTAAAAACATGTATATATAGTTCCTCTGTTTCCATCACAGAAAATGGCTAGATTTTTTTGTTGTTGTTGCAATGCTTAGCCTTTTAATTAAATTTTCATAGGCCAGAATAATTTAATTATCCAAATATAGCGGCATGTGGCGTGCCACTCCCCTTAAGAACAGTGTTAAAGGATTGCACGGGGATTAGATGCTACTCTGCCCATCTAACGTCTCTCATAGAAAGTATCACGTGTGTTTTAGTTCATTTCTATGATAAACCCAATTGCACCATTTTTTTCAGTAATGTTGTCTTTGTTGCTTGTTATAAACATTTAGGTCCATTACATGTGGCGACTTCGTTCCTATGCTTTTCGCTAAGTATGAATCTTTACTTTTTTTGTTGTTGTATGTGGTATGGTACGCTACACTGCATACAACCAACTCTCAGCCGTTGGTTAATAGCATGGAAAAAACAAGAATTTCAGAATTCATGGCTGGTTGACTCTTATTAATGGAGAAATACTATATAATATAAGTCTAGGTTACTAAATTGGCATATTAAAGGATGTGATAAACTATAATTGGGTTTTGAAGATTGCCCCCTTGCTTTACTGCTTACTTTCAATTTGCCATAAACCGATTTCAACATATAATATCACATGATAAGCATAACAATTGATATATGGCATCTTGGTTGTCTTCCAATGTACACGACAATGCTTTTCTTTTTTAAAAGGGACATTTTGTTCCATCACTTTCCTCTAACTCACGCTTTTAAGGTGGGTTACATAAATATACGATTATAGTTAGTTAGTTTACATGTAGGTAATATTTATCCTTTGTGATCTAATAAGGCTTGGCAATGACCAACAACAATATAATTATTTTCTTGAAATTACTAATTGAAGGATGGTTGAGGGCTCACATGGTGAGTGAGCCATGTGCAATGTGGCGTGTGTTTGGGAGCGCCCTTGCAAATTAAAAGGACTTTAGGTTAAGGGGTTTTCATGTAATACAAATATTCTTCGGTAAATCTTATTTGCAAAAATGCAAATATGTGTGTGATATATACTATTTGCTTTGGGTTTATTATGGAGAATTTTTAAAATGAAAAAGAAAAGGCTAAAGAAAAGGACAATAAAAAGGACGAACGGGATGCAAACCTGGAAGGAGAATTTATACTTGCCTTCGATCCCTTAAGAGAATCGAAGAGGTACTTGCTTTTATTAAGGTGAGAGTATGCGATTCTCCCTAAGGCAATACCCACCCAAGAAGAAACTAGGATTCATAACTTCATTAACACACCCCCCCCCCCGCGGGAGAAATCAGAAAAATCATACGCTCGATTCTCCTTAAGGTGAGTGCTTAATGGAGAATTTATTCTTGCCTTCACAACCCACAAAAGCCAGATTCCACAAGAATCGAAGTCGAAGACCCAATTGCACAAGTAATGGCGTGTCGGACTGTTTGTGATGCGTGTTTCTGATAGAGCCTCTGGTGAGGCCGAGGGAACCCAGACGCATGACCTCAGGTGGTTGAGGTGAGGCGACGCTAGACCCGTCAAATGGGTGGGTCGGGTCGGATTTGGGTCGGATCGAAAATGGTCTGACCCATATTGACCCATTTAACCCGTTTTGACCCAAATTCATGTAATGTAAATCTAGTGACCCATACCCGACCCGACCCACACCCGACCCATACCCGACCCGACCCATATTGTTAAAAGCCATTATTATTATAGAGAAACCCAAACTCACTCTAAGCTCTATATTAAATGACCCACTCAACCCATATTTGACACATTTAACTTTTACTTGACATATATTTGATCAATATTTAACTTTCACTTGACCCATATGTGACCCATATTTAACTTTCACTTGACCCATATTTGACCCATATTTAACTTTCACTTAACCCATATTTGACCAATTTAACTAAAAGTTGGTCATAATATGGGTTTGTGACCCATTTTGACACCTCTAGGGGACGCTAAGGGTTGAGCGACCCAGGGTGGCCGAAGGCAAGGCGAAGCAAGGTTGAGAGTCACGCAACCTTGGCGACAGCCAAAGGTGAATCGAGCCCGAGAAAACCCAGATCTTGCGCGATCAGCCATTGAGCTTTCTCTCCAAAGATGAGTTCTCAGCCATTACTCTCTGCCTGGAAACACTCAACTATAATGTGAATAATTTTCGTTGAGTTTGCTTGGTATTAAATGAAAAAACTAAGAGAAGTGAACCGTTTTAAATATGAAGCTCTCACATCTAGGAGATCAACAAAATATTTCATCTTGACTTGTTCAAAGAGAGTAGCTATTGCATCGTCCAGTGGCCCAATTATTATTATTATTATTATTATTATTATTATTATTATTATTATTTTGTCCTTAGATTTTTGAAATTTCCGTCAATTAGGGTTTTTGGTTCTAAATGGGGATTCAAATGATGCAAAAGAATCCCAATTGCTGTGCTTCGAAGTGATATCATGCTGTTGTTTTGGATGGTATTTTATGATCAGCGTTTGACAAGCGTATTCATTTTGGAGGCTTCCGTTGCTCTCGTCCTTTTCACTCCAACTGTTATGTTGTCAAGTGTATCGGCTTAATTCACAATTTATATTTTGGGTGAACATAAAAGAACATAGAGCATTTGGGACTTAATGAAGTAGAAATCCGTGCATTTTCCCAAATAAAATCTGAGTTTTAATCATGAAAAAAATTGTAGCATGTGACATTTACATAGCATGTGACGAAGATGTAGCTTTTTTACCTAATTCATGAACTTTCAGCTGAATTTTATCACTCGTAAAGCTGCTTATCAGATGATTTCTACTATAGGAGAAATCAAGAACACCTGTAGTAACCATAGACTCCATACAAAGTCTGTATGAAAGTAAGCACAAGAATAACCAAAGCAGCAATGAAGGAAATGATTGACCAAGGATTGTCGAAGTACTTGTACTTGAGAATTGCTCCCCAGGCTTTCCACTTTTGGGCGAGATTCGCTCTCAAGATACTCCAAGAGTGGGCGAGAATGGCTCTAAAGATATGATCGAATCCATGGAAAATTAATCCATGGAAGCAGTATGCATCCACCTCAGAAGACAGATAATGGAGATAACTGTCTTTGCTATCGAAAGCCAGCTCCCGACAAAGCCGGTTGAATAGGTCAGCGACCTTGGCATCACTTTCAAGGCAGTGCTTGATGATCCCACAGTTGCGGAGGTACCGGACATCCTCAGGGGAGTTGATCAAGTTGTGCATGAAGATTATGTACGAGGTGATGTGGTTCCTGCAATCGAAGTGAAACTGCTCGAAGGCTATCAAGTTAAGGAAGAGCGACCTTGTCCCTTCATGGATTACAAGGGAGGGGATCTCAAGGGTCCCGTCCTTGAACCGGATATCTCCCAAACTGTTCGTATTTCTTGAACTGAACATGGCCCCGGCTTCCTGGAGCTTGGTCGCACGGCGAATTAGCTGGTGTCGGTTCTGCATCCACCCCTCTGTCCTCTTTTGGTTCGGGACTGAGGGCAGGAGGCTCCGCCAGAGCACTTCGAGGCAATGGAGCCGGCCCTGGTCGGATGACGGATCGAACTTTACGTTTTTGCTACTGAACTGGGTCAAGGGGCTGAAAAACTGGAGCGCCAACTTGGCCACGTGCCCCAGCTGATCTGGGTGGCCGAGCTGGAGGTTGAGCAGCCGAGCGAGTATGAAAAGTGGGATCTGATTCTCGAGCATGATCATGTCGCGCTGGATCTGGCTCTTGAGCATCGATCCCCACGTTGAGAAGATGGGGTCATTGCAAGGGTAGCCGAGTTTCTCGAACCCCTCGGCCACTCCTTGGAACAGCTCGATCACAAAGCACCCATCTAGAACCAGCATGTGCACAAAATCATTGCTGCTCATGGATATCGTTCCCTCATAGCAGTCACGAGCTCTCTGCTCGACCTCCCTCACTGAGTCTAGATAGAGGCCTCTCTCATGATGGGAGCGCTCAAGGATGCGGTGGAAGCAGCGCAACTTGTGCTGGTTGTGCTGGTCCATATGGCGTAGGTGGTGCTTACTGTGGTGGTATGGTCCGAGGGAGACGATCTGGGGGACGTAGTCCTTGTCGTCACCATCCTTGAGATAGTCCGGGATCCGATAAATAGAGAGCTTTGCCCATGAGCACTCCACGTCGCCATGGCGAGGCTGTACGGGCTTCTCTTTGACGGGGGTGACCCACTCAGATGAGGACACCCTCGGCTTATCCGTGGGGAAACTTTCGGCCCCGATGTTCCCGACCCCGATCTGAAGAGCCTCGGATAGTCCTTGGAGCCCAGATTTCACGGCAGCCATTTCCTGTGAAGAATTTGTCTGTTTCACTGCCTTGTCCTTTCCTTGGGTTTTGATCTTCGACTTGATGCTTTTTAAGGCCCCGAAAAAGCGAAAAAGCAGAATTGGTAGGTAAACATCTAGGGATATTGGAACGAAGGAGAGATTTTTCCAACGTGGCGATTCATAACAAGTTTTATCATATCATAGCCTCTATGACGTCACGGTGGATTACGTAATATAACTTAAAGGGGTGATAAACAACATGCCCCACCTTATTCGTACTACGGATCTGATTCTCGAGCATGATCATGTGTTTCACATGTCCCGCCTCATTCTCCACAGGAAACAAGTAACATATAGTTCCCTGATCCATCACAGAAAAAAAGTTGGGTTTTTATATTGCCCTGCTTAGCCATTTAATTATTTTCATAGGCTGGAATAATTTAATTATCCAAGTATAGAAGCATTTTGCGTGCATCTTAAAGGATAGCATGAGCATTAGATGCCCCTATGCCCACCTAACCCCTCCCATAGAAGCTATCAAGTGAGTTTTAGTGGGAAAAGTACCAAAAAAATGTCTTAAATATATTGTATTTGTATCGGTTCAGTCATAAACTTTTAGTTGGATCAATTGAGTCCTTAACATTTTTATATTGATACTAATTCAGTCCATTTGGCCAATTTAGGCCGGAAATTATTGACATGGATGCTGGTCTGTCGACATGGTGTGGCCAGTATTGACGTAGATATTTTTTATTATATTTTAATATTTTTTGAATTTAAAAAAAATTAATTTTTTTTCCTTCCCCCTTTCTCTTCCTCTTCTCTTTCCGATGGCCATCACCAAGCACCGACCATAGTCATGGCTGGTGAAGGTTGGCCTCATGTGGTTGAGGGTGAGCATCGTCTGTCTAGGCGAGGCCCCCTCGCTAGATGTGGCAAGGTCGGGTGAGGGCGACCATTGCCTAGGCCGAAAAGGCCTCGCACAGCCTTGCTTGAGCGAGGATGAGGCCCAAAGAGCCTCGCCCTAGCTATGGCGAGGTTGATCTCCGTCGAGAAGGCCGACCTTGGTCTAGGTCAAGGTGAGGCTTGTCGAGTCTCGTTGTTGCCTAAGTGGGGTTTGCCCTCGCTTAGGCAAGGCTTGGCGAGGCCAACTCTTGCTTGGGCGAGGCATGGCAAGGCCACTCCGGTCTGGGCGGGGGTCAGTTTGCCCGACCTTGCCAAATCTGGTGAGGGGGCCCTCGCCTAAACAACCGGCCATCGCCCTCAGCCAAGAAAATTCAACCCTCGCTAGCCATGGCTATGGCCTCGGCCATCGAAAAAAAAAAAAGAAGGGAAGAAAAAGGTGAAAGGGGAAAAAAAGAAAAAAATTCAAAAAATTAATTGAAGAATTCAATAAATTCAAAAAGTATTAACATTTTATTAAAAATATCCACGTCAGTATTGGCCATGCCATGTCAACTGGTCGACATCCATATCAGTGATTTATAGTCTAAATTGGTCAGATGAACTGAATTAGTATCAATTTGAATATGTTTAGGATTCAATTGGTCCAATTGAAATGTTTAAAATAGAATCGGTACCAATGCAATAAGTTTAAGACTTTTTTAGTACTTTTCCTGAGTTTTAGTTCATTTTCAAGATAAACCCAATTCCACCATTTTTGTAGTAATGTTGTCTTTGTTGCTTGTTATAAACATTTGGGTCCATTAAACATGTAGTGACTTTGTTGCTATGCTTTTCACTAAGTAGATCCATTAATTTTTTGTTATTAACGGTACAATACACTATATAATACCATAACCAAGTCTCAGCTGTTGGTTTATAGCACGTATAAATGCTGGTCAATAAAAAATAAGACTTTCAGAATTCATGGATCAGTTCAATTGTTATTAATGGGGAAATACTATATTAACTAAATCTGGATTACTAAATTGATATATTAAATGATGACAGAAACTATTATTGGGTATTGAAGATGACCCACTTGCTTTACTGCCCACTTTCAGTCTGCCATAAACAGATTTTAACATATAATATCCTGTAATAAGCATAAAAATTGATTATGTCTCTTGGTTGTGTACCTGTGTATACCGCATACTTTTCTTTTTTTGAGAGTGGTATTTTGTTCCGTCACTTTCCTCTAACCACGCTTTTAAGTTGGGTTACAAAAATGCATGATTATATTTAGATAGTTTACACGTTGGGAATATTTATCCTTCGTAATCTAATGAGGTGAGGCAAGGATGAACAACAATATAGTCCTTTTCTTGAAATTACTAATTGAAGGACAGTTGAGGGCTCACATCATTTGGTGAGTGCCATGACCAACATAAGATGCGTTTGGGAGAGCTTTTGCAAATTGAAAGGACTTTAGACCGAAGGATTTTTAGAAAATGCAAATATTATTTGGTAAACCCTATCTGCAAAAATGCAAATATATGATTGGTAAATACTCTTTGTTTTAGGGTTTTTTTTATAAAGAATTTCTAAAATGAAAAAGAAAAGGACAATGCAGAGGACGAACTGGAAGCAAACCTGCAATTCTTGTGTTGACACCCTAAAATGGTCTGGGCCACGACAGGTCAGTAGAACGCATGAAAATTAGTTGTTATCGATGGAAGGAATCGGTGAAAACTGGGAATCGACGTGCAAGGGAAGGAGGTTAGCCGATTACTTAACCAATAGAAATGCAGAAAGTAAAGATGGACTCGAATCATCACTGTCTACGGACGATAATGTGCGGTTAAGCCCGTCAATTGAAGACCAGAATCTCGGGAGTAAATAGGACTGGGAAATTGAATTAATAACCGCTACCGGCAGGTACTATGTATAAGACTCTAAAATGGTCGAAGAAGACCAATTGTAAAAAGGATCCCACGATCAATAACACTTATCAAATCTTTTTGCAATTTACTTTATCATTTCTTTATTGGTATTTGTTACTCCTTTTATCTTCGGTAGTTCAGTTCGTTGGACAGCCATATTAATTTTTCCAGTCCGAATCGCAACAACCCTATTCATTTCTAAAAACCGAACATCTAAACTTTGGTGAAAACTCTTTTGCCTGCGATCATTTTAAGCGAAACAACTCACCACCAATTCTTCTTGCCTTCAGAAGAATCGAAGCGGTTCTTGCCTTTATTGAGGTGGGAGTATGGGATTCTCCTTTATTTCGCTAGAAAAGGTATGCGATTCTCCTTTATTTCGCTAGAAAAGGTATGCAATTCTCCTTTAGGACAATACCCACCTAGAAACCAGGAGAATCGGAGGTTAGTGCTTAGTGGAGAATTTATACTTGCCTCCACATACACCGCCCACAAAAGCCAGATTCCAGAAGAATCGAAGTCGAAGACCAAATTGCACAAACAATGACAGTGCAAGACGCTGTTGCATTGCGTGTTTCTGACCAAGCTCCGGCGAGGCCGAGCAAGCCTAGACACACAACCCTAGGCGATCCAGGCAAGGCGACACTGGGGTTGAGTGACCTTAGGTGGCCAGAGGCAAGACAAGGCTGAGGGTTACATTACCTTGACAACAGCCAGAAGAGAAGCAAGGATCTCACGCAATCTCGGCAAGACGAGGCCAAGGATCATGCTACCTTTGTGAGATTTTTTCCGTAACACAATTAATTATTTTAAAAACTTAAATTATTATATAAAAGCGTTATTTATTATTTACATATTCTAACACTCTCCTTCATGCTTAATCTGATCTTTTGCTTAATGCTAAGTGTGGAAGTTTAATTGGGGAGATAAATGAAGCCTGAAAAGATTTGAACACGTGATCTCGGACTTTGATATCACGTGAAACTTTTGTTGGACTATAACCAACTGTTCTAAAAATTTAACTATTAAATGAATGCATATTTTGTTTTATAAATATTCTAACAACCTTGATGGCCCATGGCTTCTATCAGCATTGGTTGGCATTTGTTGGCGAATCTCGAACGATATAGTACCCTATCCTGAGTTGTCTTAGGTGGGCCCCTTGACATGCAGAATCTTGACCCATTGGCTTTCTTTTTCTCTCTAGTCGTGTGAATAGATCCGCAGTTCAACCGGCCAACTTAATTATAAATTTGCCACTACACAATCACTTGCCTCCTCCCCAATCAAATTCTGATACAATTACACTCTTTTGAAGTTCTCATGCAAGATATTTAAATCCACAGGACGACCGTCGGAACTTCTTTAGACAATACTTTTCTGATGAATGATGTAAATGCCGACATATAGGTTGGTTGTGAAAACCTCCATTGATTCTTGTCATCAGTCTTTAAGGGATAGAAAAATAAGAATGGTGTAATTCCTATGTTTCGTTTTCACTTTAGGGTAAGATGTTTTATACCTATTAAGGCACACCACTCGGTCGTCGATCTCATCTTTAAGGGAAATTATTAGTTAAGGCAATATATTTCATTTTCAATTTCACCATTATTCCAACAATGTTGTCTATTGTTGTTGCTTGATATAAACATTCAGGTCCATTACACATGTGATCACTTTGTTTCTATCCTTTTGACTCAAATTATGATTCGTTTACTTTGATGCTATTAAAGGGGCAGAGCATGACATCAACCTTGCCATTGGGATGACACAGACAGACAAAAAGGTCAATGAAACAAATATCGATTATGAATGATAATAATTATGGTACATGTTATCTACCTCAGGAAATTCACTCAGAATACAAACACAATCCAAGATTAAGTCTCAAGGTGTAGTGGCACTACACGAGTCATTCCAAGTTCCAAAGGCCCAATTTGAGATTTATTAATTTAGGGAGGGGGAAAATGTGACCCATTTGTCCATGGTTGACTAGGGGATCAAGACTAGCCACCCAAAAAAAACAAAAAAAACAAAAGAAATTACCCACATTATTTAATTAATCCAATTTCACATTGACATATCCAATCACATGTTTACGCGTAGAATTGATTTCATACTATTAAAAATTTCACAATGCTTCAAATGTTGATTGTTTTATAGAGATGACTCATCCATCCACAAGATTAAACTAGTGTCATTGTCAAATCATGCACATGATGTGTATAATGAGATGGAGTGAAGTTTCGTTCAGCATAATTTGGTGGGAAAATGACTAAAACGTATCATTGCAGATGAGGCAGTGATGCTCTAGTTTAATCCATTATTAGATCGGTAAACTTCGAAGTCAATTTAAATATACTTATTTCTCGTTAGAGAATTAGTGAGAATAGTGAAAGTAGGTCATAGGTTTTTGAGGTGGGGAGGTAAAGCGCAAGTCGAAGCTCAAGGCACACCAAAATTAATGTCCTTGACGATGTAGAGAAATGCCTTTTTTGAATCACAATTTTTAATTTTATGAGAGCTACATACCGAATCTACGTGGGATTCAAAATCAATAATTATGATTTACCTTGTCCAATGAACTTGGGTCAGGAGAAGAAGTTGGTGAAGGAGAGGAGGGAGTCTCCATACTCCAACCCATCACCTTTTGGCAATAGGCAAATGTCATAGACCAATCGATTGGGATCGACCACAGCACAATTACCATCTCATCCATCCTTAAAAACGTTCCGAAAGCTTTTGGAGAATCATATGGGCGTTTTGGTTGTTTTTCCTCAATCATGTGAAAGTAAAGATGAGGCGACCAAGTTGTGTGTACTTGTTTAATCACAAAAAAATATATTGCAAATGTGAAGAGAAACTTCCCTCTATGGATAACTACTCATAGTCACATATTTGTCATCACCACCCTCTAGCTATCATCGTTCACTCGTTGTGGCATCATGCTCTTACCTTCAATGCCAGCCTTAGTGAACCTAGATCATAGGTCACTTGAGACTGGTATCTCCTATACTCAAGCAATTAGTGCAATCTTATCTTCAAATAAAAAAATTTCAACAATGATTATCCTAATTAGTGGGAGAAGGACACTAGAAGTGCCAAAAGTATATACGACGTTTACTTTAGTATCAAAAGTTTTCGCAAACTCACTTAAGTGTCAAGTTGGAGATAAACGATCACTTAAGTGCCTCCAACCAGAAATTCTGTCTAGAGAAATTATGTAGCATTTATGATTGAAAATTTCATTTGAGGTGGCATTTTTTTTTGTATAAAAGTGATTGTTTTTTCATTAAGATTAGCACTGAAATAATCAATTTTTCATAATAATATCACTGAAGTGATCATTTTTTAACAACGATTGACATTAGAGTCATCGCCTTTTAACTTGATCCACGACATTGTTTAGGGGTTATATATTGATCAGGCACACCAACAAGCCAATAAGATTGAGAAATTAATAAAATATGGCAATATCAAATTTTCGGCTATCCAGATTGAAATTAACACCTGAGTGATTTTTAAAAAAAAGTGGCAGTTGAGTGATCCTAAAAATAAAAATTATACTAAAATGAGTAATGTACACAACTTTTGACACTTCTAGTGTTCTTATCCCCTTAATTACTAATTATATTAAATGAAGATCAAAACCGTTATATAATTATTATTTCAGTCACGCCATTGATTATGTGATAACATTATATTGATTTATTATGATCAAAACTTCGAATTATTCTCGTAGATTAATTATTAAATAATTGATCAAGATTTATATACTAAATTGATGTCTTGATAATGGATGTGGGATAGTACACTCATGATTGGCTATTAAATTCTTAATTGTTATAATAATATATTTATTTTTGTATAAAGGTGACGCAATTCTATAGCAAAAGTGGTTGGAGCCACAACGTTCATAGTGTCTAAAGAGTTTGCTACAATCAGATTATTGAATAAGCCCCTTAGTATACCTTAAACCTATTTATAATAGAATTGACTCCTCCATCATTCGAAGAAAGACGTTCTCATTGTTGGAGTTAATTAATTAGTTCTATCTTAGCATCAATCAAAGGTTGGAGCTATAACACCCCAAATTTTTCCGACCCTAGAACAACGAATAGACCAATATGGGCTCGGAGGATTGGTAGTTGGGCCAAGCAATGGGCTGGTGGGCCATATAGAGCCATAGTTTGGGCTCGGTGGGCTGAGCATTAGACTACGAAGTTGGGCCCGGTGATGTAGACAGGGCCACAAATTGGGCCCCGTGGTGATAGTGAGCTGAAAAATGGGCCCGGTGAGCTGTGAGTGGGCATGAGGCCCAGTTTGGGCAGAAAGTCCTAGCTCGATAGCGTAAAATTTTTAGATTGGCTGTATCATGCATGGCCATGATCTTGAATAAATTAGTCATAAAAATTTATTCTTGTGAATCATCCTGATTTTCAATCTTAGGCTAAACTTGTGACATCAACATACCATTTAGACTAAATGAAAGCTATATAGGGCACTTTCACTTCTTGTAAGGGGCCAAAGATATAGGGGTAGAAGTGGAATAAATAGAATACTAGGGGCAAATGATGAAGGGCAAGAAGAGTCAAATTAACCTTCAATTAACTCTTACAACCTTCATCATTGGGCAAGTTAATGCATGAAGGAATAGTGTGTAAGAAGCAACCTACACCATGTCTTCTCAAACCCCTCGGTCAAAGAAATATGCATGGGGATGGTAGGTGATCATTAGCTTGCTTTGGAAATCATGGGGATTAGAGTTAAGAGCCTTAAACAACCTACTCCCCTCTCTCATCTTCCCTTGCATGTCCGAGCACCCCTTCTCCTCACCCGTCATTTTAGTTCCCCCTCGAACGCCGAACCATGGGGATTACAAAAGACAATTGTTAGATTGCGTAGGGACTCTCAACATGCAAGTCTACATCCTCAAGCAATCGATTTTCCCCTCACTAATCCCTCATTTCTCACTCAGCTCCCTCTCTCTTCCCTCTCTTCTCCCTCAGCTCAACAGAATACTCTCCCTTCCCCACCGTTTTCTCTTTCGGTTTCCAGCCTTAAGAGCCTATATTTTTGAAGAATCAGCGAGGAGACGAAGCAAGGAAGGTTGTATAGTCACTAGGTAAGGGCAATTGTTAGGTACCAAGCTATGATAATCCACGTGTTGCTCGGGGAAATGCAAATCCTACTCTTTTAGCTTTGGTTTTGGTTCGGCGTGGCTGATTGTAGACTGCGATGCGTATTCGTTAGTTGCACGTTGGATAGGTGGCTAGTACGAGTATAGAGGCTTATCAACGAAACTATGGTATACTGTTTTGTTTGGTAGGAGGTCATGCACGTCGCAAAAAGGGCTTGCATGCTGGTTTATGGAGGTTGGATGGCTTGCATGTGGATTCTAGTGGTTGTCTTTGTCTGTGATGATCTCGTGCTGTTGGTGCTTAAGAAAATGCCTTACATGTGTGTTTTGATACTTGAAATGGACATGGATCTGGGATATTGTACATAAATGAAGCTGAGTAGCAAGTTTTCAGGGTTATTCGCCGTTTTTCCAAAACCGAGTCCTTACCGTGCTCTCGAGTTTGCTGATTTTGTACTGAGTAACTTGGTGTGATTCAGACAAAATTCCCTCGATAAAAACTGCTCTAGAGATCCTAAACTATAAGATATATTTTTCGTGGAATTTTCCGTGTTGAAACATTCGAAGTGTGAAGGTGTGTTTATCTTGGGTCCACACTATCCAGTACATGCACGTCTATGGATCTACGGTTTTGTAGATTTTCTACAGAATTCAATCTCTTATAAAAGTGGTAGCCAATTATGTCTACTACGTCATATTTTTCTTTGATTTTACTGAATTAGTATAAGTAGTGAAAAAAAATTCTTTTCCTTCTGTAGTGGTATTCTGTCGGGAAAATTGTCAAAAAAGTCATAAACCAATTGTAATTGTGTCAATTCAGTCCTAATTTTTTTTTTTTTACCAATTCAATCCTAAACCTTTTGCGATTGTGCCAATTTAGTCCATAAATTTTGCCGGTTGGAGCTAACGTGGACGCCGGCGACAATATTTTAATAATATTTTTATTATTTTTCTGTTTTTTTTCCTTTTCTTTTTTGTCTCTTCCTCCCTTGCCCTTCCCCTCCTGCCAACAGCAGTGGCCAGCCAGCTCCAACGAGACTTGCCGGCCACTGCGCGAGGGCCGCAAAGTCCTCGCCGGCGGCCGGCGAGGGTCATGGCCCCCCTTCGATTGCCCACCCTCGCCGACGGCCTCGCCCAGACTTGGGGGAGGCCTAGGGCCGCAGCAAGGCTAGCCTCACCCAGGTCTAGGTGAGGTCGCCAATGAGGTTGGGTAGTCGAACGGGGGCCACAACCCTCGCCGACGGCCTCGCCCAGACCAGGGCAAGGCCTAGGGGCCGCAGTGAGGTGGCTTCACCTAGATCTAGGCAAGGCCAGCCTCGCCATGGCCAGGCTGGCCTCACCACGGCCCCCAGGCCTTGCCCTAGTCTGCGCAAGGCTGCTAGTGAGGGTGGCCGGTCTGACGAGGGCCACGACCCTTGTTGGTCGCCGGCAAGGGATTTGCGGCCCTTGCGCAGTGGCCGGCAAGCCTTGTCAAAGTTGGCCGGCCACTACCACCGGGGGCTAGGGAGGGCAACAGAGGAACAGACAAAAAAGAAAAGGAAAAAAAAAAAGAAAAAAAAAAAAAGAAAAATATTATTAAAATATTGTCGTTGGCGCCAACCGGTGTACACATTAGCGCTGGTCTGCCAAATTTGGCCGAATGGACTAAATTGGCACAATCACAAAAGGTTTAGGACTGAATCAGTAAAAAAATATATTTAGGACTGAATTGGCATAACTATAATAAATTTATGACTTTTTTAGCAATTTTCCCCTATTCCGCCTGCATGTGAAATAAGAGAGACGTTAGTGTGTTTTTTGATTTTTATGTAAATTTTGGGATAGATTCAGGTCATGATCTCTTCATAAAAGTTGTAGGATATATCCTCACGTATAACATACTAAAATGCCGTAGTAATTAGTAAAGATTTAAGTGTTGAAATGCCTCTTTTTCAGTGTGTGACGGTTCTGGAAATTTGACAAGTCTGTAGGTAGAATTCATTGAATTACTTCACTCCGTACAATGAGAACTGAGTCTAGTCTCCATCACGAAAAATGTTCATCAATGTCTTCTCTCTAAGATACTAAAATTTCATAATTTTTGAAGTGATTTACTATATTTTTTATGCTAATATTTTCAATTGCGCAATTCTGTTCATTTTCTGCTTTGGTCCGATTTTGTGAATATCAATGGGAGGTTGATTGAATGCTATTGGTGACCTTTTAGTGATCATGTTGGCACTTTATAAATTGTTCATTGGTGCATCTTCCTTTAAAGAAATGTGGCGCCATTCCTTGTGATAGCTAGTGTCCATGTGGGTCACGTGTGCTAAATGAGCTGTACTCATGTGTTACGTGTGCCACTGTGTTAACACTTAAATTTAGATTATTCATCACATATATATATTAAGCATTTCATTTTGATCTTTGAAATGAATTTTTAAATTTTGAAGCCATTTTTCAGTTGAACAGTTTTGGAAAATCGTCATTTGTTGAGTGAATATATGCTACAATTGTGGGAAATATTTGCTGAATAAAAAAATCATTTTTCGATTGAGTAGTTTTGGAAAATCGCCATTTGTTGAGTGAATATATGCTTCAATCAAGGAGAATATTTGTTGAATGACAAGTCTTTTTTTTTCCTCTATAAATAGAGGCCAGAGGTGAGACGATTGAAGGGGGGACGGAGAGGCTAAAAAAATCGTAAAGGAGAGAAAAGGGTCAAAAGGTGAGAAAAGTTTGAGAGAGGAAAAGCTGAAAAAGTGAGGGGGGACGTGAGAAAGGAGAAGGGCTGAAGGAGTTGGTAAAGGGGGAGTGAAATTGAAGAATCTGGGAAAGGTAAAAAAAAGAGAGACGAGAGTTTCGTCCCCATTATGGGACTAAGTGGCCGCTTGCAAAGAAAAGAAATGAGGAAAAATAGAAGGGGAGGGCCTTTCACAGAGTCTTGACACATACACATAATTCGTCTCCTTCATCAGAGCGGGGGAATGTAAATCGGTAGAAGCAGAAAAAGAAAAAGATCAGTAGAGAAAATGTGTCCGAGGGAGAGAGTTTCGTTCGTGGGTCAAAAAGAATAGAGAAAAGCTGCCGCACCAGCAAGCCAGCCGAGTCGCACCCTTCTTCGGTGAAGTTGTCCCGCAAGCATCCAGACCATCCACGCTTCTCCTTCGTTGCAACACGGCCGCGGACCTTGACCTCACCAGTCCAGCTTGTCACTAGTTCCGGCATTTATGTTGGGCCACAATCTCTAGGGACCATCACAATATCACTAGCGTCACCGGCGACCAGCAATCCCATCCTGATGTTTCCTCCAAAGCTGTTGACTCTGCCCTGTCCAGTTGACGAGGTGTGTTGATTTTTCTTTGCATGTTCAGGTTCTTGGTGCATTGGCTTGACTCAAGGTGTTAGAATCGCTGCTAGATCACCAACTTTCGATTGCCGATCACTTGCCAAGCGCTACTGTGGTCTCGGTCGTACTTCCTCACTGGTTCGCAAGCCTCGCTGCTGCCACCGTCCTTGTGGAAGCAGTGAGCCAAACTAGACGAATTCTCACGCTACTATTGGGATCTTTGGCATCGTTTTTTGTTAGTCGCAGTCTCCAAAGATAAATCTCTATTAAATCAGGTTGTTTTCTTTAACTAAAATTAATTTAGTCATTTTCTTATTTAGTTTTACAATTATTTGATTCTTATTGCGGTCGGTGATTTGTTAGGTGTTATCCAATTAGGAAGATTGTCGTGTCGAGGATCATAACAATAAAAAATATTGATCCGAGAGACGTCAGATTAGATTTTTTATTATTGTGATCTTCCGTATTGGGTCATGATGTATTGCATGATCATGTGGTTATGTTTGTTGCTTGTGTTGATTTTGCATTAGCTAATTTTCTCGATAATAAAAAATACAAATACAAAAAAATTCACATTGCATCGCATGGTAATTTGATTGCATGATAGTGTGGTAGCTATGTTACATCTTAGATTTACACAATATTTTTAGATGAAATTTTCTAGTTAGACTTAGCTTAGTTTCGGATTTTGATTTTAAAAATAAAAAAATGAAAAAAAATCATGCATATGCATATGGCAAAATACATCATCCATCCCATATCATATAGCACATGCAACACGTCATTAGAGCTAGGACATTTGAATTGAATATCATATGTCGTTAGAGTAAGAATCATGCACTTTAAATCTAGATTAAAGTCGTACATAATTAATTTTACAAAAAAAAATTCAAAAAAATTAGATGTCATCCCATTTAGAATTTATGTTTAGGGCATGCATTTTTAGTTATAGCTTGTTTTACTTTAGGTTGATCATGAGTTCTATGTTTATTCTCCTGGACCTGCTGAATATTATTGATTGTGATACGCATGACCACTCATTTTCATGTTAGTGGCCTAGGTTAAAATTAACCAAGACTGCTTGCAAAAAAAAATCTTTTTGAAACTTAAAGAGAAATGGTATTGAAAGGGTGCTAGTTCAACTTAGCGTAACCATGTCCCTAAACCTATTGAATCTCTGATTCGCAGAAGTAAAGTATTCTCCCATACTTTATTTGGGTTTCTAATCAACCCTAATTGATTAGTGGTGGTTCCTAATTGAATAAAATTGCATTAATGTTAAATTTTGAGTACCAAGTTGCGGTTGGTAGGGCTTGGGAGAGTCCGCACTAAGTTTTCGGACTTAGTAATACATTAGTCTTCTTTTAGTGATTCACCTTTGGGAAGGTCACGACACACTGCTTGAGAATTGGCTTTTGGAGTGATTAAAGAGTCTGTGGAGGTTGAGTATGCTGGTGCGATGTGATTAATACAATGTGAACGTGTTAATTGTGTGAATGCTGTGTGATACTGATGATGCCTTGGGGAGTGGGATGCTCATGCTGTGCGATCATAGATATCTCAGCTATGTGATACTAAGATATCTTGGAGTGAGATGCCCATGGTAAGGTGTTTCCGTGGAAGTCCGATTGGGGACTGGAAATGACTCGAGCAAATCAGTTGGTGACCGATGTAAATCCGACCCGAGAGGGATTATGTGATCACATAAAATTTAAATATACAAGGCACATGAATTTGCGTGCGAGCTGCATGGTGCACACATGATTGATGTGTATGGTAAAAGCGGTTGCTTGTTCTATTTGGCTCAAATTGCTTGAAAGTGACATGCTTGTGATAAACATGTGTTAAGTGAATTAGTACTATTTCGTTCTGTTAATGCATGTTGCTTGATATGACTATTATTCTTGGATTGTGCTTTTCTACTAGAAGCAAGTAGATTGCACAGCTTAGAGCCTAATTGTTTCTTTTACTGGGCATTTCTCGCTCCTCTATATTTTTCAAATCATTGGAATGGACATCCCCCCGGTCGCACGTTATGGAGCCCTTGCTTGCTTGGATGTCACTTTCTATGGTGTGTATGAGTCGGACACTAACGTGAAGTTTATGCATTATAGGGCCATGTTTTGGATAGACGATGGGCGCCTCGAGTGGCTTCCGATGCGGTTTGTCTCGTGGTTCCTTAACCACGAAGGGGACCTCTTTAGACCGCTTCGTTTTGAGGAGGGACCTGGCCCGGAGGCGGCTGGCGCTTAGCTATGGTAGTTGAGATTAGAGGGAATTTTTTGGCATGTTGGGTTAGATGACGAGTAGAGGAAATAAGCAGCCTTTTGGCCACTTCCCAGTTGGTTTTGATGCATGCCTTTTGTCTTCCGTCATGTAAATATTTCCCCTGTGCATGCCGGTATATATGTAAATTCCCCTTGTAAGTGCAATCTATGAACGTTATGGAATGAATTATGTTAGTGTGGTGTCCATCTTGCGGTGATCGTGGCACTCTTGCATGTGATATTCATGCTATAAATGTGAACTGAAATAGGGGTAGGCCACTTTCCAATTAAGAACCGCCCACACAGACCCCTGCTAATATCTTCTTATTAGTCTTCCATACACGTGTAATAAGTGACGTTTCTACGGCATCACAAGAGCTAGCTTGGTTAAATTACTTTGCAATTCGAAGAAGCTTTGAAGTAGGGATTTTTAGTGTGGGGCACGACACTTGAGATTGTCTTCACTTTTTTTAGGGCAATCTAGTCTCTTCATGAACAATGCCATGCCCCTTGCCTTCGTATAATCATATATCATATGCTTAACTTAATGATTGTATCTACAAATTAATCATTGAAGTATAAATAGTATATGATATCATTAATAACACATATGGAGCATCATTAATCGCGATCGACTATTAAAGTGGTGATTATTATGTTCTCTCTTAGTCTAATTATAGGCATTTTTTAGGAACTTTAATGCTATTAGCTGCTTATTAGTTATAGCATCTGTTATTTATGAAATCAATCAGTGTAATAATAAGTCTTGCATTACTTAAACTAGTCAACATATAGCGTTGTGGAATTGCTGCTCGTTGGAACGGAGATGGACATTAACATGTCAATTTTTCAAGATTGAGAAGAAGTTTTTATTAGTCGAGTTCATAAGTGCACTTTGAAACTTACAGCACCTAATGAGTGCGGTCAACTCCATATTTGTCGGTATCCCAAAAGCGAAAGCGGCTTAGAAGATTCAAAATAAAATAGTAAGTTATTACTTTTCACAGTGAAGTTAATTGCAACAGGATATGCTGTACCGACCATGAGGCCAAGAGACATAAAAGAAAAAGACAAATCGACTTTTGCCCGTGCATGTTTGATGTTCGTGGCCATTTGGGCTGGTATAAAAAAAGTATCCAGTTCATAAAGTAGCTTAAAGAATCTCTTGCTGATGATCACAATCCCACATCTAATTTTCATCACAATTAATCACAACAAAAACTCGATTCTCCTATATGAATAACTCGTGGGTCTTGACTCCCACCAACTATATATTTTGGTCTTCAAAGGAAGCTTACTAATGCAGATTCAAAGCTCATCTTCTAAGCAATAATCAGTAGTAACCCATTTGTCTTGACGAGTTCATAAAACAGTGAGAAAGAAATCGATCAAGTTTTTCCTTAAGTCAACATAATTTGGTTGAGTTTAAATGAATGCATAAGGCTAGACTGAGAGAATGGTTTAATTGGTCATTGGATGAGTTCAAGTGACTAATAACTAATAGACTAATAACTAATAAGAATGCAAGTGCATGAACATTTTATCGTCCTTCTAGCTAAAAGATGAACAAAAGACTAATAAGCATGCAAGTGCGTGAAATATATTGTTCTGCTTCCTTCCCAGAATAACGCATGAAGAAGGGTGGCGAAAGATGGGTACATAAGATAAGAATAAATTTCGTCACAATGTTATAGCAGACTCAGTCAAATCCCAGTGAACTGTTTGCTACCTAGAGCTCAACATGAGGAAGAGCATACAAAAGTTCAGGCTGCATATGGGCTATCAAATCCGTGACAACGGCTTGCCAAGTCCTTTAAACTAATGAAAATTTTCGGACATATTAAAGGGTTGTCTGAATACTTATGGAGGAAGTATAACAAAGGCAGTTTTCAAGCTTATAGAGCAAAGACTTAATGCACCCCTAAAAACAGAGAAATCAGTCTTTTCTGAGTTCTTGAGCTTGTTCTTCTTCGGTAACCTCTGCACTAGGGGTGTCAAATGGGTGGGTCGGGTTGAAAATGGTCTGACCCATATTGACCCATTTAACCCGTTTTAACCCATTTTCATGTAATGTAAATTTGATGACCCATACCCGACCCGACCCATACCCGACCCATATTACCAACATATATTAATATTTAACTTAATTTAAGAAAATTTACTCCCACTTATTTAGTTCATTTTAAACTTTTCACATATAAATTATTTGAATAAAAATTTCACATTAAATTTATAAAGTAAATTAAATAAAAAAATATTAGTAAATAAAAAAATGTGGATACCTCTAAATTGAAATAGTTTTTGGATATGGCAAGATCGGCAATAGCAAGCTCGGGATCGGCGATGGTGACAGCGGCGTGATGGCGAGATCGGCAACAGAAGTCGAGAATACTTAGAAGAGAGGGATGGAAGGAGAGAGATGATAGGTCTACCTAATAACTCACCCAACCCATATTTAACTCATATTTAACTTTCACTTGACCCATATTTAACCTTCACTTGACCCATATTTGACTCATATTTAACTTTCACTTGATCCATATTTGACCCATTTAACTAAAAGTGAGTCATAATATGGGTTTATGACCCATATTGACACCTCTATTCTGCACTGGGACCAGTGACTCCGCTTCGATCTAAAGCAGCAACACTGGCTTGATATTCTCCTACAATCGATGCATCATCATCTGCTGCAAGGTCCCACAATCTAGCCAACTTAAAAGCAGCAGCAACTATAGACATCATGATGCACCAAAAAAACAAGAACCAGCTACTAATTGTCCATGTAAGACTTGCAAAGTAAAAGTAAACTAGAGTTAATAGAAAATGCAAGAAGCTGCATACTAAATTTAAGCTTTTCTACATAACATTGCTCAAATTGTCCCAGAACTGTTGCCGCAGGATTTATGCAAGTAGGAGGTGTTAAGTCTGTTACATAAGGCACACTACTACTACTGATAGGGCTGGAAGGATCAAGTACTTCTTTTTGCATATAAGCAATTAACCTGACTTTAATGATGTCTTCATTGGCAACCTTGTATGAACATCTTCTGGACTCCTCTGAGGGGAGAGGCCCATAGAACTGGCAACATAAGTTTCCAGGATCTTTGTCTTAAACTCTCGAAATCTAAAGAAGGACATGAACTTCTTAGAGGCTCAGTCTCAGGCAAATCATTTGCACATCTTGAACTATCATCCTTCCTCATGGTCCGCTGCCTTGAATCAAGTGTAACTGCTAGGGTGTGAACTGTTTTAGACAACTTCTCATGGAGTCCACTCATATCATGTTTGTCATCACTTAGGGCTCTTCAAGATGAATTCTTTTGTATGAGTTTAAAAGGAATGTCACCTTTACTAATTCGTATGTCTTAGTAACAAAAGTCTACTATCAGCAGATGACTATAGTAAGATATTAGTTAATGAAGATAAAAAAAGTGTTACTATCTCAATAAAGTTAAAGAAGGTTAATTACAATTTACTACAGTACTGCCTCTGCTCAACATGGAATTATCTCCTCGATGTCTACAAAATGTCAACAAGCATACAACTTCATTAGGCACAAACCAACGGTGAAGATAATGGCCTTTGGAATTGGAAAGGTTGCAAAATTGACAGCAG
>CM026415.1:12898454-12931364 GCA_014858505.1 Corymbia citriodora subsp. variegata
AGATTTTTCGAGTGCTTGGCAACCACGGTATTCTCGTCATGGACTTGAATTGCAGTCTCAGCATATGTTCGCTTGGTTCAACTAACGGTACATGGTCACGAGGCAGTTGCAAAGCTTGTGAATGTATTAGAAATATGTGAAGATAGTAAGCCTACTTTAACATTTTTCACTTGTCCAATGAGATCGATGATGCATAGAATAAAAGAATTTCGATCTAAGATAAATTCATATCAATCAATTCAGATTGGCCTTGTTGATCACCAGTTTGGTTAAGACCATCCCTAGCTCTTCCATTTGACAGTGGGGCCGAACCACAAAAGCTGGTGAAGACCTAAAAAGAAGAGGATGTTGCTATCGTTGGTTCTTTAACTTCTACTCGAAAATTAAAATTGTCCGTCTGCAGTTTTTTCTTTTCGAAAGTCGAAAGAGGTTCTTTTTTTGGGGCAATGGTGTAGGGAGAACGGTGATTTACACATTCTAATGGCACTTTTTTAGCCCATTCTAATGCATGTAAAGTGAACTCCCCAAAATTTAAATAATTTGAAAAGTGAAAAAGGTGGAATAAAAATTATGTAATTCGAAGTGTTGTCAAGTAGCACTCCTCTGTGACAAAAGATAAATAAAATAGAAATAGTGTACCTTGCCTATATGGCCATGCAAAATTTAAACTTTTAATTTGTCTAATCCAATCATTAAATTTATATGGTTTTCGTCATTAGATCTTTTCAACTCTAGCTCATGTGCTCAATAAAGTGGGAAAGAGCCTGACACGAAAAAGATATCATGCCATCGTGAACCATCAATTGATCAAAGGTCACAACTAGACCACAAGCAACGAAATTTTTCAATACAATCTTCATGCCCAATCTTTCCATGTCAGACTTTTGCGCGCTTCAATGGACATATCAATTCCGATGAAATTAATACTCGTAAGAAGTAAGTGTATTTCCCTTATTAAAGTTGATAGCATCATGTGGACGGATGATTGCTTGGTCTAAAAGCTTAATTATAGGGTGCCCGTCATGGATAAAGCTAGACGAACATAGTTCATGAGCAATCATCACGACTCCAACCTTTGAAACAATTACAATCGCGCCTAATTCCAACTCAACTAGAGCCACAGAATATCGAAAAATCCCTAAATCACTATTGACTACAAAATCGGCACCAAACAACTTCCCTGCAAAATCTTTATCAGAGAGAGCTCTCACATCCAAGCTTCTTCCCATTTTGTCATTTAAAAAAAAACAAAACAAATAAAAGATGTGCTTCGATTACGAGATAGCCAAAGTTTAATTATCCTTTGAGTCGATCCATTGTTTCGGCACCTAACCCGTCACATAAGAGGAAAATATGCCGAATTTTGTGTTTACCCAATCAAAATGTAAATGTTCAATTTGGTGCACTAGTACCTCTAAGACCCTATTTCCTACATGTTGGAACAATTTACAATAATCCGAACACCTAGTATAATGGGTATATTAGGTCATGTAACTAATCATGCCAAGACATGAAAAGATTTCGACAAGTTTAAAAGTTATAATTTTATTGTTATTGTGAGATTTTATGGGATCACTGTCCTAATATCGTATGAGGTTTCATGAGGTCATTGTCAATTGTTTTAAGAGCTTAAACTGTTAAACGAAGACATATCTTAATATTTAAATATTCTAATAGTAATGAAGATTATAAAAAGCTCACTAGCGTTGTAGGAATTATTTATTATCGATTAGAAACCTCTCTTTGCTGAAAAATGAGATTTGACTTGCAAAATGGAGCATTGTCATCATGCAATACCTTGTTGCGAGGCATCGACAAAATGTATTTTTTTAGCTCATTTACAAGTACCAACAAGAAAATGTAATTAAAGCATTTTTAAGATAGTCAAATTCGTCAATTGTGAAATAGACGAGTTATTAGTGCCGTGACAATGGGGCACTGTACACACGGCAAGGCATAGGGTGTACTAGACGTTTCAAGAACATTTTAACTGTTGGCGTATTCACCTTTTACTAAGTAACTAGATACAAAAATACTTTAATGCTTAAGAGAGTGACTAATTTTTCATAATGTGCATCGCGAGTTTATTAGTATTCAAAAAATTATTGATTAAAAATGCTTAATAAGACGAAAATGAACCTATTTTTATAGATCAGAGACCATGATGGGGGAGGATAAAGGAAGGCGAGGGACAACTGGCCCTCAAAGCAAAGCCCCAACTCGAGGAGACAAATCGCGGCTGAAAAGCACTGGATCCCCACTTTTTCCTTAATTTTCCGACGGACTACATTTTCTTTTACGCAATTGTATTTGATCTCGAGAATTTTTATGAATATGTGAAGATATTTAGCTTATTTTACATATTTCACTTGGCCAACGAGATGGATGATGCTTTTATGAAACGAATTTGGATTTTAGATAAGTTCATATCAAGTTGATTAAGCTCGGCCTTGTTGGTTACCCATTCAATTTGGACAAAGGAAATAGAGAGTTGAATCCCTACCTCTATGGTTTGAGGATGGGGCTGGAAAAAAAAAAAGACGTCAACCCGTTGGTGCTTCAACTCGAAAATTAATGTCTTCTCTCTTGATTTTTTTTTAGTTTCAAAAATAGATGGAGGATTTTGTTATTCGAGCAAAACAAGAGGCAGCAATCGTATTTTACATGTTCTAATGGCGCTTTTTCACCCCATTTTGATGTGTGTAAAGTAAAATCATTAAAAATTTACACGATTTGAATGATGGAAAAAGTGGAATTGAGACAATGTAATTAGATGTGTTGTCATGTAACACATCTCGATGACATAACAAAATAAATAGAGATAGTGTACCTTTCTTATATGGGCCATACAGAGTACTTGGACCTTTAATTTTTCTAATTAAGTTGTCAAATTTGTATGGCTTTTCCAATTAAATCTTTCCGACTCTAAGTTTGGTTACTTAGAGCTCTTGCGTTCAATGAAGTGGGCAAGAGTCCAACATGAAAAACATCTTTGGCCGTTAGAACTATCAATTGATCAAAGATTATAACTAGACCACGAGCAACAAAAATTTTCAACACGATACCAGCCTTCCACGCTAGACTCTTGCCACCATCGGTGGACATATCGGCTCCGGAAAAATTAATACTTATAAGAAGTTATTGTGTTTACCCTATTAAAGTCAACAGCATCTTGTAGAAGGATGAGTTTTTTGAACTAAAAGCATCGCACAACCATCAAACACAATGCTTAATCATCGAGCCCCAGTCATGGAAAAAGCTACGTGGACATTCATCGCGTCTTGAGCCTTTTCAATAATAAGGCTCACGCCTAAGTCCCTGCATCATGATTGACAACCAATTGGCGCCAGCACCTTCCCTCTGGAAAATTTTATCAAAGAGAGGTCTCATATCGCGGTTTCTCCCCATTTTATCAATAATAGAAGGCAAAGCAAGTATAAGATGTACGTTGATGATGAGATAGCCCGCTTTACGTAAATTCCCGATCTATAAAATGCCTCTATTAACTTGATTGTTTTTCGAGTTGATCCGTGTTTTGGCACCTTTTCTATCACGTATGAGGAAAGTATGCCGAATTTTGTGTTTACATAATCAAAACGTAAATGCTCAATTTGGTGCCCCGACACCATTTAAAACATTATTATATACACTTTTAAATAATTTACACGAATCCAACGAATATGATTTGACTTGCAAAAGGAAGCACTCTCATTACATAATACTTTCTCGTGAGGCATCAACAAAGCATATTATTTTTAGCTCATTTACAAATACTGAAAAAAAACTACAATCAAAGAATGTGAAATAGTCAAATTCGTTGATTGTCGAGTAGAGTTAGAGTGCCGTGACATGAGGTGTTGTATGTCTAGCAAGATATCGCGTGCACAAGACGTTTCAAGAAGATTTTTCCATGGAAATTTCTATGGCACTAAGAATTTTCCACACGCAAGAAACCACCACCATAGAAATTCTGTGGCCAATTTTCCACACACAATAGACCGCCATCATGGAAATTCTGTGTCCCAATAATGCCATGTTAAGAAGACTTTGACTTTGAACTTTTAGAGAAATACCCGTGTTGATCACTTCACGATACAAAAAGGGCTTTATCGCAAGTGGAAGCACCTTCCCTATCAATAAACTCACTCGCAAGCTGAATTGCAAAATGGAAAGGTATCAGTTCCTCCGCCTCCTTTGTTTCCACTTGTTCTTCCATTCCTCCCTGCGCTTTCCTTCGCCCCTTTGCCCTCTTGACCAACGCAATGTCTTGCTCCATTTTGAAAATTCCTTCGTACTTGATAGCATGACATCGGACTCTTGTGATCGGAATGGCCATGTCGTGTCTTATCCAAAGACAAGCATCTTTCCCATCACTTACTGGAAAAATGTGCCAATCTTTTATTTACATAACCAAAAAGTAAATGTTTAATTTAGTGCCCAGACATCCTCTGAGACCTTGAACATAGATGTTAAAAAAAATTATGATAATCCAACCACCTAATAAAATGAGAATATCAAGGGTGGGTTTGGTTCAACTTTAGAAATGTAATTAGGGTGCAATGTAAATGCTAAAAGTCAAAACCCTTTGCGAAATGCAAATTGCATTTGTTAAAAATTCATTTGCAAATGACTTTGGATAAAGTATTATTTGGTAAAAAAAATTTCTCAAAGAGTTTTTACTATATTTTTTCTATTTTTTTATCAAAAAGAAATCAAACATTTTGCCGGCAAGCTAGATCTAGCGCTAGCGGCCGAGGTCGTATGACCTCGGGCGACCCTAGGCGACAAGGCTTGAGGTTGAGCAACCCCAAGTGACTATCGCTCGGGCGGTCGCACAATCTTGTCGGTCGCCCTAGCGAAGAAGATGAACAATAACAGCAAGGGACAAATCAGAAGACTCAAGAATTGGTGAGTATAGCTTTGGAAAGAAAAATTATTCAACCCTAGTTTCAACAGTCCACAAATGTTACTTGAAAAACTTGCCAAATGCCCCAGAATTTCCATAAAGGACTTTAGAGGCCAAAAGCCCATTTAAAAAACTAAACCAAACGCACCATAAGTCATGCAAGGAATTAGTCATGGGAAGAAGTGAAAAGATTTCGACAAGATTGAAAGTGATATTTTGTCAAAATGAAGTTCTAGAAGCTTAAGAGATTTGTCATAGAGAATTATTAATTATCGATAGCCAAGTTACGAATTTTTATTTGTTTTTAATGGATGAATCCAAGTTACAACCACCCTGACTCTCCACTAGCAAATGAAGAATAACGAATATGGTTTTGTTCTTTAACTCATTTATAAATATCAACAAAAATTGTGATCCAAGAATATAGAAAACTCAAATTCGTAAGTTGTCAAATACAGTTGTTGGCGCCTTGACATGGAATTTGTACATGTGACACGACACCGCACACAAGGGGACGTTTCAAGAAGACTTTTCCTTGAAAATTCTATGACACTAAAAGGTTTTTTTCACACCCAATTAAGTTTACTCGGCCAAAATGTCGTTTTTCACAGATAATAAAAAAACCTAATATGTAACCCCAGTAATGTCATTTCATGAAGTCTTTGATTTCTACTAGACCGCATCTTTTATTTCCCTTTTCTCGTGATTGGAGCAGTAAAATACATGACAAGCATTTCTTTTAAATTAATCGTCGCAAGTAACGGAGAGATTAATATCCAAGAAGAGTTTTCCATTGAAAATTCTATGGCACTAATAATTTTCCACACTCAACTGACCCCACCAAGGCACTTTCCCATGGAAATTCCGTGATCCCAATTATTTCATTTTAAGAAGACTTTGACTTTGACCTTTGAGAGAAGGCTCGCGTGATCACTTCACACTATAGAAGGGCTATATAAGTGGAAGCACCTTGCTCCACCACCAATAAACTCGCTTACATGCTAAATTGCAAAATGAGGTGGCATCAGATCCTCCCTCTCCTCTGTTTCAACTTTCTCTTACATTCCTCCCTTCGATTTGCTTCGTCCCTTTGCCCTCCTGACCAACGCAATGCCTTGCTACATTTTAAGAATTCCTTCGTGCTTGATAGGGAGGCATCGGACTCATGTGACTGGGATGACCATGTCATATCTTATCCAAAGACAAACTCATGGAACAAGAGTGTGGGTTGTTGCTCATGGGATGGTGTCACTTGTGATGGTGTCACCGGTAACGTCATCGGTCTCAATCTAACTTGCAGTTGGCTTCATGGCACTCTCCATTCCAATAGCTCCCTCTTTCTCCTTCACCATCTTCAGAGCCTCAACCTTTTCGGTAATAACTTTGTTGGCTCTCATATTTCATCTAATTTGAGTGCATTTGCAGAATTGACTCATCTGAATCTCTCTTATTCACACTTTCTGGGTTCCGTTCCCAGCAAAATCTCTCACCTCTCCAAGTTGCTGTTACTTGATCTCTCTCACAATTATTTTTACGACACATACTCATTTACTTTGCTTGAGTTGAAAAACTCAATCTTCACAATGCTTGTTCAAAATCTAACAACATTGAGAACGCTTGCTCTTCATGAAGTAAACATGTCCCTGGTTTCACCAAAGTCCTTTGCGAATTTGTCTTCTTCTTTGACATATCTAAGCGTTGATTCTTGTTCCTTACGAGGGATATTTCCAGATAATGTTTTTCAATTGCCGAGCCTTACTACTCTCGATATAAGTTACAATCCTAACATGTCCGGGATTCTCCCCAAATCCAATTGGACCAGTCCTCTCAAGTCTTTGTCTCTTTGGTATACAAACTTTTCGGGAGAAATACCCGATTCAATTGGTACCTTGAAGAGTTTAACATATTTAGATCTTACAGAGTGCAAATTCACGGGACATGTCCCATCATCAATGGCAGATCTCAAGCAACTCCAAAATCTATATATTGCCTGGAATAGTGTCAAGGTTGTAGAGTTTGAAATCTTTGCAAAGCTAAAAAATCTCCGAGTGCTTTATGTTTCTCAAGAACTAAATCTAACCTTTAGTACACTAAAATATACATTCCCGAAGCTTGAAGAGTTGTTGTTGCCTTTTTGCAACTTGACCAAATTTCCCTATTTCTTGCATTCATTGAAAAGATTAAGAGTCTTAGACCTCTCTTTAAATAGGATTAGTGGGGAGATTCCGATATGGTTTTGGGGAATAAGTCATGATACATTGGAAACGTTAGTTCTTTCTAGCAACCTTTTGGAGGGAGCCATGCAACTATTTCATTGGAAGAAACTGTCACATATTTACCTTGGGAACAACTCATTCCAAGGACCACTCCCCATCCTTCCTCTTTCAACTTTTACATTTAGTGCCTTCGACAATCATTTCACTGGTGAGGTCCCCTCTTTGATTTGCCAATTTAGTTCACTCCAAGTTTTATTATTGTCTAACAACAATCTCTCTGGGAATATGCCATCATGTTTTGGTAATATAACTAATCTCACGTATCTTGACTTGAGCAGCAATAAATTACAAGGAGCATTACCCCGCTCCCTGGTCAAATGTGTGAACTTATCGACGCTTGTTCTCAGTCACAACGAGTTTAGTGATATCTTCCCACTTTGGCTAGAAGCAAAGCAATTGTCTTACCTTGATTTGCGATCGAACAAATTTCTTGGAAGTATCAACCTCACTGCCTCTAGACTCGCCTTCCCTGATCTTCAAGCTTTACTTATTTCCAACAACAATTTCACTGGATGGTGGCCCACAAATGCTTTCTCAAACACCTCATTGGTTATTATAGATTTGTCCAACAATAAGTTTGGAGGGCCAATTCCACTTCCATCTCCTGTCACATTTTATTATGCTGTTTCAAGTAATAAGATAACAGGAAGAATCCCTTCATTGATATGCAATTTCACCAAGCTTGAGTTCATTGACTTGTCCAACAACAGCTTAACAGGTAGTTTACCTCGGTGCTTAACAAATTTTAGCATTGTTCTGTCAGTTTTGAACTTGCGAATGAATTACCTTGAGGGCACAATTCCTCAATCGTTTTCTTCCAGAAGTAGCTTGACGACTCTTGACTTGAGTCGAAATCGTTTTGAAGGCACGTTGCCCCGATCGCTTGTCAAATGTAGATATCTGGAAGTTCTGGATCTCAGTCACAATCAGATAGAAGATACATTTCCAAGATGGTTGGGAACATTTCCACAACTAAAAGTTCTTGTTTTATGGTCCAACAATTTGAAGGGTCCTTTAGATATTCCTAGGGGAGCTAGCCTCTTTCCCAAGTTACACATTTTGGACCTCTCCAACAATAGCTTTAGTGGTCCTTTGCCAACCAACTTGATAATGAACCTTAAAGGCATGATGAATGGCAAAAATGGGCAAGATGAATCATTGTATATGACAAGATTTTTCGAACAAGAGACATACGAAAATTCGGTGGCCGTGATGATGAAAGGGTTAGAGGTTCAGCTAGTGAAAATCTTGACCTTCTTGACAATTATTGACTTGTCATGCAACTCTTTCCAAGGGAATATCCCCGAAGTTATCGGACACCTTCACTCTCTTGTAGGGCTCAACATTTCTCGTAACCATTTGACAGGTTCCATCCCACCAACTTTAGGGAGCTTGACTAATCTCGGATGGTTGGATCTTTCTTCAAACAAGCTTAGTGGGGTGATCCCTAGAGAATTGGGAGAATTGGCATCCCTTGGGTACTTAGACCTCTCAAAGAACCAACTTACCGGTCGAATTCCACAAGATAAGCAATTGAGCACATTTTCGAGCGACTCATTTAGTGGGAATCTAGGCTTATGTGGAACTCCATTGCCAAAAGCATGCCCTAGCGATGCTCAGTCTCCTCCACCATCATCCTCATCAACTTTCAACGAAGAAGGGCATGAGAGTTGGTTCAAACAGAAAACAACGTGGATGGGTTATGCATCGGGAATTGTAACTGGGATTTCGATGGCATACATTGCATTTGAAACGGGAAGGCCCAAATGGCTCATGCAAGGAGTGAGAATGCTAGAGAGAAGAGCAGCTGAGTGGACAGAGAAGCCAAAGGGGAAGGCCATCAAGCATTACGGACAATGAAATTGTTTGAGGAGTTGTCTCTATAAACTAGCATTGTAAATTCAGTTAATAAAGATATCACTGTGACCACTTGAAATGTCATTTCCCTTATGAAGGCTTGTTTCTAATGTCTTTTCTCCATACTTCTTGGTGTAATTGTCTATCATTTGAATTGAGAAGATGACTAATATGGTCTGTCAAGCACACGACCAAAAGAAAAGAAGAAGCAAAAAACAGGCAAAAAAAATGGAAGCAAGTGCCATTAACCTTTACAGAAGCCTCTTCCATCTTCCATGTGCGTAACTTAGTATGTCCGTGAAGAATTAGAAGTGAAGACTAACTTTCACTCATTCAGTCAAAGTCGTTAATTGATTAATATGCCGTAGAATTATGTGTTTTTTTCTATTTGAAAGGGTAAATCTTTGGGTGGGACGTACGTAATGTTATGTTTCATTAAATCAACTTGAGACATTTGTATGAGTGGTGGGTCTCGTCAACATATGAAGTTATATAAATAGTGGGAGGCCAGCAGATTTCACCGATCTCCATAGCGTAAGATTTTGCTAAACCTCGGTCTTCAAAACAATTGACTTGCGGAAACATCTCCGGCCATGCTCTTTATGAGTGTAACTCATTTACCACGAATTTTCTTTCTCCTCATGCCTTCTTTGAACATAGGCCTCTTTCTGAGCCCAGTCCACGGGCAAGTTGGGCCTTCCACCTAGTTCGTTGTTCACTCTATGGCATCATTTCGCTTTCGGGGTTTTTTCTTTATTTTATGGTAGGACCATTTTTTTTTCTTCTTTTTTTTTCCTTCTTTTTAATTTGGAAAGTCTCTTATTTTGCTCACATCTTTTGTCTTAGTATAGAGCATCTTAGTACATATGCCGTGTAGAAATTTCTCTTGCAAAATTTCATTTTGGGTTCATAGTCTTGACATGTGTGTTCAATCCGATTGAGTGATATGGAATCAGCTTAGCTTATATTTCAAGGCTCAATGTTCACACCATGATTTTTGCATACCAAAATTTAAAATAATGAAGAGAACCAAATTTATGATTAACAGGAACTACTCCCACCCAAGAACTTTCCAAGCAATCCCCCTTTCGAAAATACTGTCCTGTTTTAACGGAGAGATTAATTTTTATGATGTGTATCGCAAGTGAATTGGTAATCACAAAATTATTTATTAAATTTGCTTAAATAAATATAAACGAATACGAACCCTTTTTTTGGGTAGTGATCGGAGACGAATACAATGATGGAGAGGATAAGGAAGGCGGGAGGAGAGTAGGGTGGTGGTGGTGCTGGGCCCGGTAGATAGCGGGGAGGAAACAGCTGGCCCCCCTTAAAGGGCAAAGAAAAACCCACCACCACTCTCGATGCGACAAATCATGGCCGAAATGCACTGCTGTCGATCCACCCTTCTCTTCCCCCCCCNCCTTTTTTTTCCCATATTGGAAATCGTTTCCCTTTTTTTTTTTTATCTTTTTTCAATTGCCGGAGAAATAAAGAAATAAAAAGATCTGACCGACCCTGACCCGAACCTCCCCAACGCTGCTTCTTGTTGCGTGCTGTGCACACCTTATCGTCCCCGCGGTTCTCCCATCAAAAGCCGAGAAAAAAGAAGAAGAAAAAAGAAAGAGAAAGAGAGAGAAAGGAAGGGGGGGGTGAGAGGTTCATGAATTCGCAGGAATTAGGCCTAGGGTTTTTTTAAGGGCGCCGCGATGCTCAAGAAAGAAACTACTGGTGTTCGACCTGCCAACTCCCGACGCCGTGGCCAAGTCATGATGGCTTTTATCTGAGTTTCGTTTTTCGGGGAATTCTGTTAAGCTTTTGTTACATGCTGGCTGGGACGGGGATGAGGATGGCACGTCACGTCCCTCTCTCGTCCATATTTCACTCCATTTGTGATGCCCTTTCTTTTACACCACCACCGTCACTATTTGTCTCATGGATTTACTTGGAATGAGTCCATATATTCAACAGCTAAAGATAAGTTTGTATTGATCGGCTTAAGGTCCACCTAATTAGCTACTGACCCATTTGAAGGGTGGAGCCAGACAGCAAAAGCTAGCATTGGCCAAAAATAAATAAATGGATAAATGGATAATGTCCCAATTGATCATTATTATTCACTCAAGAATCAAAATTCATTCTTCTACCATTTTTTCCTTCTTTTCACAAATCGTTGCTCTACTTTTCAAAAAAAACATCAAGCATTCCTTGGGTTATACTTTTTCTTTTGAAAGTTATTTTTGCCGACATAGACCGTCAAAGTGGACACAATTATACATGTCACGCTAGAACTTACTCAATTTATATAGCACATCAAATTGACGCCACATCAAACAATATAAAAAAAAACATATAAATTGAGAGAGAAATGGGAGTCCATTGCAACAACCATAGTTGCCGACTCAAACTCCAAGCTCACGGCCATTAGAGCCATTCATGCCCAAGCTAGTGGATACCATGTTCAGTCAAGCTCATGACCATGGCCACTTGATTTGAGCTAGCAGCAGTCATGCCAATGCCAATTTGAACTTTGAACTCAATGCGGTCATGGTTGCAAGATCTTGTTGAGTTGTGAAATTCGAGGCCATGGCCACTTGGTGGTCATGAGGGGTTACAAATCTTAGTTTTTACATTGTGTGGTTGTTAAATTTTGTAAGTTTTTGATTTAGAAGGGTTTAGGGAAGAGGAAGAATTTGTAGGGGAGAGAGAGAGACAAGACAAGAGACAGTCAACATTAGGGGGGGAAAAAGGAAAAAGAAAACCACATCAACGATTTAAAGGAAACCAAAATTCATGCCATAAAATAGTTGATGGCAATAACACCGAGTCGGCAAATTCCATTACTAGACCCAAAGAAGGGCGATTGATGGCACTTGGCAAAAATAGAAGGACCACTGGTGACTCGCCCATTCTATTGGTGCTTATTAAGCCTGCTCTAATGGAGGTAAGGTAAACCTGTCAAAGATCTACACAATTTGAATCAAGCAAAGATTGCGGCCAAAGTTTTTCAATATGATCATGGTCCCCAGCTTTCCACATTAGACTTTGCCCTTTTGGATAAACATATCAGCTCCGGTGAAATTAATACTTATAAGAACTTCTTACAACAAAGCCATGATTGCAATTTCTTTCTCTTGGCGTGAAATTAGAGCATTCGATGTATATCCCCTATTGAAGTCAAATAGCTCACGTACGAAAATTATTTCTTGGTCCAAAAGCATCAGCAAAGCAAAAACCATCGAAGACAATGCTTAATCATCCAGGTCCTGGTCATGGATGAAAAGCTACGCGGGCATAGTTCATGAGCAATCATTGTGTCTCTGGCCTTTAAAATGATTATGGCTCACGCCTAATTCTCCAACTCAACAAAGGGGTCGCAGAATAATATCGTAAACTCCCCCAAATCATGATGGGCAACAAAAATAGGCACCAACAAACACCTACCCTGCAAAATTTCAATCGAAGAGCGCTTTCAAATCCAAGCTTTTTACCCCCTTTCAATGAGGAAAAGAACCAAAGAAAATAAAACGGTTTACTTTGATAACAAGATAATTCACTTTACGTATTTTCCCAATCTATGAAATATTCCCATTAACTTGATTAATTTTTGAGTCGATCCAAAATTTCAACATCTTTATTATAAGAGAAAATGACACAAGTGATCTAATTTGCAATTTGATTCATAAACTTTTGATTTGTTCAATATGGTCTTTAAACTTTTAATACATGTATTTAATCCCTTAGACTATACAATTAATGGAGTAACAATATTGAACATTTTTATAAGGTTTATAGACTTCAAGAAATATGTCCCAAAAGTTCAGAAACCATATTAAATAAATCGAAAATTTAAGGACTATGTTGTATATTAGGGTAAAATTCATGAATCACGTTAAAAATACAAGTTCAAGGATTATATTATATATTAGGTCAAAATTTATGGACTATTTATATTATTGTCCCTTTCTAATGACATATGCGAAAAACTATGCTGAATCATGAGGAAAATTACTAAAAAAGTCTTAAACTTATCGCAATTGTGCCAATTCAATCTAAAACCTAATTTTTTTATTGATTCAGTCCTAAACATTTTGCGATTGTGCCAATTTAGTCCATTTGGCCAGATGTGACTAGCCGGCACTGACATGGATGCGGCCCGACACCGATAACAATATTTTAATAATTACGAGCTCATTAAAATAAAATGAAGGAGGAAAGGGACACGAGATGCAGCAAACAAGTGTCCCGTGAAGCGACAAGTATAATACGCGACCTCCCAAAGTGCGCCAGAATTCTGACACGTGTATTTTAAATTGAGCGGCCTCCGATTGCTGGTCTCACTCGCCAACCAGCTATCCCATCCTGAATATGGCTCATTACCATATACAGAATACGTTATCATTTTTATTTTTGTTTATTATATACCGCGCGCGAGAAATATCGAAAAAAAAGTGTTTTTTTTCCTTAATTCGTTTGTTTAAGACGCGTTTTTGGTGCCGCGTAGGCAGGAATCCGTCGCAATGTAACGAAGGGAAAAGGACGAACACGTCTGCCAACCGGTCTGTACCCGGTCGAGAAAACCGCAGGGCCAACAGCTTACAGAAAGGGGGAGAGTGGACACGTGTCGGTAGGCTGGGAATTAAGAAGGGGGGCCTCGTGTTTGGAAACCGGAGGATTCTCGGGTGGCGAGTCATTTGAGCTGGGGAGACGGCCCATAGATCCCGCGTTTTGTCCCGGGAAATGCGTGACCTGATTCTTCGCGGTATTGCTGGTGACCCCGTTCTATTCGTTAGAAATAAATAAATAATATATGTATTTTCTTCTTGAGGGTGAGATGTGAATGCAAGTTCCCTTTTTTTTTTGTCTAAAGGAAACCTTCTATTCCAACAAAGTAATGAGAAAATTACAAAGAAGAGTCACTACCTATGTGAACATATTAAAGTAAAAGATACTCAACTGACGTTGTACTTTTTTAATTTTTTATTTACTTTAGATGGGAGATTATTAAAAAAAAGAAAAGAAGAAATAGTTTCTATAAGCTCGTGAACAATTCTATTTTTTTCCTCTGCTAAAAAAAAACAACTGTATTTTGAGGTCTACACGCCTGCAAATTCTCCATCCCAGATTGCAAATGTGGAGCAAGTGTGTGAGATGAAAGGATGAATACTCCAATAGCAAAAATTCTTTTTATCGAATGGGTATCGATTAACACCTTGTAAGCACTTTCAAAAACTGCGTTGTGAATGTCGAGAGACTTTATAGATTTGGGGCAAGAAGAAGTGCTGTAGCTTCCACTCCCACCGGCGAATTTCATCTTTTGCATCTTGTCTATGCTTGTATAATTGAGCCTCCAACCAATCGTGCAATAATACCAATGACCTCTATGTTACTCTTTCAAGTACTCATCTACAATAAACTTTGGCTTTTGATTTGACTAGGGAAGCCAAGGTCGCAAAATTTGGTCTAGCTTAACTGGTGATTATGCGAATTTTACGTGAGATCCATGCAATTGACGGGTATATTATAATATACTTGATCTAATACATTTGAGTCATCCAAATCCTCTCATGGTGACAATAGTAAATCTAAGAAAAGTATTAAGGATACATTTAATCATTTAGATATTTTTACCAAATAGGATATAGATAAAATAGGATTTCTAATAACCCATATATTGTCTGTAAATACTCTGATATCACATGAGCGTGCATATACATTACTCAAATTAGTAGTGTACAATGGATATAACTGACTGAATGTAAAATATAATTTTCCTATTAAAATTTCAAAAATAAAAAGACAACAAATTAAAAGCAAAACCAAGGCATGGTCCTAGTTGTGTTCACATCACTCTCCAAGCCCAGTGTGACCACCTCCACTCGCACGACACCTAATGCGGCTGCCATTGTTGGTTTCAAGACTAGATATCATATCTAAAGAGATAGAGCACAAAAAATAGGTCAAAGGTCGTCTCAACAACTAAATCTTATATCTTAAGTTGGTCAGGCATTGTGACGGTCGTCGTGACTCGCGTGACCGGCCTCAATATGGTCGAGCAACGATTGCACAAGGTCACACAACCTAGCAAGGTGGTCACATGACCATCATCGATAGCATGACTGGTACAAATGGATCACAAATAGAAGGAGAGAGAGACTCAATAAGCACAGCAATCATCGAGTTTGTCAAATAACAATGACCACCATTACCCTGGTACTCTCGAGATGGCGATCGCTGCGCTTGTGGTCATCATTCCCAGTAGCGGGCACCATTCCCTCTCCTTCCCCCACTTTCTTCCACGATTTGGTTTGATCTTTCTTTTGTGTTTTTCTTTTTATTTTTTTTCCTAGACCGCATACATCCTTGATGGGTGTATCCCTATATAATGTTATATCCAATTCATCAAAAAAAGCCTAACTAAAGCGCAAAAGGGCATTGGGACAGAGAAAGTCTAAAAAGAGTATTTAACCAGCCTTTCAAAACTTAATTTTGAAAATTAATTAGGGCTTGATCTAATGTTTTCTAGATTGAGTTGCGACCTATTTAAATGCTAATTACAAACTTCTATAAGTTCAAAATGAGTTTGAGATTTCTCCAAAATAACTCGACAAATTCAAACATTAAAGACATTTCGCCGTAAATCTCATTCTACTAGAAGAGCAAGCATCATCTGACTCGGCCGCCCTGACGAGATTTCATCGTATGTAGCGGTCAGTATGAATTCTGTTGCACGGATCATGTTCCTCAAAGTAATAATCATCACGACAGATAGAGGGAGGCGAGAAGCAGGGGGTTATGTAATGCGTAAGGTGGGCCCACGTGGGGCCTGTGGGTCAGGGATCTATGGGGCCCACTTTTGGCGTGATTAGGGAATTTCTTTTTCTTTTTTCCTTTTTTTCCTTTTCCTTTGCATTAAAGTGGTAAAATGGATTACAAGTAGTGACCATTTTGTCCGAATTGACAGCAAAAGTGAATCTTAGAGATGTTTAATTCCTTAAATCCCTCTCCGACACAACTAATTCCTTTGAACTAAAATGATAAAGTCTGATTTAGTCTGATCTTTCGAAGGAGAAAAACGCAGTCAGTCAAAGTTAGTTAAATCCACGAGACAATTTTATAAGAAAAGAGAGGGGTGTAATCAATATAGATTTCTCTTCAAAGTAATTAAATCAAATACATAATCGTTCTTTCTAATAATAGAAGTTTGGCCTCACAATAGTATGAAGGGGAGATATCATGTTGTTGAGAAGGTTGAAATGCTTGGGCTATGGAAAATGGGGGAATCTACCTACTGTAGTTATTGAATTGAAAAGAAATTATTATGTTCCCAATCTTTTAGACCGCCTGACATGTAAAGTGAATCATCACACTTTTATATTTGTTTTTTTATGTTTTTGTTCCGAGGCAATGAGGTTGTAGTCAAACTAAGGTCCTCGGCTTTAATTGGATTTATATGGGTTATTCTTGGTATCATGTTCACTGGACCCATATTTTGTAGCAACTTTGCCATTGACACTTGATATATTGATGTATGTTTGATGGCAAAATGAAGGGTTGTAGCAAAAATTACTCTAGAGTCTTTAGAATTTTGTTAGTGCATTTGTGCTTTGATCATTGCAAAGTGGAGAGATAGTTTTTACGGTCTTGCCAAATACTTAAAATATTATTTGAATTTAAAAAATTACTGATAAAAACTGCACATACTGTGTGACATTCGCAAAAAATCAAAATGCAAAAAAAAAAAATCACATAGAACAAATCATGATGTCGTAATCCTATTTATTGAGACGTACACTTGAAAAATCATCTTAATACTTTGTTTGAGAAAGAGGGAAAGGCAAAGAAATGAGGGAAATTTTTAAAGATCTCCACAAAAGGAAAAGGAGCGAAAATTCGAAGTATTTTCTTTGGGCAGGTCCATTTTCCATCATTGTTAACCTAAAAAAGAGATTCGGCCACATTATCATCCACAAAAGAAATTCAGGAGCTCGTTCGGCGTTGTGGAAAAAGGAGCAATAGGAACANAGGTCCATCTTCCATCATTGTTAACCTAAAAAAGAGATTCGGCCACTTTATCATCCACAAAAGAAATTCAGGAACTCGTTCGGCGTTGTGGAAAAAGGAGCAATAGGAACAAAAAAGGAAAACAAAATAAATGGATAAATAAATCAAAACCAACTTCGCGAAATTATTAAAAGGAAAGGAAGAAATGAGGAAAAGGAAAAGGAAAATCGGTCGGAGGAGGAGTAGGTTGGTGGGGACAGGCGAAAGAAAAGCTAAGGACGACGGTAGAGAGAAGAGAACCGAGCCGGGAAGGAGAACCGGTTGCACTACAACGAGAGGAGGAGGAGGGGGGCCGATTTCTCGACCAGGGAAAATCTCCCACTCACAAAAAAAAAATCGAAAATTATAATCTTTAAAAAAAAAGAAAAGAACTTCACCTAAAGAAAACAAATTCAGGCCACCCAACCAACAAAAAAAAAACCGTCAGCGTTGTGACGGTGAACGCCATCGGGAGGCCGAACTTGATGTTGTCGCCGGCGTCGTAGTATCCTCCGACCAGGTCCACCTTCACATTCCAACCACACAGGACCCCGTCAAGTACGTTAATCTAATGCACGACTCATATGGAGAACAGAAATCGATAAAAGGTGAAAAAAGATGGAAGGAAGATCCGATGGCATTGGCTGGATTGAATCAGGACAAGCCCCTTGCTCGAGGCCGGAGTGGTCGTGCCAGGCGACACGCTGGTTGTAGGGAAGATGGCCAGAGCGCTACGCCTCGAATTAGAGGAGGCTCTTTGCGAGCGCTTCGCTGTAGTCCGGAGGCCATGACTGAGAATGAGAGGCGGCCGTGAGCGTGAAGAGGAGGAGGTGGAGGCGGAGGAGGAGGAGGATAGTGGAGCTGCGGCGGCGGCGGCGGAGAAACGCGAGCATGGTGGCGGCGTTCATGCAGGGATTGCCTCCGTGAGCGTGAAGGGGAGGAGGTGGAGGCGGAGGCGGAGGCGGAGGAGGAGGAGGAGGAGGAGGAGAGCAGAGCGGTAGCGGCAGAAAAATGTGAACATGGTGGCAGCATTCACGCAGGGATTGCCTCCCTCTCTCTCTCTCTCGGCGGGTGATGTGTGTAAATAGGGGCGAGCATCGGTCCAAGGTCAACTTTGGACCAACTCTGGACCGGCCTAACCCTATCGGTCCTAGTCCGATTCCTAGGGAGATCGGGTTGGTCCGTTGTCCTGAAATTCCAGGATTAACACTATGTAGATTGGTCCTCGATTTTGGGAGTTTAAAGTTGGTTCAACCTGAATCAACCCTAATTGTTAAATATATGTGTATATAACATATTTTAGAAATATTATATATTACATAGCTAATATATTATAATATTTTTTTATCTATTCTAAAGAGCACATCCTAACTCAAATGGTGTCATCCTCCTTCAGTACTCTTGTTCTCTTTCTATTTCTTTATCCTCTTAGTCTTCCATTTGCCAAGTGAAAAAAAAAAAACAATTCAGTTCATGAGCAACCTTGCCTTGCTCATCACTCAACACTCATTCTGCTCGCCTTTGGCTGCTTGTCGCTCGACGCTCAATGTTCGCCCCGCTCGTCACTTGACACTCACCTCTCTCACCTTGCTTGCTACTCGTTGCTCAATGTTCGCGCCGCTTGCCTCTCTTTGCCGACATTGCTTATTGCTGAATAAATCCTAAAAAAATAAAACCTTAATTAAAAACCCTCTTTACTCATGAGCAACGCTCGCCTCGTGGCTTTATGAGCAGTCTTAATTGTTATTATGGTTTCTTGCTTTTAGTAAATGTGAAATTTTTATTGTTGCTTTATCTTAAATTTGTTGAATATATATTGATATTTATAGTTTGGTTGCTCAACGCTGCATTATCAATAAATATGTAATTTGAAATTGTAGGTTTGTCTTTTCAGTCAATACAAAAAATGAAACAAAAAAAATTATCGATTGGTCTCGGATTGACCTTGGAACCGGACTGAACCTATTGAATCGATCCGGTCCTCGATCAAACACTCAATAGAATTGGTCATTGGTCTCAAAAATTGAGAACTAATACTATGCAGATTGATTTCAGGGTTAAAAGGTGGACCAGCTCAATCTGAACCATACCCATCCCCATGTGTGAGTTATGATATGTGAGAGCCCTTTTGGTACTTGCCTGGATATGATTACCGAAATAAAGGAAATCAATTTGGGTTTAAACCTTAAACGAGCTCAAGCTTGCGTCCTAAAGAGGAAGTCATGCGATGACAAAAAGAAAAAAATTCCAAGGAGTTGGTCGTCAATCTGGTTTTCATGGGAACGCATTAATTATTTCCCTCTCAGGTTGTAATAGGAGTAATATATTCCCCTTGTTAGGTATGCTCGCTAAGGGTTCTCGGGACATCCATCGAAGAAGTCTCGTGAATATTACTGTATATATACATGTTCTCGTCTATCGTGATTTTTCATATTTAATTGAGTAAAGGATATCATATCGAGTTATCACGTTATACGAAATATTACGTAATACTGTAGTTTTATGTTTAGATAAGCACTTCGTGGGGGGTTTGATTTGACAGAGTAAAAGAAAACCCATTTTTGTAGAATCTTCAATTGGATCGGGTGGAGATTGAGTGACTCTCGACTCATCCTCACTGCTTTTACGCGTTCAACCTTACAAATGTTCCTTTCGTCTGGCGAAGCGCGGTCGGATTAAGTCGCACGAGCAATGGTCAAAGCCATGGTCCGGTGAAAAGAAAGAAAATTCAGACAACTGGTAGTGGTGACCCCCTTTGGGTCTCAGCGCGTAGGACGCAAGCAGCGGTTCTGAAAGAGATGGGAGAACAAACTCGGGATGACGGTGGAACGTGTTTAAGAGGGTAAGTACATAATTATTCATGTATTATATATGATTTCTTATAGAACTTAATGTGCTCCGGAGGAAAATAAATGATCTTTTCTAAAGTAATATAACTAGATGATTACGGGCTCTCGGGAGGCGTGCCGATTAAACCTCAAAGCCGTTCTAAATCGTATAGAATTTTCCTAATGGGCACCTCAAACTTGTCCTGCAGTTCGAAACCCCATTGCAAGTTGGTGTTGATCCCGATTTAATCCCATCTGCCCACATCCTTAGGACAAACATATATGGTAAGCAACTTTAAGTAGATAAGTCCTACTCCCAACTCATTACCTAGATACATTGAGAGTGATTTATATGGAAGATGATTTGTCATCCAGTAAAATGTTCATTTATGTCGTATCTCTATTAGGAAAGTCTACTGGATGCTGAAAAAGGAAAAGATGCAATTCTTATGTACCGCATGATTGCAAAAGGCTTCACTAGCATAATAATTTTTAGATTACTATAAGAATAATAATTTGTTGTGAGCCATGAATTCTTAAAGGAATAAATCTCATAATAATTTATAATTATTTGTTATTTGATTTTTTGTAATACATTCTCAGATACGTTAAAGACTGTCATATAATTATTTTTCAATTGCAAATTTCACTTATAGACTATATGTTTGTCAAGGATCTTGATACCATACACAAGATCAATGCAATCTGCATATTTGGCAAATGGACTTCAAACGAAACATGTCGGTTCATGCGCTAAACATGCCGTTTCCATGAAAAGACATGTGGGTATCTGAACTGATGATGTATATAGTTTGGCCATCGGAGTCAAATCTCCAAAACAATATAATTTGAAGGTGAGTTCAAGCTTCATAGTCTCCCCTACTCAGAGTGTGACTTTGCGAAGCAATAGCAGGTCGATCCTTTTCATATGTGCCTTTGAATATGATGATTATGTACCTGAAATTGTCAGTAGCATGTCTATGTCCGTTCATAAGGTCAATCATGTTTTTCTTTTGTCGGACAATCATGGTTCAGTACGTGCGCGTTGAGCTTCAAATCCAGCTCATTATCTTAACCTTAACTACTCATGTTAAGTGGAAACCACGGACTTGAGGGTTAAATTAACGGGATAATGCCACGAAAACTCTCAAACTTTATCCCGTGTGACACATTTATCCTAAACTTTTTTTTGTGACACCCAAACTTTGCCCTGTGTGACATATTTACCCCAAATTTTTATTCTAAAGGGTATTTTCATCTTTTACTTTTTATTTCTTTCTTTTTTTTCCTATTTTTTCCTTTTTCTTTCTTTCTTTTTTTTCCTCCTCCACCTCCGCCAAAGGAGCTGCTAACGTCGGCCCTTGCCCGACTCAGGCGAGGGTTGCCCTCCCCAGATCCGGCAGGGGCTGCTCTTGCTTGCTAGGGCCAAGGCGACGGCGACGGCCGTCCTCGCCAGATCCGGCGGGGGCCGCCCTCACTGGCATCGGTTGAGGGCCGCCCTCACCTTGGTCTTGCCCGCCCAAGCGAGGGCGGCCCTCGATCAATGCCGGCAAGGGCGGCCCCTGCCGGATCTAGGGAGGGCAACCCTCGCTTGAGTCTGGCAAGGACCAACGTCAGCGATGATGGAGGAAAAAAAGGGAAGAAAGAAGAAAGAAAAAATGAAAGACGAAAATGCCCTTCAGAATAGAAGTTTAGGGTAAATGTATCACACATGGCAAAGTTTGGACATTTTTTGTATCACAAAAAAAAATTAGAGTAAATGTGTCACATGGGGCAAAGTTTGAGATTTTTCATGTTACAAAAAAAGTTTAGGGTAAATATGTCATACGGGGCAAAGTTTGGAGATTTTGTGGCATTCTCCCTAAATTAATTGAGTTTTGAGAGAAGATGAGCGATTTTCGCTTCTACAAACAGTTGGTGATTGAGGGAATGAGTGTAGCACATTGAAAAAAGGGTATGTTCAGTGAGATTGCATCATCCTTTCCCATCAAACACATAAATAATGACTTACTCCAAAGAAGGGAGAAAAGAGACAGCCCCGTTGCAAGTGTCAACTCTCGTCAGCCTGACCTTTGCATGCAAATCTTGAGGTTGGGGCTATGCTTACCGAGACTGATGTTAAGTCTGTCCTACCAGGACTCGAGAATCCTGTACATGTATCTTCATACATTTTTACATGGTTTATAAACTAGCGACAGGATATGTTATTATGGTTTGTGTGTCTATTCGAGCGCTTTACAAGGGTTTAAATTGCAATTATGCGGTTCATTCCGGGGGAAAAAATTGATTACATTTGATTCAACCAGAACAGGCATATAAGCAAGAGTGAAGAGGCCTAAAACAACATTACAGGAGCAAGTATGGGCTTGTAGCTTGCAGCAGAGGAGAGATTAGCTACTCCAAGTTTTGCAACTCCCAAGCGGCTATGGTAGCTTGGGCCTCGACAATGAATAAGGTGGCGAATAATGGCCATAGAGCGTAAGCCAGGGGTTAGCTAGATCCATGTCTAGGGGATCGGAATCATCTCTAGAGATGACCAATATCAATATCCGCCAGCATCTGCTATGGTGAGCAGACGGAGAACATGAGCGAAATAGGCTTTCTGCGGAGACGACAATTCAAGGGGAATCCAAACCCCTACACAACCAAATCAATCAACGCCCTTTATTTGTCTCTCCCATATAGTCAACTTCCAAAATTCAATTTTATGCCAACTCCAAGCCCTACACAACCACACGAAAGATCATTTTTCCCTGTCCAACACAAGAACCATCAAGATAGCGTCATCAATTACTCATAGTAGATTATAAGAATGCTTTCTTTGGACTCTGATCACACTTGCTAGGCTTGAACTGCAAGGAAGAGAGTTTTGGCTATACACATCCAAGAACTCACCTCACAGGCCCAGAACCATCGGCCCAGTGACATTGATACATGACCTGCTTTTTGGGCTTGACTAAAACCATGAGCTATAATAAGCTCCCTTCAACAGATTTATGTAACAGGGCCCAAGTCTCTAACAATGTTCATTTGAGTAGAAATGTCCTTAATCTTATTTTTCATCAAATTAACTTATGACGTATGTATGATCGGTTGGTTGCATCAATGTGCGAAGTTATGTTCATAGTCGGAGGTGATTAAAATTCCTCAATTTCGATATGGTAAGTTTCTGCTGAACCTTGGTCCTCAAAACAACTAATTTCAGAACCATCTTTAACTATGCTCTTCCTCTATGAGTGAAAATCAATTACCAAGAGTTTTTCTTTTCATGCCTTCTTTCTCCAATAGGCCTCTTGCTGAGCCTGGCCCATCCAAATGTTGGGCCTTCCAGCCAGTATGCTTTAAGACCATACCTTGCTCTATTTATTTTTTTTAACGGCGAAATTTTTTTTTTTTAACTTTTCTAATTTGGACCTTCTTTTATTTTAATCATGTCTATGATATCCTACTATAGAAGTAACGTCTGGAATTTCTCTTGCAAATTTCATTTCAGCTCATATAGTTGTGCACGTACAATCTAATGAAGTAATTCCAGTAGCTAACCTTAATCTTTTAGGTTGGATGTTCAATTAATTTTTTTTGCACATGAAAAATTAGGATAATGAAGAGAATCGAAAAATTGACTCCCACATTATTAAAACGTTATAGTATATGCACTTTGACTTTTGTTAAATCTGAAATCCTAAAATATTCACACCATACCAATAATGATCATGTGAATTTACATATAATTTGCTCGTATTTTTTTTAAGTTAGAACAACATTTTAACTGTTGGAGTACTCTTTACTTTTGCTGTTGAATTTTAAACAGATAAGCCATTTACTAAGTAATTAGATGCGAAATTACCGTGATACTTAAGAGAGCGATTAATTTTTCATAACATGCATCGTGAGTTTATTAGTATTTTAAAAATTATGGATTAAAAATGCTTAATAAAACGAAAAGAACCGATTTTCTTACATCGGAGAGGACAAAGGAAGGCGAGGGACAACTGGCCCTCAAAGCAAAACCCCAACAGGAGGAGACAAATCATGGCTGAAAGCACTGGATCCCCATTTTTTTCCCATGTTGGTGTTGGTTTATGCATCCTTTATTTTCCGATGGACAATATTTTCTTTTACGCAATTGTATTTGATCTCGTGAATTTGTTAGGAATACGTGAACATAGTTAGCTTACTTTACATACTTCACTCGTCCGACAAGATCGATGATTTTTTTTTATGAAATGAATTTGGATTTTAGATATATCAAGTTGATTAGGCTCAGCCTTGTTGTTTATCCATTCGATTCGGACAGAGGAGGTACCTCCATGGTTTGAGGATGGGGCCGGAAAAAAGAAGAAGATGTCACCCAGTTGGTGCTTTAACTTGAAAATTAATGTCTTCTCTCAGCTTTCTTTTAGGTTCAAAAGTAGACGGAGGATTTTGTTTTTCAGGCAAAACAAGAGGCAGCAATGATATTTTACGTATTCTAACGGCGCATTTTCATCCCATTCTGATGCGTGTAAAGTAAAATCATTAGAAATTCACACGATTTAAAAGGTGAAAAGAGTGGATTGAGATAATGTAATTAGGTATGTTGTTATGTAACATATCTCGATGACTTAAAAAAATAAATAGAAATAGTGTACATTGCCTATATGGGCATACAAAATACTTGGACCTTTAATTTATCTAATCAAGTCGTCAAATTTGTATGGTTTTTTCAATTAAATCTTTCCAACTCTAAGTTTGGTTACTTAGAGCTCTTGCGTTCAACGAAGTGGGCAAGAGTCCAACATGAAAAACATCGTTCGCCGTTGGAACTATCAATTGATCAAAGACTGTAACTAGACCACAAGCAACAAAATTTTTCAACATGATACCAGCCTTCCACGCTAGACTCTTGCCACCTTCGATGGACATATCAGCTCCGGCAAAATTAATAATTGTAAGAACTTAGTGTATTTACCCTATTAAAGTCAACAGCATCTCGTAGAAGGATGATCTTTTGAACTAAAAGCATCGCACAACCATCAAACACAATGCTTAATCGTCGAGCCCCGGTCATGGAAAAAGCTACACGGACATCCATCGCGTCTCAAACCTTTTCAATAATAAGGCTCACGCCTAAATCCCTACATCATGATTGACAACCAAATTGGCAGCAGCACCTTCCCTCTGGAAAATTTTATTAAAGAGAGGTCTCATATCCCAATGTCTCCCCTTTTTATCAATAATAGAAGGCAAAGCAAGTATAAAATGTACGTTGATAATGAGAGAGCCCACTTTACGTTAATTCTCGATCACAAAATGCCTCTATCAACTTGATTGTTTTTCGAGTTGATCCGTGTTCTGGCACCTTTTCTATCACATATGAGGAAATTATGCCAAATTTTGTGTTTACATAATCAAAACGTAAATGTTCAATTTGGTGCCCCGACACCCTTTAAGACATTATTATATACACGCTTAAATAATTTACACGAATCCAATGAATATAATTTGACTTGTAAAAGGAAGCATTCTCATTACGTAATACTTTCTCATGAGGTATCGACAAAGCATATTATTTTTAGCTCATTTACAAATACCAGAAAAAAAACTATAATCAAAGAACGTGAAATAGTCAAATTCATCAATTGTCAATAGAGTCAGTGCCGTGACATGAGATGGTGTACGTCTAGCAAGATATCGCGTGCATGAGACGTTTTAAGAAGATTTTTCCATGGAAATTTCTATGGCACTAAGAATTTTCCACACGAAGAAATCACCACCATAGAAATTCTATGGCCAATTCTCCACACGCAAGAAACCGCCATCATGGAAATTCAGTGTCCCAATAATGCCATGTTAAGAAGACTTTGACTTTGAACTTTTAGAGAAGACCCGTGTTGATCACTTCACGATACAAAAGGGCTTTATCATAAGTGGAAGCACCTTCCCCCGTCAATAAACTCACTCGCATGCTAAATTACAAAATGGAAAGGCATAAGTTCTTCCACCTCCTTTGTTTCTACTTGTTCTTTCATTCCTCCCTTCGCTTTCCTTTGCCCCTTTGCCCTCCTGACCAACGCGATGTCTTGCTCCAATTTGAAAATTCCTTCGTGCTTGATAGCATGACATTGGACTCTTGTGATAAGAATGGCCATGTCATGTGTTATCCAAAGACAAGCATAAGGCTTAAGAGATTTGTCATAGAGAATTATTAATTTTCAATAGCCAACTTACGAATTTTAATTTGTTTTTAATGGACGAATCCACCTAACAACCATCCTGACTCTCCACTAGCAAATGAAGAATAAAGAATACAGAATACGTTTTTGTTCTTTAGCTCATTTATAAATATCAACAAAAATTGCGATCCAAAAATATAGAAAACTCAAATTCATAAGTTGTCAAATAGAGTTGTTGGTGCCATGACATGGAATTTGTACACGTGGCATGACACCGCACGCAGGGGGACGTTTCAAGAAGACTTTTCCTTGGAAATTCTATGACACTAAAAAGTTTTTTCACACCCCCATTAAGTTTACTCGACCAAAATGCCATTTTTCACAGTAAAAAAAATACCAAATATGTAACCCCAGTAATGCCGTTTAATGAAGTCTTTGATTTCTACCATACGCATCCTTTGTTTTTCTCGTAACTGGAGCAGCAAATACATGACAAGCATTTCTTTTAAATTATTCGTCGGCAAGTAACGGAGAGATTAATTTACAATAAGAGTTTTCCATTAAAAATTCTATGGCACTAATAATTTTCCACACTCAACTAACCCACCACGGCACTTTTCCATGGAAATTCTGCGATCCCAATTATTTCATTTTAAGAAGACTTTGACTTTGACCTTTAAGAGAAGGCTCGCGTGATCACTTCACACAATTGAAGGGCTATATAAGTGGAAGCACTCTGCTCCACCACCAACAAACTCACTCACATCCTAAATTGCAGAATGAGGTGGCATCAGATCCTCCTCCCGCTCCTCTGTTTCAACTTTCTCTTACATTCCTCCCTTCGATTTGTTTCGTCCCTTTGCCCTCCTGACCAACGTGATGCCTTGCTACATTTTAAAAATTCCTTTGTGCTTGATAAGAAGGCATCGGACTCTTGTGATTGGAATGACGATGTCATATCTTATACGAAGACAAACTCATGGAACAAGAGCGTGGATTGCTGCTCGTGGGACGGTGTCACTTGTGACAATGTCGCCGGTAACGTCATCAGTCTCGATCTTACTTGCAATTGGCTTCGCAGTACTCTCCATTTCAATAGCTCCCTCTTTCTTCTTCATCATCTTCAAAGCCTCAACCTTTCCGATAATGATTTTGTTGACTCACACCTTCCGTCTAATCTAAGTGCGTTTGCAAAATTGACTCATTTGAATCTCTCTAATTCAGCCTTTTCGGGCACCGTTCCTGGCGAAATCTCTCGCCTCTCCAAGTTGGTGTCACTTGATCTCTCAGAGAATTATCTCAATTTGGAAAATTCAGTCTTTGTTATGCTTGTTCAAAATCTAACAACATTGAGAAAGCTTGTTCTTGATCAAGTAGACATGTCTCTGGTTTCACCAAAGTCCTTTGCGAATTTGTCTTCTTCTTTGACATATCTAAGTGTTCATTGGTGTTCCTTACGGGGGATATTTCCAGATACTGTTTTTCGATTGGCAAGCCTTACGACTCTCGATATAGGTGACAATCCTAACATGTTCGGGATTCTTCCCAAATTCAATTGGACTAGTCCTCTCGAGTCTTTGTCTCTCTCGTCTACAAACTTTTCGGGAGAAATACCCAATTCAATCGGTAATTTAAAGAACTTAACAGTTTTAGCTCTTAGAATGTGCAAATTCACCGGACACGTCCCATCATCATTGGCAGATCTCAAGAAACTCCAAATTCTATACATTGATGGGAATAGCTTCAAAGGGGCTGTAGACTTTGAAATCTTTACAAAGCTTGATAATCTCCGAGAACTTGCTATTTCTCAAGAACTAAACCTAACCAACAATACACTAAAGTATCCATTCCCAAAGCTTGAAATGTTGTCATTGCAATTTTGCAACTTGACCAAATTTCCCTATTTCTTGAATTCTTTGAAAAGATTAAAATACTTAGTCCTCTCTTTTAATAGGATTAGTGGGGAGATCCCGATGTGGTTTTGGGGAATAAGCCATGATACATTGGAAACGTTAGATCTTTCTAGCAACCTTTTGGAGGGAGGCATGCAACTATTTCATTGGAAGAAACTGTCATATATTGCCATTGAGGACAACTCATTCCAAGGACCACTCCCCATCCTTCCTCTTTCAACTGTTGTCTTTTATGCCTTGGACAATCATTTCATCGGTGAGATCCCCTCTTTGATTTGCCAATTTAGTTCACTCCAATATTTATCATTGTCTAACAACACACTCTCTGGGAATATGCCATCATGTTTTGGTAATATAACCAATCTCCGTAGTCTAGACTTGAGCAGCAATAAATTACAAGGACCATTACCCCGCTCCCTAGTCAAATGCGTGAACTTATCAACGCTTGTTCTCAGTCACAACGAGTTCAATGATATCTTCCCACATTGGCTTGAAGCAAAGCAACTGTCTTACCTTGATTTGCAATCGAATAAATTTCATGGAAGGATCAACCTCACTGCCTTTAGACTCTCCTTCCCTGCTCTTCAATTTTTAGTCATTTCCAACAACAATTTCACTGGATGGTGGCCCACAAAGATTTTCTCAAACACCTCATTGGCTCTTATAGATTTGTCCAACAATATGTTTGAAGGACCAATTCCACTTCCATCTCCTGTCACATTTTATTTTGCTATTGCAAGCAATAAGATAACAGGAAAAATCCCCTCATTGATTTGCAATTTCACCAAGCTCGAGTTCATTGACTTCTCCAACAACAGTTTAACAGGTAGCTTGCCTCTGTGCTTAACAAATTTTAGCACCGTTCTATCAGTTTTGAACTTGCGGATGAATTACCTTGAGGGCACAATTCCTCAATCATTTTCTTCCAGAAGTAGCTTGACGACTCTTGACTTGAGTCGAAATCGTTTTGAAGGCACATTGCCCCGGTCGCTTGTCAAATGTAGATACATGGAAGTTCTGGATTTCAGCAACAATCAAATAAAGGATACATTCCCGAGATGGTTGGGAACACTCCCCGAGCTAAAAGTTCTCATTTTGAGGTCCAACAATTTGAAGGATCTTTTAAATATACCCAAGGGAGCACATCTCTTTCCCAAGTTACACATTTTGGATCTCTCCAACAATAACTTTAGCGGTCCTTTGTCGGCCAACTTGCTGATGAGCCTTGGAGCCATGGTGATGAGCAAAAATGAGCAGGACAAATCATTATATATGACACGGTATGTTGGGGGACAAAATACTCCATCAAAGATATATGAAAATTCTGTGACTATAACCATAAAAGGGCAAGAGATTGAGCTAGTGAAGATCTTGAACTTCCTCACAATTATTGACTTGTCACACAACTCTTTCCAAGGACATATCCCAGGAGTTATTGGACATCTTCACTCTCTCATAGGGCTCAACCTTTCTCATAACCATCTTACAGGTTCCATTCCTCCGACTCTAGGGAACTTGACTAATCTTGAATGGTTAGATCTTTCTTCGAACAAGCTTAGTGGGGCAATTCCTAGAAAATTGGGAGATTTGGCATTCCTTGAGTACTTAAATCTCTCGAAGAACCAACTCACTGGTCGAATTCCTCCAGATAAGCAATTGAGCACATTTCCAAATGACTCGTTTAGTGGAAATCCAAGCTTATGTGGACCTCCATTGCCAAAAACATGCATTGGCGATGCTCAATCTCCTCCACTGCTATCCTCATCAACTTTCGACCGTAGAGGCAATGAGAGTTGGTTCAAACATAAAACAATTTGGTTAGGTTATGCATCGGGACTTGTAGTTGGGTTTTCGATAGCATACATTGCATTTGAAACGGGATGGCCCAAATGGCTCATGCAAGGTGTGAGCATGCTGGAGAGAAGAGTCACCGATTGGATGGAGAAGCCAAAGGGGAAGGCCATCAAATTTCATGGACAATGAAATTGTTCGAGGAGTTGTCTCCGTAAACCAGCAATGTAAATTCAGTCAATAAAGATGTCACCAGACTAGCTTGAAATGTCATTTCCCTTATGAAGACTTGTTTTTAATGTCTTCTTTTCTTGTTTCTTGGTGCAATGGTATATCAATTGAATCAAGATGATGAATAATATGTCGTGTTGCGCACAAGGCTTTGAATGAAGAAGAAGCAAAAAACAAACGGAAAAAAAAATGAAGCAAGTGCTATTAACCACTGCAGATATCTTTTCCATTCAATCAAAGTCGTTAATAGATTAATCTGCTGAAGAATTATATTCCAAAGAATCAACTCAGAATCTGTTTGTACGATCTAATGTTTTTTTTCTATGTAAAGAATAAAGCTCTAGGTGACACGTTTATAATATTATGTTTCATCAAATCAACTTAGGACATTTGTACGAGCAATGGGTCACGTTAATATACCAAGTTCTATTAATAGTAGAAGGTTAGCAGAATTCATCTATCTCCATGGTGTAAGTTGGTCTTCAAAACAATTTAACTTATAGAAACATCTTCGGCCATTCTTTTTACGAGTCCAAACAATTGCTTTTACCAATTACCATGAATTTTCTTTCTTCTAATGCCTTCTTGGAACATGGGCCTCATGCTGAGCCCTACGATATAATATCTTGATATATGGGAAGTCTCTTATTTTGCTCACGCCTATTGCCTTACGATATAATATATTGATATATGAGCATTTTTGGAATTTCTCTTGTAAATTTCTTTTCAAGCTCATAACTTTGACATGTGCCATCGATCTGATGGAGCGATTTCTAATCAGCTTAGCTTACATTTCAAAGTCGAATGTTCATATCATGAATTTTGCACATGAAAAGTTAATGTACCGGTTCGAAAATACTGTGATGTTTAATAGAGAGATTAATTTTTATGATGGGTACCGCAGGTGTAATAGTAATTTAAAAAATTGTTTATTAAATATGCTCAAATAAATATAAATGAATACGAACCGTATTTTGGTAGTGGCAGGAGACAAAAATACAATGATGGAGGGGAAAAGGACGGGGGAGGGGAGGGGGGTGGTGGTGCNCGGAGGAAAGGGGAAGGGGGAAGGGGGAGGTAATGTATGGATGGATGCAATTCCGGAGATGGCGTGGGAGGTTTCGCCAATTCGTGGGCATTTTGTCAGGGTTTTTCAAGTGCGCCGCTATGCCCAAGAAAGACACTGGGCATTTGACCTACCCCTCCCTGTGGCCAAGTCAAACCAGCTTTTATCTGAGTTTTGACTTTGGTGAATTAGTGAGCTGGGACGGGGACTAGGATGGCAAGACACGTCCCTTTCTCGTCCGGTTTTCGCTCCATTCGCAATGAATTCTCTTTTACACCACCGCCATCACCGTTTGTCTCGTGAATTTACTTTATTTTACATATTTTACTTTGTCTAACGAGACCAATGATCGGTCCTTACATATTTTCCCAAAACTTAAAATCGCCCTTCCACCGTTTTTTTCCTCAATAGCGTTCCTCTACTTTAAAAAAAATGTCAAGCATTCCTTATGTTATACTTTTTACATGCCCTTAAAGCACTGCGTGCAGAGTAAACTCATCAGAAATTTAAATGATTTGAAAAATGAAAAGATTGGAATTGAGATAATATAATTCATTATGTTGTCAAATAGTGCATCACGAACAGAAAAAAAAAAGAAGAGAAGAAATAGATAAGGATCAGTTGCCGTCTTGAACCATCAAGTGATCAAAGATCGCAACTCCACCACAAGCTACGAAATTTCCCAATACAATTGTCATGCCCAAGCTTTCCACATCAAACTCATGCCACCTTCGATGGACATGTTGGCTCTAGTGAAATTAATACTTGTAAAAACTTCTTGTGTAGACACGGCGATTGCGACATTTTCTTCTTCTTGCGTGGGATTAGAGTATGTAGCATACTTCCCCTACTAAAGTCAACGGGATCATGTACAAGGATTATTTCTTGGTCTCAAAGCATCGGCACCACCTTTAAAATGAGTAGGCTCACGCCATATTCCAACTCAACCAGGGTCGAAGAGTATCCTAAAATCCCAAATCACGATTGACAACAAAATCAACTTTATTTTAAGGATAAAAAACTAAAGCAAATAAAAGATGTACTTCAATGACAAGATGGTCCACATGGAAAAAACAGAAAAACAAAGGAGAATGACGCGGCTTGTACTGTTACTCGAAAATTAATGTGTACTCTCTACCTTTTCTAGGTTCAAAAGTATATAGAGAGTTTTGTTATTTGGGCAAAACTAAAAGGATCAATGGAATTTTGCACGTTCTAATAGCACTCTTTCATCCTGATTCTGAGGAGTGTAAAGTAAATTATTTAAAAATTTATAGAGAAGAGTGTTAGAATAATTCGATTTTTTTTTGCATCAATATCAATTTAATCATAAATATTTTAATAATATCAATTTAATTTTAAATATTTTATTTTGATATTTTAATTATGTAAATTTAGTTCTAGTTCTAACCCTTATATTTTGGTGCCAATTCAGCTATTCCAATTAATTTTTGTCGAATTTTGCTAATGTGGATATAGCTTACTGACATGGCATTGACAGAGATATAGATAATATTTAATAATTTTTTAATTTTTTTGTTATTTTTTGTGATTTCTTTTTTCTCACTCCTCCCTTTCCTCTTTGTACTGGCGGTGGCGAGACGGCAGGTGACGGCCGACCACCGGCCATGGCCAATCGGGCTGGCCTCGCCTGGCCAGGGCGAGGCCGACCAGCGCCTGGGCGAGGGCCGGCCTTGCCGGATCTGGCCTGGGCGAGGCCGACCCTCGCGTGTCTCTCTCTCTCTCCGCCCATCGTCTGTCTCTCTCTCGATCTCGAACTCCCCCCATCGTCTGTCTCTCTCTCCGCGTTCAATCATTCATTCTGGTTCTTCTTCTTTTTGTCG
>CM026415.1:12939321-12982486 GCA_014858505.1 Corymbia citriodora subsp. variegata
ATGTTTGTCAAGTACAAAAATGAAGTTGAAAACCAACTTGATAAACGAATCAAAGTGCTTAGGTCCGATAGAGGAGGAGAATATGGTTCAATCAATTTTAAAGAATTTTGTGCTCGTTTTGGAATAATTCACCAAACGACTGCACCTTATACTCCACAACAAAATGGAGTTGTTGAACGATTGAATAGGACACTAAAGGAGATGGTTAACGCCATGCTTTTGAGTTTAGGTTTACCTCAGAACTTGTGGGGGAAGGCAGTTTTAACTGCAAATTATATTCTTAATAAAATACCCCACAAAAAGATAGGTAAAACTCCATACGAGTTATGGAATGGAAAGTTGCCATCCTACAATTTCCTAAAAGTGTGGGGGTGCTTGGCCAAGGTGGCAATTCCTCCTCCTAAACAAACTCGGTTGGGACCTAAAACGGTGGATTGCATATTCATTGGTTATGCTCAAAATAGTAGCGCATATAGATTTTTGGTTCATAAATCTGAAAATGCGGAAATCCATGTCAATACAATCCTAGAATCAAGGGATGCTGAATTTTTTGAGGATATATATCCTGCAAAAAGAAATCAATGAGAACTTTCTCAGAAAAGGCTTAGAGAATTAGAATCTGAGAATGATGAAGTTATGACTAAAGAAGTCGAACTTCGAAGGAGTAAAAGGTCTCGAATTGAAAAAACTTTCGGACCTGATTTTCTAACATACATGTTAGAAGCTGAGCCCCAAACATTTAAAGAGGCAATGTCATCTCCAGATGCTCATTTCTGGAAAAATGCTGTTGACAATGAAATCCATTCTATCCTAAGTAATCATACTTGGGAATTGGTTGATCTTCCACTTGGAAATAAACTAATTGGATGTAAATGGATTTTCAAGAAAAAAACTAAAAGCTGATGGTTCCATTGATAAGTACAAAGCTCGGCTTGTAGCCAAAGGGTTTAGACAAAAAGAGGGTCTTGACTACTTTGATACTTATTCACCTGTCACAAGAATAACATCAGTAAGGATGTTAATTGCTATAGCTTCGCTATACAATTTGCAGATACATCAAATGGATGTGAAAACTGCATTCTTAAATGGTGATCTCGACGAGGAGATTTATATGGAATAACCTGAAGGGTTCAAGGTCAAAGGACAAGAACACAAAGTGTGTAGACTTGTCAAATCATTGTATGGACTTAAACAAGCTCCTAAGCAATGGCATGCGAAATTTGACCTGGTAATGATTCAAAATGGATATAGAATCAATGAGTGTGACAAATGTGTGTACACTAAATCCACAACAGTTGGATATGTACTTATTTGTCTGTATGTCGATGACATACTAATTCTTGGAGATAACACTGAGGTCATCAAAATCACCAAGAACATTCTCAAGAAGAACTTTGAGATGAAAGATTTAGGTGTAGTGGATGTTATACTCGGCATCAAATTCTAAGGAATTCCGATGGCTTAGGTTTAACACAATCTCATTACATTGAAAATGTAATTGAGAGATTTAAAGGATTCGGCATTAAAGATGCAAATAATCCTTTTCTTCCACACCTAACTTTGAGAAAGAATATTGGAAATAGTATCAGACAGTTGGAATACTCTCAAGTAATTGGCAGCATCATGTATATCATGAATTGCACTAGACCAGATATTGCGTACTCAGTAAGCAAACTGAGTAGATATACCAGTAACCCTGGTCACGAGCATTGGAATGCTCTAATAAGAGTATTAGGATATTTGAAAAGGACAAAAGACTATGTTCTACAATATGGCAAATATCCAGCTGTTTTGGAAGGTTATTGTGATGCCAACTGGATTTCAGACTCTGATGAATCGAAATCGACTAGCGGATATGTGTTCACGCTAGGAGGTGCAGCAGTGTCATGGAAATCATCTAAACAAACTCTAATAACACGCTCTACGATGGAATCAGAGTTTGTTGCTTTGGATAAAGCTGCTGAAGAAGCAGAATGGCTTCAAAATTTTTTAGATGATATTCCAATATGGCCAAAACCTATGCCTGCAATTTGCATACACTGTGATAATCAAGCGGCAATTGCAAGGGCGCATAATGTGATTTATAACGGTAAGTCTAGACACATTCGTCGTAGACACAATACCGTAAGGCAGTTGCTCTCAAATGGAATAATTTCTTTAGACTTTGTAAAGTCAAAGGAAAATATTGCGGATCCGCTGACAAAAGGTTTGTCAAGAGAGAAGATAAACTGCGCATCAAGGGGAATGGGTTTAAGAGCCTTAACCCAATAAAGAGATTCTAGGGTGGAAACCTAACCTATGCGATTGGAGATCCCATGGACTAGGTTCAATAGGACAACGCAAATTCTGGAAACTCTAGTGTGAGCACTGTCTCCCATTCCTATGATGCAACAGTGCTTTCCTACAGCGTTATTAAGGGTACGCTATGCGTTTAATGATTCCTATAACTTGAAATGTAACATTCAAGTAAGATATGGTAGGATATCTTTAATAGGAATGCACCTATATGCGTGGAGCTGGCCGACTCTATGAAAATCTTTTAAGGCTAGATTTTCTAAAGCACGCATGAATCCCGAGAGGTTCAGGGCCGAAAGAACGAACACAACCGAGAACCAATCTTGAATTGGAAATACTCCGTGTGAGGTTTATTGTCTAGGCTTACACAAACAACTGGCGATTCAAGGCTTAGTCCATCGACTAGTTAAGTAAGTCCGATAGGCTTTCACTAAAGAAGGTTCAAAGCGAAAGCTACCTATCTTGATGCGGTGTATTTCAACAGGTATACTCAAATTCCTTCGAGTCAAAAATGTTTTGTTGATCCATTAATGTGGGGGATTGTTATATATATGGTTAATGGATCAACGAATGCAAACAAATCAAGATACGTATTTTCTGTTCACGTATCTATATTATTGAATTCATGAATCTCTTGGATTCACGTATCTTCGGAATTCATGAATCTCTCGTATACACGTATCTCTTGAATTCATGAATCTCTCGGATACACGTATCTCTTGAATTCATGAATCTCTCGGATTCACGTATCTCCTGAATTCATGAATTTCTTCTTGGATACATGTATTCATTTAATTCATGTATCGCTTCTGTACATGAACTTGAAAGCTCTATAAATAGATAAGAGCATAGAGCTTCAAAAAGGTTTTTTTAGGGGTTCTTCAGAAAAGACAAAATTCTATTTTACTCTTCCGATTCTTCTGAGTGTGCTGGTTCAATTGAACGGTTCGACTGAGTCCTGTTTGCACAGTGCTAATCCAAACAGGTTCGAGGTGTTGTATCTTGGGAGGCATAGTTCGTGAATCTGCGAAGCACCATTGGCAGGAACTAATTGCCTTAAGGAGATTCGGACATCCGTACCTCACCTCCAATTTTGTGTGATTTTCAAGTGATATCGTATTTTCATCTTCTCCAAGAATTGTAAGTTTATAAGGTTGTCATCATCTTTTGCATTGATATTCTGATTACAACATACAGTTTGCTTTTTCTGGATTAATTTCCCAACACCACTTGCTAGCAATGGATCTTGGTGCTCGGCAAATATCTTGCATATTTATTTTGTCGCTCACAGGATCCAACGAAGTCAACATAATTCTTGAATCCAATCTAAGTTATTTGCAAGTTTCTTCGGTCTTGCTAAGAATCACAATAATTCTTCACGCCAGAGTCCATTGTCGGTGAACGTACATCACCATCGTTTATCGTAAGCCACCCCATCACTGTTTTCATAGCCATAGAAAGCTATCGACAAGTGCCTACGAAAACTGAAAAAATCATCAAGCTAATTTCTTTAGCAGAATTTAATTTGGTTATTTTTTACGTAGTTTACAATTTTTCGATGTTGATCGTGATTGTTGACTTTGCTAGGCATTATCCGATTAAGAAAATTGTCATGTTGGTGGTCATAGTAATCAAAAATACTGAGCCGAGAGATATCGGATTAGATTTTTTATTATTGTAATCTTCCGTCTTTAGTCGTGATGAGTTATATGTTTGTGTTCATTGTTTGCGTTGCTTTTATATTAGTAAATTTTACCATTAATAAAAATACAAAAAAAAAATTCACATTGCATCGCATGGTAGTTTGATTGCATGATAGTGTGGTAGCTAGGTTGCATCTTAGATTTATATAATAATTTTTTTAGATGAAATTTTCTAATAAGATTTAGTTTAGTTTCGGATTTTTATTTTAATAAAATAAAAGAAGGAAGAAGAAGAAAGATCATGCATATATTACATCATTCATCTTACATCACAGCATATGCATATTTGGGGTCATGATTACATATATATTACAATAGTTTTCAATTAACATATGTCAATAGAGTTAGGCTATTTGAATTGCACATCATATGTCATTAGAGTAAGAGTCATGCATGTTAAATCTAGATTATGGTCATACATAATTAATTTTATAAAAAAAATCAAAAAAATCAGATGACATCCCATTTAGAAATTATGTTTAGAGCATGCATTTTTAGCTATAGCTTATTTTGCTTTAAGGTTGATCATGATTCTTACGTTTATTTTTCTGGACTTGTTGAATGTTATTGATTGTGATTAGCATAGCCACTCCTTTCCATGTTAGTGGCCTAGGTTAAAATCAACCAAGATTGCCTGTAAATTTTTTTTTTTTTGAAGCTTAAAGAGAAAGGGTACTGAAATGGCACTAGTTTAACTTAATGTAACCATGTTCCTGAACTTATTGAATCTCTGGTTCGCAGAAGTAAAGTATTATCCCATACTTTACTCGGGTTTCTAATCAACCCTAATTGATTAGCGCAGCTCTTAATTGAATAAAACGGACAAATTTTGAGTATCAAGTTGCAGTTAGTAAGGCTTGGGAGAGTCCGCATTAAATCTTCGGACTTAGTAATCCATTAGTCTTTCCTTGGTGTTTCACCTTCGAGAAGGTCGTGATAGAGTTAGAGGTCCTGAGTTTGAATATTTTCAAGCTCCATTTGCCTCTTTAATTGAATTTTGCACACTTAGTACTAGGCAAAAATATCAAATTAAATGTGAGAGAATGTATGTTAAAATAATTAAATATTAAACCATACATTTATCTAATAGCTTAAACTTTTAGAATTGATCTCATAAAATCTCACACTATTTCAATAGCCATCATCATGCCACGACAATTTTAAGGTTATGAGAAGCTTTGACTTTTTCCTTTTGGTATGACTTGCTTTGCTATAATTTATCCTATAAAAAATTATCAAAGTTCACTTGTAGTAAACTCCGAAAATAAAGACGTGACTTTAGTTTTTTAATGCGTGCGTACAATGTAAAATTAGTCAATAAAAATAATATTTGAAAAGAGTACCATAAATACTTTGGGGTTCCTTTATTCGACATATTGTTTTGCTTGGCTTGCATGAAAATGCAGACATACTCACCTTCTCCCCCATTAAAGCTCGCATTCCTTGGCTTAAAAGCGTATCCACCAAAATGGCACGCGTGAAGACTACAAAAATTGCTGGTTTTGCTTTTAAAGTGGCAAACCGTGTTAAGAGTGAGTTCCCCTATGTGCTCCTAGGAGTAGAATCACAAAACCAGCACTCCAGCTGTCGGAACCACCGGTTGCTAGCTCGGTTTGATACCATTTACGGGAAATAATTAATATTGTCATCAAATTAGGAAAGCTATATTTTATACACCCACACCCACACTTACACGTATACATATATCTATGAATAAGTTTAGGTTGTCATCAATTTAGGAAAGCTATATTTTATACACCCACACACACGTATACATATATCTATGAAAAAGTTTAGGAGGAGTGGAGGTTACGCATGCCAAGGTAAGGGCATGCCATGTTAGGGAAATCTTTGATGATGTTTTGAAAATGACAAAATAAATCAAAATCTACTAATGCATTTAATGATTGAGTAAATAGGTAAAAAACGCACAAGCCGTTATGCAAATAATAGAATGTATAAATGATTTTATCAAGGATCATACTTTGAAGAATTAGAAGATAGATTCATTGTTGAAGCTAAACAAAGTCTAGATTCTATGGCTAAACTTATTCAGACTTTAAGGATAAATCTATTAGACATAGACTCTAAGGATGAATACGTTCAAACTCAAATGCAAACCGAGAAATCTACTTTAGATGGAACACACTCAAACTTTACATACAAACGGAATAAGTCTAGAACATAATGTTTAGAACAAAGCAAGTTCATAACTGTTGCTAGCTCGGTTTGATACCATTTACGGGAAATAATTAATATTGTCATCAAATTAGGAAAGCTATATTTTATACACCCACACCCACACTTACACGTATACATATATCTATGAATAAGTTTAGGTTGTCATCAATTTAGGAAAGCTATATTTTATACACCCACACACACACGTATACATATATCTATGAAAAAGTTTAGGAGGAGTGGAGGTTACGCATGCCAAGGTAAGGGCATGCCATGTTAGGGAAATCTTTGATGATGTTTTGAAAATGACAAAATAAATCAAAATCTACTAATGCATTTAATGATTGAGTAAATAGGTAAAAAACGCACAAGCCGTTATGCAAATAATAGAATGTATAAATGATTTTATCAAGGATCATACTTTGAAGAATTAGAAGATAGATTCATTGTTGAAGCTAAACAAAGTCTAGATTCTATGGCTAAACTTATTCAGACTTTAAGGATAAATCTATTAGACATAGACTCTAAGGATGAATACGTTCAAACTCAAATGCAAACCGAGAAATCTACTTTAGATGGAACACACTCAAACTTTACATACAAACGGAATAAGTCTAGAACATAATGTTTAGAACAAAGCAAGTTCATAACTGTCGCGACCTCACCTTGGGTGCATCACCTAGGGTTTGGCTAATGGATTACTAAGCCTAAACTTAGTTCGGGTTCTCCCAACCCCATACCAATTCGCGACTTAGGGTTTAAGTTTTTTTAACATGTCAATGATTTTTACTTAGGAGTCGTCACTAATCTATTTTTGGTGGGTCGATTAGAAATCCAAGTAAAGAAGCGGGAGAGTTACTTTACTCCTACGAACCAGAAACTATGGGATCGAGGACTTGATTACGTTAGATTTCTCTAACGCCCTTTCGGTACCTTTTCTCTTTTATTTAAAAAAATGATTTGCAGGCAATTTATATTGATTTTAATTTAATCCCTAACATGCAATGTGATCATGCTAGTGCGCAATCATTATTTAACACTCAATAAAGCAAAGTGATAAATAAATTACAAGCATAAGGAAGAAATACTTACCTCGAAGCAACGAAAGCATCTACAATATTAGTTAGAAAATCACACCAACCTAAAAGTGATTTCTAATTAATACGCAATCACTCGAATTTTGGATTTTCTCTTATTTAATGAGACCTAAGACTAACGTGCAATGCATGTAATGACGTACGAAAGTGTCTAAATTTACTAGTATGCAATATGCAACTTAATATGCAAACTATATATCACGTAACATTAATTATTTAACTTAATCTAACGCTAGAAACTATTCAATGCAACTATCCTAGTATGTCATGCATTCGAATGACCCTAAACATGTGATGACTAGATGACACACGGAAGATGACCTAATTCTACATGAGCATGGCAATTTTTATGTTTTCTTTTTTTATAATCAAAATTAAAACTAACCTATAGTTAAACATGCAAACTATTCTAAAAGAAAATATTTTAATAAGAACCACATCCAACTAAACTTTATATTTTTTTTGGGTTTTCTTTTATAAGCAAAATCAATTCGAACAAATGCATCAAGAAAAGCATGGCAACAAATCAGGCAAGATATTATCCTTTCTCATCTAACTTTGGAAATAAATTGACGAATCGTATCTCGGGCATGAGATCGGATTGGCCAATTTTTCAAAAGAAATCGCGAATCGTATCTCGGGCATGAAATCGGATTGATGATTTTTCTGTGCAATCGCGAATCATATCTCGGGCGTGAGATCGGATTGACGATTATAGCACGTTGTGAAGTGAGGAAAATTTCCTAGTTCACGAGGGGTTAAGAAATCTTTTGGATATGGCAATATTGATCAAATATTTAACTAAGATTGCAATTCCACGAACTAGGCAATAAAATATGAGAAAATTACATTAATCATGATTCTCACCTAGCTTTCCATATCACGCGAACAAAGCTTCCAAATCAGGGCCTGTCGGACCACGAGATTACCGAGTTGTGGTGGTTTCGGTGGAAGGCAACGGCCAGGGATGTTGTACTCGATGGTGGAGGAGCAAGGATTGGTGGCGAGAACTATTGTGGGAGCTTCCACATGCACGGCAGGAGGGTGGAAACTCGTGAGATTATTGAACAAGCGTAGGATTTCGTGGCAGGACTGTGTTGGACCACCGCATGACCAGATTTCAACAATTTTTAACTCGGTCAGAGTCTTCCTTCATCTCTTGATCCCAAATTCGAGCTTTTGCTCGCTTTCAAAATCACCGAAAGCGAGGCTAAGACCCAACCGCGAAGTCACTGCAAGAGGATGTCAGAGCAGGAACTCGAAGGTGCTTGGCGACCACTAGTGTACGCGATTGACTAGCGAAGCTTGGATCTTGTCGACACTAGATTGGGCTATCGCTAGAAGAGCCAAAGTCGTCATAAATCGCTGCTGATGACGACAAGGAAGTGGCGTGCCCGAGGCAACAACGGCGACGTAGGAACGAGAACTCTGCACCAACCAAAACCGTGAAAGAGAGGCTCCTCTCGTAAACGCTGCTTTCAGTATGCCGTGAACTCCCTCTCTCCCTTTTCTATATTGCGTTGCTGCTCTTTCTCTCTCAATTGTGGCTCTGTTTTTTTTTTTTTTGTGGATTTTTTTCGTGTCATTCTTCAGTGTGTGTGGCCCCCTTTTTATAGGTGAGAGGACTATATTATTTAAGGAAAGATGATAAATTTGCACATTGCCTATTTAGCTCTTGTATCCTACGTGCAATATTTTTCTAATATTTCATCCGACGCTTTCCTTGAATATTGAAAGAATAATGAGAATATTCTCGGGAACATTCTCATATTCCCGAGAACATTTTCATATTCCAACTCGTCACCCTTTAACGAGAATATTTCATCCGACAGCTTTCCTAAATATTGAAAGAATAATGCGAATATTCTCTGGAACATTCTCATATTCCCGGGAATATTCTTATATTCCAACTCGTCATTCATTAACGGGCCTAGCCAAATTCTTTTCTCTTGTGGGCTTAGTCCAACTTGTTAAATTAAAGCTTAGAATCATCAATTGAAGCCCATCTGCTACATGTCCCATGCAAATGCAATAATAAATGCTTCTAAAACTATATGCCATCACAATATTTTTTGTTTAGGGGTTAAAATTAATCCCTAATTTTTTGTGCATTAAATTATGAATAATTGATCAAAATTTAGGTGTCAATAATAACGTAACAAGTTCAGAATAAAGCAAGTTCAGAAGTTGGCAAGTTCAAAACGAAGCAAGTTCAGAACAAGATAACTTGATGGAACGAGACACAAACCCAGAACATATAATGGCTAGTAATCTGGTTTGGTTTCTATACCAAAATAGATTTGATTGGCTCAATCTCATTAATTGGTAATTGTATCCCAAAGACAAGAACTATCCTAACAGAGAAGCTCTACTTATGAAAACTTAAATTCTGTTTATATTAAGATGGGGATTCTGCTTCCGTTACTCAATGGCTACCAAATCTTCTTGATACAGTTCTGTTTGATGGGTAGATTGGAATACGATCCTCTGAATACTATCCAATGCTAGTTTGGAAGTGTAGGAATATATAAGGAGATTAAAGAACTAAAAAACAAGTAAGAGACGAAGTGTAGAATTGATAATTCCAAAGTCTCGGCGTAATTCAATCATATACTTATCTTTCATGAGCTTAAGAGTTTGTGATCATGAGAGAAGTACACAAAAGTGACTTAGTGAGATAGTGTGATCTATTGCTAAGTATTTGCACTCAAAATTATAATATCTCGTTAATCATATAGTGGAATCCAACTAGTAGGCTGTCAACATGGAAAAGTGGATATAGGTTTGATCTAAGCTTAACTATTATAATATTCATGTGCAATCTCTCTTATTATTTATTATTATAATTTATTGCACACATGATAGGTGCTTCTAAAGTCTGATTTCCACATAGCAAATTTAGAACCTTAGTCTAAAATCTAATTATTATTCAGATTTCTAAATCGTGTTACGTCTGCTAATATTCAGCCTTCTATTTTGAATAATTTTATTCCGAATTTTTATTTTGCTAAGATTTTATTATATCACCTATTCACCCCCCCTCTAGGTGATTCTTGCTAGCCACCCTCATACTACACACCTAAAAAGTCTTATAGTCAATTTAAAAATCACCTATCAAAGAGGAATATTGATAGCGTGATTTGAACTTGGGCATGGTAGGTGGAGTGTTGGAGCCATACCAGCTAAGTTAATCCATTTTGACGAAAATTATATATTCCATAGAGGAATGGGGGGTATGTATTCCCCTACAAATTGATAGTTTTTTGGGATGCATAGTCGATGGGTTGGGAACGTGAAGAGGGCCTTGAATTTGATAGTTTGAGAGAAATATGGAAAGCAAACTTAATTAACTTTTTGCACGAGGTATCAAAATATGTGAGAGGTTGTCCTCGTCACGTGCCGATCTCAATTGTGCCAATATCATGTGACGACTTTGCCGCTTTGAATAGAAGTTGACTCGGTTCACCCACAGCTGTTTTGAACCTTTCCTTGGAAAGGAAGATCTTAGCTAGATACGCAATAATTTATTGGGTGGTCTTTGATCTGGTTCTTACGTCCCATTGCATACTTTCTCTCTCTCTCTCTCTCCCGGGCTCCTAGGTAAGACCTGCGACTTTCTTGGGCGTATCTTTCTTTTGGCATCTTTCATGGAGAATTTAGAGCTTGGATATGTTTGATTTGACCAGCCAAGTTATTAAGAACAATACCTACACATGTAATCTAAGAAGGATTCATCGAGAGGACACGCCAAAATATTCTTCAAAAGGACTTTACAATGTTCAAGAGAAAAAAAAATCACGTGCACAAAGAAAATGACCATTTAATCATTCTTCACACCAAAAAATTGTCCAAATGTGTAGTCGGTAGCTTGGTCAACTAGAGTCCGTGGAATTATTACTGTATTAAGAATATATCTCAGATTTGAATAAATTTCCTAATTTAAGTAAATTTCTTAAAAGGGTTTCCTATCTTAAATGGTAATATTATATACATATACATATATGAGATTAAAATTCTACTTTAATATCTTATACATCAAGGCAAATATGAGTAGTATCATGATTTCTCTTTGAGTTTTTCTGAGTAAGTTCTTTGTAAGAGATTGTGAGATAATACTTTTGAGTTTGCTTTGGGTGTAATCTAGGGCTGGGAAATGCTTGAGCGATTGTAAACACTGCATTCTTCGCATTCATAGTAGATTTTTGCATGACTCTCCTCGTAATGTAGTTACCGTCACTTGGACCAAATCATGTTAATCTCTGGGTTTTTTTTTTTTAATTGTTCCTTGTCAATTTCTCTAGTAATTATGTCCTTCTCTTGTTAAGCATCAATTTCAAAATCCATTAGCTTCTACATTCTTCTCATAACAGTTGGTATCAGAGCCAAAAATTAAGTTTCTTGGGTTGATTTGGTGTTTTTACTGGTTCGGTCATTGTTTGGAAATTCTATTGCTATGTTTGAAGTGAAATTTGAGATCGAGAAATTCAACTGGATGAACAAGTTTGGGTTCTAGAGCATTAAGATGCATGCCCTATTAACAACCTAAGGTTTGGGAAAGATGCTAGATGGCAAAGAGAAATTGCTAAAAGTGATGAAAGAAGCCAATAAGGTAGAGTTGATGGAGATGGTGAAACACATAATTCTGTTGAATCTATCAGCTTAGGTATTGATTAAAGTGGCCGAAGAGAAGGATGTTGCAAAACATTGTGGCCAAACTTCAAACACTTTATCTGATACAAAGTTTGAACAACTACTTGTTTATGCTGCAAATGATATTTCGATTTCTCACGGTTGAAGGTATATTATTGGAGCCTATTTAGATGAGTTTGATAAACTTATGATGAACTTGAAGAACATTAATGAGGCCTTGCTTGATGAGAAACAAGACATGATGTTGTTGGTGTCTCTATCGGATTCTTTTAAGCATTATATTCATTCATTGCTACAAGGGTCAACTACAATCACCTTGGAAGAGGTAAAGTCTGCATTGTTTTCTAAAGAAAGGCAAAAGATGTTACAAGAAAATGTTAAATTATGTCTGAAGTTTGATCCCATGTATGAACCTAACTCAATTGGAAAGGTCCATATTGGATGAGACGTAAAAGAAAAGTCCTAATTGGACTTTAATTTGGTGTGCCCTTACTTTCCTTATTTGGACTCTCCATAAGGCTTTCTTTAAAGGTGGAGGAAAGAACACATATATTGGGTTTTGGATTCCTAGAAGATAGATTGTGGGTTGTATCTCCTCTAGAGAATGACAATGATTAGCTCATTTGCTAGATTCTTTTATACTTCATGTCAGGATATGACATCGTTGTGGCACATGAGACTTGAGCATATGAGTGGGAGCGAGATGATTACTTTGAGTCAAAGGGGTTTACTAAGAGGTGACCATATTAAGAACCTGAACTTTTATGAACATTGTGACATGAATAGTCAACGTAGAGTGAAGTTCAATAGTTCACTGAACCTAAAAAATTATAGGCTATGCACACTCAAACTTATGGGGACTCTCTCAAATTCCGTCAAAGGGTGGTACTGCATATGTGTTGTCCTTTATTGATGACATTTCGTGGAAAATTTGAATTTATTTTCTTAAATACAAGAGCAAGGTTCTTGGTTTGCTCAAGTCGTGAAAAGTGACGATTGAAAAGCAAGTAAAAAGAAAGATTATGTGCTTAAGAACTAACAAGGGGTTGGAAATCTCTTTTGAGCTTAGTCAGTTTTGCACAAAGGAATGCATAGTAAAACATCGCATTGTTGATGACACACCATAGCTAAACGGACTTCCAAAACTGATGAGCATAGTCATATTGAAGAGAACTTGATCTTTACTTTCCAGTATGGGATTATGTATAGATTTATAGGCCGAAAAACACCGCCTGTTCGTTAAAGAAGTGATTACCGTCACCAGAAATTGATTGGAAAACTTTTGAGGAGCATTGTCAAGTAAGTTTACTGATTACATCTAAATGAGTGTGTTCCGTTGCCTTGCTTATGCCCATGTAAGTTAAGAGGCGTTGGAGATGGGGGCTAAAATGTGTACATTGACTTTATTATGAAAAGTCAATCCTGGCCTCGAATTCTATTGAAACATTAACTGTCCATTCCATGTTTGAAATCCTAAAAAATTGGACTCAAAATATTCAATTGTCTTAGTCCCTAGATTAAATGTTTAAAAAATGAATTAAACCAATGTTTTAGAATTGTTCAATTGAAGGTCAAAGTTTGTATTTTGACCAAAAAATGAACCCTTGATCATCTTATGAAAATTTGGAATGTAAAAGCCTAATTACACTTGCAAACATTGGATTGACATATAATTGTGATTTTTACATGATTTGAGATGTTGATCTAGACTTTTAGGTTTGATAAAAAATTCAGCCCTTAATTTATTAAGAAAACAGGATCCAAATTCAAATGCAATGGAATGCTCTTAGTCTCTATATACAAATTGGACCCAATGACACTTAAATGACTCCTTTTTGGTTGAGGAACGAGCTTAGTCAGGAGCAAGAATCTTGAGCCTTGAATTTTTACCGAAATTGACCTGTTGGTGAAAATCCAAATGTTAACAATTGCTTCTCTTTAAGAGGGAGCTTGGAAGGGTTCCTTTCAGAAATTAAATGATATTTGACTTTTGGCCAACCGACTTGACATAATGATAGGGAAAGAAATGGAAAGAAATGAAAATGAGATTGGATTAGTGAAGGAGTGAGCTTGCCTTGAATTTCTTTCTATCAATTTTATATTGAATATCATAATTTACATGTGCACTAGGCTAGTTTTGGTTTGCTCTCTCTTTTAACTAGCCATTCCTCATTTCATTTGAGTGCTGTCAATCGAGTTTGTTGATGGATATAGAAAGGTCACGTACCAGATTTGGACGTTGGTCTTCCCAGCTTAACGGTATCTAGCGCATTAGCAAAGACCTATTTGGGCCTCTTCGATTCCTACGAAAGAAATAGTCAAATGTTTCTTGATATAATGCGAAGACCAACATGCACGAGTCCCTTTTTTTCCTTTGTTATTAATTTAATAATAGCGGAATATACATTCTCCAATTTTCTAGGTCCTCATACCCTGTCTGTGAAATGGATAAAGTGGAATTGGTAAAAAAAAGCAAAAAGGGCTTGAATTATGGGTGAAAAGACACTTCATATATATAAATGCAATGGATAATATTAATAGGTTGGTGTGGATATTGCATTTACTTACGGTGGCCAGAAGAAGTCACTTTCACTCAATGAGGATTCCTTTTACCATTGACATGATAGATTATTGCTCTAAGGCTCGCTAATGTCACTCCCCTATATGTTTACAAGTAATTTAACTGTTTCTTCCGCATCGATTCACTTCGTTTCTTAGGAAAAGTTAGCAATGGCTGTAATATAATTAAAAATCAGCAAAATGAAAGTACTAACACGCACGCACTCTCTCTCTCTCTATATAGAAACAGACACGACTCAGTAGTTAGCTTCCCAAAAGATTTCCATCCTTGTCTATTTTAGTTTGGTCATTTTTAAATTTGGAGGGTCGCACGTGGAAGCTTTTGACACTGACGATCACCACTCAGGATACAAACCACGAGGCATGATCACTCTATTAAATCGCATCACGTCATGTGTTGCTTTGATGTTCTTATAGTATATGTCCATGGTTTTCCCCGAAATTTCCCTAAGAATACATGGTAATATTTGTGTCTTGTAAGGAAGGTATATAGAGATTTATCCTTTCTGGGATTTACAATTAACACGACAAAAGGGAAGATATCACCAAAAAAAGGGAAAACAGAAATACAATCCGCAGTATTATTACCCAGAATCATCATTAACAATATGGACAACGTACCCTCGACTGCATAATCATAGACGCAGCAAAATATTCATATTGGCCATACTAAATAACGAGAAAAAGACCACATTAAGGGCACTTGCGCTGTCCCTTGGAGTTTTTCATGTCCCGGTAACAAGGGCACTCATCCTTGTTGCCATACGTCCCGGACGGAACGCACTGACATTTGTCGCAGCAAATCCCGCAGTACTCCAGGCACCGCTCCTTCCTTCCCGCCTTCGAGCACCTCACCGCGCACTTGGAGTCGCAAAAGCCTTCGAAACCCACAAAACCAACAAAACTCACGTTCAATATATTACAATTTCAACAAGACCGTCCCAACAAAAGATTGAGATAAAAGGAGTTTTACTTGAACCGGCCATGGTGGCGTCAAAGAAGGAGGAGCTGAGGAGAAGAGCCACCAGAATAAAAGTTGCCAAACCAAGCTTCGCCATCTTCACGAATAGGCAGCTATACGTGCAAGATCAGAGAGCCAACAGAGAGAAATAGGCAAAAGAAGAGAGAAGAGTCTTGTTGCTGATGTGTGCAAGGTGGTAATGGACTAGACGAGAGGGAGGGCATTTATAGAGGGAGAAACTAGACGTGTAATGGAATGTGAGAGCGCCAGTTTTGCTCCACGTTAGATAATGACGATCCTAGTGTGGGTGATATGTGAGAGCGCCAGATCTGTTTGATGATTAGGTTGTTTTGGCGAAGGTGGAAGGTGACATGCTGGGATGAGAAGGACAGCTAGCTGCGCTCTCCGCGTTGGAATGGCTCGATTTCTGATGAGCTGGTAAAAAGGGAAAAAACAAAGAAAGAAAAGGACAAACAGCGAGAGAATGGTGAGTAATCAAACTTGTTACTCAACGCACTTGTGTGTCTCAAGAAAATTCTTGAAGGAATGTTTTGACTTTTCAAATACGGCCCGGTGATTGGTCTATCCGAGGGAGCTTTCATCTGTAAAACATCATTGTTTCTTCCGAGCATCCATTACCAATGCCCTTCCGTGAAAGCTAATGAGTTGGCCATCATCATGTATATCTTGGGACTTGAAATCAGATAGATTCCCATGGATCTGGTTTTCAGATTCCATGTTTTACTCTAGAACCATGCTCACTCCGATTTAACATGACATATTGTTTTGCTTGGTTTGCATAGAATGCATAAGTACTCACCTTCTTCCCTATGAAAGCTCGCATTCCTTGGCTTAAAAGCGTATCCACCAAAATAATACGCGTGAAGACTACAAAAATCGCTGGTTTTGCTTTTAAAGTGGCAGAAGGTGTTAAGAGTGAGATCGTTCATGGTCTCCTAGGAATAGAATCACAAAACCAGCAGTCCAGCTGTAGGAACCAATGGTTGCTAGCTCGGTTTGATACCATTTACGGGAAATAATTATTATTGTCATCAAATTAGGAAATATATATATATCAATGAAAAAGTTAAGGATAAGTGCGGGTTGCCCATGCCAATGGTAGGGCATGCCACACACCTAGAAAGTCTTATAGTCAATTTAAAGATCACCTATCAAAGGGGACTGTTGATAGCATGATTTGAACTTGGGCACGGTATGTAGAGTGTTGGAGCCATACCAACTAAGTTAATCCATTTTGACGAAAATTATTTATACCTTGGAGGAATGGGGGGTATTTACGACCACTGGACTAGGCCGGCCAAGTATTCATTGTTTTTTGGGATGCATAGCCAATAGGTTTGGAACGTCAAGAGGGCCTTGAAATTTGATAGTTTGAGAGAAGAATGGAAAGCGAACTTAATTAACATTTTCCATGTGGTATCAAAATATGTGAATAGTTGGCCCCGTCACTTGACGATGTCAATTGTGCCAATATCATGTAACTTTGGTGGACAACTTTGCCGCTTTGAATAGAAGTTGAGTCGATCCACCCACAGCTGTTGCGAACCTTTTCCTTGGAAAGGAAGATCTCAGCTAGATGCACAATAATTTATTGGGAGGTCTTTTATCTAGTTCTTACGTCCAATTGCTCTCTCTCTCTCTCTCTCTCCCTCCCTTCTTTGAGTGTAATCTAGTGGTCTTTACTGTTTCTTATTAATTTCTCTAGTGAGTTAGTCCCTCCCTCCCTCCCTCCCTCCTTTGAGTGTAATCTAGTGGTCTTTACTGTTTCTTATTAATTTCTCTAGTGAGTTAGTCCTTCTCATGTTAAGCATTAACTGCAAAATCCATTAGCTTTGACATTCTTTTTTATGCAATTGGTATCGGAGCTAAAATTAAGGTTCTAGAATTGATTTGGTGTTTTCCCTTGTTTGTCCATTGCTTGGAAATTATGTTGCTACAATCTTGTTTGGAGTGAAATTTGAGATAGAGAAATTCAATGGGATGAACAAGTTTGGGTTCTGGAACATTAAGATCTATGCCCTGTTAACAACCCAAGGTTTGGCAAAGATGCAAGATGGCAAAGAAAAATTGCTAAAAACGATGAAAGAAGCCGATAAGGTAGAGTTGATGGAGATGGCAAATGACATAATTTTGTTGAATCTATCGGCTTAGGTATTAAATAAAGTTGCCGAAGGGAAGGATGTTGTGGTATTGTGGGCAAAACTTCAAACACTTTATCTAATGTAGAGTTTGAACAATTGCTTATTTATGCTGAAAAGGATGTTTCAATTCCACATGGTTGAAGGTACATCTAATAAAGCCTATTTAGATGAGTTTAACAAGCTTATGATGGACTAGAAGAATGTTAACGAGGCCTTGCCCAATGAGAAACAAGACATGATGTTGTTGGCATCTTTTCTTTAAAACATTATATTGATTCATTGCTAGTAGGCAAACTACAATTACATAAATTCTATATTGTTTTCTAAAGAGTGGCAAAAGATGTTACAAGAAATGTTAAATTATGTCTCAAGTTTGATTCCATGTGCGAACCCAACCCAATTGGAGGATATGGACTGCCATCCATATTGGATGAGGCGTGAAAGAAAACTCCTAATTGGACTTTAATTTGGTGTGCCCTTAGTTTCCTTATTTTGGATACTCTATAAGCCTTTCTACAAAGGTTGCAATGGAAAAAAAAAAACAGGTAAAGGGACATGTATATCGTGTTTCGGATTCTTGGAAGATAGATTGCGGGTTCTATCTCCTTTAGAGAATGATAATGATTGGCTCATTTGCTAGATTTTTTTATGCTTGATGTCAAGATACGATATTGTTGTGACACATGAGACTTGAACACATAAGTGAGAGGGAGATGATTACTTTGAGTCAAAGTAATCTACTAAGAGGTGACCAAAGTAAAAAACTAAACTTTTTGAATGTTGCAACATAGGTGGTCAGCGGATAGGGAAGTTCTGTAGTTTATTGAACCTCAGAAATTATAGGCTACACACACTTAGACTTATGGGAACCCTCTCAAGTTCTGGCTGAGGTGGTACTAGGTATGTGTTGTCCTTTATTGATGAAGTGTCACAAAAAATTTGGATTCAAGTTCTGGCTGAGGTGGTACTAGGTATGGTTAGTTCAAGTCATGAAAAGTGATGGTTGCAAAGTAGATAGAAAGGAAGATCATGTGCTTGAAAACTAACAATGGGTTGGAATTCTATTATGAAGAGCTTAAGTAGTTTGGTGCAAAGGAATGTGTAATGAAACATCGCACTATTGATGACACACAATAGCTGTCACACCCCAAATCCTGCAAGGATGGAGGTGACACGGCTGCACTTTTCACCCGAAGGACGCAGCCTCTAACCACAAAATATCCAGCTTCCAAAAGTCCCCACAAAAGCGCTCTCATTCTACTAGCTGCTAACCAAAGAACCTGGAAAGGTTGGGAAAGAGGGGTGAGCAACCACAAGCTCAGTGAGTAGTATACATCTTCTAAGCAGATCGAGCAAGCACTATGCATGAGTTCAAAGCAATATCAAAACTTTATAACTCAATCCAATATATAAAATACATAATAAATCATATAAGAGTTACTTTTATACTTATATGAAAAACTCATTTAAACCACAATCCCAATACCAGAATCAATGGTCAAGTCCATTGAATAATCTCCATTCAAAAATCACACGTTAATGGTCCATCCATTGACTAATCTATTGCTCAATCTCTTACCATGGTCACGACACAATGCCTTGTGACAAGGCGACCAAGATTCCCCCCTTGGCAAGGTCTCCACCTATAATGCCGGTGGCTCGGCCTAGAACGATATCCTACCCAGTATGCATACCAACATGCCCCTCAATGGGCTCATGGCAATAATGAGCAAAATAACCATCATCCAATACCAAAAAGTCAATCCAGGAATCAATATAATAAACCAAATAAATACATTTTTGCAACGTCATCATCCACAATTTCTCAAGTCATCCACATACTTTTCCATAAACCATTTGCAAAGCACTTAAAAATATATTTTGCCTTCTACTACTTTGCATAATACGTTTTCCAAACCTTTATAAACAATTAAAAGGTAGTCCATGCCCGATCCGATTTTTATATAATAACAATGTCATTTCATAACCACATACTATATATAATCCATATAATTTTCTCAACATGAATTTTACAAATTCAAAGAAGATATAGTACCACTCACCTCAATGCCTACGATCCAATAAAATGGTACTTAAATCGTTAAACTCGTGATCCTAACAAATAATTGAGAAATGAGTTAAAACCTGATAAAACTCTATCTCAATTATTGAGACAACTAAATCACGCCTTAACACTAATAAAATGACCCCTATGAGTTAACAAAATGCCTATCAAAAGTAATTTATTCAAAGTCGTTCAAGAAGCGAGACTAGGGTGCAAAACTTGATTATGCCATAACTTTCTCATCCGAACTCCGATTCAAGCAATCTTGTAGTCAAAACGAAGATAATTCCAAGCACTAGAAGACCCATTAGTAGGACAATCCAATTTCGAGCCAAAACCGACAAAATCAGACCCCACAGTCACCGCGCGCGTACTGTACATCCAGCGGGCAGAAGTTCAAAATTCCATTTCGGACAAACCACAAGCTCAAATCCAATTCCGTAAAATCCCACGGGTCCATGACGTCTTAAACTACCATTCTTATAAATTTTCGTGGCTCAACAACTCAAAAATTGGACTTCGCTACTCAATATTTCCCCTATTCCGAATTTGAGCCCTAAAGCGGAAAAATGCTTCAATCGAAGGAATAAGAGACATGTGTACTCACCGGGTCTTGCATAAAATAGTCGAGTCGGCTTTGCGAGGCTCCCGCGGCGCGCACGTGCAAAACCCTCTCCTTCTTTCCCTTTCTTCTTCTCTCTCTCTCCTCTTTTCTCTCCTTTTCTTCCCCCTCCCCGACTGGTTCTGGCTTTCGAAAGTGGGAGAGAACCCCACTTATTCTCTCTCCTTCTCCTTTGACTTTTCAACTCTCTTCCTTCTTCTCTATTTTTTTTTTCTTTTTAAAACCCAAGTGGGTCCCACCACTTCCAAAGGAGCTTAATATTACATCATACCCTCCTTAAAAAAAATTTCGTCCTCGAAATTTGAACTTATCTTAACTATCAAATAAATGAGGATATACTACAAATGATGCAATACTAAGGGTCAGAATCATCACTTCCCAAAACTTATAATCCTTTCTAAATTTAGGTGGTCGTTCATAAAATGTCTTGATAACACTCGCTATAGGTATGTTGCAAATTGAAAGTATCACGCCATCAACAACTATAGTGACAGTTTCCAATTAACAATAAAGGAACCACTAGTTTATTGAGACGAGTGATACGGCGTGGGGAGACCTTTGGCAGTCTGGCCACAATATCATTGGCAATGCTGAGTCTAGTGGAAAGACCAATGGAGACTGAGAATGAGTTGCAACTAATATCCCCTAAAGATGATCCCTGAGTAAATGATTAATGTACGACATTCTCTAACTAGACGACTTGTAAGGCAATTATCTCTGGCTTGTTTTGGTTAACTTATGCTTGCTCAGATTCTCTGTTCACTTCCTACAAGCGTATTAATTGAGAAAAAGTCCTGTTTAAATCTTTGAGCAATTCAAAGAATGAGCTGACCTCTACCATTTTTTTTTTCCACAATGAATAATGGCAATCATATCAACATTCCTAACCGTACTCAAATGGTGGGCAAGAATGACAAGTCTCTTGGACTATCCTAGTAGATTCTGCACCAAGGGCACTTGCCAATTTTTAAGAAGGGCACTTACTATAGCTACTCTTTACTTCTGTCCAATAGTCAATTGAGTCCCATGTTTCTCAACTTTATTGTGGAAGCCCTACGGTAGCTTGTCTATGAATTTGGAAGCATTCACAAGTTCTGTAATAACTTTGATCTCTTCAAGCGTGACGCCTTTCTTTCCATATGAATGTTGTCCTTGATGTTGCACATGACTAAACCTAGGTTCCAGGCTAACAAGCCCAATTTCTTTTCTTTTCTTTTCTTTTCTTTTTCCTTCTGATCCATTTAAGTTAAAACTCTTTAATGTTGATACCATCGATAAGTATTCCACCAGCTTATGAATCATAGGGTCTCTCTATCAAACCGATCAACTTAAACTTCCCATTTCAACCTTATTCCAATGGCAATTGCACCACTCGAGATGCTGAAAGAGAACTTGTTCATCAAGTTTAGCTACATAACTGAAATAAACATCCCTTAACTCTATATCTCCATGAATTCATCTAGTTTATTTCCCTTAGTATTAGAAGAATCAATCTTTGGCTTCTTGTGTATGGTCTCGAACATTTTATACGCAGCAACTTGACCAGCAACAAATGCACTAATGCATGGATACGCCTACCCAAGAGACATGGAATCAATCAATATTGCCATGATTACATTAATCATTGCACTCCCAATGAATACTTTGTCTAATATCAACTTTGCGCTATATCATATTGCCAAAGCATAAGCACCAAAGATAATGAGCATGACTCTTCCAAAACCTAGTAGGCCTTCGTGGACCCTTGGTTTGTATGCATTCGCAAGGAATTTGTTGTAATTTGTAATTACTTGCTCCTCTCAATGAATGATGCAACTGTCATAATCGAACCACTTGTTTGTTCAACAACATTTATTGCCTTTGCATAAGCATTTTGCTCATACTATGCCACTTTTGAGATGATGAGGGATATAACTCCATTCACAGTCACTAGTAGAGGAATCATAAAAAGCATAACCTGATTTCAAGATATCTTTACCCAATTAACCATATCCTATCAATAACTGTGATGACCCCATTCAACTTTACCAGTATATGTCTCATCCCCACCATCACTCAATATTTCCATCAATTTTTTTTTTCCACTCAATCCTCACACCAACCATTATCACCAACATTTTCTCGACCCATCTTGCATCTTGCACTTTTAGTTCTGGAAAGAAGAAAAGCTTTTCCTCATAAGCATTGACTTGTCAATCAAAAGACTGTATCTCACTATAAAAAGACTATCTGCTAAAACTATGTCTTTGCGGATATGAACAACGTCCCCAACAATTAAGTCACAAATAAACTTTTTTTTTCCATTGTAATTTGAACAAATATTTCCTTTTTTCCTGATCCAAATTCTTAAATTGTAAGGACTGTTCATTTATCAGATCATCCAATTCCAGCAATTTCATATAATTGCCTTCAGTATCAAAGATCTTGACTTTATCATTGTTGCAATTAGAAGAAACCACCAACGCCCTCTTCTCCTTACAAAACAAACTGCTCCGTTTCGTTCATTGAGAACCTGTCCATAGATATTTGCTTGTGTAAGAATTTTGGATCCAAGGTAATGTTGTCCTGCAACATGCTATGTTGTAGTCCCTTTCCTATGTTCTCTTCATAAAAAAAAAAAAAACATTTCTCTTATTTCACATTTTCTCATGCTCCACGTGTTTACTGTCATGCATATATCCACCATTAATCAAAGGTTCATCTACTAGTTGATTTGGAATACCCACCAATAAAATGGAATCAAGATGAAAGCTTTCCTCCTCTCGTGTTCTTACCCAAAGGTGCAAAGCCTTTTGTAGACGTCCAAAATGTGCACATCTTGAAATCATTGCTGTGCAAGAAATTATTATCTATAGATCCATGTAGCCAAAGACCAACCTTAATAATCAAGCTGTGAATAGATTCTAGTTCCAATGATCTCAAGGTAACACATGCCTACACTATAGATACCATTATCACTAAACCAAGTACAATGCCAACCATCATAATTTCGTTAAACCGTGCAAGGACCTCCTTGAAATATCATTATACACAAACCAAGCAATGGCTACATTAAAAGAAACCAAGCCGAGTTCTTTAGGACTTGAATCACTTTATAAGAGCTACCAACATTTCAGTATCTTGCATAAGCATCTAACAATGCAATGCCCACAATCAAAATATGCTCTTGTCCATTCTTAACCATCAATCCATAAACTCATTGGAGCCACAAGTGGATAAAACTCGCAATATCAATAGCAACTCTAACAATGGTGAAAGAATATTTGATCATTCTAAATATTCTCTACAAATCCAATTTAATGAGTACCACTTTGCCCTTTCACATATGACTATCAACTGATCTAAACTTTCATAGAAACCACTATGAAGGAGATTGGAAACACGCCTCTTTCTCAAAAGTTCTCTAAGGTCCATACTGTTGTCGTCATCAGAAGGATAGAGTCTATTATACTTCTGAGAGACCCATCACGTTGTGCACATCGAAGGAACAATAGACTAGCTATGATTACCGTAAACAACATAAAAGCAATCCGATGCTCTAACAAATTCTGAAGTTCCCTTTGTCATCATCATTCCCTCTTAACTCTTGTGTTCAAATCAATTAAGGCCATGTTCCATGGAAATGCTCTAGTTGACCATCATTGGGTCAGTAATAGAACTTTCATGAATTCCGTCATCTTGAGCACCTTGTATTGCTCTATGCTTGTGAGTCGGGACTTGAATCCATTTTTTATCTCTTGTCAAAACCGCACCTCGAAATTCTTAGGATGCAATCCTAATATCAAAAGTAAGAATTCGCTTGCCTTTGTTGTCCCTTAAAAACGAAGCATGCTTCTCTGAATCAAAATCGACAACTGCTTGGACTCAAAATAAAACATACATCTTAGTACCTATTAAAAGACTAACGCACTAAAGTCTCTCGCACAACTCACAACGTCCCATAAAATCTACACCCAACGATCATAACCTAAGCTCTGATACCACAAAATGTCACACCCCGAATCCTGCAAGGATAGAGGTGACACGGCCGCCCTTTCACCCGAAAGACGCAGCCTCTAACCACAAAAGATCCAGCTTCCAAAAGTCCCCACAAAAGCGCTCTCATTCTACTAGCTGCTAACCAAAGAACCTGGAAAGGTTGGGAAAGAGGGGTGAGTAACCACAAGCTCAGTGAGTAGTACATATCTTCTAAGCAGATCGAGCAAGCACTATGCATGAATTCAAAGCCATACCAAAACTTTATAACTCAATCCAATGTATAAAATACATAATAAATCATATAAGAGTTGCTTTTATACTTATATGAAAAACTCATTTAAACCACAATCCCAATACCAGAATCAATGGTCAAGTCCATTGAATAATCTCCATTCAAAAACCACATGTCAATGGTCCATCCATTGACCAATCTATTGCTCAATTTTTTATCACGATCACGACATAACGCCTTGTGACAAAGCGACCAAGATTCCCTCATTGGCAAGGTCTCCACCTATAATGCCGGTGGCTCGGCCCAGAAGGATATCCTAAACCCGGTATGCATATCAACATGCCCCTCAATGGGCTCACAGCAATAATGAGCAAAATAACCATCATCCAATACTAGAAAGTCAATCCATGAATCAATATAATAAACCAAATAAATATATTTTTGCAACATCATCATCCACAATTTCTCAAGTCATCCACATACTTTTCCATAAACCATTTGCAAAGCACTTAAAAATATATTTTGCCTTCTACTACTTTGCATAATACATTTTCCAAACCTTTATAAACAATCAAAAGGTAGTCCATGCCCGATCCGATTTTTATGCAATAACAATGTCATTTCATAACCACATACTATATATAATCCATATAATTTTCTCATCATGAATTTTACAAATTCAAAGAAGATATAGTATCACTCATCTCGTCGTTTACGATCCAATAAAACGATATTTGAATCGTCAAACTCGCAGTCCTAACAAATAATTGAGGAATGAGTTAAAACCTGATAAAACTCTACCTCAATTATTAAGACAACCAAATCACGCCTTAACACTAATAAAATGACCCCTATGAGCTAACAAAACGCCTATCAAAAGTAATTTATTTAAAGCCGTTCAAGAAGCGAGACTAGGGTGCAAAACTTGATTATGCCATAACTTTCTCATCCGAACTCCGATTCAAGCAATTTTGTAGTCAAAATGAAGATAATTCCGAGCACTAGAAGACCCATTAGTTGGACAACCCAATTTTGAGCCGAAACCGATAAAATCAGACCTCACAGCAACCGCGCGCGTACTGTACATCCAGCGGGCAGAAGTTCAAAATTCCATTTTGGACAAACCACAAGCTCAAATCCAATTCTATAAAATGCTACGGGTTCATGACGTCCTAAACTACCATTTTTATAAATTTTCATAGCTCGACAACTCAAAAATCGGACTTCGCCGCTCAATATTCCCAATATTCCGAATTTGAGCCCTAAACCGAAAAAATGCTTCGATTGGAGGAATAAGAGACACGTGTACTCACCGGGTCTTGCATAAAATAGTCGAGTCGGTTTTGCGAGGCTCCCGCGGCGCGCACATGCAAAACCTTCTCCTTCTTTCCCTTCCTTCTTCTCTCCCTCTCTTCTCTTCTCTCTTTTTCTTTCCCCTCCCCGACTGGTTCTGGCTTCCGAAAGTGGGAGAGAACCCCACTTATTCTCTCTCCTTCTCCTTTGACTTTTCAACTCTCTTTCTTCTTCTCTATTTTTTTTCTTTTTAAAACCCAAGTGGGTCCCACCACTTCCAAAGGAGCTGAATATTACACTGTCTGCTGCGGCCCCCATGAGGGGCAGGGCCGTGGTGGTCCAGTCAATGTTTCACACGATCGTCCCCCGTCAGCTCCAGGTCTTCCTGTTCTCTGGGATCCGTGGCTTGTTGCCTCGCTTCTCCAGTGAAACGACCATCGTAGTTGACAAGTCTGATGGGTTTGTCCAAAACGAGCTCTTCGAGGCGGCCCGGGTTTTCTTGGCTGCCAAGCAATCCCCTTTGACGACGCGCATCCGAGTGTCCAAGCCCGCAAAGGAGAACTACTTCACTCTGACTATGGACCGAAATCAAACGTTGGTGGATTCGTTTCATGGGGTGGAACTCAAGTGGGTTTGTGCGTCGAGACAGGTCAACTCGGGCTACGAATTTCCTCACGGCTGAACTCGAAGGTCCAGCACAAAGTTCAGTACTTCGAGCTCACTTTTCACAAGAAACACAAGGAGATCGTGCTCAATTCCTACCTGGCTTTCGTCATCAGCGAGGCACAGTCCATGAAGCAGGGGAAGAAGACGGTGAAGATACACACTCGGAGCTTCGACCACCCCTTTGGTGGTAAGTGTCGGTGAACATTAAGCTCGAATCAATAAAATTATCCGTAAAGATGTTTAATTCTGCTATTAGAAGTGTGGAGAGGAGTAAAAATAGTAAATTGGCAAGACTTCTTAATCCGTCCGGACAAGTCAGAAGTATCATATACACTGTCCTTTCCAAAAACAAGCAATTGCTACAGAAAAGTTCATTGGCAACATGCTAAAGAACATGATTCAGTAGAACCAGTCTTCCGCCTTCTTTCCTACTTACGATTCTGCTCTCAATTTCTTCGTCAGAAAACTGAATTTTGCCTCTGCATCAAATTTTTTTTTCCTCTGCAGGTGCGCTCTCAGATGCGTGGGCGTCAGTGAACCTCGACCACCTGGCAACATTCAAGACGCTGGCCATGGACTTTGAGCTAAAGAAGGCAATCATGGACGATCTCAAGAGGTTTGTGAAGAGGAAGGAGTACTACAAGAGAGTCGGCAAGGCATGGAAAAGAGGGTACTTATTGTATGGACCCCCCGGCACGGGGAAATTGAGCCTGGTCGCGGCGATGGCCAATTACTTGAACTTCGACATATACGACCTAGAGCTGAGCGGGCTCCATAGCAACTCGGAGCTCAAGACTGTGCTTGTTGCCACTGCGAATCACTCCGTATTGGTGGTCGAGGACATCGATTGCACCATTGAGTTGCAGGATAGGAAGTCCAAAACCCGAGCCGTGCACATGAATATGATGTCGACCGATTATCCACGAGAAGAAGTACCATTTTTTTTTTCTTTTTGGCTTTCTTTTTTGGTATAAGGTTCACTTCAGTTTGTTCCATCCTGTGCATATGATCTGTCTTGACCTTTAACTTATGTTTATCGCTACGACATTAATTTTTATCTAATGGAACGGCTGACATTGTCTAGATTCCTCAACTTTATCGATGGGCTTTGGTCAGGTTGTGGCGATGAACGGGTCATAATTTTCACGACGAACCATAAGGAGAAGTTAGACTCGGCCCTATTATGCCCAGGGCGCATGGATATGCATGTTCACATGTCCTATTGCACCTTGTGCGGATTCAGGCTTCTTGCTTGTAATTATCTCGGGATCGATCGCCACGAGCTCTTCGACCAGATCGAGAGTTTGATCATGGTGGCAAGAGTCACTCCAGTCAAAGTAGCAGAGTAGTTGATGAAGAGTGACAAGCCAGAGGTGGCTCTCCGGGACATGGTGTCCTTCCTCGCTAATCACAAAAGGAAAGAAAACGAAGAAGACATCAAGAAGAAAGTTTGCTGGTGCCAACCAGTCCAAGAAAATTAAGGGACTGACGAGGAAAGTGGAAAGAGTGAAATTATTGAAGAATAAATAATAAATATCAACCGTCTTCGATTTTAACTTAGATTATATTTAAGATAGTGATTATCGATGATAAAATGATCATGAGAAGTTACTGCATGGTCATCCAAGCAATATGTGGGTCAGATGGTACCTGGACGAACTCAATTTACATGGCTTGTCTACCGTGCAATTTTTTTTCGTGATCAATATTCACATTATGCCGGCAATTTAATCTGCATTATATAGTTACATCGCGTCAAGGACACAAAATGTGGCACTAATGTTTTCTCAAGGTTTCGACCTTTGCACGTAATCTCGTGTTTGCTTGGGTTGGCTGAAAACGTTATTTGTCTGAGCTTGGATTCTAGTCCAATCATTGGATTCAACCTAATTATCGATGGATATCATATTCCTCCGTCGCACGCACGCACGCCGACTAATTTACAGTGGTTTGAATTGAATTGATCCGCAATAAAGGAGAATATTAGGAACATGACAAGTTCTGCAAAAGCAAAACGAGCTAGGAAAGGTTCTCACTAGTTCACGGGTCGTATTCGTATCATGCAGCGGGAGTTAAGGAGAGAGGGTTCAATGAATCATCCTGAAATGGAGCTAAACTTACATTGAGATGCGGTCGATCTGATATGAATATTTGCCACCACCTGGCAAAAGTAAAAGGCAAAGAACAGTGCACCGTCGGGGCTAGAACCAAAGTCTACAAAGACTTGGACTAGGAACAGTCCAGGAACCCGAGGATACCAAGCATTTGTAAGTACAGAGTTCGCTCCATAATCTAGGCCTGGTGATTCCCCCCCCCCCCCCAAAATTCACCCTGGAGAATTCTACAGTACCGGATTGATCCCTGATTCTCAGATTCATTGCCACTTTCGTCTCCCAATTTCCTCCGCTCACATTCCATCTGCTCCACGTAGATTGAACTGGAAAGAATGGCGGCCTCGGCTCCGAATGACTTCAAGAACCCTGTCGCAGTGACCAGGGCGGTACTGTCCATTGTGGCCTCCTTGACAGCATCTATGATGGTGGTGCAGTCGGTGGTTCGACCATTTGTCCCATTGAATTCTAGGTTGCCTCGCTTCTGCAACGAAATGGCCATGGTCGTCGAACAGTACTGATGGGTACGCCCAAAAAGAGCTCTTTGGGTCGGCCCAGGTTTTCCTAGCTGACGAGCAATCCATTTCGATGCGGCGCATGCGAGTGACCAAGTCCACAAAGGAGAACCACTTCACTCTGGCTATGGATCAGAATCAAATGCTGGTGGATTCGTTTCATGGGGTGAAGCTTTCTCATGTCGAGACAAGTCAACTCGGGTTGCCAAGTTCATCAGGGCTCAACGGTTCAACACGAAGTTCAGTACTTCTAGCTCTTTCTTGACAAGAAACGCGGGGAGATTGTGGTCAAATTCTATCTGCCTTTCCTCATCGACGAGGCCAAGTCCATAAAGCAGGGGAAGAAGACGTTGAAGCTATCACACCCCAAAACCATCTTAGATAGGGGATGAGATGGCCATCCTTCCACCCGAAGTACGCAACCTTGAACAATCAAAATCCAACTCCCAAAATTCCCCCCATTGGTATTGCTCTAGAACTATTTATCACTAGTTGAAGCACTCATAAAAATTGGAAAAAATAGAGGAGTGAGTAACCACAACTCACTGAGTAATGCATTTTTTATAAGCTGATCGAATATTCACTATACATATTCACAAAACTCAAATCACAACTTAGTTAACCTAAATCCAAAATATAATACACATACTAGATAAAAGTAGGCTATATTGTTTTAACATAATCATATACCTTTTAGAAAGCACTTGTTAAATAGATAATGAATATCGACCATGTCATCCATTGAATTTATCCAAGTTGTCGTAGAGTTCTTTGTATTAAGAAAGTTTATATGTGTGACAACATTTAAAAAATGCATTTTAACTTGATATACTTGCCTTAATATTTTTCTTCGATTGTTATCAAGTTTGGCCAATTTCACCCAGTTGAAAGGTTGCAACATGTTCTCAAGATCCAATAGATCTTAACCATAGGCAATACTTAGGAGAATTAATGATTTTCACGTAGTATTTTTTGAATTGCAAGATGAAATGAAATTTAGGACAAGATGTGTGGACATTTGACAACAAAAGTAATTAATTTACTTGGTATAAACCATGGAATGCTAATGTATCATAAAGAAAGTACTTAATTCATCTAGCCTAAGCCATTGAATCTCTCCGATACAATAGCTTCGTAAGAAATTGAATCAAGAGGATTCGATTTCTTCCATACCAATGTTGGCCTTTCCTCAAAAAATTGAGAGGTCTTCTAGGATGAGAGTGCGTTTTCGTTGGCCTCCCCAGCTCACGGGACGACAAGTCAACTGAGGATGAAAGTGAGGGCCATCAAGAGAACTTACCACGTGCAGTGACGCTTGGCATCATGCTCAATCTCTTTTAAGCTCAGCTTGCGAAGCTAAGATATGCTCCTTTCCACCACTTCCTAAGTTATAATCCGTAGCGTTCAATCTGCTCTGGCGATCGAGGTGAATTATCATCGCTTGGTGCTGTCGCAGCATGTAGAAACATACGGTAAACTCTTGCCATAATTCTCATGCCATCATCATCAATCCGCAGCACAGATATCAGCAAAAACATACATGGAAGATTCAAGATACCCACTAATCTATATATCCAATGAGGTGATTACGTAAAGTAGTTTTCTTCAAGAAACAGCCAATGACAGTATGAATTTTGCGTCATGATTTCTCCAGCCTTTGCATATACCTAGTCTTACGCTCAAGGTAAGCCAAGCAATAAACTGCTAATTCATATAGCAAACGGTTCACATGTAACCTCACCGAATAATTAAACATCTCAATAGATGAATAAGAGAGAAAAAGGACGCCACGGGTTACCCTAAAAAGAAGCTAAGTGACAGAGTGTTGCCCATATTCTTATCTAGACAACTAGCCATTACAAGTCTGTAACAGTATTCAAAATAAAAGAGCAACCAAAACTAGCCAACAACAGATCATATGATAATGCCAAAAGTAATAAAGTTAAATAAAAAAGGAACGCCCAATTACCTGGTAACCTTCAATCCCTTCTTATCAAGAATCATTTGAGAAAACAGCGCTTTGCAAAAGCTACAAATTTTTCGAGTGAAGCTACGGGACCAAAGCTCCGTGTTGGAACGATGAGCGCCGTTCGTTTCAACGTCCAAAGAAGGAAGGAATTGGATTACAGGCGCAGCTTTTTCTTACCCATGTTTACACTCGACAGAATCCTTTTACTTTTCTGGTTCAATTATCAGCTCAAGGTAATTGTCAAAGGGACATGTGCATTTTCTTGTTTAATATGAAAGTTAAATATTTGGTTTCGTGAAAAGGTACAATGGGTACTACGCCACATAAAAATCACAGAGAAGAGGTGCTCCAGCTGAAATATGATTTACCCAAAAACTCAAAACCTACAACCACATGTGCTTTACGTAAAAAAGAAAAATTGAGACCCTGGTATCTCAAAATCCCTTGATTCTGACCCTTCAAATTAGCCAAAAAGTGGCTTGAAGAATAAGAAACACGTGTTTCCATTCTTCTCTTTGTTCTTAAGAGTATTAAATGTTTCCATTTTAATGAAAATATCTTCATTTTCGAGAAAGATTCATTCAAATCACAGCCTACCAGAAAATTTTCCACATGTACGCAATAGACCCCCCCCCCCCCCCCTCTTTTTTGCCAAAACATCATAAAAATTCAAAGGCTGAAGTTCATCTATCAAATATACTGTGTAGTCATATATGATGCAATGATTTAACTCGATAATGGTTCCAACTTGAAATAATTATAATTAAGTTTCCGCATGAGCTATGCTGATCCAAACATATCCAAGTTTTCAGGAAAAATATTAAGGGTAGATAATGATTGCCGAATTTAGAAATAAAATATAACAATCTTATAAACATTTGAAGAAGAAGATTTATCCAATCAACAAATATGGAATTGCCATACATGATTCGATATTAAACCTTGACATCTATGAGACGAACTTGTGGTCACTAGCCATGGGGTATGCATGTAATATCAGTACCATATGTGGATGTTTGTGAATTTCTAGCACAGTTGTTCCATTATCAACACAAGCTAAAAAAATGCATGCCAGTACCCTGAAGGGGGATCCAATAGAAGAAAACTTAGAAGATTTGGACGATTCTTCTAAAAGTTGGTGGGGGGGGGGGGGGGGGGGGGGTTTAAAAAACCCGCCACAAACGAGCATTTTGAGGCAGTCAGCAACGCTTGATGTTCAGCCACCACATAATTTTTATATTTGTACAGATATAAAAGGTAGGTAACCTTTTAAAACTAGAAAGATTACATATTAATTCAGATTCTAACCTTTGAAACTAGAAATATTACAAATTAATTCATTTCCCCTTAATTTAGCACATTGAACTAAACTTCGACTCTTAACTCCCTTGCATAGAGCTTTGGTTTGATAAAACGTCTGTTGCTTTTAAAAGTCTAGAACAACTTCTGGGCAAATGTTTCATGGGTTGATCTAGGAAACATACTGCATGAAACCACAAATGGACAATCAATTCTAATAGAATAATTAAATATTAAATTGCACATTCATTTAATATTCTGATATCATATAAGATTTTGTTGGATTGTCACCGATTAAAATTTTAAAATAGTTAGTAGCGATCTCATCAAAATCCAATATGATATCAAAACTGAAAGTCTTGAATTCAAATATTTTCATGTTTCATTTGCCTCCTGTTGACACCTAAATTTTGACGATTTGTTTTAATATTTATTAATTACATTGGAAAATTAGAGATTAGTTTTTAATCCCTTAACAAAAAATTTCATTGAAATTGCATTGCATATAGATATTAGGGGCATTTGCATCAGTAGCTTTAAAATTGAAAATTCAAAAAAAATATTAAAAATTAATTAATTAAAAAAATCGAAAAAAGAAAAGAAAAGAAGAGAGGCCGGGCCAAGGCTGGGCCCGCTCAGCCCCCATGTGGCCCTTTCCCTTTCCTCGCATGGGCTTGGCCCATTTCCTTTTCTTCTTCTTCTCCCTTTTGTTTCGGCTCGGCCCACCCGTCTCCTCCTTCTTCTCTTCTTCCACGCGCGGCAACAGCAAGAAGTCAGCAAAAGCAAAGCAACAGCAGGAAGTCAGGAGAAAAAAGCAGCAGCAGCAAAGCAACAGCAGGAAGCGCAGAGGCAGCAGAAGCGCAGAAGCAACAGCAGAGGCGCAGAAGCAGCAGAAGCGCAGAAGCAACAGTAGAAAGGAGAAGCAGCAATGGAGAGCAGGGGGAGGAACTGGGACCCAAAAAAAGAAAAGAGCAGAAGCAGCAGAAACGGAGGGCAGAACTGAGAGCAGGAGGGACGAAGGAGCAACTCAGACAACCGAAAAGAAGAGAGAGAGTGAGCTGCTCGAGGGAGGTCGGCAGAAGGCGAAAGAGAAAAGAGATATGAGAGGAATAAAAAAAAAAAACGCAGAACCGAAAAAAAAGAAAAAGAGAGAGCTCGGAGGACCCAGCGGCTGATTTCGGGGATCCGGGAGAGAGACCGGAGACAAGAGAAAAAGGGAACCGAAGGGAGAAGGCGAGCTCGAGGGAGCGGTTAGCCGTCGCCGGAGGCCCATCCGCCGCAACCCTTCCCGAACCAGGTAAGTTCGGCTCCGTTCTTGCTCCGTTTTAAGCGCACCGGGCCGGAGCTCGCGGCCGTCCGGCTCGCGCAAGCTCCGGCCCTCGTCACCCTTGCATTTTGTTCCCATGCTCCTTGTATGTCACGTCCGCAGACCCCTAAAGCGCGTTCGAGGCTCAGTTGAGCCGGAAACCTTTGATTCTGGTAGTGCACGTTAGCTGTTCGACAAAATGCCTCGATAAGAAATCCAAACTCAATTTTCGACCGGAGCTCGGCTCTTGGTTTTCCTACGTTGCTAGGGGTTACACTGCTTTTGCGCATCGCTTTAGGCGTTTTCTTGGCTTTTCGGTGGGTTATCTTGAGTTCGGGTGGCTGTTCGGTTGGTTCGGCCATGAGGGGGTGACGGCGGTGGCCGGCGTCGATCGGACCGAACGACGGACGCCGGATGATGGCTTGGCGACCTCCCGAACGCCGGCAAAGACTTGTTGTTGCGGCGGCGTCGGCTCCGTTCGTTTTTTTTAAAAGAGTTGCAGGAGCTCCGGCGAAGTTGAAGACGTCGGACGTGCATGAGGGGAGACGCAGAAACACGTGAAGAGAAGACCAGAAAGAGAAAAGAATAAAAAATAGGAAAAATTAAAAATAAGAAAAGAAAAGGCTAAAAAACATAAAAAAGAAAAAAGAAAAACAAGGAAATGGGCTTCGCCTCGGGCTTGTGCACATCGGGCTGAATTTGTTGCGAGCCGGGAATAGATTGGGCCGAAGACAGAAATCAGAAATGGGCTTTTTCAATAAAAAAAACGTATTTTCGTGGGCTGTATTTATTAAAATCTTGTGGGCTTTTAATGTTTTTTTCGAGCGGGCTTTGGAGCGAGAGTGCGGCCCGGTTACTTTGGCCCAACCTGGACCAACAGGGTCCGGGTCAGCTTAGCAGGGCCGGGTCTTTTGACCCGGTCCGAATTATTTTTATTAAAAAAATTCAGAAAATATTAAAAAACATAAAAATATTAAAAAATCATAAAAAATTCAGAAAATTCAGAAAATGCATGGGAAATTCAGAATCTTGAAAATTTATGAAAATTTTCGAAAAAATATTATTTTTTAAAAATCGAAAATATTAAAATATTAAAAATTCCAAAAAAAAGAAAAGTTTTCAAAAATCCCAAAAATACTAAGTTTGTTTTAGAGTTCCCTAAGAAGCTCTAAAATAATTCTTGGACAATTTTCTCTTTAAAAGATGTCGGAAAATCATCAGTTTAAAATTGTGCTTAAAAGTGAACAAGCCCTTACGGCTTTACCTTAAGGTTAATTATCCTTGGATACAATTGCCCTTGATAGCATGCTTAGGATGAGATGATTATGGTTTCCCCCTTAGCTTAATTAGGATTTATTTTCGTCTGCAATTTATTTAATACTTTCTTTAATTGCTGATTGCTTTTTTGATGATTGCGCACCTGCATGATCACCTCATATATTAGTGGTTAATTCTAAAATCAATTCAAACTGCCTGACAAAAGTCCTTTTTGAAATGAACAAGATTAGGTACCGAAAGGGCATTAATTGATTAATTAGTGTAATCAAGTCCCCGACCCTAGAATTTCTGGTTACGTAGAAAGTGAAGCCCACTCCCATGCCTCGCTTGGTTTCTAGCCGACCCCAATAGGCTAGTGGCGACTCCTCATTTGAAGATTTTCATGAACATCCAACGTCACGCGGGGTATGGGCTTGGGAGAGCCCATGTCTAATGAGGGTCCTGAACCCACCCTTTGGACAATACCCCTAAACCTATTTATTCAGACATTTCATTTTCCCCATCCGGGACGGAAAAAATAGGTCGCGACAGTGTTTCTGATTATGGGGTTGAGCTTGGCCATCCTTGTGAATAACCTGCAAAATTTTATCAGTGGGGAATTCAATGGCTATAGTGTACAGGTTGAACATGTACCACAATAACCATTTCAGTTCTTCTGGAAATTCTTCATCAGGAGACCATTTGAGAGAGTGAATGAATGGATATTGCGGATGAAGTCCGTCTGGTTTAAGCATCAGACCACCATATTCATGGAAAATTCGGAAGTGATATTCCCACATTAATCCTGGAAGTCTTTCTTTCAGATTATTGTGGTGGATTGCCTCAGGAACATCAGGAGGGTATTTTAGACTGGGCCAACCTCCTGGAATTTTGTCTGTTCGGTATGTGTCTTGAAAGGGCTCTTTTTTGACATACATATTGATGGTTTGCATTGGTTCCTTTGGACGGGACAAGAAATCAGCAAGGACATTCTTAGTTCTTGGAATGTGTTTGACTTCAAAGGAGTATTTAGAAAACCATTCAGTCCATCGTAGCAGTTGTGGATGAGGAACCTGCTTTTGTTTGAACTTAAGCATCTGAGGAAATGAGGACATATCCATTTCAACAAGAAAATGGTGCCCGATGAGATGAAATTCAAACTTCTTGATGCCATACTTTACTGCAAGTATCTCCTTAAAAGTGGAGTGATAATGGATCTCTGCATGAGAGAATCGACCACTTTTATAGGCACAAATATGCCTATTTCCATCAATTTTTTCGAAAAGAATGGCTGTCCAATATTTGTCGCTGGCATCAGTTTGGAGAATTCGTTTGCCAGTGGATGGAATTTTTAAAGGAGGAAGGTTTTGCAAGAGTTGTTTGAGTTGAGCTACAGCTTGAGTCTGTTTGGATCCCCATGGGGGAGGATCCTTTTTGAGCATGCGCTGGAGAGGTCTCAAATACTTAGAGATGTGTGGAACGAAGTCTCTCAGATAATTTACAATGCCAAGAAATTGCTGGACTTGTTTAGGATTGAGATCCTTTTCAGGGAATTTTTGGAGTTCATCAGCAATATGAGGTTCAGGGCAGTAGGTTCCATCTTTAAGACGCATGCCAAGGAATTCAATTTCCTTTTGGGCAATAATCATCTTTTTCTGAGAAAGCATGATACCATGGTTTTTAACAATGGCAGCAAAATGTGTCAAGAGTTGGAAATGTTGGTTTGGGATACAGAACCCAGTTTTGGGTCTGTCTGCTGGGTCAATACCTAGTTGCCAAAATCCTGCTTTAAGATCAAATTTTGAATAGATTTTTGCTTAAGCAAGGCTCAGAAAGAGGGAATTTTGATGAGGCAATGGGAATTTATCATCTTGAAGGAACTCATTCAGAGGTTGGTAATTAATCACTAACCTCATTTTCCCACGGTTCTGCTCGGCTCGTTTGTTGACATAGAATGCTTCACATGCCCATTGAGAGTCAGAAGGTTCAATGAGACCCTGTGCTAGTAGTTCTGCGCACTCTTTCTGTGCGAGTGTGAGATGTTTAGGGCTCATTCCAGAGTGACTAGCCTTTGTGGGATTGATGTCTTCATTCCGTTTAAAGGGAAGTTTGACATAGAAAGAAGAGTTTTTCCACAAAGATTGGGTGCAAGTTTGGGAAAATTGGGAGTGTGTTTTAGCATAGGAAGAAAGTAGACTCTGGATTATTGGATCCAAGACGACTGGTTGAAGGGCATAGAATCGTTTGATGTCTACAAATTCCTTAAATTGATTCTTGAAGCGAAGGCCATGAGACAGAATTCTGAGTTTGGGAGGTTGGGTCGGGATATCCCATCCAATGATGATATCTTTGTCTGGAGACTGAGAACCAAGAACTTTGGTGGTTATGGAACACTGGGGAAAGAACTAGATGGTAATGGGTTTACTGCGATACTTGGTAGCAAAAGTGTCACCAGAGGCAGAATTGAAATACCTGGTGTAAGGTTTCTAAAATTCTTCTGGAAGGCTCTTTGTGTCCAGAATGGAAGAGCTTGCTCCAGTATCAATGAGTGCTACCAAAGGAATTGGTTTATGGTATTTGGACAAAAGGATGTGGATAGGGATATACGGGTGATAGACAGGTTCATTGAGTTCAATTTCTGTAGGTGAATTAGGGAAGAATGTGAAGACATCATTCTCAGAATCTGAATATGAGCTATATGTCTGAATGGCGCAAAGGGTATTTTCGGATGGTTGGTCGTCTAAAGAAAAAACGGATTCAATATCCGAATCATCAAGCTGGATGCCGGTGCTGTTGGCAATTTTGTCGATCAAATGGCTTCCTCGCTTGCTTGCTTTTGGACAATTTTTTGCAAAATGTCCTTTTTTGTTGCAGACATAATACCTGTCTTTGTTACGTTTTTTAGAGAAACGATGATGGCTTTTCCTCAAAAATTTCCACTTACTTTTACCTTTTCCTTTGCGTGTCCTTTTGAAGGAAAGTCGTTTGAAATGTCTTTTCTTTTTGCATCCTGTGCAGGAAGGATCAGAACAATCATTGGGACATTTAATCGCCAGACCGGGTTTGAAGCATGCCTTATCAAGGTGTCTGTTTTTTTTTAGAAAGCTTCGAAAGGCTTCTCTTCGGAGGCAAAGTTCTTCTATGGCGATGTGAACGGCTTGCTGGATTTCACTAAGAGTAACTTCTGTTATGGTCTTTTGCCTTTGTTGGAGAGTTTTATCAGCGGCTTGGCTGAGTTCTTTTGGGATGGATGCTAAGAAGATGGGTTTGAGATTCCAATCTGCGCTAAGTAGATAAAACAATTTGATCATAGCTTGAAAATGACGATCAAGATCTTTGCGTCTTAGTGAGCAACATTTCCGATCAAAGAACTCCTTTCTTTTGAGTTCTTTGGAATCTTCAGGCTTGCCAATGAAATACATATGGATAATCTGGATAGCATTATCCAAAGGTTGTGTCAAGAAGTACATCTGATCTTGTTCTGCAGCAGTATGCCACCAGTCTTTAAGTGCTCCTGTGAAACGACTAGTGAATTCCAAAAGAATATCATAGGTGCTAGGTTCATAAATATGCCGGGCAATGAGCCAAGCATGAAATTCTTGAAGCCTATCAGGCCATTTAAAATATGGAATGTCATCTAGTGTGAAGTAGATTTTGGACGATGAGGCTGTAAAGGACTGGGTAGCGTTCGGTTGTTCCGGATGATGCATTTCGGGTTCAGAGAATATTTCTTCATCCTTAACACTATCTGCCATAAAAAATGACCATTCTGAAGAGGGTGACTCAATTAAAATGTCAGAATCAGACCCAGATGATGTTTCAATCTGGTTCGTGGCAGAAGATTTGATAACAGCAATAGAAGGTATCTGCTGGCGAAGAAAATTTTCGAGTGGATTGGAAATGGTCAGGGTGTCTGATTTTTCCTTAAGAGGGGGGTTGCTAGGAAGATGATTTCCGGGAGGATGTTCAGGTGTGCCTGGAGAAGGTGGGGAATACTCGGTAGGAGGAGATGATTTCTTTTGCTTTAGTTTAAGCTTTCGAAGGTTCTTTCAAAGAGTCAGAAAATTATTCTGAGGAGGAGGAGCGGCTGAGCTTAAAACAGCAGCAAAAGAAGATGATGAGCCAAATGATGACTCTGGCTTTTGTGGCAGGGCAGGAGAAGGAAAAATGGGTGGATCAAGTGGAGTAAATGACTGCTGACCCTTGAGAATTTGGATCTGTCTTCGGAGTTTTTCTATCTCTGGTCTTTGATCTTCCAAATAATGGCTTGGGGGTGTTTGCTTAGTTTCTAGCAAATGTAGCCGCTTTTGGAAGTCTTTCAACATGCGGTAGGATAAGTCAGTGGTCTTATCTACCCATTCGAGACGTGTGGAAACTGTGCTTAAAAGCTCATTCTGAGCTAAGGCATTTTCAGTTTGCCAATTAAGAACAGTTTCGGCAACAGAAGGCTGTTTACGTTGTCCTTGTGCATCAAGGCCAGTGGGGTTGGGTACCTTGGGTGAGTGCTGGTACCTTTGGTGTGGGTCAGAGAATTTTTCCAGAGGAGGAAACTTCCGGGTACGGGTGCTGGTTCCAGATGTTTATGTATTTTCCAGTGGAGGAAAATCATCATAATGGAACATGCATATGCTGGATAGAACAGGAGGTGAGACAGGTTTAGGTATACAGGTGCTTGGTCGAGGTAGTTTCAGGGGACATGAAGGATTCTTTTTTACCCATTTATGGATTGGCTTATAGAAAGGCGAAGTAATCATGGGTTTAGCTGGTGGTGGTTGAAAAGAGGGAACTGGCTTGCAAGATGGTGGTGGTGCAGTTGGTGGAGTGGGCCTGGATGGCCCATAAGAAACAATGAACTGGTATCTGCCTCCATCTTCTCCAAGAGGTCCAACAGTTAGATCGCCATCAAGATACCTTTGATAAAGGGTATCTTTCGTTGGTTTCTTCTTTTTGGCAGAAGGTTTGTCATTGTCATCATCAGGTTTTATGCATGATGGACAAATACAATATGGATCCCAAAAGCAATGTCCAGTAGGGTCTTTGAAATGATGAATGGGCTGTCCTTGGGGACCAAAAGAATGGACAAAGCGTTTGTCATCTGGTTCGCTTGAGACAGGATCAGTGGGACAGGGTGTAAAGTGGAGGATAGTGGGAAAAATAGAGGAAGGTTCCTCTTTGGCTTTGCCGAACTTGATGGTAACAGTACCATCTTTTTTCCGGGTGAATAGTGGTTCACTGGATTGGAGTGGTTTACAACTCTGATGAAGTTTTTCGTAGTTGGTGACCCAACTATCCGGAAGAAGCTTAACAAGCTCATTTCTAGGTATCTGACGAGGAACATGGATACAGGAGGTCTGGTCGTGATCGACTGAGATAACAAGGGCATCCTCAGAGTTTGGAATGTTGAGATTTATGGCATGATTTTGAACTCGGTAGATCATCTGGTAGTGCAAGGTGGCAGCAATGGATCCAGGAGTCTGCGGAGCTCCAGTAATTTGTAACTGAACCTTTAGAGCAGTCAGCAGATTGGGATCGGCAAGAGCAATGTTAAAGTTTGGGAACTGGGTAACAAAAACAGTGCCTGCATTCATTGTTGTTTGGATAGTACCAACACAAGCTTGCTGGTATTCCAAAAACCTGGTGTCTAACAGGGCTATTCTTGCTGTAACTGGTAAGCATTTTCGGCCATGAAAGGTCAAAGCAAGACGGATGGCTCCAAAAATAGCCTTGTTAAATCCATTGAGATGGAAATTCCGGTGGAATCTGGAGAGTAACGAACTGTTCTTGTTCAATTGCTTGAATGGGGTGTTGGTCGAAACGAGAGGACTGAACATATTCTTTGACAGTGCGGGGTGTGTGTTTGATCAGGTGTTTAATAGACCGCAGTGGGGAAAAAGAATGGGGTTTTGCGAAAGCTATGTATGGGTTCATCATGGGGAGCTGGGTTTCTGAGATCTTGCTATCTTCTGTGAGGTATGCCACCTCATAAAGATAGTTTATCTTTGAACATGAAGACTTGCGAAGTTCAGGTGGAGGTTGAAGAGAAAGGTTAGAGGTAAGAGAGATGGGAAGAGAAGGGGAAGATGAATCTGAAGTTTCCATAGGATGGGAGGTTTTCTTCTAGTAACAGAACGTGGTAATGGCCAAACTAAAATGATTGAAACAAATCCATGGCTCTGATACCATAAAGGGGCTTAAGTGGCTAAGTTTGCTCAATTACCAGTCCGCCTGCTCTTGTCGTTTGTATCCTCCTTTGCCTATAGAAGAGCAAGGAGTCTCCATTGTAAGATCCATCGAAAAAAAATAAGAAGTTTGTTGTGTACTCTACTTCCAACATGATCTTCTAAACACTCCCATTCTCTCCTAGTTCAGAACAATGGTTCTGAACAAACACTGTGATTGAGAAAAATCCTGGAGTATGCTCTGCACTTGCCCTTAGGGGATCCTGTGCATCAGAATTTCCGATACATTAGAGAGTTTACTAGGATCTAAGTCCTTTGTTTGAGGAAGAACTTGGTGACTAACAGGCAGTCCCTATTAAAGACCAAGAGGGCCGTGTGTGGGATAACATACTTGTCACAAGTTTGCAACTCAAACTCTGGATTCGGATCTTAGTACCCCTTTATGCGTTCATCTCCTTGACAAGGGATCTTGTACATATATTCCAAGTGCATCTCTATGAATTGATAAAATTAATTTGAGATAAATTTGATATAGGTGCATTACTTCAGGATTTTGTTTCTATAGTACGAAAAACTCCATTCATTTCATCGTAGTGGTCGGATGGAGTCCATGCCAATTTGAAAGAAGGATGGGGGTCACCTAAGCAGGATCCATTGAAGAAGGGTAGAGAGGCGCATACAAGTCAGCTGGAAACGTATGAAGTCGGACTCAGGACTTTACGCTTGGACTTTAGACAAGACTTCAGGGGGCGACCCCTTCTTTTCCGAAGGATCGTGGGGAGCCGGTGCATTCACCGTGTCGGGTCCCTTTGTCCGCGTCTTTCCGGCTCTAATCTGGTAAGATCTTGTCCGAATCTAGTACGAACAAGATTCATGCGCTCGAAGGGTGCATCGAATGTTGGATGAAGGTCTCTCTAGGCAGACTTCAGCAGGACACCTGGCCAAACCTCGGTCGTCGAAGGTCTCTTTTGAGGGAGAATCGGCCCGCATGTCCACTTCGAATCCGCTGCAGATCTTGTCAAGTGATAACCTCGAACTTATCCACTTTCCCATGAACTTGGACGGCGTTATAAAATGATCATATTTCAATAGATTTTGCAATCGCGGTCCATTTTCTTTCGACCGACCTTTTCCATAACGGTGTTGTTTTTTCTTTTTCGATGAGAATAATTTATTTAAGTCATATTTTCACATCAGATCTTTGTCCCATCTATTACCCGATTTGCCTAAAATTTTTTATAATATAAAAATTAATTTAAGATAAATACAATACGGATGAATTTGTTTGAGATTTTTTGAGACAAAAAAAAGAAATAATTCGAGTAGAATATGACACAATATATCAATTTGAAATTTTTGACGATATAACTCTCTTAAACAGAAATTGAACTTGGGCACTACAAACAGCTTCTCTTACACAACCAGTTACAAAAAGAGGAACAGACAAAAGGGCTTAGTGCAAACTAAGAGAAAAGAACACCGAGAGCACTTTGTTACAATGGAGACGAAGGAAGTACGAGCACTTTTTTACACCGAGAGCATACATACTTAGTACGAGCATCTACCTTGGACACATGAGAAAAGTACAACCGCATGAATTCTCAATCATGGAAGTTTTAGGGCGTCAGTCCCGTTGCTTGCTCCCACAGCTCACTCGTGTAATCACCCAAGCCACATGACTTCTCAATCAGATCCTCCAGCTCAAGATAGATTCCCATGTCATCCGTCGCCAGTTCTTCTCCTGCCGCCACATCCATCGCATCGTTGCCGACGACCCCGTTGTTCCCAAGGAGCTTCTCCGGCATCTCACGGAAAGCCAGGGGCAAACCTGATGGACTGGCCCCAGCCATCTGATCGAACGGAGGATGCCACGGGTTGTGCATCTGAATGGTCTCAAAATCCACTGGCACGACATCGTTTGGCCCAGACTCCATCTGTGCTGAACCATCACCCATTCTCAAGCAATCAAAATTCGGGCTTTGAATCTTGTGATCCGCTACTTCGAGTGAGCATTTGGTGGCTTTGTCATCGGGACCGAGTAATT
>CM026415.1:12982586-13004949 GCA_014858505.1 Corymbia citriodora subsp. variegata
CAACGAAGGAGCTCATAATACCGAACACCATTCATTGAACCCTCTAAACTCGAATCCCAGCAAGCTCATCCCAGTTCTTAGACTACAACCAAAATTCAACGTTTGCGGTTCCTCTTGGAGCACCTCATCAACATGGGACGGGCGAATATGAAGACGAAAATGAAGAAGAAGAGGACGGTGATGATAACGAAGTGAGGAATTATGATCGGGAGATGGGCTTCCTATTCTTCGCAGGTCCAAAGGGGGCGTGTACTGTCGACGCAAGCCTCAGCCTCGATGCGTTCCATAGCGGCACAGGAGATTCCCCTGAGGAATTGGCAACAAGGATGTTCACGCCGTGGACTCTGGAATTGCAGTCCCAACACGGTATCGCTTAGTCCGACTCTGCAGTACATAGTCGTGAGGCTGTTGTCGAGCTTGCATGGCTTCTTCTCCTTCGTATCTCTCTCCGTGGCTTGCTCGCTTGTTTTGGTTTTGGTGAAGAAGAAAAAGATGGCCGCGAGTCGCAACAGTGAGCCAGGCTTTTCTTTGGAAATGGATTAAGTTGGCTGTGAACCCATTTGGAATCTACTTATTTTGACCTATTCATTTTGTAAACTTGATATGGTTGGTCTGTGGCATTCGGTGTGATCTATTTATGACTCGTTCTCTGATTTTGGGTTATTAAATAGATTTTGGGCCCATTTTGACATATCTATGCCTTAACTAAAACCATGAGCTGTATGATCTCTATTCAACATATCAACTAGGTAGAAACGTCATTAATTTTATATTTTCATCAAATTAATTTACAACATATTAATGATCAGTTAGCCGCATCAACGTGCAAAGTTATGTGTTCGTAGTGGAAGCTGAGTACAATTTGTCGATGTCGATATGGTAAGTTTCTTGTGAACCTTGGTCCTCAAGACAATTAATTTCAGAACCATCTTCAACCGTGCTCTTTTTCTTATGAGTGAAAATCAATTACCAAGAGTTTTTTCTTTTTATGCCTTCTTTCTCCAGTAGGCCTCTTTGCTGAGCCTGGCCCATCCACATGTTGCGCCTTCCAGCCAGTATGCATTAAGACCACACTTTTGCTCTATATTTTCTTTTAATGTCGGGATCTTCTTCTTCTTCTTCTTTTCTTTTTTTCCCTTTTTTTTTTTTTAATTTGGACCATCTCTTGTTTTAATCACGTCTATGATATCATAGTATAGAAGTAACATTTGAAATTTCTCTTGTAAATTTCATTTCAACCCATACATTTGATGAGCACATTCAATCCGATAGGATAATTCTGGTCAGCTGACCTTAATCTCTTAGGTTGGATGTTCATTTAACGTATCTTGAATAAGAAAATCTAGGATAATCAAGAGAACCAAAAAAGTGACTCTGATATTATTAAAATATTACAATAAACACGCTTTAACTTTTGTTAAATTAGAAACTCCTAAAATATTCATACCTTACTAATAATTGACACGTGAATTTACATATAATCTAGTATCTTTTAAAGTAAGGATAATATTTTAACTGTTGATGTATTCTTTACTTTCGCTATTGAATTTTTAACAGACAAGCTTTTTATTAAGTAACTAAGATGTGAAAATACTATGATGATCAAGAGAGCGACTAATTTTTCGTAATGTGCACCACGAGTTAATTAAAGATATAAAAAATTATTGATTAAAAATGCTTAATAAAACGAAAATGAACCGATTTTTTTTGGATCAGAGACGATGACGGAGGGTGGATAAGGAAGGCGAGGGACAGATGGCCCTCAAAAGCAAAACCACCACCGGAGGAGACATATTACGTCCGAAAAGCACTGGATCCCTTCTTTTTCCATGTCGGCATTGATTTATGTTTCCTTTATTTTCCGATGGACAACATTTTCTTTCACGCAATTGTACTTGGTCTCAGGAATTTATTAGGAATATGTGAAGACAGTCAGCTTACTCCACATATTTCACTTGTCCAACGAGATCGGATTTTGATATGAGATAAGTTCATATCAGGTCGGTGAAGCTTAGCTTTATTAGTTACCCATTCGATTCGGAAGGATGAGGTAAGAAGTTCGGTCCCTACCTCTGAGGTTTGTGGACGCGCCGGCCCCATGGCAAAACCAAAAAAACAGAGGTCACGCCGGTGCTTTTCCTTGAAAATTAATGTGTTCTCTCTACTTTTTTAGGTTTTAAAGTATATAGAGGGTTTTGTTATTTCAGCAAAACTAGAGGAGCCAATGGTATTTTGCATGTTCACATGACACTCTTTTGTCCTGGTTCTTACAAGCGTAACGTAAATTTATTAGAAATTTACACGATTTGAAAAGTAAAAAGAGTGAAATTGAGATAATGCATTAGAGGTGTTATCATGTACCACACCTCGATGACCCAAAAAAAAAAAAAATAGAAATAGTGTACCTTGCCTATATCTATATAAAGTCCTTGGACCTTCAATTTGTCTAATCAAGTCGTAAAATTTATATGGCTATTCTAATTAAATCTATCCGACTCTAAATTTGGTTACTTGGAGCTTGTGTTCAACAAAGTGGGAAAGCATCCAACATGAAAAAATCTTTTGCCATCATGAACTATCAATTGATCAAAGACCGTAATTAGATCATAAGCATCAATTTTTTTTTAATAAGATCATTAAGCACAAGCTTTCCATGTGAGACTCTTGCCACCTCCGATAGACATATCAACTCCAATGAAATTTATTCTTGTAAGAACTTATTGTATTTCCCCTATCAAAGTCAACAGCATGACGTAGAAGGATGATTTCTAGGACTAAAAGCGGATACAACCATCCAACACAACGCTCGATGACCGGTCATGGATAAAGCTAGACGGCCACTCACCACGTCTCAAACCTTTTAAAATAATTAAGGCTCACGCCTAAATCCCTGAATCATGATTGACAACCAAATCAGCACCAAGCAGCTTCCTTGGACATTTTTATCAAAGAGAGGTCTCAGATCCCGGCTTCTCCCTTTCTATCCATAATAAAAGACAAAGCAAATAAAGAGATGTACATCGATAACGAGAATTCCCGATCTATAAAATGGCCCTATTAACTTAATTTTTTTTTTGAGTTGATACATTGTCTTGGCGCATTTTCTATCACACACGAGGAAAATATGCCGAATTCTATGTTTTCGTAATTACAACGAGTGCCCATTATTATACACATGTTTAAACAATTAATCCAGCAAATAAAATATGACTTGCAAAAGGGAGGACTATCATTAGGTAATACTTTCTCATAAGACATTGACAGAGCGTATTATTTTTAGCTCATTTACAAATATCGACAAAACTGCAATTAATGAATTTTAAACAGTCAAATTTGTCAATTGTCAAGTAGAGTTGTGAGTGCCGTGACATACGGTATTGTACATCTGGCAAGATATCATGCGTACAAATTTTCCATGGAAATTTCTATGGTACTAGGAATTTTCCACACACAAGAAACCACCACCATAGAAATTCCGTGTCCAATTTTCCACATGCAAAGAGACCACCATCATGGAAATTCTGTGATCCAATAATGCCATGTTAAGAAGACTTTGACTTCGAACTGACTTTGAACTTCTAGAGGAGGCCCGTGTTGATCACTTCACGATACAAAAGGGCTTTATCATATGTGGAAGCACCTTCCCCCACCCCCCAACTCACTCGCATGCTAAATTGCAAAATGGAAAGGCATCAGTTCCTCCGCCTCCTTTGTTTCCACTTGTTCTTTCATTCCTTCCTTTGCTTTCCTTCGCCCCTTTGCCCTCTTGACCAACGCAATGTCTTGCTCCATTTTGAAAATTCCTTCGTGATTGGAATGGCCATGTCGTGTCTTATCCAAAGACAAGCATCTTTCCCATCACTTACTAGGAAAATGTGCCGAATCTTATATTTACATAACCAAAAAGTAAATGTTCAATTTAGTGTCCAGACACATCCTCTGAAACATTTTATATACACATTGTAAGATAAGGATGTTAAGAACCTAATCGAAAATCGAATCAAAATTGAAAACCAAACCGAAATTTTGTGCATTTTCGGTTCGGTTCGGTTTCAGTTTAGTTAACTAAAAAATAACCGTTAACTTTTCAGTTCGGTTTAGTTAACCGAAATAAATTAGAATTCTCAATTAAAAGTGAACAAACTCTCTTCTTTATCATCTTTTCTTCACTTAGGTCCAATAAACAAAGCAAAAATAAAAAAACTGTCCCAAACCGAACCGTATTTTCGGTTTGGTTCCTATTCGGTTCGGTTTTTCAAAAAACCAAACTGAACCAAATCGTTTACACCCCTACTATAAAGAATTAATAATAATCCAACCACCTAATATAGTCAACATATTAAGGGTGGGTTTGGTTTGACTTTACAAATGTCTTTGGGGTGCAATGTAAATGCTATAAGACAAAACCCTTTGGGAAATGCAAATTGTATTTAGTAAAAATTCATTTACAAATAACTCAGGGTGAAGTGGTATTAGGTTAAAAAAAATTCTCAAAGAGTTTTGACTATAATTTTTCTTTTTCTTTTTTATTAAAAACAAATCAAACCTTTCATCGATAAGCATATTATTTTTAGCTCATTTACAAATACTGGAAAAAAAAACGACAATCAAAGAACGTGAAATAGTCAAATTCATCAATTGTCAAGTAGAGTTAGAGTGCGTGACATGAGATGGTGTACGTCTAGCAAGATATCATGTGCACGAGACGTTTTAAGAAGATTTTTCCATGGAAATTTCTTTGGTACTAAGAATTTTTCACAAGCAAGAAACCACCACCATAGAAATTCTATGGCCAATTTTCCACACACAAGAGACCGCCATCATGGAAATTCTGTGTCCCAATAATGCCACATTAAGAAGACTTTGACTTTGAACTTTTAGAGAAGACCCGTGTTGATCACTTCACGATACAAAAGGCCTCTATCATAAGTGGAAGCACCTTCCCCCGTCAATAAACTCACTCGCATGCTAAATTGCAAAATGGAAAGGCATCAGTTCTTCCACCTCCTTTATTTCCACTTGTTCTTTCATTCCTCCCTTCGCTTTCCTTCGCCTCTTTGCCCTCCTGACCAACGTGACGTCTTGCTCCAATTTGAAAATCCCTTCGTGCTTGACTGCATGACATTGGACTCTTGTGATAAGAATGGCCATGTCATGTGTTATCCAAAGACAAGCATAAGGCTTAAGAGATTTGTCATAGAGAAGTATTAATTTTCGATAGCCAACTTACGAATTTTAATTTATTTTTAATGGACGAATCCACCTAACAACCGCCCTGACTCTCCACTAGCAAATGAAGAATAAATAATCGTTTTTGTTCTTTAGCTCATTTATAAATATCGACAAAAATTACTATCCAAAAATATAGAAAACTCAAATTCATAAGTTGTCAAATAGAATAGTTGGTCCCATGACATGGAATTTGTACACGTGGCATGACACCGCACGCAAGGGGATGTTTCAAGAAGACTTTTCCTTGGAAATTCTATGACACTAAAAAGTTTTTTCATACCCCCATTAAGTTTACTCGACCAAAATGTCGTTTTTCACAATAAAAAAATACTAAATATGTAACCCCAGTAATGTCGTTTAAAAGTCTTTGATTTCTACCATACGCATCTTTTATTTTTCTCGTAACTGGAGCAGCAAATACATGACAAGCATTTCTTTTAAATTATTTGTCGGAAAGTAACAGAGAGATTAATTTACAATAAGAGTTTTCCATTAAAAATTCTATGGCACTAATAATTTTCCACACTCAACTAACCCACCACGGCACTTTCCCATGAAAATTCCATGATCTCGATTATTTCATTTTAAGAAGACTTTGACTTCGACCTTTAAGAGAAGGCTCGTGTGATCACTTCACACAATAGAAGGGCTATATAAGTGGAAGCACTCTGCTTCACCACTAATAAACTCACTCACATCCTAAATTGCAGAATGAGGTGGCATCAGATCCTCCCGCTCCTCTGTTTCAACTTTCTCTTACATTCCTCCCTTCGATTTGTTTCGTCCCTTTGCCCTCCTGACCAACGCGATGCCTTGCTACATTTTAAAAATTCCTTTGTGCTTGATAAGAAGGCATCGGTCTCTTGCGATTGGAATGACGATGTCATATCTTATACAAAGACAAACTCATGGAACAAGAGCGTGGATTGCTGCTCGTGGGACGGTGTCACTTGTGACAATGTCGCCGGTAACGTCATCAGTCTCGATCTTGCTTGCAATTGGCTTCGTGGCACTCTCCATTCCAATAGCTCCCTCTTTCTTCTTCATCATCTTCAAAACGTCAATCTTTCCGATAATGATTTTGTTGGCTCACACATTCCGTCTAATCTAAGTGCGTTTGCAAAATTGACTCATCTGAATCTCTCTAATTCAGTCTTTTTGGGCACCGTTCCTAGTGAAATCTCTCACCTCTCCAAGTTGGTGTCACTTGATCTCTCAAGAAATGGTCTGAGTTTGGAAAATTCGGTCTTTGTAATGCTTGTTCAAAATCTAACAACATTGAGAAAGCTTGCTCTTGGTCAAGTAGACATGTCCCTGGTTTCACCAAAGTCCTTTGCGAATTTATCTTCTTCTTTGACATATCTAAGTGTTCGTTGGTGTTCCTTACAGGGGATATTTCCAGATACCGTTTTTCAATTTCCAAGCCTCACTTCTCTCGAAATAAGTTACAATCTTAACATGTCCAGGATTCTTCCCAAACCCAATTGGACTAGTCCTCTTGAGTCTTTGTCTCTCTCGAATACAAATTTTTCGGGAGAAATACCCGATTCAATCGGTAACTTAAAGAATTTAACAATTTTATACCTTGGCTACTGCGGGTTCACAGGAAACATTCCCTCGTCAATGTGGAATCTCAACCAACTCCAAGTTTTGGTGATTGAGGGGAATAGCTTTAGCGGGATTGTAGAGTTTGAATTATTTACAAAGCTTAGAAATCTCCGAGCGCTTTTAGTTTCTCAAGAACTAAATCTATCCTACAATACATTGAAGTATACATTCCCAAAGCTTGAAGAGTTGCACTTGCCTTCCTGCAACTTGACCAAATTTCCCTATTTCTTGCATTCATTGAAAAGATTAACATGCTTAGACCTATTTTCAAATAGGATTAGTGGGGAAATCCCGATGTGGTTTTGGGGAATAAGCCATGATACATTGGAAACATTAGATATTTCTAGCAACCTTTTGGAGGGAGGCATACAACTATTGCATTGGAAGAAATTGTCAAATATTTACCTTGAGGACAACTCATTCCAAGGACCACTCCCCATCCTTCCTCTTTCAACTATTGAATTTTTTGCCTTTGACAATCATTTCACCGGTGAGATCCCCTCTTTGATTTGCCAATTTAGTTCACTCCAATATTTATTATTGTTTAACAACACACTCTCTGGGAATATGCCATCATGTTTTGGTAATATAACCAATCTCCGTATTCTAGACTTGAGTAGCAATAAATTACAAGGACCATTACCCCGCTCCCTAGTCAAATGCGTGAACTTATCGACGCTTGTTCTCAGTCACAACGAGTTCAATGATATCTTCCCACATTGGCTTGAAGCAAAGCAACTGTCTTACCTTAATTTGCAATCGAATAAATTTCATGGAAGGATCAACCTCACTGCCTTTAGACTCTCCTTCCCTGCTCTTCAATTTTTAATCATTTCCAACAACAATTTCACTGGATGGTGGCCCACAAAGGTTTTCTCAAACACCTCATTGGCTCTTATAGATTTGTCCAACAATATGTTTGAAGGACCAATTCCACTCCCATCTCCTGTCACATTTTATTTTGCTATTGCAAGCAATAAGATAACAGGAAAAATCCCCTCATTGATTTGCAATTTCACCGAGCTCGAGTTCATTGACTTCTCCAACAACAGTTTAACAGGCAGTTTACCTCAGTGCTTAACAAATTTTAGCGATGTTCTGTCAGTTTTGAACTTGCGGATGAATAACCTTGAGGGCACAATTCCCCAATCATTTTCTTCCAAAAGTAGCTTGACAACTCTTGACTTGAGTCGAAATCATTTTAAAGGCACATTGCCCTGGTCGCTTGTCAAATGTAGATATATGGAAGTTCTAGATTTCAATGACAATCGGATAGAGGATACATTCCCAAGATGGTTGGGAACACTACCGCAGCTAAAAGTTCTCATTTTGAGGTCTAACAATTTGAAGGATCTTTTAAATATACCCAAGGGAGCACATCTCTTTCCCAAGTTACATATTTTGGATCTCCCCAACAATAACTTTAGCGGTCCTTTGTCAGCCAACTTGTTAATGAGCCTTGGAGCCATGGTGATTAGTGAAAATGGGCAGCACGAATCATTATATATGGCACGGTATCTTGGGGAACGCAATACTCAATCGAAGTTATATGAAAATTCTGTGACTCTAACCATGAAAGGGCAAGAGATTGAGCTAGTGAAGATCTTGACCTTCCTCACAATTATTGATTTGTCGTGCAACTCTTTCCAAGGACATATCCCAGGAGTTATTGGACATCTTCACTCTCTCATAGGGCTCAATATTTCTCATAACCATCTTACAGGTTCCATTCCTCCGACTCTAGGGAACTTGACTAATCTTGAATGGTTAGATCTTTCTTCGAACAAGCTTAGTGGGGCAATTCCTAGAAAATTGGGAGATTTGGCATTCCTTGAGTACTTAAATCTCTCGAAGAACCAACTCACTAGTCGAATTCCTCAAGATAAGCAATTGAGCACATTTCCAAATGACTCATTTAGTGGAAATCCAAGCTTATGTGGAACTCCATTGCCAAAAACATGCATTGGCGATGCTCAATCTCCTCCACCGCTATCCTCATCAACTTTCGACCATAGAGGCAATGAGAGTTGGTTCAAACATAAAACAATTTGGCTAGGTTATGCATCGGGACTTGTAGTTGGGTTTTCGATAGCATACATTGCATTTGAAACGGGATGGCCCAAATGGCTCATGCGAGGTGTGAGCATGCTGGAGAGAAGAGTCACCGATTGGATGGAGAAGCCAAAGGGGAAGGCCATCAAATTTCATGGACAATGAAATTGTTCGAGGAGTTGTCTCCGTAAACCAGCAATGTAAATTCAGTCAATAAAGATGTCACCAGACTAGCTTGAAATGTCATTTCCCTTATGAAGACTTGTTTTTAATGTCTTCTTTTCTTGTTTCTTGGTGCAATGGTATATCAATTGAATCAAGATGATGAATAATATGTCGTGTTGCGCACAAGGCTTTGAATGAAGAAGAAGCAAAAAACAAATGGAAAAAAAAATGAAGCAAGTGCTATTAACCACTGTAGGTATCTTTTCCATTCAATCCAAGTTGTTAATAGATTAATCTGCTGAAGAATTATATTCCAAAGAATCAACTCATAATCTATTTGTACGATCTAATGTTTCTTCTATGTAAAGAATAAAGCTCTAGGTGACACATTTATAATATTATGTTTCATCAAATCAACTTAGGACATTTGTACGAGCAATGGGTCACGTTAATATACCAAGTTCTATTAATAGTAGAAGGTTAGCAGAATTCATCTATCTCCATGGTGTAAGTTGGTCTTCAAAACAATTTAACTTACAGAAACATCTTCGGCCATTCTTTTTACGAGTCCAAACAATTGCTTTTACCAATTACCATGAATTTTCTTTCTTCTAATGCTTTCTTGGAACATGGGCCTCGTGCTGAGCCCTACGATATAATATCTTGATATATGGGAAGTCTCTTATTTTGCTCACGCCTATTGCCTTACGATATAATATCTTGATATATGGGCATTTTTGGAATTTCTCTTGTAAAATTCTTTTCAAGCTCATAACTTTGACATGTGCCATCGATCTGATGGAGCGATTTCTAATCAGCTTAGCTTACATTTCAAAGTCGAATGTTCATATCATGAATTTTGCACACGAAAAGTTAATATACCGGTTAAAAAATACTGTGATGTTTAATAGAGAGATTAATTTTTATGATGGGTAGCGCAGGTGTAATAGTAATTTAAAAAATTGTTTATTAAATATGCTCAAATAAATATAAATGAATACGAACCGTATTTTGGTAGTGACGGGAGACAAAAATACAATGATGGAGGGGATAAGGACGGGGGAGGGGAGGGCGGGAGAGGAACAGCTGGCCCCCCTTAAAGGCTAAAAAACCCACCACCACCACTCGTCGCGACAAATCATGGCCGAAGTGCACTAGTGGTGGGGATCCTCCCTCGTCTTCCCCTTTTCCCCGTATTGGAAATCGTTTCTCTTTCTCTTTCCAATTTCTGTAGAAATATAAAGGATTAAAGAAATAAAAGATCTGACCGACCCGAACCTCCCCAACGCTTGTTGCGTGCGCCTTATCGTCCCCGCGGTTCTCCCATCAAAAGCCGAGAAAAAAGAAGAACAATAAAAGGAGAGAGAGAGAAAGGAATGGGGGAGGGGGAAGGTAATCCAACACCATGCTGAATCATCGAGCCCCGGTCATGGATAAAGATAGACGGCCATTCATCGTGTCTCAAACCTTTAAAATAATTAGGCTCACGCCTAATTCCCTCAATTCTGATTGACACCAAACACCTTCCCTGGAAAGTTTTATCGAAGAGTGGTCTTAGATCCTGGCTTCTCCCCTTTTTTTATCAATAATAAAGACAAAGCAAGGAAAAGATGCACAATGATAATAAGATAGTGCACTTTATGTGGATTCTCAATTATAAGATGCCCTGATTAACTTAATTGTTTTTCAAGTTGGTCATTGTTTTAGCACCTTTTCTATCACATACAAGGAAAATATGCTGAACTTCTTGTTTACATAATCAAAACATAAATGTTTAATTTGGTGCCCCAGCACCTTCAAAGACCTTATTGTATACGCGCTTAAATAATTTACATGAATCAGAACACTTAGTATAATGGGCATGTTAAATCATGTAAATAACTAATCATGTGTGAGGGCGTGAAGAGATTTCAGCAAGTCTCGAAAGTTATAATTTCTCCATAATGAAGATTCCCTGGTAATCCCATAAAAAGTTTACCGGCTTTGTCATGAGCAATTACTAATTATCAATTAGAAACCTCCTTAAGTCTCTTCACTGGCAAATAAGATTTGACTTTCCAAAGGGAGCACTCTTGTCAGCTAATACTTTTCTAGTGAGACCTCCATAAAGCGTATTATGTTTAGCTCATTTACAAATACCGACAAAACATGCAATTAAAGAATTGTAAACAGTTAAATTCATCAATTGTCAAGTAGAGTTGTGAGTACCGTGACATGAGGTAATGTATGTCTAGTAAGATATTGCGCACACGAGATGTTTCAAGAAGATTTTTTCATGGAAATTTCTATGGCACTAAAAGTTTTCCACACGATAGAAGCCACCACCATAGAAATTTTGTGGCCAATTTTCCACACGCAAGAGACCACCATCATGGAAATTCTATGTCCCACTAATGCCATGTTAAGAAGATTTTGAACTTCTAGAGAAGACCCGTGTCGATCACTTCACAAAACAGAGGGCTTTGTCATGAGTGGAAGCACCTTCCCTGTCAATAAACTCACTCGCATGCTGAATTGCAAAATGGAAAGGCATTAGTTCCTCCGCCTCCTTTGTTTCCGCTTGTTCTTTCATTCCTCCCTTCGCTTTCCTTCGCCCCTTTGCCCTCCTGACCAACGCAATGTCTTGCTCCATTAAAAAATTCCTTCGCGATTGATAGCATGGCATTGGATTCGTATGATGAGAATGACCATGTCGTGTCTTATCCAAAGACAAGCATCTTTTCCATCACTTAGGGAGAAAATGTGTCTGAATATTATGTTTACACAAAAAGTAAATGTTCAATTTAGTGTCGTGACAACCTCTAGGACCTTTTATATACACGTTAAAAATAATTTATAATAATCCAACCACCTAGTATAATGAGTTTATTAAGGATGGGTTTGGTTCGACTTTAGAAATGTGTTTGGGGGTGTAATGCAAATATTGAAAGCCAAAGCCCTTGGGAAATGTAAATTGTATTTGGTAAAAACTCATTTGCAAATAACTTTGGGTGAAGTAGTATTTGGTAAAAAAATTTCTCAAAAAGTTTTTACTGTAATTTTTCTTTTTCTTTTTATTAAAAATAAATCAAACCTTTCGCTAACTCTAACAAAGTGTTCGAGCTGCCGACAAGCTAGATCTAGCACAGGTGGCGGAGGTCGTATGACCTTGAGCAACCCTAATGAGGGTCGCATGACCCAAGCAAGGGCCATCTAGGTCACAAGAGGCCTGGGATTGAGCGACCCTAGGCAACGAGACTCGAGGTCGTGCAACCCCAGGCAACTATCGCCTGGGCAATTGCACAACCTTGTTGATCGCCCTTGCAAAGAAGATGAACAGTAACAATGAGGGACAAAATCATAACTTAAGAATTGATGAGGATAATTATGGGAAAATAATTAGTTAACCCTAGTTTCAGCATTCCACACATGTTACTTTAGAACACCCCAACCTTCACATTTCACTTCGAGTTCAACTTCGGGAGGCATCGTGGTCTGCTGGCAGATCGCATCGGCACGGTGGCTCGGGAAGGCGACGGCAGCTCGGGGAGAGAAATTTTTTTCGCTCTGTAAAGGAACGGCGTTAACGGGAAGGGGAGAGAGAGGAGAGGAGAGAGAGGTGAGAGCAGCTGCATGGTGGGCCAGGGTTTTCAAAGAAAGACAGAGGAGAGGGGGCAACAAATTTTGAATATCTTCAACGCGGGGTCTGGCCGACGTGGACGACACGTGTCCATCGATGAGGTTTTTCACATGGCCGACGTGGAGTGTTTCACAAATCAGTCGATGCGACAAATCATGGCCGAAATGCACTGCTGTGGTGTGGATCCTCCCTCGTCTTCCCCCTTTTCCCCGTATTGGAAATCGTTTCTTTTTCTACTTTCCAATTTCTGGAGAAATATGAAGGATTAAAGGATTAAAGAATTAAAAGATCTGACCGACCCGAACCTCCCCAATGCTTGTTGCGTGCTGTGTACACCTTATCGTCCCCGCCGTTCTCCCATCAAAAGCCGAGAAAGAAGAAGAAGAAAAAAGAAAGAAAGGGAAAGAGAAAAGAAGGGGAGGGGGACTGTAGATTCCCGGAGATGGCATGGGAGGTTCGCGAATTCATGGGGATTTTTGTTTGGGATCTTCAAGTGTGCCGCAATGCTCAAGAAAGAAACCGGTATCAGACCTACCCACCCCCCTCGCCATGGCAATGAGCCATAATGGCTTTTATCTGAGTTTTGATTTTGGCGAGTTTAGTAGGCTTGGTCTTGGTACATGCTGGGACGGGGATGAGGATTAGGATGGCATGTCATGTCCCTTTCTTGTCCTGATTTTGCTCCATTTGTGATGCATTTTCTTTTACGCTAACACCTCATGAATTTACTTAGAAAATGTCTAATATATATAGTTTGCCACACGTATTTTACTCTGTGTAATGAGACTGATGATGCTTTTATGAAAATAATATTTTTTTACAGCAAAAATGGATCTAAGATGAGTTCATATCGATCGGCTTAAGCTCTCCTAATTAGCTACCATCCTATTTGGACAGGGGAAGTGTGGTGTACGATCCCTACCTCTTAGGCTTGAATGGTGGGGGCAGCCAGCAAAAGCTAGCGATGGTGAAAAAAGAGAGAGAAATGGGTAATGTCATGATTGGTTTTTCTATGTTTACTCAAGAATTAAAATCATCATTCCACCATTTCTTTTCAAAAGTGTTCCTCTAGTTTTTAAAATATATCAAGCATTACTCAAGTTATAATTTTTCTTTCGATTGTCCATTTTCGTTGACATAGGTTATCCGATTAGTGACATGAACATAGTTATATGAATATCGTGTTATGGCTCGCTCAATTTACACTAATACACTACATTGGAGTAATGTCAAGCAACATAAAAAATAAAATAAAAAATGAGAGAGAGATGAGTCCGTTAGGACAATCATAGCTGCCCAAGCTTTTTATGTCAGACTTTTGCGTGCTTCAATAGACATATCAGCTCCGATGAAATTAATATTTGTAAGAACTTAGTGTATTTCCCCTATTAAAGTTGACAGCATCATGTAGACGGATGATTTCTTGGTCTAAAAGCTTAATTATAAGGTGCCCATCATGGATAAAGCTAGACGAACATAGTTCATGAGCAACCATCATGGCTCCAACCTTTGAAACAAGTACAACAATTACGATCGCGCCTAATTCCAACTCAACTAGAGCCACAGAATATCGTAAAATCCCTAAATCACTATTGAATAAAAAATCGGCACCGAACAACTTCCCTGCAAAATCTTTATCAGAGAGAGCTCTCACATCCAAGCTTCTTCCCATTTTGTCATCTAAAAAAAATAAAAATAAAAGATGTGCTTCGATTACGAGATGGCCAAAGCTTAATTATCCTTTAAGTCGGTCCATTATTTCGGCACCTAATCCATCCATAGGAGGAAAATATGCCAAATTTTGTGTTTACCCAATCAAAATGTAAATGTTCAATTTGTTGCTCTAGTACCCTCTAAGATCCTATTATCTACATGTTGGAACAATTTACAATAATCCAAACACCTAGTATAATGGGTATATTAGGTCATGTAAGTAACTAATCATGTGAAGATGTGAAAAGATTTCGACAAGTTTAAAAGTTATAATTTTATCATTATTGTGGGATTTTATGGGATCACTATCCTAATATCGTATGAGATTTCATGAGATCATTGTCAACTATTTTAAGAGTTTAATTTGTTAAATGAAGGCGTAACTTAATATTTAAATATTTTAACAGTAATGAAGATTATAAAAAGCTCATTAGCGTTGTCATAAGGTATTATTTATTATCGATTAGAAACCTCTCTTTGCTGAAAAATGAGATTTGACTTGCAAAATGGAGCATTGTCATCATGTAATACCTTGTTGCAAGGCATCGACAAAATGTATTCTTTTTAGCTCATTTACAAGTACCAACAAGAAAATGTAATTAAAGCATTTTTAAGATAGTCAAATTTGTCAATTGTGAAATAGATGAGTTATTAGTGCCGTGACAATGGGGCACTGTACACACAGCAAGGCATAGGCGTACTAGACATTTCAAGAAGACTTTTCCATGGAAATTTGTATGGCATTAAGAATTTCGCACACCCAAGTGACCCCACCATGGAAATTCTATGTGAGGACTTTGACTTTGACTTTCTAGAAAAGACACGTGTTGCTGACTTAACGGTACCGATGGGCTTTATAAGTGGAAGCACCCCTCCTCCACCGATAAACTCACTCGCATTCTAGAGGGACCGATGGCATTTGACATGTTGGAGTGGCACCGTTCATCCCGGTGTTAAGATGTGTATAAAGTGAACCCATCAGAAATTTACATCATTTGAAAAGTGAAAAGAGTAGAATTGAGATAATGTAATTAGATGTGTGATCAGGTAACACACCTCGATAACCTAAAAAAACAAATAGAAATTGTGTACCTTGCATACATGGCCATACAAAATCCTCGAACTTTTAATTTGTCAAATTAAGCCGCCAAATTTATATGGCTTTTCTAATTAAATCTCTCCAATTCTGAATTTGATTACGTTGAGCTCTTTTGTTCAACCAAGGGGCAAGAATCCAACCAAAAAAAGTCTTTCGCTATCATGAATCATCAGTTGATCAAAGATAGAAACTAGATCACGAGCAACAAAATTTTTCAATACGATTGCTATGTACAAGCTTTCCACGCTAGACTCTTGCCACCTTCGATGGACACATCGGCTCCGGTAAAATTAATACTTATAAGAAGTTAGTGTGTTTACCCTATTAAAGTCAACAGCATCTCGTAGAAGGAAGTTAGTGTGTTTACCCTATTAAAGTCAACAGCATCTCCTAGAAGGATGATTTTTTGAACTAAAAGCATCGCACAACCATCAAACACAATGCTTAATCGTCGAGCCTTGGTCATGGAAAAAGCTATTCGGACATTCATCGCGTCTCGAACCTTTTTAATAATAAGGCTCACACCTAAATCCCTACATCATGATTGACAACCAAATTGGCAGCAGCACCTTCCCTCTGGAAAATTTTATTAAAGAGAGGTCTCATATCCCAATGTCTCCCCTTTTTATCAATAATAGAAGGCAAAGCAAGTATAAAATGTACGTTGATAATGAGAGAGCCCACTTTACGTTAATTCTCGATCATAAAATGCCTCTATCAACTTGATTGTTTTTCGAGTTGATCCGTGTTCTGGCACCTTTTCTATCACGTATGAGGAAATTATGCCAAATTTTGTGTTTACATAATCAAAACGTAAATGTTCAATTTGGTGCCCCGACACCCTTTAAGACATTATTATATACACGCTTAAATAATTTACATGAATCCAATGAATATAATTTGACTTGTAAAAGGAAGCATTCTCATTACATAATACTTTCTCGTGAGGTATCGACAAAGCATATTATTTTTAGCTCATTTACAAATACTAGAAAAAAAACTACAATCAAAGAACGTGAAATAGTCAAATTCATCAATTGTCAAGTAGAGTCAGTGCCGTGACATGAGATGGTGTACGTCTAGCAAGATATCACGTGCATGAGACGTTTTAAGAAGATTTTTCCATGGAAATTTCTATGGCACTAAGAATTTTCCACACGAAGAAATCACCACCATAGAAATTCTATGGCCAATTTTCCACACGCAAGAAACCGCCATCATGGAAATTCTGTGTCCCAATAATGCCATGTTAAGAAGACTTTGACTTTGAACTTTTAGAGAAGACCTGTGTTGATCACTTCACGATACAAAAGGGCTTTATCATAAGTGGAAGCACATTCCCTCGTCAATAAACTCACTCGCATGCTAAATTGCAAAATGGAAAGGCATCAGTTCTTCCACCTCCTTTGTTTCTACTTGTTCTTTCATTCCTCCCTTCGCTTTCCTTTGCCCCTTTGCCCTCCTGACCAACGCGATGTCTTGCTCCAATTTGAAAATTCCTTCGTGCTTGATAGCATGACATTGGACTCTTGTGATAAGAATGGCCATGTCATGTGTTATCCAAAGACAAGCATAAGGCTTAAGAGATTTGTCATAGAGAATTATTAATTTTCAATAGCCAACTTACGAATTTTAATTTGTTTTTAATGGACGAATCCACCTAACAACCATCCTGACTCTCCACTAGCAAATGAAGAATAAAGAATACGTTTTTGTTCTTTAGCTCATTTATAAATATCGACAAAAATTGCAATCCAAAAATATAGAAAACTCAAATTCATAAGTTGTCAAATAGAGTTGTTGGTGCCATGACATGGAATTTGTGATTGGCCTCTTGTGATTGGAATGATGATGTCAAATCTTATACAAAGACAAACTCATGGAACAAGAGCGTGGATTGCTGCTCGTGGGACGGTGTCACTTGTGACGATGTTTCCGGTAATGTCATCAGTCTCGATCTTACTTGCAATTGGCTTCGTGGCACTCTCCATTTCAATAGCTCCCTCTTTCTTCTTCGTCATCTCCGGAGCCTCAACCTTTTCGATAATGATTTTGTTGGCTCACACATTCCGTCTAATCTAAGTACGTTTGCAAAATTGACTCATTTGAATCTCTCTTATTCAGTCTTTTCAGGCACCATTCCTAGTGAAATCTCTTGCCTCTCCAAGTTAGTGTCACTTGATCTCTCAAAAAATGATCTCAGTTTGGAAAATTCGGTCTTTGTAATGCTTGTTCAAAATCTAACAACATTGAGAAAGCTTGCTCTTGGTCGAGTAAACATGTCCTTGGTTTCACCAAAGTCCTTTGCGAATTTGTCTTCTTCTTTGACATATCTAAGTGTTCATGATTGTTCCTTAGGGGGGATATTTCCAGGTAATGTTTTTCGATTGCCAAGCCTTACTACTCTCAATATAGGTGACAATCCTAACATGTTCGGGATTCTTCCCAAATCCAATTGGACTAGTCCTCTTGAGTCGTTGTTTCTCTCGGAAACAAACTTTTTAGGAGAAATACCCGATTCGATAAGTAACTTAAAGAATTTAATAGTTCTAGACCTTCGCTATTGTAGATTCACAGGAAACATCCCCTCGTCAATGCAAAATCTCAACCAACTCCAAGTTTTGGAGATTGGTGGAAATAGCTTTAGCAGGATTGTAGAGTTTGAATTATTTACAAAGCTTAGAAATCTCCAAGTGCTTTCCATTTCTCAAGAACTAAATCTAACCTACGATCCATTGAAGTATACATTCCCAAAGCTTGAAGAGTTGCACTTGCCTTCTTGCAACTTGACCAAGTTTCCCTATTTCTTGAGTTCATTGAAAAGATTAACATTCTTAGACCTCTCTTCAAATAGGATTAGTGGGGAGATCCCGATGTGGTTTTGGGGAATAAGCCGTGATACATTGGAAATGTTAATTCTTTCTCAGAACCTTTTGGAGGGAGGTATACAACTATTGCATTGGAAGAAACTATCACATATTAACCTTAGGAACAACTCATTCCAAGGACCCCTCCCCATCCTTCCTCTTTCAACTATTGCCTTTTCTGCCTTCGACAATCATTTCACCGGTGAGATCCCCTCTTTGATTTGCCAATTTAGTTCACTCCAATATTTATCATTGTCTAACAACACATTCTCTGGGAATATGCCATCATGTTTTGGTAATATAACCAATCTCTAGTCTCTAAACTTGAGCAGCAATAAATTACAAGGACCATTACCGCGCTCCCTAGTCAAATGCGTGAACTTATCAATACTAGTTCTCAGTCACAATGAGTTCAGTGATATATTCCCACATTGGCTGGAAGCATTGCAATTGTATATGCTTGATTTGCAATCGAACAAATTTTATGGGAGGATCAATCTCACTATCTTTGGACTTTCCTTTCGTGCTCTTGAATACTTTGTTATTTCCAACAACAATTTCACTGGACGGTGGCCTACAAAGTTTTTCGCAAACACCTCATTAGCTATTATAGATTTGTCCAACAACAAGTTTGGAGGGCCAATTCCACTTCCATCTCCTGATACATATTATTATTCCATTGCAAGTAATAAGATAACTGGAGAGATCCCCTCTTTGATATGCAATGCCACCGAGCTTGAGATCATTGACTTGTCCAACAACAGCTTAACGGGTAGCTTGCCTCGATGCTTGACAAATTTTAGCACCAATTTGTCAGTTTTGAACTTGCGAATGAATCACCTCGAGGGCACAATTCCTCAATTTTTTTCTTCGAGAAGTGGCTTGATGACTCTCGACTTGAGTCGAAATCGGTTTGAAGGCACATTGCCCCAGTCGCTTGTCAAATGTAGATATCTAGAAGTTCTAGATCTCAGTCATAATCAGATAGAGGATACATTTCCAAGATGGTTGGGAACATTCCAAGAACTAAAAGTTCTCATTTTAAGGTCCAACAATTTGAAGGGTAATTTGGATATTCCTAGAGGAGCTAACCTCTTTCCCAAGTTACATATTTTGGACCTCTCCAACAATGGCTTTAGCGGTCCTTTGCCAACCAACTTGATGATGAACCTTAAAGGCATGATGAATGGCGAAAATGGGCAAGACAAATCAATGTATATGACACAATCTTCCGGAATAGTGCCATATGAGAACTCTGTGACTGTAATGATGAAAGGGCTAGAGATTGAGCTAGTTAGGATCTTGACCATCTTCACAACCATTGATTTGTCACACAACTCTTTTCAAGGGGATATCCCAAGAGTTATTGGACATCTTCGCTCTCTCATAGGGCTTAACCTCTCGCATAACCAACTTACAGGTTCTATCCCCCTAACTTTAGGAAATTTGATTGATCTCGAATGGCTCGATCTTTCTTCAAACAAGCTTAGTGGGATAATCCCTAGAAAATTGGGGGATTTGGCATTCCTTGGGTACTTAAACCTTTCGAAGAACCAATTCACTGGTCGAATTCCACAAGATAAGCAATTGAGCACATTTGCAAGAGACTCGTTTAGTGGGAATCCGGGCTTATGTGGAACTCCATTGCCAAAAGCATGCCTTGGCGTTGCTCAATCTCCTCCACCATCATCCTCATCAACTTTTGACCGTGAAGGGCATGAGAGTTGGTTCAAACAGAAAACAATGTGGATAGGCTATGCATCAGGAATAGTAATTGGGATTTCAATAGCATACATTGCATTTGAAACGGGAAGGCCCAAATGGCTCGTGGGAGGTGTGAGAATGTTGGAGAGAAGAGCAGCTGAGTGGACAAAGAAGCCGAAGTGGAAGGCCATCAGAATTCATGGACAATGAAATTATTTAAAGAGTTTTCTTTTTAAACTAGCATTGTAAACTTAGTTAATAAAGATGTCAACATTCTAGCTTGAAATGTCATTTCCCTTATGATGGCTTGATTCTAATGTCTTCTCTTCTTGTTTCTTGGTGCAATTACATATCGGTTGAAAGGAGAAGATGAATCACAGGATCTGTCAAGCACATGGCTTTAAATAAAGAAGAAGCAAAAAACAAAAGAAAAAAAAATGAAGCAAGTGCCATTAACCTCTGCATATATCTTTTCCATCTTCCTGAGTACGTAACTTTTATTTGTCCGTGAAGAATTAGAAGGGAAGACTGGCCTTAACTCATTCAGTCAAAGCAATCAATAGATTAATATGCCTAAGAATTCTGCCTTGAAGAATGAACACTGAAATATGTGTATTGGATCTACTGTTATTTTCTATTCAAAGAATAAATCATTGGGTGGGACGTGCTTAATTTTATATTTCATAAAATCAACTTGGGACATTTGCGCGAGTGGCGGGTCTCGTTAACATATGAAGTTTTACAAATAGTCGACTGTCAGCAGAATTCACAATCTCCATAGCGTAATTCACCGATCTCCATAGCGTAAAGTTTCTGCTAAACCTTGGTCTTCAAAACAATGAATATCATGACCATGTTGGGCTATGCTCTTTCTTCTCATGCCTTCTTTGACATAGGCCTCTTGCTGAGCCCGGTCCATGCCCAAGTCGGGCCTTCCACCCAATTCGTTGTTCGCTCTATGGCATTATTTCGCTTATTGGGGTATTTTTTTATTTTTTATTTTTTGGTGGGACCATTTTCTTTTCCATTTTTTTCTTCTTTTTAATTTGAGAAGTCTCTTATTTTTATCACATCTTTTGTCTTAGTGTATAGTATCTACGGTGGTGGAATTTATCTTGCAAATTTCATTTCGGGCTAGTAGCGTTGATGATGCGTGTTCAATCCAATGGAGTGATTTGGGACCAACTTAGCTTATATTTCGAGTTCGAACGTTCACGTCATGATTTTTGCTCGCAAAAACTTAAGATAATTAAGAGTATCGAAATTATAATTTACAGCAACTACTCCCACACAATAACTTTCAATGCGATCCCCAGTTCGAAAATACCGTAACGTTTAAAGGAGAGATTAGTTTTTACGAAGTGCCGCATGTGTATTAGTAATTTAACAAATTGTTTTATTAAATATGCTTAAATAAATATAAATGAATACGAACCCTTTTTTGCAGCGATAGGAGACGAATACAATGATGGAGGGGAGGTGGCGCTGGGCCCGATGGATGGTGGGAAGGAACAGCTGTCCCCACGAAAGGCAAAGAAACTCACCGCCACCGCTCGATTCGATGCGACAAATCATGGCCGAGTTGCACTGCTCTAGATCCTCCCTCCTCTTCCTCCCCTTTTTCCCATATTGAAAATCGTTTCTCTTTATCTTTTTTTTTTAATTTCTCGAAAAACAAATTAGAAAAGGATTAAAGAAATAAAAGATCTGACCAACCCGAGCCTCCCTAATGCTTGTTGCGCGCTGTGTATACCTTATCGTCCCCGGTTCTCCCATCTACACCTGTCAAAATGGGTGTATAACCCATTTATGACCCATTTAAATATTAAATGAGTCATAAACGGGTCAGATTTCCTTTTAGTATAACTTATATATGACCTATTTAAGGAAAACTTAATCCATTTATGACCCATTTATTTAAATGGGTCATAAATGAGTTATATACCAATTTTGACAAATGTATATATAATAGGTTTAAAAATTAAAAAGACTAAAATACATAAGTTGTTAATGAATTTGAATAAGTTTAAAATTTTTAAAAAAGATTATAAGAATAAGTTTTCCTAAATTTAGTTATATAGATAAATGTTTTAACAATATGGGTCAGATCGGGTATGAGTCGAGTATGTGTCAAAAATTTTATACTATACTTACATGGATCATAAACGGGTTAATACGAGTTAATGGGTTAATTTGGGTCGGATTATTTATGACCCGACCCAAACCCAACCCACCCGTTTAATAGGTCTACTCCCATCCAAAGCCGAGAAAAAGAAGAACAAGAAAAGGGAGAGAGAGAGAGAG
>CM026415.1:13005049-13020512 GCA_014858505.1 Corymbia citriodora subsp. variegata
CTCGGCTCGGTCCGCGTACTCCGGCTCCGATGGACCTTCGTCGTAGTGGGCTTCCGGCTGGGCGTAGCTCGGCGCTTGGGACTCGTAGAGAGAGAAGTCGAAACCAGAAGAGAGAGAGGAGAGAGGAGAGAGGAGAGGGAGGGTCTGCTGCTGCTGCTGTGGGCCCGGATCTGACAGAGAGAGAGAGGAGGGAGACAGCATGGACTCGGATGGACACGTGTCCAGAGCTGAGTGGTGTGCTGCACCATCCTACGTGGACTATGAAACTCACCTAATATTTTCTCGCCGACGGGGGGAAACGTGGAGGAATAGAGAGAGAAAAGGGGAAGGGGGGAGAGGGAAACGTGCGGAGGAAGTTGGTTGGGGGGGGGGAAGAAAAAGAAAAAGAAAAGAGAATAAGACAAAAATCTAAACAAGCACCTAAAAAGGGGTATTTTGGTCTTTTTATCCTTGAAACACAAATTCTCATATATTTGACTCCAAAACTCGGCTCGTTGAATCATTTTCCAATATTTCGGGCTTACTGATAAATTTAAAAATCAATGAGGCAATATCCAATATTTTAGTCTCGACATCCTTAAAAGTTCGATACCCAATACCGAATTGAAATTCGTGATTAAAATCAATCAATCACGACTTTAGTATGACCTAACTTTCGGACGGTGTTTAGAGGTTCTCGCGCGTTTGACCTGTGGTTGATAGCTTTTCAATCCACGATTGTGCATTCAAATCAGAGCGATCCTCAATTATTAGGTAATTACGAGAGGTTAATTGCTTACACTGAGTACAAAGTCAAAAGGAAATTGGTTTAACGTCATTTGCAATTAATATCGAAGTCGTGCGGAATCACTCGTAATCCGATCTCGTATTTTTGCCAAATTGATTTATTTCCGTTTGCTAATTGGCCTGCAACAGTATAGTATTATTCCTCTTTGATCCTTATGGTCGAACGGCCTATCCCTAATTAAATTTACTAGCCGTACGTGTATCGGTCCTTAATTGCCTTGCCGAATAGTTAGTTAACTCGTGAGGGGCCAACTTAGAATAAACGTAACTAACAGTGCATTGATAAAATAACCATTTCATCTATCCCAGAATGAGTCAAAATTCAGGATGCTACATTTATAGCCTCAAACAACATTGCGTGCTTGGTTTGAGAAGTTTACTACTGCTATGCGTTCTACCAATTTTGTTCAAAGTGAGGCTGATCATGCTATGTTTGTTCATATTTCGTCTTCTGGCTATACTTTACTTTTTTTTTATATATGGATGACATGGTCATTACCGGCAATGACTCTGATTATATTGCGCATACCAAGAGGCATCTTCAGTAACAATTTGCTGTGAAGAATCTTGGTCCGTTGCGTTATTTTCTCGGGCTTGAGATTGTTCGCAGTTCTTGTATTCTTCTTTTTCAGCAGAAGTATACTGCAAATATTCTCTCGAGGGCTGCTCTTTTTGGTTCTCGTACTATGGTCACTCCTATCGAGTTGAATCAGAAGCTTCGACCTGATGACGGGGAGCCTCTATCTAATGTGACTCAGTATTGGACTCTAGTCGGTAGTCTTGTGTATCTTACTATTTTGCGGCCTGACATTGCTTATGGTGAAGGCGGTTTGACAATTTTGTTGGTGTTGCAAGAGGGCTTCTCTATCTCCACCATGATTCCAAACTTCAAGTAGTCCACCGAGATCTTAAAACAAGTAACATCTTGCTAGATGGCGACCTAAACCCTAAGATCTCCGACTTTGACTTGGCAAGAACTTTTGGAGCTAATGAAAAAGAAGCAAGAGCAAAAAGAGTCATTTGAAATTAACAAGGCTTTTATTTTTTCAATTTCTCCTATTATTTTTTTCTTTTTGGTTCATGAGATGACGCACTCATTATCATAGAGGACCGCAGCTTAAAATCCTTCTTTTTGCGAAATGCAGCAGCTACATGGCCTTGGAGTATGCTTGCGATGGAAAATTCTCTTTGAAGTTAAATATATATAGTTTTGACATGCCCCTGTTGGAGATAATCAGAGGCAAAAGGAACTGAGGATTTTTCCCATCCATGCCTTCGCCACAACCTCCTCGGACATGTAAGTAAACAAGCATTAGTAGCCTCAACATCCATCTCTCTCCCTGATATTTTACATGGTCATTCGGGGGATTTCTCAATGACTAAGCACACGAGTTCTCGATTTATCTTCAGGCGTAGTTGCTTTGGAGAGAAGGCAGGGCCTTGGAAATAATGGATGAATGCTTGCACGGCTCATTTGACAGTACCCAAGTGGATATATGTATTCAAGTGGGCTTGTTGTGCGTCCAAAAATTTCCTGAAGAATATGTTGGTTACGTCATTTGTAATTTATATGATACTCAATAGTGGATGGATCCTTCTTGAACCTAAAGAGCCAGGTTACTTCATGGAAAGAAATTCGGGGTACTCTGATGGTGCATCATCAAAGATAGAGTCATTTACGCAAATTGCAACCACTCTGACTATGCTGGAAGGCCGATGGGCATTTTGTGCTATTGAGTCAAAACTTTGGTACTGCGGTAGATTACTAAGTCTCTGTTGACAGAGATTTTGTATCCATATTTGGTTTAGCAAAGCCCAATTTCAAGGTATCAGAGATGCCTCTGCTTGCAGGGTTTTGTGCTTCAGTCACATGAACAGTGGGACTTGCTTAAGTTGACAGGGGGCTGCGTAAGGAAAACTCTGCTTATATTATTGTAGTGGCGAGGGTTTTATGAAACTTTCGTTGGTTAATTTACCTGACCTCATACATAAGTCTCTCCAGATCTTTATTTCCACTGAGAAGCGCGATTTCTACATTAAGAATAAATTTAGGGTAAGAGGTACGTAAAATAGGTAGCTAAGAAAAGTCAGATAAATCTAACTTTAGATCTTATTGAACTATGGCACATCATATCATATTCGATTATACCCTCACTTTTGTTTTATTATCTGCAATGTAAAATAGTGAATTTATATGACAATCAAAGATTTAGTTCATGAAATTATTTTCCTGATGATTGTCAATAATTTATTATTTTATTTTGAAGTTAGAAGTGATCATTCAACGGGCTTAAGTTGGACTTTAAGGTCAGTCTTAAATTTTTGCCAAGTCTGTCCATCGCAAAATTTTTATATGCAAATCTTCATGCCAAGCCGAGCTGTGACTAGGGCCCGATCGGGCCGTGTTAGGCTTTTTCACAAAATGGACTTACTCAAACCTGTCCAAAAAGTCTTCTAGACCTTGTGACTAGGGCTAGATAGTCAAATCTGTGATAGTTTATTTCAAGTCATATCTTTCAAAATCTATTTGTAAGAAAATAATATACCGGAATTGTAATAACCAACAGATGGTGCATTTTGCCCAGATGGGAAAAGAAAGAAATAACACGGAGACGGTATTAATTTATGCCACACAGCCCATGCATGCGAATGTTTTGCAGCCTTTTTGGTCCATACTCGTCTCCTATATGCGTGCATGTAGGCGAATTGCTAGATTAATACAACATAAATATTTCACGTAATCATATGAAAATCCTAAAATGGGCGTCTTCCAAAATTACTCCCCCGTTTTGGACAATGAGTAAAAAGATCCAAAGGTGGAAAACAGGGCCCCTCGTGCCCTCATAGCTCTGGGCCAGCTACAGTGTTGTTTCTGATTAATTTCAAATACACATTGATATAATCCATTTGTTGCACAATTCACCAATTCCACGTCCATGATTATTGATTTGGCTAGTCACTTAACTTTCTAAACTTTAATTACTTATATCAATACTTAAAATTATAACCATCAGGCAACAGGTCAATGTTAAATATCAGAGTTTTCTCATTTGTGCATATCAAAAGTATGAAATATAATCTTGTAATTATTTTTCTTTATTTTTATCTTATCACTCCACATACTCATTATCGGAGGAACAAATCGCCTATCTCATTCTTCATAATTCCTTCCGTACGTTACAACCTCCACAAATTGCGGCCATACCGTCCGACCCATCTGAAGGGTTAAAATGACGGGCGAAGAAAGTGCACCCAAACACCGCTCAATTGTTTAACTTCAAGCGTCATTCCGTGGAGTCCAAACGGTTGACCCTGAAATCATCCTGGACCAGGAATGATGTGTTTCATAGAGACAAACGTGTTACGGTTCATGTCAAAATGTCTGAGTTTCACCTGACATTGAAGATTTTAGCTGAAACAGCACTAGGTGTAAACAATGCCGAAGTCAAAGGTGGTTCGTCAGTGCGAGGTCCCGCCTTTTAATATCCCACTGGAATCCAAAAAAGCTGCTATAAAAAAAGTGGATAAACTGGAACACGGAGAACTTGGAGACAGGAAAATGTAAGCAGTCAAAGTTAAGAACGGAGAACCAAGGGCGTATGCGCGGAAACTGGTACAAGGAACCGAAGAGGTGGGAAAGTAATAAAAAATGTCAGGCTTTGAGGACCCGTTGGAATTGTGTTCATGTTGTGGATAAGTTTGGAATGATTTGCATATAAAAATGGAGTTAGGATTTGGGAAGAGGACATATGCAAACAATGGCAAAGATCACGTTCTACATTTTCATCAATGTCTTTGCGATCGGTTTGTCACTTGCAGCCGATATTTTGGGCATAAACCAGTCCATCAGTCATGGGGAAACATTAGTTTCTTCAGACCTAATCTTTGAGCTAGGATTCTTTACTCCTGGCAACTCGAGTATGAGCTACTTGGGCATATGGTACAAATTCAGTCCTCAAACGGTTGTGTGGGTTGCTAACAGAAACAGCCCTCTAGCCAATCATAGCGGTGTTCTCAAATTTAGCACTGTGGGCAATCTAGTTGTTCTTAACCACTCAAACGGTGTTGTTTGGTCTTCCAAGTTGCCCAGGGTCCCTGCAAATCCAATTGCGCAGCTGCTGGATTCGGGAAATCTTGTTCTTCGGGATAATTCTAGTTCAAGTTCTGATGAAGCCTATTTGTGGCAAAGCTTCGATTACCCGTCTGACACGCTTTTAGCCGGAATGAAACTGGGTTTGAACTTGAAAACAGGGCATGAACGGCGTCTGACTGCGTGGAGAAGCATGGAAGACCCTTCTCCTGGAAATTATGTCTCCGGTTTAAACTACAGTCAAGTTTTACCTCAATATGAAGTAGTCCAAGCGGATGTGCATAGCATAAAATATCGAACCGGGGAATGGAATGGAGTTCACTTTGTTGGCGATTCCTTTACACCAAATCGAGTTACTGTGCCCATGTTTGTGTGCAATGAAACCGAGATCTCCTTTATGTTTGAGGTTCGGAACAGTCAATTTTTCTCTATAATGACATTAAACTATACGGGAGTGCTGCAGGTTTTGTTGGTGAATAGATCAAGAAGCGCCACGTGGAGTGCTATGTACAAGTTCCCTAGTGATCTCTGCGATTCTTATGGCACGTGCGGTGCCAATGCCATCTGCAACATTAGCTCGTGCAAATGTGTGAAAGGGTTCATGCCTAAGTCGCCTGACGAATGGACGGTCCTTAATTTTTCCAGCGGATGCAAGAGGACAATACCTACGAATTGTTCAAAAGGAGAAGGGTTCTTGGAAATTAAAAATGTTAAACTGCCTGACCTGTTGGAGGTTACGCTGAACCAGAGCATGAGCCTCAAGCAATGCAAGGTGGAGTGCTTGAAGAACTGTTCGTGCGCAGCTTATGCTAATTCAGATATCAGAGGAGGAGGCAGGGGCTGTCTCATGTGGTTTGGGGACTTGATCGACATGAGGGTGTTTGAAGAACAGAACTACGGGCAAACTCTCTTTATACGCCTATCAGTTTCTGAACTAGGTATGCATAATTATGCTAATTGATTTATTTCTCCTAAATTATTGAAATACTTGTTTAGGCAAGAAAAATGTGGAATAGTTAATCTTCACAACTCTTTTTCTCTACTCTAGATGCCGTTCACAACCGCACGAGGAGCAAAATAATTATCGTTGCTGTTGTATCATGTTTAATCATCAGTGGATTGCTTTCAGTCGGGACTGCGTTGTGGTGTCTAAAGCATAGGAAAAGGAGAATCAGGATTGGAGGTAAGCCTGATCTTCGATTAAGGCTGATTTCGTTATAAACTCAAAGTTGCATTGCTTCAATTTGTTAAATAGGCATGCTAGCTCGTTGTCCTTGTCTTATGCTGATGCAAATAGATGGATATTACTTTACATGATCTAGAAATCACAAAAGAAGACATCGATTTACCATTGTATGAACGGGCCGCCCTCGTAAGTGCCACAAACAATTTCTCTGATGAGAATATGATTGGAGCTGGCGGCTTCGGTCCGGTTTATAAGGTACGCACTTTAGCTTATATCATATAGAATTTTGTGCCTAATTTACAATGCATTATTGAAAAGATGTTGCTATCATGTAGGGAAAACTTCAGACAGGACAGCTAGTAGCAGTCAAGAGGCTATCAAAGAGTTCAAAGCAAGGTCTTGAAGAGTTCAAGAATGAAGTACTCTTGATCGCACGACTTCAACACCGGAATCTTGTCGGTCTTCTCGGCTGTTGCATTGAGGGGGAGGAGAGAATCTTGATTTACGAGTACATGGACAAAAAGAGCTTGAATTACTTCATATTTGGTTAGACAATTTCATGTTTTAATTCCCTAAAGATCAAATGATATTATTTCATAGTGATATTAATCGAAGTTATCACTTTTCATTATTATTATTATTATTTAGAGATTGACCGTGTGAATTTTGAGCCATCCACAGATCAAGAACAAAGCCTATTGTTGACATGGCAAAAAAGGTTTGACATTATTGTCGGCATAGCAAGAGGACTTCTCTATCTTCATCATGATTCCAAACTTCAAGTAATCCACCGAGATCTTAAAACAAGCAACATATTACTAGATGGTGACCTAAACCCTAAAATCTCTGACTTTGGCTTGGCAAGAATCTTTGGAGCTAGTGAAAAAGAAGCAAGAACAAAAAGAATCATTGGAACTTAGTAAGTCTTTCCTTTTTGTTTCTTTTCTTTAGGTTCCTGACATGAAGCACTCATCATTAAAGGACCACAACCTAAATACCTTATTTTCACAAAATGTAGCGGTTACATGGCCCCCGAGTATGCTTTCGATGGGAAATTCTCTTTGAAGTCTGACATATATAGCTTTGGCGTACTCTTGTTGGAGATAATCAGCGGCAAAAGGAACAGAGGATTTTCTCATCCAAGCCATCACCACAACCTTCTCGGACACGTAAGTAAATAAGCACTAGTAACTCTGGCATTCTACCTCTCTTTAATCTTTTACACAATCATTTGTGGAAATTTTTCAATGACCAAGCATACGAGATCCCAATTTTTCTTCAGGCGTGGTTGCTTTGGGGTGGAGATAGGGCCTTGGAAATAATGGATGAATGCTTGCACAGCTCATTTAACAAAACCCAAGTAGAAAGATGCATTCAAGTGGGCTTGTTGTGTGTCCAAAAGTTTCCTGAAGATAGACCGGCTATGTCGTCTGCAATTGGTATGATACTCAATTATGGATGGGTCCTGCCCAAACCTAAAGAGCCTGGTTACTTCATGGAAAGGAACTCGGTCTACTCCGACGGGGCTTCTTCAAAGGGAGACTCACATACGCAAAATGCAATCACTCTAACTATACCGGAAGGTCGGTAGGCATTCTGGGCTATTGAGTTGTAACTTTGGTATTGCCATAGATCACTAGGTTTCTGTCAACAAAGATTTTGTATCCATGTTTGGTTTAGTGGAGCCATGTTAGGCCTTTTTCACCAAATGCTCTTACCGGAACTTGTCCAAAAAGTTTTCGGGACCTTGTGGCAAAGGTCAGATAGTGAGATCCGTGATATTCTATTTCAAGTAACCACCTTTCAAAATTCGTTAGCTTAAGAAAATAATAAACCTGAATTGCAATAACCAACAGACGAAAGAAAACGAAAACTTCACCCCCAAAAAGGAACAAATAAGAAACATAAAGAAGTAACACGAGATAGTATTAATTGTTGCTGAATTGGCATCGAGTGTACATGTTTTCTTAGCCTTTTTTGGTCCACATTCGTGCATATAACATACATAATAAATTATATCTCAAATTTACGTACATGTAAGGAATCTCAAGAAATTCACTTTCCTATTTGGATCAAAATTCATATGATGAAGTAATCTCCTCGACTGATTTTGAATGACAGGGTTCATGATTATTGGCTTATACAGGATTGTTCAAGGGACTTTTACGTGTTGTTTTCGAAACCTATATATATCCACGCAAGAGAGAAAAAGAAATAAAAGACTGTGCCGCTCTAGGACAAAATAACAGGCTCATATATATATATATATATATATATATATATTTATAAGGGTAAAATGGGTTTGTCAAAGGAAGATGTAAAAGGCGCGGACGTGCCCTTTCGTTTCCATCGAGTGGGAGTGGCGGCCCCACAGTGAATCCTTTTATTTTATGCCGTACAAAGCAATGCTCCGAACTGAAGGAGCTCTTGAACGCGCAGTAATTAAAAAAAGAAAAGAAAAGGCGGAGGGATCGGTGTTATGAGCTTTTACATTCAAATTGAGTTTCATTCAAACAGTACTGTAGTTTTGGGCTTAATTTAAGTATGGAAAACACTAAAATATATGAGCGATTATAACTATGATTCTCGAATTATAATTAATTATATACTGTTGACTTTCCTCGTAAGTAGATTTTAGCACTTAGATCGACCCCACCTAAATCATTTAGGTGTTCACTGTTTATTTCTTTGGTGATCTTGCATTAATTTAATTGCAAAATCATGTCCATTTCCTCCTTATTTTAACAAAGTGCATGCATGCATGGGTGAGGTAAAATTAAAAATGTGACACCCCTCAACAAACTCACGCGACCATCTTGTGGGCAAATTATAAAATATTTTAAGTGGGTTAATTTAGGATGTTGTAATATGGTATTAGAGCACAATCTCCTCTTGAAGATGTATGATTCAAGGGCAAACCATGTAGAAGGTGGTCGGTCTATAACGGCTCAATCCAAATAAGGTTGGGGAATGATCGCTAAGGCGAGAAGGCCTAGACAAGAAGCAAATTTTGATGGGCTTTTAAGATGGCCAAAGGGTAGGAATGAACCCGATTGCACACAGAAGAGGAGGAGAGCATTCCCGAATTGTATATGTGATAAATTCACAAGAAACTTAAAAAAAAAATACAACGTTTATCATTGAAACTCCACTTTTAAACGTGCTCCAGTGAAAGCACCATTAGAATAATTAGTCTCTTAGGAAAGTGCTTACTTGCATGTCAAAAGATAAATCTATGAGCTTCGATATAAAACAAATTAAAATAGATGATATTTCGAGTAAATTACTCTAATGTGTGTCAAGAAAAGTCAACAAAAATGACCCAAGGTTGTTCGCATTGATCTTTTCCATAATTACGGCCTAACATTAAGTCGAAGTACTAGATTAAAAGAATATTAATAGTCCAAGTAATCATATTAAAATCCTAAATGGGCATCCTACAATTTTTCCTCCATTTTTGGACCATGATTAAAGATTCAAAGGTGAAAGAGAGGGCCCTCGTGCCCCGATTGCTCTAGGCCAGCTATAGAACTGTGCGGGTTTCTTGATGGAAGGAACTATGAGGTGAGTCTATGGTCTTCCACATCACAAATATTTGTCCATTTTGATTCTTATCAATTTTCAGCACACAATTCGTGTAATCCATTTACTTACAATCCCCGATTCACGTCCGTGATTATTCATTTAGATAGTTAATCAGCTTTCTAGACAACACTTCATTACTCCACAAATGGCGGCTGCTGCGATTTAATTCTTTTTGCCATACCGTCCAACCCATTTGAAGGGTTCAAACTACCCGCGCAGAAAGTGCGCCCAACCCAAACGCCGCTCGAGTGTTAACTTCGCATGCCGTTTCAGGAAGTCCAAACGGGCATGATTGACCCTGGAATCATCTTGGCCAGGAATGATGGGTTCGATAGAGACAAACGTGTTATGTTCATGTCAAAGTGTTGAATGCTTTTGCGGCAAAAATACGGGGTATGAAAATGGCCGAAGTGAAAAGTGGTGCGGGACTGAGTTCCTGCCTTTTAATATCCAACTGGAATGTGGAACATGGAGATTTGGAGAGGGAAAAGGTATAAGTAGTCAGAACCAATGGAATATGAACGCAAACCAGTACATGGATGTGGTAAGCCATAAAGCAGAAAACAATAAAAAATATCTTGATTTGAGGACCCGTATGAATTGTTCTCAAGTTGTGGGTAAGTTTAGAATGATTTGCTTATAAAGATGGTGTTAGAACTTAGAAGAGGACATTTGCAAACAATGACAAAGATCCCATTCTCCATTTTCGTCATCGTTCCCATGATTGGTATGTCCCTCGCAGCCGACACTTTGGGCACAGACCGCTCCATCAATTATGGAGAAACATTGGTTTCTTCAGACCTAACCTTTGAGCTAGGATTCTTTACTCCTGGCAAATCAAGTATGAGCTATTTGGGTATATGGTACAAGTTTAGTCCTAAAACGGTTGTGTGGGTTGCCAACAGAAACAACCCGCTAGCCGATCGGGATGGTGTTCTCACATTTAGCAATGTGGGCAATCTAGTTGTTCTCAACCAGTCGAATAGTGTGGTTTGGTCTTCAAAGTCATCTAGGGTCCTCCGGAATCCAGTTGCGCAGCTCCTGGATTCGGGAAATCTTGTTCTTGGGGATAATTCTGGTTCAACTTCTGATGAAGCCTATTCGTGGCAAAGTTTCGATTACCCATCCAACACGCTTCTAGCAGGTATGAGGCTGACGTTGAACTTGAAAACGGGTCTCGAACAGCATCTCACTGCGTGGAAAAGCATGGACGACCCTTCTCCCGGCCATTATGCCCTCGAGTTAAACAACAGTCAGGGTCTACCTCAATATGAAGTAGTCCAAGTGCATGCCCACAGCAAAAAATTTCGAACCGGGCAGTGGAATGGAGTTCAATTTGGTGGCGTTTCCCTTGCGCCCAATCCAATTACTGTGCCCACGTTCATGTACGACGAAACTGAGATCTCCTTCATGTTTGGGGTTCGGAACAGGCAACTCTTCTCGACAATGACGTTAAACTATCGGGGAGTGCTGCAGCTTTTTGTTGTGAATAGATCTGAAAGCGCCACGTGGAATGTCGTGCACGAGTTCCCAAGTGATTATTGCGATATTTATGGCAAGTGCGGTGCTAATGCCATCTGCAACCTTAGCTTGTGCGAATGTGTGAAAGGCTTCGAGCCCAAGTCGCCTGACGAATGGATGGTCCTTAATTTTTCCAGCGGATGCAAGAGGACAATACCCACGAATTGTTCAAAAGGAGAAGGGTTATTCGAAGTTAAAGAAGTTAAACTGCCCAACCTGTTGGAGGTTACGCTTAACAAGAGTATGTGCCTCAAGGAATGCAAGGACGAGTGCTTGAAGAACTGTTCGTGCACGGCTTATGCTAATTCAGATATCAGAAGAGGAGGCAGTGGCTGTCTGATGTGGTTTGGGGACTTGATCGACATGAGAGTGCTCGAAGAACAGAGCAATGTGCAAACTCTATACGTACACCTGTCGGCTTCTGAACTAGGTATGCACACCTATGCTAATTGACTTTTTCTCTGCTAAGTTTCTGAAATACTTGCTATTTGGTAAATAGAAATGCAGAAATAGTTTATCTTCGCAACTCTTTTTCTCTACTCTAGATGCCATTCGTGACTGCACCAGTAGGGAAATAATCATTGTCGCTATTATTTCGAGTTTAATCACTGGTGGATTGCTTTTGGTCGGAACTGCATTGTGGCACGTAAAGCATACGAAAAGGAGAATCAGGATTGGAGGTAAGCCTGATTTCGAATTAGGTAGATTTCATTATAAACTCAAAGTTGCATTGCTTCAATTGGTTTAATTGGTGCACTAGCTTGTCGTCATAGTCCTATGCTGATGCAAATCAATGGATATTACTTTATTAGATGTAGCAATTGCAAAGGAAGATATCAATTTACCAATATACGATCTGGCCACCCTTGTAAATGCCACAAACAATTTCTCTGATGACAATATGATTGGGGCAGGTGGCTTCGGTCCTGTATACAAGGTACAGAGTTTTCCGTATACCAATATAGATTTCTGTGCTGATGTTGCATTACAAATAAGATACTGCTATTGTGCAGGGAAATCTTCAGACAGGGCAGCTGGTAGCAGTTAAAAGGCTATCAAAGAATTCAGGGCAAGGTCTTGAAGAGTTCAAGAATGAAGTACTCTTGATTGCACGACTTCAGCACCGGAATCTTGTTGGACTTCTAGGTTGTTGCATTGAGGGAGAGGAGCGAATCTTGCTTTATGAGTACATGGACAACAAGAGCTTGAATTATTTCATTTTTGGTCAGACAATTTTTCCTTACTGATCAAATGATACTGTTTCATAGTAATACTTAAGTCAGCACTTTTCATTAGTTATTTATTGAGATTGACCATGCAAATTTTGAGCCGTCCACAGATCGAAAACAAAGCCTGCTGTTGACATGGCGAAGACGGTTTGACATAGTAGTCGGTATTGCAAGAGGACTTCTTTATCTTCATCATGATTCCAAACTTCAAGTGATCCACCGAGATCTTAAAACAAGCAACATATTACTAGATGGCGACTTTAGCCCTAAAATCTCTGACTTTGGCTTGGCAAGAATCTTTGGAGCTAATGAAATAGAAGGGAGAACAAAAAGAGTCATTGGAACTTTGTAAGTCCTCTCTCTGGTTCTCGACATGAAGCACTTGTTATTACAGTACCACAGCCTAAAAACCTTATTTTTCTGAAATGCAGCGGCTACATGGCTCCTGAGTATGCTTCAGATGGGAAATTCTCTTTGAAGTCGGATATATATAGCTTTGGCATGCTACTGTTGGAGATAATAAGCGGCAAAAGGAACAGAGGATTTTCCAATCCAAGCCATCACCACAACCTTCTCGGACATGTAAGTAAACAGGCATTGCTAACACCTCCATTCCATCTCTATCTGATTTTTCAGTCTTTTAGGGCGATTTCTCAATGACTAAGCACACGAGTTCCCAATTTTTCTTCAGGCGTGGTTGCTTTGGAGTAAAGGTAGAGCCTTAGAAATAATGGATGAATGTCTACACAGCTCATTTGACAGAACCCAAGTGGAAAGATGCGTTCAAGTGGGCCTGTTGTGTGTGCAAAAGTTCCCTGAAGATAGGCCAGTTATGTCGTCTGCAATTGGTATGATAGTCAATTGTGGATTTGTTCTGCCTGAGCCTAAAGAGCCCGGTTACTTCATGGAAAGAAGCTCAGAGTACTCAGATGGGGCTTCATCGAAGGGAGACTCGAAGACGCAAAACGCAGTCACTCTGACTATGCCAGAAGGTCGGTAGGCATTCTGTTCTGTAGAGTCAAAACTTTGCTAATGTGATAGATTACCTGGTTTTTGTCGACAGAAATTTTGTAGCCATATTTGGTTTAGGAGGGCCAGATTGCATTGCAACAGAGGAGAATACTTGGTACTTTTTCACACACAGAAGCACAATACCTCTCATTTGTTATCCGCTAATGTTGACAAATGACGACACACCTTTCATCTCTTCTAGCGTTGACAAATGATGTTTAAGGTTAACGCTAGTCCCACAAAATTATGTGACTCAGGAAATTGTACGGCCTCGTCGCAAGTTACAGTGAGTTAAGTGTAGATTTTAGGAAAGATCCACTAGCTATGAGATCATCTAATTAAAAGGTGTATACTAGATCATGCCGATCAAGGAGTTGTACTGAGTTGACTTAGAGAGGCAATGAAGCGGATTTGTATGTTCTGGAATTGAATAGGATTTGAGAGTTTCAGTTACGCCTGAATTCGTGTACGAAAACCATGTCGTTTGAATCGAGTGTATTCCTTTCTCCGTTCTATTCATGCTTGGTCAAAGTCACTTACGAGGAAATCGAACAAGGGATCATATTTCTGTGCTACTTCTTGTATTTCAGCTAGGATGAAACAAGGTATAAAGGACAATCAATGCTTGATCTCTCATGGTGAAACTACGAACATGTTCAGATGATGTCAAAATGCTCACAGAACCTTCCTAAGAAAAAGACAAAAAAATCATCAATGGGAACTATTGTACAATATTAGATATCCAAAATTCTATCTTCTCGTTCTCCATATAGTTAGGAAAACGTCCAGAGCGGATGCAATGTAGTTTGACCTTGACAGACAGCCAGCAGAACCATGACAGTATTTGTTTTCTTCAGGAGTGTTTGTTGAATTACGACCCTAGAATGTGTTTTATCAACTTTGTGTATTCCAAAGTTCAACCATATAGCGTGTTATGACCGCTTCAGTATTTGAATGTCTAATGTCAATTCGTGAGAAGGTTTTCTCAAGCCATGCACATTTTAGCTTGTCTAATGTTGCTTCTTACTTCGTTTTAACCCTTCCCTTCCCCTGTGCAAATCTACTTGTCTTGTGTTGCCAGTTCTCCAGTAATTGGAAAAAGGATGAATTATTCAAACGTGTTGATTTAACCATTTCCGTCCGTCAAGGACTTTGTAGATTATTCATCCACTTTGATGGGGGAAAGATCTGAGTAGACATCTTTTCATGTATATTAGAAAATCATGTGCATATTTGTCATTCTATGTCCAAATCCAAAGGGGTGCCATCAGGCAGCAAATATCAAAGTTTAATGTCATAAATGGTATTACAGTATGAAACATTGCAGTTTGATATCGCCTTGTACGCACTGTATCTCCATCCAATGGGACTGTGACCAGATTATGCAGCTACCAAGTGCTCTATGCTTTCCACATCAGTATGGACTATAGTACCAAATATGGTGACGATGGCATGGCGGGTATGCAAAACCCAAGTTCTACATGAAGGGAACAGACAAAACGAGTAATGAGATAATAAAATTAAACTGTTCACCAAATGGAGTGCTTTCTTCAGAGATTTGAGTCAGTTAGATATGGACCTTGGTAATTATAGGAAGTGGGGAAACTAATCCGCAAGCAACTGAGTGGCTATGGCTTCCCTTTGTTTAGTGACACCACGGATCGTAGTTTAAACTAAACAGGGGGATCCATCTTCTATATCTTACCCAAATATGCCATTCAGAAAAGTTACGAAGCCTTTATCAACTTGTTTACTGTTTTTGCAGATCAATTAGAAGGATCTGCAATGCATAAACCTCCTCTCATCAACTTCTTTTACAGTTTTGTCATCACCTGTCACTGCTAAGTGTTGAAAATATGTCTCGAGTTTAAGCACAAAGCAAAAGTCTGAATTTGTTTCCTAATCCTAGTAGGTGTGGCTTTCTTAATTTTATATCTTTATGTATTCTTTCCTACTCAAAGTAGGAGTGACTTTCAAAAATTGGAAAGTCCTCAAGTCCACTATATATATACGGCCATGCGTGGAGAAGAATTGGGCTGCTGTTGATGCAAGAGG
>CM026415.1:13023496-13196479 GCA_014858505.1 Corymbia citriodora subsp. variegata
AATATGTATATATATATTATGTTCAAAGTGGATTATATTGGTGTTGTAAATGTGCATAGTGATTTCCCGATCCGCCTGGAAGAAATGTATTACGCACTGAGCCGTGGTAGCTCACTCCTCATCTCTTCATGTTTTTCAGGTTCCTCAGTGAGCCGCCAATAGGACGTGAGCGTTCGTATCGGGGAGGACTTTTTGCTTGTGGGAAATTTTTGGTAAGCTAGCTTGGTTAGTGAACTTGAGCTAGCTGTTTAGGAGGTGTATGTATTTTTGGTGGTTTTAGAAAACTCTGATATTGTAACCATATGCCTTTTGTCGTATATATATAAGTGCATGTATATATGTTCATATAAGGTTATATGTTAGGTTGTTGAGGCTTCGTCCTTTGGAAAAAGGATGGCCGTGTCATGCCCTGGTTCGTGTGATTTGGGGTGTGACAAGATTGATGCTAGCTCCATCACCAACGGCACATGCATCACACCACATGACGCCACACCACAGACTTCCCGTGAATAGTTTCTCCTTTTTAGAGCAGTTAGGCGAGCAAGAGAGTTGATTGATTACCGTTTCTGTGACCTTGCAGGAACCCCTTCACTAGATGCTTTCTCTGTTAATCATATACATTCAAATAATACATGTAAAACATGAATTTAGAAGTCTTTACATAACTTTTGATGGGCACTCCAAAATCAACTCTCAAAAAATAAGGAGATAAAAGCACTGAAAATTTTAAAACTAGTCATTACAGTATAATTGAGTTTTAAATTTTATAAAAAGCACAGTCAAGTCTTTCTGTCAATTTCATCTTACTTGATTAACAGAAAATGCTAGTGCGACCATTTTACTTGTTATTTTCTCTATTTTATGTGACAATGATGTGGCCAAAATGACGTCATTTTGGACCAAATTTGACTTTTTATAGAGATGTTATTTAAATTATATTAAATATAAGCTAACTTAAATGAAAAATGGGGAAAATAGCCTTTGTCCCGGCTGGCCACGGGCCACCCATCCCCACCTTCCAAGGAAATAGAGGGGGTGGTAACAGCGAGTCTTCGCTTTTTTTTTTTTTTTTAATGTTTAGACTTAACCAATTTTTAATATAACTTATGCAAAATTGAGATTATAAAATATCAGATTTAGACTAAAATAACATTGTTTCAACCTTATACTTCATGTTTTAGCTATGTCATGTCACATGGGAAAGAGAAAATAATAGAAAAAAGTCACGTTAATATTTTTTGTTATATAAGTTGAATGGAGTTAACCAAATGATTCAATTTCATCAATTTGCAAGTTTTATGAATTGATTTTAATTTTATCAAGTTTTAGGACTTAATTACATTTTTATAACAAATTTACGACTTTCGACATACTTATCACAAAATTTTTTTTGCCTAAGATAATGCAATAGTGACTTGCTAAAAAACAAAAACTATTGTAGAAAACAGGAAAAAAGAAGAAGTCGTTGGTAGGTTTCATACGATTTATAAAAGATTTTACATATATAATATTGCGCAAGACAAAGTTGCAAGTGATAAATTTCTTTCAGTGTTAATTCACTTATATACGCACGTGTATTTTAAACGGATGGGCTGATTAACGAGGGAGATAAAAAAGAAGAAGGGCCTTCATTAGCGATTAGACGGCACAGTAAGGCCGCTGATTGCTTACAATTTGCAGGGAAAAATCAAATTTCTAGGACCTAATTCTCTAGAGAGACGAAGAGTTTATGGTCACCGTTTTGACTTTGGTCAATTAAATTAATCTATATTGCGATACGACGTACTGTAATTGAACTTGTAAACAAATTAAGCCCCCAGCAACATCTAAAAAGGCTCTGCAATATCAATTTGAAAGGCTAGTCTTAATACATGTAGTATTTTTCAAAAATTTCTGGCCAGCAAAAGAAGTCCGAGGTGACCCACGAAATTTTTATTTTGTATTCTTTAGACCTTCTCCTACAGCGACCATACGGCATGTCGTGTTTGGAATTTGCAAGCCCAATCAAACAGCGTGCTATGACCGTTATGAACATAAGTTGTCGCAATCCGATGACCAGGTTCTCGCCAAGTCGGACAGAGTGGTCTGATGTCGTTGCCGTCGTTGTTGACCTTTCTCTGTTCTCTTCTCTACGTAACCTGTTGTAGGGACGAATTATTCAGAGACTCGAGTTTTGGCGAGTTTACCTTCACCGGAGGAAGCTTTAGCCTGAAATTATCGATACAATTTGGTCAATTGACGTGCCTCGAGGAGAAGAAGAACCAAACAGATCGGGTCAAGGTCAGAAAAGCCAACCTTCTAAGGCATAGAGGCCATCTAGTATCCGAGGTGTATCTCCACCAGATGGGACTGTGCTCCTGCTTTCCTCGTCATTTGGTCTATGCGAGCTTGGACTGGTGCTACAAGGATAGTGACAATGGCGATAAAACAGAAAGCGTGTAGTGGTACATCAATAGAACTCACCTTTTCACTAATTCGAGTCATTTAGATTGGTCCTTGACCATTACAGGAAGATCGGAGACCCCATCCACGGACATTTGAGTGGCTGGTCTTCTTGCGTGGCCCAACTCAATCCAATCAGGAAGTCCTAGAACTTGCTCTGCACCAAACGAAGGTCTCTGCTTTTCATATCTTATTCGGATATGCTATTCTCAAAAGTTTGAATCTTTATCTTGTTATTTGCTTCATCTCGTAGAGCAAATAGAAGGGCTTGCAATGGCAGATCCTCCTATCTTCATCTCCTTCTGCACTTCCATCGTAGTTCTGTCACTGCTGCGCCCATCAAGTGCAGGGGATACCCTGAGTTCAGCTCAATCTATTAAAAAGGGAGAGACATTAGTTTCCCAGGGCCAAAAATTTGAGCTCGGTTTCTTCTCTGCTGGAAGCTCAAATAACAGCTTCCTAGGGATATGGTTCGTGGTGAGTAGCTAACAGGAACAGTCCACTCACCAATTCAAATGGCACTCTGGAAATAAGCAAGGAAGGTGAACTTGTTCTTCTCAACCAATCAAAGAGCGTCATTTGGTCAACGAATTCAAGCAAGGTTCTTGGAAACCCAGTTGCACAGCTCCTTGATTCTGGTAACCTCATTCTTAGGGAAAGCAACAATTCAGGTTCTGTTGATTATTCATGGCAGAGTTTTGACTACCCATCAGACACGATTTTGGTCGGTATGACCGCAGGATGGAACTTTAGAACTGGTTTGGAACATCGTCTGACTTTCTGGAGAAGCACGGATGATCCTTCCCCTGGAGAGTATACATACAGATACAGCATTGACAGGTTACCCCAACTTGAAATAGTCAGAAAGGGCTCCATCAAAGTATATCGAACTGGGCCATGGGATGGAGTTGAATTTGGCGGTCTTTCCATGGAGGGGAATAACATTATTAACCCCATCTTTGTTTATAACACAACAGATGCCTATTTTGCATTTGAAACCTTAAAGGATGATGTCACTGCCAAGGTCATATTAAGCCCGGATGGTTTTATGCAGTGTCATCTATTGAAGAGTGGAAGCATGGAGTGGTATCTGATGTACTCGCTCCCTCATGACCCGTGTGACAACTATGGACAGTGTGGCACAAATGGTGTGTGCGGAGTTAACCAAAGCCCAAGATGCTTCTGCTTGCAGGGTTTCATGCCCAAGTCGCAAGAAGAGTGGGACATGCTTAATTCAACAGAGGGGTGCATAAGGAAAATTCCTTTGAATTGTTCTCATGGGGATGGTTTTATGAAGCTTTCGCAGGTGAAATTACCTGACCTGGTAGATTTCCAGCTATTCAAGAACATGAGCCTTGAGGAGTGCAGGATTGAGTGTCTAAAGAATTGTTCTTGCACGGCTTATGCTAATTCTGACATTAGAGGAGCGGGCTGCTTGATGTGGCTTGGCAATCTCATTGATATTAAGCAAATTGACGCAGGTGTTAATAATGGGCAATATCTCTTCCTACGGCTCCCTGCTTCTGAATTAGGTTAGGTAAATACAGATATTGTATCTGCATTGGCTAATTGGTTTAGGAATTTCTTTTTACTTCTATGTTCTGATCTTTCATTTCATCATTGTGTGCTTTATCAATGCTGGACTGAATTACTGTTCTGTTCCTCGCTATTTATTTCTCATGTTCAAGTTCCTCTGATGGTGAAAGATTCATCAGCTTGCAGATCAACTCTTTCTCTGAAATTAGTTACTTCACTTCTCCCTGTATGCTAGATTCAATCCGGAGTCCATCCAAGAAACTGGTGACTATCGTAGTGGCTTCAGCCATTTCAGGATTGCTTATTGCGGGCATGGCATTGGGCATAATCTGGAAGAGAAGAATCAAAAGACAGGGTAAGCTAAATACCTTTCTTACTCATCATGTAATTACATTCCGGATTGATTTTTTTTCGTAGAGATTGTGGTATGGTTAGAAACTAGTTTACATGCCTTGTAGGCTTGCCAAGTGAGACGGATGAAATTGACTTGCCATTATATGATTTCGCTACTATTGCTGTTGCCACCAACCATTTCTCTCAAACAAACAAGCTTGGAGCGGGCGGCTTTGGTTCAGTCTACAAGGTAATCAGTTATAAATCAATAAATTCAATTGACAACAGAGGCCCACGATGAGTAAGATACATGCAGGCAAGACTGTCCACAGGACAAGAAGTAGCAGTGAAAAGGCTGTCAAAATATTCCGGGCAAGGTCCTGATGAGTTTATGAATGAAGTCCATCTAATCGCCAGACTTCAGCACCGGAATCTCGTGGGACTGGTTGGCTGCTGCATTGAGGGTGAAGAGAGAATGTTACTTTATGAATACATGCCAAATAAAAGCTTGGATTATTTCATCTTTGGTTAGACCACTTGATCTTTCTCAGTTGCTTTTCACTCTATTCCTTTCCTTGATATTTTCACCAGAAAAATACAGCTAAGTGCTAAAAACTTAATTAGTTATTAACGGGGTTGAGTGTGTGTAGATAATGATAGAAGCTCCTTTTTGGCATGGAAAAGGCGATTTGACATTGTTTTAGGAATCGCCCGAGGACTTCTCTATCTCCACCAGGATTCAAAGCTACAAGTTATCCATAGGGACCTTAAAGCAAGTAACATTTTGTTAGATGCTGACATGAATCCCAAAATTTCGGATTTTGGCCTGGCAAGGAACTTTCGAGGAGATGACACAGAGGCAGAGACAAGAAGAATAGTTGGTACATAGTAAGTTCCTCATCTCGGTTAATTTGAGCACTGCACTATCCATCTGCATATGGAGGAACTGAAACATGGTTTTCTTGATGCAGTGGTTATATGTCCCCAGAGTATGCCTTTGATGGCAAATTCTCTGTGAAGTCCGATGTTTTTAGTTTTGGTGTACTTTTGTTAGAGATGGTAAGTAGCAAAAAGAATAGAGGATTCCAGCATCCTAATCATCAACACAACCTTCTTGGGCACGTAAGTGGTAGAGGATTACTTGGATCTGCCATTTTCTTTTTCTCTAAACAAGATCAGATATTCTGTTTCTTGTTAAATTGCATTCCATTTGTTCTTTCTTCCTGTAGACAAGTTTTATTTTTGATGCGCAGATAGTGATAATCATGAATGGTTGAATTTTTTTAGGCATGGTTGCTATGGAGTGAAGGGAGGGCCATGGAACTCATTGATGTATCTTTATGCGACTCTGTTCTGCAGTCTCAAGCAGAGAGATGCGTGCAGGTGGGCTTGTTATGCGTCCAAAAGTTTACTAAAGATAGGCCGACAATGTCCAGTGTTGTTTTCATGTTGGCAAATGAAGGAGCAACCTTGCCGCTGCCCAAAGAGCCTGGTTTCTTCACGGAGAGAAGCTCAGGTAGCTCAGACGCATCGTCTTCAGTTAAGGTAGAAGCCTGCACACCCAATATTGTTACGGTCACATGGCCGGAAGGTCGATAGGAATGCCATTGAGGACGTTTCTGCAGATTGTAGACCGGCCATCTTGGGTACAAAGCACCGAAGAAGGATAGGCTGGTGTAAAGTTCAATAACAAGTTTGTCAAATAGGGTACTGAAAATTTTAGTACTGAAGTATAAGTGTTGAAAATAAAATAATTTTTTTTCGTGATAATTGTAAACTAATAGCTAAATTTTATTGATATCCTACAAAGCTATAATAATGACAATTATTGGTTGGTTTTAGCAGTATATTTGACAATTTAGTTGCCATATATATTTTATTATTATTTAATGAATTAAGTGACCCCTCCCTTATTTATCATACGGAGTGGATTTTTGACTTAATTGAGTCAATCAAGTCAATGCTGATTAAGGTTATCATGCACGTTTTACATTAAGAGCTGAACTTTCAGTTTTTAGCACTTAATCAGGTTATCAGATAGGTCCTTAATCTATACATCATGTTTCACGAATTTTGATTTTTTTTGAAAACTGAAAGTCCAAAAACTTTAAAAACGCTCAATTTTTGACAACTAGATTCACATATAATTTTTTTCATATTCTTTTGATATTTTTGAATAATACATTAAATTTTGGCAGGATAGCCAAGAAATCTTTTTTTAAAATTTTATTTAAATCAAAGAAACAAGCCTTTTTTTTTTTTTGGGTCCAAAGCCATGTTGTTTGATAATAGCTGATTATGGAGTATTGAATAATATTGACTTGTTAACAAATATGGAATGATCAAACATATTGATAGGTTTTGGGCTTCTAATAATATAATAGGCAAGACCGTAATTTATTTTTGGATGTTATTATATTGAACAGGTAATTCTTTATTTTGATCCATTACCAAATATCAATCTATTCCTTTGTTTTGTACTTGTTATATTATATTCAATTGAATACGTTGAATTCTTGTTCATATTGAAATGAATCAAAATTAATAAGGAGCTGGTCAATGATACTCGAACATGTACTTGTTTTGAGTGCCTATTTATTTTCTATTGGTATCTATGGATTGATCACGAGTCGAAATATGGTTAGGGCCCTTATGTGTCTTGAACTTATCCTTAATGCGGTTAATATAAATTTCGTAACATTTTCAGATTTTTTTGATAGTCGACAATTAAAAGGAGATATTTTCTCCATTTTTGTTATAGCTATTGCAGCCGCCGAAGCAGCTATTGGGTTAGCTATTGTTTCATCGCCACAGAATAGCGGTTAATAAATTACGATAAGATGGGCAAAAATAAATTTCTGGGAACCCAAGAGAGAGACGGAGAGTTTATGTCCTTTATTTTGACTTTCATAAAGGCGATATTTCTCTTTAGCAGAGCTTGATATTTTAAGTTTGGTTAGTGAATTCATATATACAGTGATACGACGAACTATTAAAAAAAAAAAGAAGCGAAAACATTGCTTTGTCTTCCACTAGCAAAAAGTTGCCCAGATGTTTTCATCACCTGAAGCGGGAGAGGAGAAAACATGAATGGCGACTTCAATTCGAGGCTTTTTTTTGGGGCAAAATTTTGAGGCTTTTTGATTTTTAGGGTGTTGATCATTCTTCAACTGGTTAGCACGAACTCCAGCTCCAATTTGGACATCGTTAGAATATTTCGGGCCAAATTGCCCCTAGCTCTAGCCATTGTGAGAAGCCTGCTAGCTAAAATTAGGCCGATCGGCAAGTTTGGGCTCTATTGAGGCTAAAAATGGTTACTTCATATTTGTATTTGAGATAAGGTTTACCTTGAATTATCTTTTGAGAAAACGGTTTATTTTATATCGTTATTTGAAATTTATTATTTCTGATCATTTCTGGCCAGTTAAAAAAATTGCCAGTTGAACCACAGTATCTTCTTTGTTTTTCTCTGGACCACCTTCTCCATAGTGACCAGACGTGGAGTGCCGCCGTTGGAATTTGCAAGCCCCAAGTAGCGTGTAATAACAGTTCCACTCTTTGAATGTGAGTTGTAGAGATTGGGTGAACTTACTTGCATTGATGAAGTAATTTACAATATATATATATATATATATATATAGGGTTTAGGGCTAAAATAATACAATGACAATTATGCCCTTTAGTATAAACCCAATTTGCCAATACTCCCCCTCAAGTTGGTGAATGTAAACATGTCAACAACTTGTTCTTAAAATTACAAAATAAATCACGTGTGACCGGTTTCGTGAACAAGTCTGCGAGTTGGGAGTGATGTCACGGGGACACCAACACCATTCGGAATTCCAACGGTGGGATGTGGAGAGGAATAGTATGTTGGATTTGTAAGGTAATGGGGTTCAAATGTGATGTGATTGGTGGCGCCAGTGTCAATGACCTAAGTATTGGAATTAAATGAATTCGAAGTTAAGCCGAGAACATTACCTGAGAGGTTGGCTTTCGGGATGTTTACCTCTTGCAACAAGCGCATCAATTGCTTATATTGATCATTCGTGAATGGTGGAGGTGCTGCATCAGAAGTATGATTGGACTTGTTATCTGCAAGTCGAGAGGAAATAGATGGTTGTCCACGGTGTTGCTTGTGGTTAGGAGGGAAGCCATGAAATCGATAACACACATCCCGTGTATGTCCCGGGATGCCACAATTGTCACGCCCCGAACCCCAAGCACGCGACAACCCCTTACCCTAGTCAATTGAAAGTGACGTCCCAGGACTCATCGACGGCCATTCATTTTAATCTTTCGTTATGCACAAGTGGAAGACGAACCATCCCTAGTCCAACAAACAATCAATCAGGGATAGAGGGATGAACGGCAAGGATAACCATCACTACTCATTTACACAATTTACTAGATTAACCAACGGAGGATCGTTTCTCAATACACGCCCGACAAAAAGGGTCGATCCATCCTCTAAGCCAAACCAAAAAGGAACTAGGCTAGGCTAATCTAGCTGTACACAATGAACCCTCAGGTTCAGCACCACGGTCACTCGGACCCATCATACTCGACTCTGTCAGGTCAATCACTGGAGAAGCGGGAGCAGGATTCTCCACTGCGGGTGCGCCATTCTAGGGGCCTAACCACGACGGATTGAGATAAAATCTTAGCGAGTTTTTCCCCTAAGCCCCGGTTAGTACACCAACTCAACCTGGAGTATCTCTCTAGAACCACCCCTCACTCAACCCAACAACAAACAACCAACAACCCGCAAGCAAACAACAAACAGGGGCAACCAATAACAATTAATCGGTTCACATGCAACCTTACCCGACATGCCATACCCTACACGTAAAACCTCATACAATATAAGCAATGCAACTAATAATCAAAAGTCGGTTCGCATGCAACCTTACCCAGTATGCCATACTCTACACGTTATAGATCCGCACAATACACGCAATGCACGTGGCCGTTAGATAATGCAATTCATCAGTCGCATGCGAGTCGCGTCACAAGCAATCTCACCTGGCCATTGTCACACCCTGCACGTTATAAAATCATGCGTGTGTGCCATAAATCATGTGATCATCTCATGCATAATCGAAACCAATGATGCTGTGTTTTCTTATGCACTCTTGCATCCACACGCGTTCCGATTATTACTGCCCCACGGGGCCACAACCGAGGCGCAACGGCGCTACAGCGCCCTTCCTCCGCAGAGGCGCAACCATGCCCTTTCGTGCCCAAAAGATGTCAAGGGATACTTTCCCAAGACCGCATGCCCACAGAACATCAAGGGATACTCTCCCGAGACTGCATGCCCAATGAACGTCAAGGGATACTCTCTCGAGATCGCATGCCAACAGAACGTCAATGGATACTCTCCCGAGATCGCATGCCCACAGAACGTCAAGGGATACTCTCCCAAGACCTCATAGAATGTCAAGGGATATTCTCCCAAGACTGCATGCCCAACAAACGTCAAGGGATACTCTCCCGAGACCACATGCTCACAGAACGTCAAGGGATACTCTCCCAAGACGGTATGCCCATATAACGTCAAGGGATACTCTCCCGAGACGGCGGTTTCAACTTAGTGATCATGCAAGCATACCATCACAACCCACTTATTATCTTTGAGCATTAGCCAATGAACACATGCTTGCTTATGAAACCTCAAATCATTTCTCACAAAAGCGGTCCATTTCCGGTGTCCCTCGGACAAACCATTTCTCTCACCTTTCTCATAAAAGCGGTCCATTTTCGGTGTCACTCGGACAAACCATTTTTTCCTTTTTGTGAAATTCACATGATTCATGCGAATGTTCATGCCATGACACATCAATTTCACTTCATATGATCAAGACACATGAAATTATGCACAATTTCACTTCTGGATGAATAGTGCCGTGAATAGTAATCGTGAACAGTTATCCGTGAACAGTACCAATGAAAAGTAATCCGTGAACAGTAATTTCCGAAAATTCAATTAATAATAAATTAAATTCAGAAATTAAATAAAACATTGATTAAACACAAATTAATCAATCAATTAAGCTAAACAAGCTTAATTATCACATAATCCACAAATAAGCACAATTAAGCATAATCAAGCATAATTAAGCAAGATTAAGCTAAGATAATCTTAATCACCTATCTAACCACCTATCTTAGGGCTAATACAACTTAATTAACCCTCCTAAACCATCATTAACACTAATTAACCCAACCCTAAGCAAATTTAGCCACTAAATAAGGATTAGGGGCTAAACTCACTCGTTAAGCGGGCCGGAGACACGGACGTGGCGGCGGCGATGAACCTGACACCTAGGGACCTCTACCACGACGATCAAAGGCGGTCCCGAGGCTGGAACAGCAGCAACAAACTCGGAATACCCACTGCAACACTGAAAACTGCACTGCACAGGAGGAAAGTGGCTGATCGGAGTTGAACGGGCTGCCCAGAGCTTTGGCGAGCGGCGGGCCAGCGACCAATGGTAGCTGGGGGTCGAGGGGGAACCACTTGTGGCTAGGATGGGTGGAGATTGAGTCGGAAGGGGAGGAAAATGGCCGAAACAGCAAAACAGAACAGCAGTAGGCGGTCAGAAAACGGTCAGGCCGACGGTGGCTTTCGTCTGGAATACGGGTCGACCAGCAGCTCATTCCGGCGATCAGCCGACTCTATTTGAACGGTTTTTGTCTTCTGAACACAACGGCGGGTGGCACGGGACGAGATTCCAACGGGAAGGCAATGAACAACTCAGATTTCAGTGAAAGGTCAGAAACTGAAATTTCAGGAAGGAAGGGAAACTAGGGAGAGAAGTGTGTCCTATTTTTGGAGAAGATGAAGAGGAGAGAGAGAGTGAAGTGAAGGCTGGAGATAGGCTTCATTAAAGCCATTAATGCTTGGCTCAAGTTCCCAAAAACATGACATCATCTTCTCTCTCTTCCTTTTTGACTTTTCTTCAAAATATCCAAGGGCATTTTGGTCATTTTCACTTTGCACACTTCCCAATGTGCCCTTGGGCTGAAAATGAAAGGCGGGCCTAGGAAATGGGTCGAAAAATGAATAGGAACGGGCTCGGGAATTTGTTGGGCTCGAAACGGCTCAAGGTTAGACAACGGGCTCGGGAGGGTTAATGATCAGTTTGGCCCAACGGGCTCACTTGCTTGTCTCGGTCTTCCACGATGGTTGTCCCACCTTGGGCGTGAGGCCCACACTGTTCTTACTCGGCCTATATCCTCGTAGGTTCGTTTCCTCGGTCCGAAAATCCCTTTCCCAAAAACTCAGCTCAACCGACATTGTCGATTGTTAAGGAAGCATCGTCCAAAAGTCTATCTCGGACGTTCCCGAAAATTCGAAGTCCAATCTTGGATTCTCATGCCTTGTCAATTTCGCCCGAATGCCATTTTGGTACTGCTCAGACTGACAGACGGCTTTGAGGATTCACGCGTAACCAACTCGTGCCAATTCACGTTCAAGATTTCTTGACACATGGACGTCATTGACCATATGAAATTGCAAAGGATTGATTCTTATTTCAAAGTACACGATTATCAAGGATCGACATAGGGTCGTTCACGGGTTCGATAATAGTAAACAGAATCACCCATCGTCCCATTATTTCTGTCCGTGAATCGACTTTTATTCGTCCCTAAAATCGGCCTACATGACTACAGGATCATCCTTACGCAAGTTTCATGGTCGAGTCGTTTTTCCCAGGTCAAGTTCTTTAGTCGCACGAGTTCTGTCCTCTCTAGTCTTTCCCCTCAAGGTCAGTATCTCAGGAGTGATCAGTTCCGAGTGAGATCAACCAACAATGCATTGGCGAAATTAACTTTCATTCCCCTCTAAAAGGGCTCGAATTTCAGGATGTTACAACAATGGACACATCTTTCCCGGTTGCGAGATGTGTTTGTCCGTTTAGCTAGGTTAGTGGACAAAGCGGGGGCACCAAGAGAGCTGGGTTGTCCATGATATGAGGAATTCATGTACGGCCGTGGAACATTATTTCCATGAGTGCTAAGCAAAGTGCTGGTTTGGTCGGATGCTGGGCGGTCCAATTGGATATGGCGATGCGACTCATCTTGAAGAACTAGCGTATATGCACGTGCAACACTAGGTAACAGATTCATTAGTAAAATCTGACTAATAACATTAGCGTACCTCGGATTGAGACCCATGAGAAATTGAAACAAGCGCCGGTTCTCTTGTTGTGTGGTGATGATAGAATGAGCCAAACAAGAGCATTGCGGTAACGGATTCAAATTATTCAATTCATCCCAGCAGCTTCGCAAATTGTTGTAGTACTTAGTCACAACATCGTCATATTGAGTAAGGGTGCATATCTTTTGCTCGAGATGAAAAATCCTAGGACCATTCGATGGCGAAAAACGTTCACAAAGATCGGCCCAGACATCCACAACTGATTCTGTGTAGAGAACTGTTGGCACCAAATTTGGATGGATGGAATTAAGGATCCAAGATAGAATCATATTGTTCACACGAATCCAAGACGCATAGGTAGGATATGTTGCAATTGGCTTTTTTATTTCTCCAGTAACAAACACCATCTTGTTCTTGGCGGAAAGGGCAATCTCCATGGCACGAGACCAATTGTTGTAATTGTCACCCGTAAGGACCATGCCAACGAGATTAGATCTTGGGTTATCAGAATGATGCAAAAAATAAGGGCTGCCCACCTGCTCTTGTGCGGGAACGGTGACTAAAGAGTTTTGAGACTCGGTTGCCATGATCACTTGTGGCCACGAGCGTTGATACAAAATCTTCAACGATTGGTTAATGAACAAATCCCCCAGTGATGAAAAATTCACGAGATTTCAACTTGCTCGGAACTTTCGGCTCAAAAATTCCTATTGCAAAGTAGAGCAAAAACCAAATTTTTCCGGTTTTCCAATGAAGTCAATGCACAAGAAGGAGGAGGAAATGAAGGACTGCGATTCTGATCTAGAAATCCTCTTCTTCTTCTTCTTCTTCTTCTTCTTCTTCTTCTTCTTCTTCTTTTTGTGTAGCCTTGATGGCGATTTTCTCAAAGAGAGACGCGAGAGACGACTCCAAGAATCGCCGCTCTGATACCATGTAGAGATTGGGTGAACTTACTTGCATTGATGAAGTAATTTACAATATATATAAATAGGGTTTAGGGATAAAACAATACAATGACAATTATGCCCTTTAGTATAAACCCAATTTGCCAATATGAGTAATCTGACAGATTTTAGCTTGACTGATATTTTTGTCGTCGGTCTTGACCTTTTCCTTCCCTCCTTTTTTCTCTATGTAAAATGGACTTTTCTCACGTTATCAACTTTCAATCTGTAAGAAGAGACGAGTATGAATGATTCAAACGGTTTTGAGTTTTCGTGAGCCCACCTTCACCTAACAAGAGGAAACTTTAGCCTGAAGTCATCGATACAATCTCCGTGTGGGGATCTTCTTGATTCAATGTTGAAAAAATTCTCTCGTGCAATTGACATTCGATGTCAGGGCAAAGAATTTGATCGATTGGCAATGCCACGGGGCGAAGAAGACGAAAGGCTGCCTTTTCGGGTTGTAACTATTGAAGGTCGGCATGGAGGCCATCTAGTATCCAAGTTGCATTCCCGTCCGATCGGGCTGCGTTGTGACTTTCCGCATCATTTGGTCGTATGCGAGCTTGGACTGGTGCAACAAGGATGTTGACAATGGAGGCAAAACAGAAAACGCGAAATGATACAGTAATTGAACTCATTATTTCCCCAATTCGAGTCAATTAGATTTGATCCCTGACAATTACAGAAAGGATAGAGACCAATGCACAAACATTTGTGTGACTGGTATGCTCGCATGACCTAACTCAGTTCAATGAGGCACTCCTAGAACTGAACTTGGCCATGTTAGGAACCCGAATCTTTGAATAGAAAAAAATAGATGAAAAATGATGCAAGAATATTTTAAGTGGAAAAACCCTTTTTAAAATCAGAAATGAAAAATCATGGTACTACATTAAACAATCTTTTTACTCTCAATATCAATATCAGCATTATAAGTTTCAAAATTTTAATGTTACAACTACAAAAGATATCGCTCCAATATATTAGCAACGGTGTGGAGCATACATAATTATGATGAAAATTACATGTATGTCATTAGCAGGATGGATGATTTACTAGGAAGTGTTTGCCTATAACAAATTGTTTCTAAGGTTGAATTTTATTTTTTCCCTATCAAACTTCAACATCTCCATCAGTCAGCACCAAACAAATGTACCTATCTTCAATATATTATCTTGTTATGCTATTTTGAAACGTTTGAATGTTCATCAAGTTATTTTTTGTCTTGCAGGTCAAACAGAATGGTTTGCTAACTTAGCATGTTGATTAAGAAAAGGCTTTCCAACGTGTTAAAGTTACAATCAATTAAAATTGGTAATTGGACTCCAATAAAATTGGTAATCTACGTACAGTTTAGCATGTTGATAAAATCTGCAAAAATACATGTTGGTTAATTGTTAAAAAAGGTAGTGATTTAAGAACTTGCTAACTTAAGAGTTGATAAATTTAAAATTAGATAGTAACTTTATCAGTGAAAAGCTGGTAAATTACTCAAATTAATACGGCTAATATGCTATAAGAGTGAGTAACTTGGTACCTTTAGCAAATATATATTAATAAGTTCTTGGAACGACCGACTATTTTGACACAACCACATGGAATTTTATAATGCACTATACTAGGAGTTGGTAATTTACAATAAAATTCTGTAACTTTAATACATTGATAAGCTACGTAAGTTTATGTTGGCGTTTATAAAAACAGTTGTCAATTAAAACAATCAAATAAATGTTTCTATTTTCACAGAATTATCGTAACTTATTAATACGCTATATGCTAAATAACTATTAGTATTCCTACAAAAATATTAGTCACTCGTGAGTCACTAACATGTTATGAGCTAAATAAGTTACCGAATTTTTTCGATGGCTGTAAGTAATTATCACTACAGATCTATATATTTCGTATTTTCACGGTCGGAATGCTAGAAATCGGCTTAGGACACCCTAGTCTTCACAGCTATGTGAATGATCCAGTTGGGGGGGCCGGGGGCCGGGGGCCGGGGTGTTGTACAGTCTCTTGTGTCACTAGCGTGTCGATGATCAATTTCTGGAAACTACGAGCCCCAGACGTGGAACTTTTAGACTTTTCCTGGGGTTTGTTAGTGCTCCAGACGGAGGGACGAGCTTTGACAAACTGGCATTGATGGGTGGAAGATCCTGGAGCGGTGCGGTATGTGTCATGCTCTTCGGAAAGTGCCCTCCGGCTGAAGGCGAAGAAATCGAATAATGCTCGGGCCCAGAGATGTTACAATCGGTTTACAAAAGTCCACGATAAGAGCTTGCTAAATAATTTCTTGTCAAATGATTTTGTTGCTCAGATCATGCCACTCGCTTTTCTTTTCTTTTCCTATTTTAGTCTAATTTTCAATTTATTCTTAGACTTTTGTTTAGTCTTTTTGCAGGACATGAGAGCTAAACCCTATATCTAAAACTAAATGTCTCCACCCTTAAGCTCCTAAGAAGGTGGGGGACTCAAACTCCCTACCTCCCTCTTCCCACGAGAGAAGCATGGCCATTTGAGCAATCCTTAGATGATGCATCTCAAAGATGGTAAAGAGAATGAACATTGAGCCTACATAAATCAAGTAGAAAAATTCTATTTTTCATTATTATATTTTTTCTTATCAAGTCATTCTACTTTCATAAATTTCCTAATTAAATCCCAATTGATACGGTGATTGGACAGTGTCTGATGGACTTGATTAACAAATTTGTGAATGTACAAGGACATGATTAGATTAGAAGTAACATGATAGGTAATTCCACTAAATGTTTATTGAAATTTCTCATTTAAGTTCTCAAACTTTTCGAATGTAGCTCAAATCCAGCCTTTCTGTCAGCTTCATGTCACATGTTCTTTTGCTGATGTGGGTTACCTAGACAGCATTCACTAGGCAAAAGATTTATATGGACCATGGCATCATGTCCATTTTCCCAAATGATTAATATCACAAAAAAATTCAAAATTTATACATTTATGATAAAATTTTCCTAATTGGTATATTTATGATAAATTTACTAGAAATTATTTTTTTTGACCACAAAAAATTCCAAACCGATACGTTTATAATAAATTTACCTTTCATAAATTAATATTATAAAATGGTACAACTATGACAAAGGAATGATAAATCTAAATTGGTAAACCTGTTCACTGCCATGTGTTATTCAATTCGATAATTTGACAGTAAAATTTAACAAAAACTTCATATGTGTAATAATTTGGAATTTTTCATGATATTAACTATTTTTCAAATCACGAAATATCTCATAACCTTTTCTTCTTCTTTTTTTCCGAAATTGGTGTACTTAAAGTCTTAAAACTTGTTAATAAAGTACAATTGAGTCTTAAAATTTTCAAAAAGTCCCATTAAGTCCTAAAATTTGTTACGGAATTACAATCGAATCTTAAAACTTTAAAAAAGTGCAATCTTGTCAAATTGATCAAATCAAGACTTTTTGTTAATAGCACTTTTTGAAAGTTATAGGTTGAAAGTTTTATGACTTGATTGTACTTTTGTGACAAATTTTAAAACTTAATTGCACTTTTCGAAAGTTAATTGCATTATCGTCAAAAGTTTTAGAACTTCACTTCTCATTTTCTTTTCTTCCTCCCCTTCCTTTTCCTCAGCTTCCAATGCTGCCAATCACCGTTGCCCATCATCATCATCAACCCTGCAAACACATGAACGGCACTACACCACGACCCCAGGAACGCCTCGTGCCACCGACCACAACGCCTTGTCTCTATCTTCCTTGAGGTTAAGGTCGTTGCAAGAGTGAGGTCGCGAATCTCTCTCTGCCTCAAGCTTGTCCACCGGAGTGCCTATGAGGCTGTCACGACCACAGCCTCGGACCTTAGGTTACATCCCTCAGATCTTGGGTCGGGCACTTCACATTTGAGGTGGGTGGCCAAGTCTCACGAAGGGAAGAGAGTAAGTGCGAGGGCGTTGGCCGGCCGAGTTTTCCTGTAGGGTGATGTTTGAGTGCAGTAGCGAGGGCTGCAGTCTGCAACTAAGTTTCATAGGAGTGTTGGTGTCTAAACGCGGTAGCAGGGCCGGGTCTAGTAGTTGTGGCTTAGGGCGCGCATGACAACATTTCTGTTCCCGGGAACAGATTCTGCTCAGAAATGATTCTTTTTGTTTATGTTTTCGGGAACAATTTCTAAACATTTGAAGGCGTTTGGTAACTGTTCAAAATTTTTACTCCGGGAACAGAAATGTGTTTGGTAAAAATTTCCAATCTTTTGATTCTTTTAATTTTCTTTTTTCTTTTTCTTTTTTTTTGCTCCCTTTCTTTCTGTTGGCCGCCGCCGGCGCCTCGCCTAGCCACCGGCGAGGCTTGGCCTCACAGATCTGGGTAGTCGAGCTCGAGCCTCACCCAAGCGACGCGAGGCCGAGCCTCACCAATGGCGGCCGGGTGAGGCTTGACCTCGCCCAGATTTGCGAGGCCAAGCCTCGTCGGTGGTCGGGCGAGGCTCGCCTCCCCAAATCTAGGTGAGGCAAGGCTTGCCCAGCCTCGCCCAGATCTGCGAGGCCAAGCCTCGCCGGTGGCCCGGCAAGGCTCCAGCGAGCTTGCCGGACCTCGCCCTGGCCTGGTGAGGCGTCGGCGAGCTCGTTGGACCTCGCCCTGGCCTGGCGAGGCACTAGCGAGCTTGTCAGACCTTGCCCGGCAGCTCGCTAGCGGCGGCAATGGGGCGACTGAGGGGTGGGAGGAGGAGGAAGAAGAAGAAGAAGAAGAAGAAGAAAAAGAAAGAGAAAGAGAAAAAGGAAAAAAAAAAGAAAGGAAAAAAAAACTGTTTCTTAAAGTTGTTTCCGAGAACAAGAAGCAACTCTTTTTTGTTTTTGAATTCTACTCCAAACTTGTTCCGGGGAACAAATTTGTTGAGAACAAAAAATTTACCAAACGCATTTATGTTTCCGAGAACAAAAAATCTGCTCCTAGGAACAAAAGAACAGAAATAGCTATTCCCAAAAGCGTTACCATACAGGCCCTTAGTGGCTTGAGTGTAGCGCGCAAGAGAGAGATGGGTTGATGCTAGAATTTAACCATTAGTTAATTAAAGGTACATGAAGCATCTCAAATTGGTACAACCACGATAAATTTTTTAAAAATTCATTTTCAGAATCAGAGGCTAAGTTTGAACTATACGTCTGGATGGCACATAAGTGTCCTTAGAAGGTTGATCTTCTAAAGAAAAGACAGACTTGATATCAAAATCGCCAAGGGGAATTCTAGTACTTTTGGTAATTTTGTCAATCAAATGGCTCCCACGCTTCTTGCTTTTGAACAATTTTTGGCAAAATGTCTTTTTTTGTTGCAAACATAGCATCTATTTTTGTTGTACTTCTTGGAAGAGCGATGGTGGCTTTTTCGAAGGAATTTCCATAGTTTGAATCATCAGAGCTACGAGCAAATTGTTCTTTGAGTAGTGCATTTTCATCTGTGTCAGTAGGATTGGAGCTTCTGTTTTTTTTTCTCTTAGAACGATCGAATAAGACTATTAATTTCTTTTGCCGAAAGATGGGGTTCACGAGAGGAGCTAGCACCGAAAGGATCAGAAAAATGGGCATGGATTTGGCTAAATGGTCCGCCCCAAGGGTCTTGAGAGAGTGGTCCCCCCCCCCCCAAGGGTCATAAGGAGTGGACGAGTCTTTTACTGTCAAATTGCTTAATTGGATAGGGGAATTGCTGGGGATTGGCAGTTTTTTAGAGTGATGAGGTTTCTATGATAGTTAATTCAAGTAATATGAACTGTCTAAACCTAACATGCAGGTATGGGGAGATGAACCAACATATGAATATTTCTCTCGTCTACGCCCCGACAGATTTTCAGGAGAGATTGAAACTTTGGGCTAACTTGAATTCTACACGAAGTCCTAATACGGTCCCTTGGGTATGTATCGGAGATTTTAATGAGGTACTATATGTATGGAAAAGGTAGGAAAGAGACTGGCTGAGAATCATAGGATGAAAGCATTTCAAGAATTTTTAGATTCTTGCAATCTTATGAATGTTGAGAGTAAGGGGTGCGCCTTTACTTGGGCTAATAACAGAGAAGGGGAGGAATTTGTGAAGGAAAAACTGGACAGGGCTCTCTGCAATATGGAATGGAGAGTGCAATTCCTGACCGCTGAAGTTTATGCTTTACCTGCAATAGGTTCAGATCACAGTCCTCTGTTGTTGGACTTTTGCCCTATTGTGGAAAAACGACGCAAGGAGTTCAAATTTGAAGCATATTGGTTAGAGGATGAGGAGTATGAACAGGTGGCGTGGGATTCATGGAACAAATCAGGGGAAAACAATAGAGGACTGATCAGTAAACTCAGCAATGTTACTGGACAGCTTACTAAGTGGAGTAAGAGAAGATTCACCAATGCGCGCAAGGAAATGGATACACTAAAAGAAGAATTGCAATTCTTGACAAATAGCACTGGGCAGATTTATGACAAGCACAGAGTTCAGTGGATTAAGGGCGAAATCGACAGATTATGGAGACAAGAGGAAATTTACTGGGGGATGAGATCACGTATCCAATGGTTACGATGGGGGGACAAAAATACAAAGTTTTTTCATGCTACAGTGGTACAAAGAAGGCATAGAAACAAAATCAACATGCTGAAAAACTCGGATGATGAATGGATCAGAGGCCCGGATCTGATTAAGCAAATGACCACTGATTTCTTTCAAAACTTGTACAAATCAGTTGGGGAGCGCAATTTCCAGCCTGTTCTAGACCAGATCCCCTGTGTGGTGACGGAAGAAATGAACCAAGCTCTTATAGATGATGTCACTTTAGAGGAAATCAAGCATGCTACTTTTCAACTAGGAGCGTTAAAGGCCCCCGGACCGGATGGACTAAATGGACAGTTCTACCAGCATCATTGGAGTGATATTAGTAAGGAAATTTATGAAGAAATACACTCCTTTTGGGCAACGGGACGTTTCCCCTCAGAGCTGAATCAAACCCACATTATCCTTATCCCTAAGGTCCCGAATCCAGAAAAGATTGATCAATTCAGACCTATTAGCCTATGTAATTTTGCTTACAAGATTATAGCAAAAATGCTAGCTAATAGACTCAAAACATGGATGCCCCAGCTGATCACTATGGAACAAAGTGCATTTATCCAGGGAAGGCAAATACAAGACAACATCCTAATAGTCCAGGAGGTGCTTCACCAGCTGAGAACAAGGAAGAGACGTAGAAAATTCCAAGCAATCCTGAAACTCGATATGAGAAAGGCGTATGATCGAGTGGAATAGGACTTTTTGTGGGCGTGCATGATTAAAATGGGATTTAGTGAAGTGTGGGTAAACTGGGTAATGCAATGTGTCTCAACCGTGACCTTTAGCGTTAAAATTAATGGTCAACCCCAGCCAGTGTTTACTCCTTCGAGAGGACTACGCCAATGTGATCCACTCTCTCCCTATCTATTTATTCTAGTAGCCAATGTCCTATCTCATTTACTACACAAAGCTGTCGAAGATGGAAGTATAAAAAGAATTCGGCTGAATAGGGACTGCCCTGTCTTGTCAAACCTAATGTTCGCAGATGACTTAATCCTATTTATGGATGGAAAAATTACTAAAGGCCAGAACATAGCTGCTGTCCTAAATCAGTACTGTTTTGCTTCAGGACAAGCTATTAATTTGAACAAGTCAGGCATATTCTTCAGTAGAGATTGCCCCTATGCTTTGAAACAAAATCTAGCGAATGTAATGAGGGTGGCTGAACTAGAAAGAACAGGAAAATACTTGGGAATCCCGTCAGACTGGGGTGGGTCAAAAAAGGAAATGTTTGCCTGGATCCTAGCTAAAGTGAATGCTAAACTTGAAGGATGGAAAGAGAAACTCATGTCTAAAGCAGGTAAGGAGACTCTTATAAAAGCAGTGGTGCAAGCTATACCATAGTTCGTAATGTCTGTGTTTAAAATACCTGTGTCCATATGCCGTGCTATCAAAAGGAAAACTGCAGACTTTTGGTGGAAAAATAATGAACAGCACAAAAGAATACACTGGCGACGATGGGAAATCTTAAAAGATCGAAAAGATGCTGGTGGCCTAGGGTTTAGAGATCTCCTCTCCTTTAATGAAGCTATGCTAGGTAAGCAAGCGTGGCGACTAATTCAGAATCCCGATTCCTTCTAGAGTAAGGTTTTTCGGGGCCTCTACTATTCGCATAACACTTTCCTACAAGCTGGTAAAGGTAACAAACCATCTTGGGGATGGCAAAGTCTCATTTCAGGGAGAAATTTTCTAAATCCGTCTCTTAGATGGATCGTTGGGAATGGGCAAAAAGTCAACATTCGCCAAGATCAATGGCTATCTAGAGGTGTGATAGGAGGTCCAGCAAACAAAGATGATCCTATTATGGTGGCAGAGCTGATCGATGTGACTCAAGCTACATGGAAAGAGCAGACCATCAGAGAGATTTTTGACCAGCATATAGCAGAAGACATATTGTCTATTCCATTAAGCCATGCTATGCAGGAAGACCATCTAGTTTGGACTCCCACAAAGACAGGCCACTACACAGTCAGAAGTGCATATCATACCGTGCGGGAAACACAAAAAATCAGCAAACAATATGAGGCATCATCCTCTTTCCAGCAAGCACCAGCATTATGAAAACGAATTTGGCGGGCAAAATTACAACCAAAACTCAAACACTTTTTATGGCAGCTTTGTCACAATGCACTCCCCACACGCTCCAACCTTAAAAGGCGACAGATTATACCTGATGATGTGTGCGAGTTGTGTCGGCGACACCCCGAATCAAGCGAACATCTCTTCCTGCTCTGTCCCTGGACGAAATCAGTATGGGAAAGCTCCGAAATTCAGCTCACATCTGATTTTCGCAACATAGCTCGCATCGAGGAATGGATTACTCAGTTTAATCATAATTCCATCTCCTTTGAACTACTAACCCAAATTTTATGGCAGATTTGGCGAGCCCGGAACGACTATATTTTCTGACACACCCGACCCAACCCTCAACTACTCACCGAAGCAGCACTAACGCAAAATCAGAATACTCGAAGGTGGGTAAACAACAACAGCAGCAGATCTACTCACAATCAAGAGATACCTCTCCATTGGCGACCTCCCGAGCGCAGCAAGCTGAAGTGGAACGTGGACGGGTCTTACGTTGCCGGCACTGGAGCTGCAGCGATTGCCGGGATCTGTCGGAACCACGCCGGGAAGGTGCTTGACGGCTTTGCGAGTTCGGTAAGAGCAGGTTCCGCTGTCCAAGCCGAGGTTCTGGCGGTGATCGAAACCCTAAGGAGAATTGACAGAAAACGAGCTGAAGGTTGCTGCGAACGTGAGGTAGAGATTGAAAGTGATCTGTTAGACCTTGCCTCCTTGATAAGCGCTCCTGCAGATCACTTCAGCTAGGACGCACGTGCACTGATCAGCGAAGCCGAGGCCCATCTAGAATACCTACAGCCCATCAAGCTAATCCATTGCAAAAGAGAGGCAAATAGGGTGGCCGATTGGGTGGTGAAAGCCCAACGAAACCGAGCACTACCGGCATATTGGGTCCATTATACCCCACCGTCTCTTCTGGATTTATTGTGTGTTGATATGAGTCACCAAATTTCTCAGACGTTTATCTAATCGAATGCAATGCATCTTTTTGACCAAAAAAAAAAATTGCTTAATTGGATGACATATGATAGTTGTTGGGATATACCAATTTGGGATTTTACTTCTATTTGTCATAGGTATATAACTTTATGTGGTATATTTCCAATTTAATGAAAATTAATGAAAGGTAAATTTGTTATAAGTGTACTGATTTGGGATTTTTTGTGATAAAAAATTTAGTTTGAAGTAAATTTATTACAGATGTATCGATTTAAATTTTTCATGTTATTAATTTTTAGCTGAAATACCGAAGTTGGCCCTCTTCTTGGACTTTTCGAAATTACCCCTAAATTAAATTGAATAATAATATTTTTCATTTTCCTTCATCTCCCGAACAGAGCCTCAATGCTTCTTCTAGAGGGTCTAGTTACTATTACAAACATAAGTCAGGCCGACATCAATTAGTCCTGCTTGGGGAAGACTTGTTAGTTGTCTTCCGGACTCAGTGGCGAGGGAGAGAGGTATGACTTTCTCGCATCGCGTGAATAGACATCGTGAGTCGTCAAATCAACAACTCTCAACCAAGAGTACATTTCATGACCATGGATAACCTATCCCTCCAGGAGTTGCAGGTAATCGGCTCAGCATCAAAGTTGCATACTCTGTAAGGCTGACTTTAGCTAGATATTCATGGTAAGCATCTTTGGATTTCTAAAAATGGCACTGATGAGGAGGATCAAGGGAAAAATGACAGAGGGTTTTATGGAAATGGGAAAGCTTTCCTTTTACCCCCTTTTCACCCTCTTTTTGTGATCTTTATATCGATGCTGAACTTGTCGTTTGCATTTGATACCTTAAGTTCAGGTCAGTCCATTAAAGATGGAGAGACATTGGTCTCTTTAGGCCAAAGCTTTGAGCTTGGCTTCTTCTCTCCAGAAAATTCCAAGAATAGGTACTTGGGGATATGGTACAAATTTAGTCCTGAGACAATCGTTTGGGTAGCCAACGGAAACAACCCACTCACTGATTTTAGTGGCATTCTAACATTAAGTGATGAGAAGAATCTAGTTGTTCTCAACCAATCAAAGAGTGTCATCTGGTCTTCAAATTCATCGAGGGCTTTAAGAAACCCAATTGCACAGCTGTTGGATTCTGGTAACCTTATTGTTTTAGAGAATACCAGTTCCCACTCTGGTGAATGCTCATGGCAGAGCTTTGACTATCCAACTGACACCCTTTTAGCGGGTATGCGAATGGGATGGAGCCTCAAAACTGGTTTCGAGTGGCATCTGACTTCTTGGAGAAGCACAGATAATCCTTCTTCTGGAGACTATACCTATGGATTAACTATTAATGGGTTGCCCCAATTGGAAGTGCTCTACAAAGGTTTCATGAAAAAATTTCGATCAGGTCCTCGGAATGGTGTCCATTTCCCTGGTAATCCGCAGTCTGAAATTACCCTATTCAAGCCCATGTTTGTTTACAATGAAACAGATGTGTATTTTGAGTTTGAATCTATAAACGATGATATCATTACCATAGTCAGATTGAACCAGTCTGGTCTTGTGCAATGTATTCTAGGGAAGAAAGAGAGCTCTTCATGGGATGTTGTGGTGTCAGTGCCCCGTGAACCATGTGACAACTATGGGGAGTGTGGTGCTAATGGTGTCTGCACGATTAGCGAAGATCCAAGATGCCAGTGCTTGCAGGGTTTTATGCCCAAGTCCCCAGATGAGTGGGAAATGCTCAACTCATCCAGTGGGTGCATAATGACAGTTCAATTGAATTGCTCTCGCCAGGAGGGGTTTCTGAAACTTTCACAGCTGAAATTGCCTGACCTGATAGACTTCTGGCTAAATAAGACTATGAGCCTTGAGGAGTGCAAGGTTGAGTGTCTAAAGAACTGTTCTTGTAGGGCTTATGCCAATTCAGATGTTAGAGGAGGAGGGAGTGGCTGTTTAATGTGGTTTGGCAATCTCATTGACATAAGAGAATCTCAACAAGTCAACTACGAGCAGAATCTCTACATAAGACTGCCTGCATCTCAGTTAGGTAGATATACACATGCCGATTCAGTTAACAACTGTTTTTTACATTGCCATGATCGTGCTTTACCCTTTTTCTTTTTTACTTTATTTTGCATCATGTACGTAGTAAGTGCTAGGTCAATCCTAATCTGTTACCTGACTATTGATTACTCATTCCGTAATCTTTTTGCAGCATTCTTTTTTCTTTTTCTTTTTTATTTTATGTCAATCAGCTTGCGAATGAAACATGTTCCGAAATTAACTGGCGCAATTTTTCTTGGCTATTCTAGATTCAATCCACAGCCCTGTCAATAAAAGAAGACTGGTGACTGTCACAGTGGCTTCTGCAATTTCTGGATTGTTCATAGTAGGTATAGCATTGGGCATAATGTGGAAAAGCAGAATGAAAGGAGGAGGTAAGCTTGTTCCTAATCCAGTCCCCTTCAAAAAGTGAAGATTTGCATTGTTACATTGTCAGATTCTGACTAACTTATCAGTGTAATTGACATTGTTCATCATTTTAGGCATGCGAAGTGGAAAGGAAGACATTGACTTACCATCATTTGATTTTCCTACCATTAACATTGCGACTGGACATTTCTCTCAGTCCAACATGATTGGAGTAGGTGGCTTTGGTACAGTCCACAAGGTAATGAGCTATGAAGTTGCAAGCTTATAGAACAAGATATATTTATGGAATTAAAAAAATTGCAGGGCAATCTTTCCACGGGCCAAGAAATAGCAGTGAAAAGGCTATCCAAAAGTTCAGGACAAGGCCTTGAAGAGTTCATGAATGAAGTACTCCTAATCGCCAAACTTCAGCACAGGAACCTTGTCGGACTTCTTGGCTGTTGCATAGAGGGAGAAGAGAGAATGCTAATATATGAGTATATGCCAAATAAAAGCTTGGACTACTTCATTTTTGGTTTGAACTCCTTGATCCTTCTTCATTTTCTTTGCACTTGATCCCATCCCCATACTATTAGTCTGTCATTTTTGTCTGGAAGGACATGCATCCAAATGCTAAATTCATTTTCTTCTGAGGGTCAAGCGTAAAACTCATATGGTGTTGAAATTTGTGCAGATGATGACAGAAGCTTCACCTTAGCATGGAAAAGTCGCTTTGACATAGTCATGGGAATTGTGAGAGGACTTCTCTATCTTCACCAAGATTCAAAACTACGAGTCATTCACAGAGACCTCAAAGCAAGCAACATATTGTTAGATGCTGACCTGAATCCTAAAATTTCGGACTTTGGCCTTGCAAGAATCTTTGGAGGTGATGAAAGGGAGGCAAGAACTAGAAGAATTATTGGCACCTAGTAAGTTTCTCATCCCAACTAACGAGCATTCCTCCATCAATTGGGATAAACATTGGAAGACTTGAGTCTTGACTTTCTGATTGCAGTGGCTATATGTCTCCAGAGTATGCTTTTGATGGAAAATTCTCAATGAAATCCGATGCTTTTAGCTTTGGTGTACTTTTGCTAGAGATAGTAAGTAGCAAAAGGAATAGAGGATACTGGCATCAAGATCATCACCACAACCTTCTTGAGCATGTAAGGAGTAGAGTATTGTTATATAAATCCATGTCTATTATCTACCGCTGGACATGTTTTCTACCAAGCTTTACATTGATACTATTGAATGACATGTATGAATTTTTTCTAGGCATGGTTGCTTTGGAGTGAGGGCAGGGCCTTGGAGCTTTTACATGAATCTCTATGCGACTCCTTCATTGCATCCCAAGTAGAGAGATGCATTCATGTTGGTTTGTTATGTGTCCAAAAGTTTCCTGGAGATAGACCAACAATGTCTTCAGTCATTTTCATGTTAGCGAATGAAGTGGCAATCTTGCCACAGCCTAAACACCCTGGCTTCTTTACAGAGAGAAGTCCATTGAGCACAGAGGCATCTTTGATGACAGAAGAATCGTGCACGAGGAATATTGTTACGATAACAATGCCGGATGGTCGATAGACTTTCCTTCAAGCAAGTTCCCCGCATCATCGGAATTTAGACCAGCTTTCTTGGTCCGTAGAAAGGAAGGTGGCCAATCACTATGACTGAGCACTTCAATGTGGGAGAGGTACAAAGACCATACTATAATGTTGCTTCATCAGGTTCTCAAGTTTCAGAAAACAATGTCAAAAACAATCTGAAAAGTTAGTGAAAGCATTGTGATGTGTGGATATGAATCTTTAGCACGAGATGAGGGTCAGTAAGCTTCAAGACTCGGAGTATCAAGGGACATTCTTATTCGTAATGACATGGATAGTCTTCGTAACAATATGCATTGTCAATTGATAAAACAGCCCTTTTTCCTTCAAGGTAAATACCGAAAAAACCATCCCACATTTCATCCTGTTACCGCTTACCTTCATATACTTTTAAAAACACCAATCAACATCACGGGCTTTGCATCTTCATATCTTGCCTTATTTACAAAAGTGCAACGCCCCTGCCCACATCCCTAAATTTTTTACCACACCCCAAACCCTAAAACCAAACTCAAAACGTAACTCCTGAACTTTAAGCTCAGTTATCACCACCCATCGCTGATGCCCACCATCGCGATGGCAGCGGCAGTAGCAGAAGATGTGGTGGATGATGAAAGAGGTGAGGGTTTGTGGGTGAAGGAGGCTAAGAGTTTGTGAGAGACTTGGAGGATTAGAAATTCCAAAGAGGGGTAACTTGGTTTTTTTAGCAATGAGATTTTTTTAGAGAGTAGAAAGTGGTATTTTTAAATTTGGAGGAGGGTAAGTCGTAGTGAGGTGGAAAGTAAGGATGATTTTTGATATTATCCTTTCTTTAATTTCGTCGGGAAAAATTGCGAACATCTAACACCCAAGTAGCTCCATAGATTTCCATCTTCCTTCAAATTTCACTCTAATCATTTAAGCTGGACAGGCAGAAAGTTTGGAGGACAGACCAACAAATAAATTTCTCTATGCCAGAGTAGTTAGAAAAACTAAATAAAATGAAAAGAAATATATTCATGGCGGTAATCGTCCACAATTACAGGCCCACGGTAGTCAAGTGCTTAGGCATGATTTGTTTTCTTTGAAAAGAAGTTGCAATTTAAGTAGCACCGACATGCGACATGATATAACGCGACATGCTAGCACATTGTTTTTCAAAAAATAGAGAATTTTGATATGCCAGAACACGTTATATATTAAATTATCATTTTATGATTATTTTGATATGCTGACTTTCACTTGAAAGTCCCTTGGGGATGGATTGCCAAACACCCCAAATTTTCCCCAAGGGGATTTCTAAATGCCATACCAAACGCACTCATACTCAAACTAGTATGCATAACCATAAACCTCTTAATGGGCTCCCAAAGATATTGACTATCAACACAAACCAACAAGAGCATCCTCCAAAATCCACAAAGCCAATCCACAATCAATGTCACAAATCAAAACATATAATCTTTCGCAACTTAGTTCATCAAACAAGATATATTTCACAAGACATATCTTATACCATTTCGGAATTCATTTTATAAACCAGTAACTTTTGAAATGCCTTTCATAAAACGTTTCTCAAACTATTCACAAATAACCAAAAAGTAGTAGATACTCAATTTAGATTAATACAATAGACATGTTTTTAATAGCTTCTATTATATCTAATTAATATCGCTTTCAAAATATGAGTATACAATCTGGAAGAAGAGATAGCTCTATTCACCTACAAATCGGCTAACTTAAATTAAAACATTGACAAAATGACTTTTACGCATCAATAAATCACTCACCCAAAACAATTATTCAAAGTTATTTGTAAAGCAAAATTCACATGTGAAACCCTAAAATTTGACTATTTAGCTTCGGCATACTTTTGCTAGAGATAGTAAGTAGCAAAAGGAATATAGGACTCTGGCATCAAGATCATCACCACAACCTTCTTGGGCACACAAGGAGTATTGTTATGTGAGTTCATGTCTACTATCTACTGGTGGACATGTTTTCTGCCAAGCTTTACATTGATACTGTTGAATGACATGTATGAATTTGTTCCAAGCATTGTTGCCTTGGAGTAGTGGCAGGGCCTTGGAGCTTTTACATGAATCTTTATGCAACTCCTTCATTGCATCCCGACAGAGTTGCGTACGTGTTGGTTTGTTATGTGCCCAAAAGTTTTCTGGAGATAGACCAACAATGTCTTCAGTCAATTTCATGTTAGGGAATGAAGGGGCAATCTTACCACAGCCTAAATAGCCCGGCTTCTTTATGGAGAGAAGTCCGTCATACACAGAGTCATCTTTAATGACAGAAGAATCGTACACAAGGAATTTCGTTACAATAACAATGCCGGATGGTCGATATACTTTCCTTCGAGCAGGTTCCTGCATCATCGGAATTTAGACCAGCTTTCTTGGTGCATTAAAAGGAAGGTGGTCTCCAACCACTATGACTGAGCACTTCAATGGGGGAGAGTACAAAGACCAGACTATAATGTTGCTTCATCAGGTTCTCAAGTTCTAGAAAACATCTGTCAAAAACAATCTGAAAAGTTTGCGAAAGCATTCTGATATGGAGGACTATTAAAACGAGATGAGGGCCAATAAGCTTCAGACCCTAAGAGTATCAAGAGACATTCCTATTTGTAATGGCATGGATGGTCTTTGTAGCGATATTCATTATCAAATGATAAAAAAGCCCTTTCTTCTTTAAGGTAAATACCAAAAAACCATCCAATTTGATCCTATTACCACTTACCTTCATTTACTTTTAAAAACACCAATTAACATATCGAGTTTACATCTTCATATCTCACCTCATTTTCAATAGTGCCATTTCAATTCCAAAAATGCCCTCGATCAACTTATTCTTACATAGAATCAGTGATGTATGTGTGGATATTATATAAATTTTATAGCATATAGATTCCTATGGATATGGATCCATTAGTTTTATTTGATTCTTGCTTGAGCCAAATGATGAAAAATTGTCATGTCCGATTCCTTCAAATGATGGATCTACACCAGATCCTAAATTTCTTACCACACCGAAACCCCCAAAACCAAACTCAAAACATAACTATTGAACCTTAAGCTCAGCTATCATCACTGGTCGCCACCGTCAACTGAGGTACTGCAAATTCCAAAGAGGGGCAATTTGGCCTTTTTAGCAATGAGACATTTTAAGAGCACGATGAGTAGCATTTTTAAAAATAGAGCATGGTAAGTGGTAATGGTGTGAAAAGTAATAGTGTTCTTTGGTATTTTCACTTCTTTAATTTATTGGGAAAAATTTGCAAATAAATAACAACTAAGGTACCTCGTTTCAGCTGGCCAAGCAGAAAGTTTAAAGGGCAGACCAACAAATAATTTTTCTAAGCCAGAGTACGTAGAAAACCTAAATAAAATGAACATAAATTGATCATCTCGACCAACTGAGTGCTTAGGCATAGTTTCTTGTCTATGAAAAGAAGCTGCAATCAGTGGCAATAAACCGATTATTGAAAACTGAAGCAGTTAAAAGCTGAAATTCAAAGAACGATAGTCATTAATATGTTTTGGGAGCTTCCAAGTCTAAATTTGTCAAATGTAAAAAATTGTTGGACCAAAAACAGGAAAAGAAAAATCAACAGAAGGGTCAACTGAATGTCTCGTGTTAAGACCGCTATGATGCCCAGCTGAAGGGCCCAATGGTAACTTTTGAGAAGGTTCTTGCGTTTCCACATACTTTGACGTGCCTTGAATATGCTTGCAATTTACCATCACAACTCAGCCAAAAGTCGTCTGTGATGCCCCGTGGCTAATGCCACGATGACATTGATGAACACATTGTGAATGTACTCGATTACGGTAAATCAACAATGAATAGTGTTTTGTATGGTTCAAACGTGAATGCGTGTTCTTATATGAGCTAATCGTCAAGCAAAAGGCCAGATAAAGAAGTTCTGGACTGACGTGTCGTAAAACTAGGTGCACGAAAAATGTGAGAACAGTTCAAACATAACTGCGCCGAACCTAGAAATTTGAGTTGACCAGTCAGAGTCAACTGAAAAATTCTATCCTGAGTCCCTGACAGCTTCTTAGAAGTTTACCAGGGGTGATCACAATCCATTTCTGTCCGTCTCCTAAAACTTAGCTTGCTTGGCGGAGCACATGCATTTTTCCTTTTAAATCTCACACAGTTTCGCTACTCTGCATGATTTAGTTTAGGCATGGAAGCACCTACCTTTTTCATCTGTCTTTCCATTGTCTGCCTGTCAGTCTTCGGCTTATCGACTGCAACTGACACATTAAGTCCAGGCCAGTCTATGAAAGATGGAGAGACGTTGGTCTCTTCTGGCCAAATCTTTGAGCTCGGTTTCTTCTCTCCTGGCAACTCCCAGAACAGGTACTTCGGCATGTGGTACAAGATCACTCCAGAAACAGTTGTTTGGGTTGCCAACAGGGACAATCCACTCACTGATTCCCATGGGTTTCTCACGTTTAGCCATGATGGAGATTTAGTTCTTGTCAACCAATCAAAAATTGTTGTCTGGTCTTCAAATATGTCCAGGGTTCTGGAAAATCCAGTCGCACAGCTCTTAGACACTGGAAATCTTGTTCTCAGAGAGAATACCAGCCTGAATTCTGATGACTATTCATGGCAGAGTTTTGATCATCCATCTGACACACAATTACCCGGTATGAAATTAGGATGGGACTTGAAAATCGGTTTAGAAAGGCATCTGACTTCTTGGAAAAGCATAGATGATCCTTCCCCTGGAGATTATACTTGTAGGTTGAACATTCACGGGTTGCCTCAACTTGAACTCATCAGCTTAGGATCCAGCAAGAAATATCGGACAGGACCGTGGAATGGAATACAATTCAGTGGTGCACCACTGGGATCAAATGCAGTTACCAAGCAGGTGTTCTTCTATGGTGAAAATGAGATCTATTTGCTAGAAGAAGCCAGAAAAAGCGAATTTATCCCTAGAGTATTTACAATGAATCATTCCGGGTTGCTCCAGTTCATTGTTGCCGGTCAAAGAAGCAATGCATGGAATATCATGTACTCAGTGCCCAACGATCCATGCGATGCTTACGGTACTTGTGGAGCCAACAGTATCTGTAGAATTAGCAGAGCTCCAATATGCGATTGCTTAAAGGGGTACATACCGAATTCTCCAGAAGAATGGGATCTCCTTAATTGGTCCGGTGGATGCACAAGAAGAACACCAGTAAATTGTTCGAAGGGAGAAGGATTTCTCAAACTTGAAAAAGTGAAACTTCCTGACCTGTTAGAGATCTGGTTGAACAAAAATAAAAGCCTCAAGGAATGTGAAGCCGAGTGCTTAAAGAAGTGTTCATGCACAGCTTATGCTAATTCAGATGTTAGAGAAGGAGGTAGCGGCTGTCTCCTGTGGTTTGGAAGCCTAATTGACATTAAGGAGTACCAAGAAAATGACTATGGGCAAACTCTATACATACGCCTGCCAAAATCTGAACTAGGTACTTATTTTGCCAATCATTGCTTTCTTTTCTAGACATTCCATCTTCTAACCAGCTTATTTAGGAATAGCGCCCTAGAAGAATGCATTTAATAGTCTTCTCTATCCTAGATTTCCTTCATAATTCTGACAAGAAGAGAAGGATGGTCATTGTTGTATCGATTTCAGCTACTGCTGCTCTGCTTCTATTGGCCATGGTGTACTTCCATCGTATCTGGAATTGCCGAATAAAGAGCAAAGGTCAGTACAACAGGTTCTATGAATGTACACCTCCAGAAATCAAGTAGAGAGTTTAAGGTCCCTAGTGAGGTTAACATATGTTTCAACAATGATATTTGTAGTAACTGGTCATTTTCAGGTTCGAAAATCAAGGAGGAGGATGTTAATTTGCCACTTTTTGATCTGGCTACCATCTTTAAAGCTACGAATGGTTTTTCTGAGAATAATCTGATTGGAGCTGGTGGCTTTGGCCCAGTTTACAAGGTACTGAGCCGTGCATATTCCAAGACAAAGTTAACTGTAAACAAAGTGATCAGACTTTATTGTTTAACATGTCTACTCTAATCGCAATATGCAGGGCAATCTTTTCACAGGACAAGAAGTAGCAGTGAAGAGACTGTCAAGAAATTCAGGACAAGGTCTTGAAGAGTTCATGAACGAAACAATTCTAATAGCCAAACTTCAACACCGGAATCTTGTGGGGCTTCTAGGTTGTTGTATGGAGAGGGAGGAAAGGATATTGGTCTATGAGTATATGCAAAACAAGAGCTTGGATTATTTCATCTTTGGTTTGATCTCTAGACCCTTTATTTAAAGACGTTACTTGATCATGATGCTATCTGTGTACTGAACTTAATTCCTCTGGTTGACTAGAATAAACTTATTTGCTATGCAGATCATGAAAGATGCTTATTATTAGATTGGGAAAAACGTTTTGACATTATCATTGGGATTGCAAGAGGTCTTCTATATCTACACCATGATTCAAAACTTCAAGTAATTCACCGGGATCTTAAAGCTAGCAACATTTTATTGGATGGAAGCCTAAGCCCTAGAATCTCGGACTTTGGGTTGGCAAGAATTTTTGTATGTGATGAGAAAGAAGCAGAGACAAAGAGAATCATCGGAACATAGTAAGAACAGTCTTTTTAGAAAATCTTTAAATAGGACTGCATATTATATTAGAAGACTAATACCTTGTCATTGTAGTGGCTATATGTCCCCTGAGTATGCCTTCGATGGAAAATTCTCCGTGAAATCCGATGTCTATAGCTTTGGTGTGCTCTTGTTAGAGATTGTAAGTGGCAAAAGAAACAGAGGATTTTGCCACCCAAATCATCACCATAATCTTCTTGGACATGTAAGGGAAAAGATCCAGAGCATATGTTGTTCTCTCTCCACTGTCTCTCCTTTCGTCTTGCATTACTAAGCCCGAGATGCAATATTTTTCAGGCATGGTTGCTTTGGAGTGAAGACAGAGCCATGGAACTCATTGATGGGCGCCTGGATAATTCGGTTGAACCTCAAGTACAAAGATGTATCCATGTCGGATTGTTATGCGTGCAGAAGTTCCCCAACGATAGACCAGCCATGTCCTCTGTAGCTGCCATGTTAGGAAATGAAAGTGCAAGCTTGCCTCCACCTAAACAGCCTGGTTTCTTTATGGACAGAAGTTCAATGGACCTAAGTGCAGCCCGGACGCATGAAGAACTTCATACTATTAATTTAGTCACGGTGACAAGGTTGGATGGTCGATAGTACGTTTTTGTGAGAAAATGCTAATAGAGCCAATAAATGCCATTGATCATTTATTTCATCCTTTGTCCAGGACTTCTTGATTTGTGTGGTTGGTATAAAATCCAATGTATGAACGTCCAAAATGCTATTTGCCCCAGAGGAGCGATCAGATTGGTAGAATTTTTCTTTTCTGCCTTCTCCAAGTGACAGTTTTAACGTATGATTTATATTCCTTGGAAGTTCATATGCATGCCGGGAATAATATCTTCTTGGGTCGTTTCCATTTCATGACCCTTTTTAGCTGGTATGAGAGTAGGATGGAGATTGAGAACCGGTTTTTGAATGATATCTGACTTCTTGAGGAAGCATGAGTGATCCTTCCTCTGTAGACTATTGCCCATGGTATAAACATAAATGGGTGGTCCCAATTTGAAGTTCTCCAGAAAAGAACTTCATGCAAGTGTGGAGAGAAACAAAATGAATTTCACAAAATAACTAATGACAACCTAAGGGATATTTGTTCTTGAATAAGGATATACAGTGAAAATTATTATAACCAGACAGCCTAAGACATAATCTTTTATTATTAATACTTGATAATCAAAAAAGAGAGTTTGATCCGAACTTTTTCCTACATTTCTGGGATGCAGCTTAACAGTAGACAACAAAACTACAATTATAATTTTCTCTTTGACCTGAAAGAAACGGTGGAGGAAAGGGATGTGGAGCCAACATTGGCGGAGACTTTGTTGTGGTAACTGCAGGTCTTGTGAGGGTGACGCTCGACTTGTCTCTGCGCTACTGGGTTTCTTGTGCTTTTATTATGGTCTGGAACAGAACGGGCGTGTTGAATTTGCAAAGGACAAGTCAGAAGAAATTGATATCAAAATGGCAAAATTAGATAAAGAAAAGCAGGTATAAATAATTCCTTCAAAATACAAGCTATTTACGTAGAGCTGAGTTATGTACAGATCCGGTCGCCTCTACCTAATTGCATCTTCATTTCCATTCTTACTTTCAAAAATCTCCAGATTGGAGGCAGTATAGTGATCCCCAACGTTGATTTTCCGATGTGTATGGAACGACCAGCATTCTTTTAAGGATTAAGTTGGTGCTCAAAAGTTCAAAGCATATGGATGTTAGAAAACAAAAGCGTAAATTTTAAATATTAATGCCATTCCGTAATCCGATTACCAAAGCTGTCACGACCTAAAACCAACAATAAACGGGGATAACACGGCAATTTAAAAATAATATAACTATTGAACCTTAATCTCAGTCATCATCACCAATTGCTGCCATCCGTCATCGCAATGGCAGCGGCGACGGCAGGTGAAGGTTTGTGAGTGATGGAGGCCAAGAGCTTGTGAGATATACAGAGGATTGGAAATTCCAAAGAGGGGCAGTTTGGTCTTTATAGCAATGCGATTTTATTTTTTTTAGGATGGTAAGTGGTGTTTTTAAAAACGGAGGAGGGCAAATGGTAAAAAGGTGGAAAGTAAGGATGGTATTTAGTAATTTCGTTTAATCGATTTTATTGGGAAAAATTGGAAACAACTAACATCTAAGTAGGGATGTCAAAAACCAGGTTGTAATCTGAAAAATTGGAATCGAACCAAATCGAAAATTTTAGGTTTTTCGGTTCAGATCTCACTCAATTCGGGTGACAGGTAAATGATTTTGGATAGTTCCTCGATTCGATTTCAGTTTGTGTCTCCTTTTTTTTCAAATCTCTATCGGAGGTGCAAGTTAAAGAGAGTGCCCCACCCCCGTTCTTCCTCTTTAGGCCCCTCCCAAGTTAAAGCAACATCCTTTCACCGTGACAACCAACGAGTACCCTACATGCTTCAATCTACTTTCCACCGTTCTCTTCCACCCATCTTCTCTCTCCTTCCGCAGTCTCCACGCCACGATAAATAGGCTGTTTTCGCTTCCTAGTCTTTCAATCAGTCCCTGCCTCGATTCTAACTCGTCGGCCAGCGCGTGGCTTCAAGCCGAAGCCAATCGAGAGAGGCGTTTGAGTTAAGCATACTCGAGATCGTGAAGCACCTCACCGGCTCTGTTGGCCGAAGGTGATGAGGAGGGATCTGTCTGCGATGGTGGGTCGTGAGGTGGAGGACAAAGACCTGCTCGCAAAATAAAAATAAAAGAACAAAAATAATATAAATAAATAAATAATCTTGAAATCAAATCGGATTTTCGGCTTGGATTATATTCGGTTCAATTCGAACGCTTATTCTAACGGTTTGGTTCAGTTCGGAATTCCTCAAAACACAAATTGAACTGAACCATGCACATCTGTACATCTAAGGTAGTTCCATGAATCCATATCTTTCTTCAAATTGCACTCAGATCATTTCAGCTGAACTAGCAGAATGTTTGGAGGACAGACCAACAAATAAATTTCTCTAAGCCACGGTACTAAAAAAAAAAATGCAAAGAAATTCACCATCGCGGTAATCGCCCACAATTATAAGCCCCCAGTAGTCAACTAAATGCTTAGGCATAACCGATTCTTGAAGACCGAAGCAGTTAAAAGCTGAAATTCAATGAACAATTGTCATTAATATATTTTGGGAGCTTCCAAGTCTAAATTTGTCAAATGTAAATAGTTGATGGACCAAAAAGGGAAAAAAAAAAAAAGCACAACAAAGTATTTATCGTCTTATGACCGCTATGATGACCAGCAGAAGGGTCCCATGGTGACTTCTTTTGAGAAGTTTCTCACGTTTTCTAAGATCTGGACGTGCTTGACTCTACAAGAGGCAGGACAAATTGTCGCAATCGCTCTCAGTTCAGACTCCGGTAACAAGTGAGAAACCACGGTGGGATCTCTTTGAGGTCTACCCAGTAGCTTGATGTGATACAGAGAAGTCCGTAATTTAAAGTCCGGTTATATTCAAACATCAGAGAACAATCTCTCATACGACTTTCTTGCATACGTTTTCAGTGCCAAAGTACTTACAATGTCACATCACCATTCAGCCAAATGTCGTCTATGATGCCCGTGGCTTATGCCACGATGGCATTGATAAACACATGGTGAATGTAATCAAATTACAGTAAAATGTGATGTATAGTGTGGCATAGTTCAGACATGAATGCGTACTCTGATATGAGCTAATCATCAAGCAAAAGGTTAGATAAAGACGAAGAAGCTTTCGACTGACGTGTCCTAAAAGTAAGAAATGTGATGCCCGTGACATGGAAAGGACCTCTACCATTCTACACTTGCAGGAAATGTGAGTAGACCAGTCGAGTCAACTGAAAATTTTGACAGCTTCTTATAGGGCTGCCTGTGGTGATCGCAATCCCATTCCTGTCCAACTCCTAGAACTTAGCTTGCATGGCACAATGACATGCATTTTTTCTTCTAAATCTCTCAGAGTTTTGCGGTTCTGCATGATTTAGTTTAGGCAGATGGAACCTACCTTTTTCCGTCTGCCTTTTCATTGCGTGCCTGTCAGTCTTCGGCTTATCAACTGCAGCTGACACGTTAAATTCAGGCTGGTCTATAAAAGATGGAGAGACATTGGTCTCTTCAGGCCTAAGCTTTGTGCTCGGCTTCTTCTCTCCTGGCAACTCCAAGAACAGGTACTTCAGCATATGGTACAAGATCACTCCGGAAATAGTTGTTTGGGTGGCCAACAGGGACAATCCACTCACTGATTCGCATGGAGTTCTCACGTTTAGCCGTGATGGAGATCTGGTTCTTGTCAACCAATTGAAGAGTGTCATCTGGTCTTCGAATTTGTCCATGGTTCTCGAAAATCCGGTGGCACAGCTCTTGGACACTGGAAATCTTGTTCTCAGAGAGAGTACTGGTCTGAATTCTGATGCCTATCCATGGCGGAGTTTTGATCATCCATCCGACACACTACTACCTGGTGAGAAATTAGGATGGGACTTGAAGACTGGTTTAGAAAGACTTCTGACTCTTGGAAAAGCATGGATGATCCTTCCCCTGGAGACTATACTTGCCAGTTGAACATTCACGGGTTGCCTCAAGTTGAACTTGTCAGCTTAAGATCCGGCAAGAAATATCAGTCAGGACCGTGGAACAGAATACAATTCAGTGGCGCTTCAGTGGGATTGACTGCGGTGACCACATCGGTGTTCTTCTATGGTGAAAATGAGATCTTTTTTGTATATGAACCCAGAACAGGCGAATTTATCGCAAGAGTACTTATGATGAATCACTCTGGGTTGCTCCAGTACTATGTTGCAAGTAAAAGAAGCAATGCCTAGACGATCATGTACTTGTCACCCAATGATCCATGCGATGCTTACGGTACTTGTGGAGCCAATGGTATCTGTAGAGTTAACAGAGCTCCAATATGCGATCGCTTCAAGGGGTTTGTACCGAAGTCTCGAAAAGAATGGGATGTCTTTATTTGGTCCGGTGGATGCACAAGAAGAATACCAGTAAACTGTTCAAAGGAAGAAGGGTTCGTCAAACTTGCAAAATTGAAACTTCCTGATCTGTTAAGAGTTCTGGTTGAACAAGAACATAAGCCTTGAGGAATGTGAGGCCGAGTGCTTAAAGAACTGTTCATGTACAGCTTATGCTAATTCAGATATTAAAGGAGGAGGTAGTGGCTGTCTCCGGTGGTTCGGAAGCCTAATTGACATTAAGGAGTACGAAGAAGATAACCACGGGCAAACTCTATATATCTGCCTACCAAAATCTGAACTAGGTACTTATTTTGCCAATCATTGCTTTTTTCTCTAGAAATTCTATCTTTTAACCAGCTTATTCAGGAACATTGCCCTAGAAGATTGCATTAATCTTCTCAGTCTTCTCTATTCTAGATGTCCTTCATAATTCTGCCAAGAAGAAAAGGATGGTCATTGCCGTACTAATGTCAGCTTTTGCTGCTTTCATTCTATTGGCCATGGTGTATTGTTGTCGAATCTGGAATTGCAGAATAAAGAGCAAAGGTCAGAGGAACTGGTTCTATGAATGTACATTTCCAGAATATACGAAAAGACCTTAAGGCCCTTTTGTGAGGTTAACATATGTTTCGACAAAGATTTTTGTAGTAACTGGTCTTTTTCAGGACGGACAATCAAGAAGGAAGATGATGATTTGCCACTTTCTGATCTGGCTAACATTGTTAATGCTACGAATCTTTTTTCTGAGAATAGTCTGATTGGACTTGGTGGCTTTGGCCAAGTTTACAAGGTGATAAGCCATGCATATTCAAGACAAAGTTACTGCAAAAAGAGTGCTAATATTTCATTGTTTAACATGTCTACCCAAAATCAAAATATGCAGGGAAATCTTTCCACAGGACAAGAAGTAGCAGAGAAGAGACTGTCAAGAAATTCAGGACAAGCTCTTGAAGAGTTTATGAATGAAACAATTCTGATAGCCAAACTTCAACACCGGAATCTTGTGGGGCTTCTAGGTTGTTGCATGGAGCGGGAGGAAAGGATATTGGTCTATGAGTACATGCAAAACAAGAGTTTGGATTATTTCATCTTTGGTTAGGCCTCTCGACCCTTTATTCAAAGATGTTACTTGATCATGATGCCATCTGTGCACCTAACTTAATTATTCTGGTTGACTCAATTGTACTTATCTGCATATGCAGATCGTGAAGGATGCTTATTGTTAGACTGGGAAAAAAGTTTTGACATTATCATTGGGATTGCGAGAGGTCTTCTCTATCTCCACCGTGATTCTAAACTTCAAGTAATTCACCGGGATCTCAAAGCTAGCAACATATTATTGGATGGCAGCCTAAGCCCTAGAATCTCAGATTTTGGGTTAGCAGGAATTTTTGTAAGTGATGAGAAAGAACCAAAAACAAAGAGAATCATCGGAACTTAGTAAGAACTCATTTTTTTAGAAAATCTCTAAATAATGCCACACATTATGTTAGTAGACTAATACCAATGACTTTTTTCATTACAGTGGCTATATGTCCCCTGAGTATGCCTTCGACGAAATATTCTCTGTGAAATCCGATGTCTTTAGCTTCAGCATGCTCTTGTTAGAGATTGTAAGTGGAAAAAGAAACAGAGGATTTTGCAACCCAAGTCATCATCATAACCTTCTTGGACATGTAAGAGAAAAGAGCCAAAGCATATGTTGTTCTCTCCCCTATTTCTCTCTTTTCGTCTTGCGTGACTAAGCCAGAGATGGGATCTTTTTCAGGCATGGTTGCTTTGGAGTGAAGACAAAGCCATGGAACTCATTGATGGTTGCTTATATGATTCGGTTGAACCTCAGGTACAAAGATGTATCCATGTCGGCTTGTTATGTGTGCAGAAGTTCCCTAACGATACACCAGTGATGTCCTCTGTAGTTGCCATGTTAGGAAATGAAAGCATAAGCTTGCCTCCACCTAAACAGCCTGGTTTATCTATGGAAAGAAGTTCAATGGACTTAAGCGCTACCCAGATGCATGAAGAACTTCATACTATTAATGTAGTCACGGTGACGAGGTTGGATGATCGATAGTACGTTTTTGTGAGTAAATGCTAATAGAGCCGATAAATGCCATCGATCTTTTATCATCCTTCGTCCGGGACACCTTGATTTGTGTGGTTGGTATAAAATCCAATTGTATGAACGTCCAAAATGCTATTTACCACAGAGGAGCGATCAGATTGGTAGAGTTTTCTTTTTCTGCCCTCTGCAATTGACAGTTTTAACGTATTATTTATATTCTTTGGAAGTTTCATATGCATGCTGGGAATAATATCTCCTTTGGTCGTTTACATTTCATGACCCTTTTAGCTGGTATGAAAGTAGGATGGAGATTGAGAATTGGTTTTTCAATGACATCTGATTTCTTGGGGAAGCATGAGCGATCCTCCCTCTGTAAACTATGCCTATGGTATAAATATTAATGGTCGGCCACAATTTGAAGTGCTCCAAGAAAGAACTTTATGCAAGTGCGAAGAGAAACATTATGCATTTCACAAAATAACTAATGACAACCTAAGAGATATTAGTTCTTGAATAAGAATATACAGTGAAAAAAAGTATAAGCGGACAGTCTAAGAAAAAATCTTTCTTTATTTAATACTTGATAATCAAAAAAGAGAGTTTGATCCGAACTTTTTCCTATATTTCTAGGATGCAACTTTATAGTGGACAACAAAACTACGGCTCCGTCCGTTTCACAGAAAATAACTTGCAAGAAAATGTTTTCTGGATTTTTCCGATGTTCATTTCACGAAAAATAAATTCATTAAGAAAAACATTTTCCGTGAAGGAAAAAAGCCTTCTAAAGTGAGAAAAAATGTTTTCTACTTTTCAAGTTGGAGAAAACATTTTCCGTACTCACTCTCTCCTGTCTCACACCCCTTATTAGTCATCGCTTCTTTCTTTTATTTTGTTAAATCAATTTTTTTAATTTTTTCATAAATTCGAATTTTTTTGTAATATTTTAATAAAATTGATTTTTTATTTTTATTTTTATTTTTATTTTCTTTTTCTTTTTCTTTTTGTCTTTCTTTTTGCTGTTTTTCTTTTTCAACCGGTCGCCGACCATGGCAACGGCCAATGACCGGCGACAGGCGAGGCAAGCTTGCTGATCTAGCCTCACCGTCGTTTGGCGAAGCTTGAGCCACGCCGCCGTTTGGAGAGAACACAAAAAAAAATTAATAATCAATTTTAAAAAATAATAGATAACGATTTAAAAAAACTATTGAAAATAGTTTATAAAGTAATATTTTTCTAAGTGAACAACAAAAAATATTTTTCACTTCAAAATCAAGTTTCACCCGAACGTTGGAAAATAATTACATTTTCCTGGACAATAATTTTCTGAAAAATATTTTTCAGAAAAGTAACATTTTCCGTAAAACAAACAAAGCTTACAATTACAATTTTCTCTTTGACCTGACCTGAAAGGAATGGTGGAGGAAAGGGATGTGGAGCCAACACTGCTGGGGACTTTGTTGAGTAACTGCAGGTCTTGTGACTTGTATTTGCGCTGCCGAGTTTCTTGTGCTTTTATTATGGTCTGGAACAAAAAGCACGTGTTGAATTTGCAAAGGACAAAAAGAAGAAATTGATATCAAAATGGCAAAATTAGATAAAGAAAAGCAAGTTTAAGTAGTGCCTTCATAGTACAAGCTATTTGGGTTGGGCCACGTACAGATCCAGTCGCCTCCACCAAATTGCATTTTCATCTCCATTCTTACCTTGCTTTCGAAAATCTCCAGAAGGGAGGCAGTACAGTAATTCACAAAAGTACAATCCTGTGTGTTTCCGTTAATTACCTGCTGTGTATGGAATGACCGGTATTTTCTCATTGGGCATTGTGAATTGAAAATTACTTCGATTAGATAAATAAAAAGCCTAATTCCTTTTCGGACATTGTGAATTGAGCTCGATCCAACTTGACGAGATCTCCGTGACGTGTAAGCATAAGTTTTCCTCTTTTCCTTTCCCTTTCCTCTACTTCTTTTTTCCTCTCTATAGCCATCGCTCTCTTTTTCTTCTTCCCCTTTTGTCTCTCCGTCAATGTCTTTTTGCTTTAAATAAAAAGGTCTTATATTTCTTGCTTCTTTTTTTCTTTTTCTATTGGCCACTTCATTTGACCAAGTCGGCAAATCCAAATATTTAGAACTAGTCCAAGGAGGTGTCGTAAGTTTCCCTCTTTTCCTTTCCCTTTCCTCTACTTCCTTTTTCCTCTCTATAGCCATCGCTCTCTGTCTTCTTCCCATTTTGTCTCTCCGTCATTGTCTTTTTGCTTTAAATAAAAAGGTTTTATTTTTCTTGTTTTATTTTTCTTTTTCTATTGGCCACTTCATTTGACCAAGTCGGCAAATCCAAATATTATAGAACTAGTCAAGGAGGTGTTTTGTCCGTCAGTGCCGCACTCCCCTGTGCACGTTTCCCCCGTGAGTGGACTAGGATTTTAACAGGGTGGAATCCAAGCATTGCCCGATATTTTCTCATGTCTGCACGTTGCTAATGTACTAGGGCTAAAATTTGATTTTTCTATTTCTATTCCCCAAATGAATTTCTGAAACAAAACAAGCATTTGATAATAATATAAAATTTTTATTTTCAAAATAAAAATTCGTTTAACAATATTATAAAATTTGCTCTTCTTAAGTGGTAGTGATGGTGGCGACAGGTGGTGACCAATAGCAAGTAGCAACCGATAGTGAGCGATGAGCGGCAAGCGACGGCCAGTGGGTGATCGGCAAGCAATAATGAGAACAAACAAAGAAATAAGTTTTTCTTTATCACTTTTGCTCAATAAGTTATTTCTTGCTTTTGCTCCAAAAATTAAAATGTAAAAAATTTTAATTTCTGATTTTTGTTCCAAATCTATTTCTAGAGTAGAATTTTTTTCTAGAAATAAAAAAATGAAATTGCATTACTAAACGAATTTCTATTCTAAACCTATGACCTGAAACAGAGAAATAGAGAAATAAAAAAAAACGTAAATATTTTCATGCATGTCCTAAGTAGTCTAGCCCAAGTCCTGAAGCAATCAAGCTCTCCCACTAACTCGACTCGACGAGCCGGTCCACAAAGTTGCCCCTTGTTCAAAGGCCACATTCTAAGAAAAAAAAAATTGCTGAACGTTGGAGCTGAAGTTGGGTAGAGTACGCATGCGGTTTGGGTTGGAACGATTATGGGTACTAGCATGGTGTTGTATAAAAATAAGTAAATATGAATTGTACTATTTTCGACGGATCCAATCCACCTAGTTGACCACCTAGTTTGACGGGCTAGCCGTGAGGAGTGGGTGTGACTTTCACTCATTGCATGTATAGACATAAGTCTCCCAATAAAAACACTCAATAGCTTAACTTGGTCGTCTCCATTCCATGACCCTTGCTTTCTTATCCCCCTGGAAATTGCGAATGATACAGACTGCACGAGTTGTACAGAATATCCTGTCGGGTGGCTTCAGCTAAATATTCTTTTTGAGAATCTTCGACTTTAAAACTTGTCATTGAAAGGGAGGAGCCAGGGAAAAAATTAACAGAAGGCTTTATGGCACTGGAAAAGTTTACTTATTCCCCCTTCATCTTCTCTGTTTTTGTCATGGTTGTATTGAACTTCTCAATCGCATCTGATACCATAAGTTCAAGTGAGTCCATTAAAGATGGAGAGAAATTGGTCTCTTCAGGCCAAAGCTTCGAGCTCGGCTTCTTCTCTCCAGAAAACTCCAAGTACAGGTACTTGGGGATATGGTACAAATTTAGCCCTGAAAAAGTCGTCTGGGTCGCCAACAGAGACAAGCCCCTCGCTGATTCAGATGGTGTTCTCACATTTAACGAGGAGAGGAATCTAGTTGTTCTTAATCGATCAAAGAGTGTCATCTGGTCTTCAAATTCCTCCAGCGTTTTAAGAAACCCAGTTGCACGTCTGTTGGATTCGGGTAACCTTGTCGTTTCAGAGAATACCAGTAGACGTTCTGGTGAATACTCATGGCAAAGCTTTGACTATCCAACTGACACCCTTTTAGCTGGTATGCGAATAGGATGGAGCCTCAAAACAGGTTTGGAATGGCATCTGACTTCTTGGAAAAGCACGAATGATCCTTCCACTGGAGATTACACCTACGGGATAAAAGTTAATGAGTTGCCCGAATTTGAAGTGCTCAAAAGAGGCACCACAAAAACATTCCGAACAGGGCCATGGAATGGATTCTGTTTCACAGGATTTCCAGTGACTGAGAGTACCCTTTTCAAGCCAATGTTTGTTTACGGTGAAACAGATGTATATTTGAAGTTTGAATCTTCAAGAGATGATATCACCACCATAATCACATTGAATCAGTCTGGTCTTTTGCAATGTCTTTTAAGGAAGAAAGAGAGCTCTGCATGGGATGTCACGATCTCATTTCCCCGTGATCCATGTGATAACTATGGACAGTGTGGTGCTAATGGCGTCTGCAGAAGTAACAAATACCCTAGATGCCAGTGTTTGCAGGGTTTCACAGCCATGTCCCTAGAAGAGTGGCAAGTACTTAATTCAACCAGTGGATGCATTAGGAAAGCTCCATTGAATTGCTCTCAGGAAGAGGGGTTTCTGAAACTTTCGATGCTGAAACTGCCTGACCTGATAGACGTTTGGGTAAACAAAAATATGAGCCTTGAGGAATGCAAGGCAGAGTGTCTAAAGAACTGTTCCTGTACGGCTTATTCTAATTCAGATGTTAGAGGAGGAGGAAGTGGCTGTTTGATGTGGTTCGGCAATCTCATTGATATTAGAGAATCTGAACAAGTCGACTATGAACAAAATATCTACATAAAATTACCTGCTTCTGAGTTAGGTATATATGTACACAATGATTCACTTAGCAATTGTTTTCCTATGCTGCGATGCTCTTGCTATTTTTCTTTTTCTGTGCACATAGAAAATGCAGGGTCAATCTTGACCTCATACCCGGCTATTTATTACTCGTTTGCTTATCCTTTTGCTGCACTATTTTGATTACATTCATCAGATTATGAAAAAATTACTTTCTGTTATTAGTTAACACACTTTTTTTTTTGGCTATTCTAGATTCCATCCACAACACTGTCAATAAGAAAATACTGTTGACTGTCACAGTGGCTTCAGTCATTTGTGGATTGTTAATAGCAGGTATATTATTTAGTAGTATGTGGAAGAGAAGAATCAGAAGAAGAGGTAAGCTTGTTGGTAATCCAGTCCACTTTTTATTGTGAAGATTTGCATTGAAATTCTGTTGTTGGACCTTGACAAATTAATTATTACTTTCATGTGATAGATAATGTTCATCCTTGTAGGCTTGCAAAATCAGAAGGAAGACATTGATTTACCATCATTTGATTTTTCTACCATTGCTGTTGCTACTGGACATTTCTCGCAGACCAACATGATTGGAGCGGGTGGCTTTGGTTCAGTGTACAAGGTAATGAGCTATAAATTTGCGAGTTTAGAGAACATGATAAACTTAATTGAAAAAAATATGCAGGGAAATCTCTCCACGGGTCAAGAAATAGCAGTGAAGAGGCTGTCCAGAAGTTCAAGACAAGGTCTTGAAGAGTTTATGAATGAAGTACTCCTAATTGCCAAACTTCAGCATAGGAATCTTGTCGGACTTCTTGGCTACTGCATCGAGGGAGAAGAAAGAATGTTAATATATGAATACATGCCAAATAAAAGCTTGGATTATTTCATCTTCGGTTCGAGCTCCTTGATCCTTTTCATTTCTTTTTCACTCGGTTCCCATGCCATTAGTCTGTATGTCTTTTGTGCCTCTGCATGGACATACATCCAAATGCTAACCGATGGACTTATTTTCTTTAGATTGTTGAGCTTAAATGTTAAGACTTGCGTTGGGTTGAATTTGTGCAGATGATGAGAGAAGCTTCTTGTTGGCATGGAAAAGTCGCTTTGACATAGCTATAGGAATTGCCAGAGGACTTCTTTATCTTCATCAAGATTCAAAACTGCAAGTCATTCACAGAGATCTCAAAATAAGCAATATTTTGTTAGATGCAGACCTCAATCCTAAGATCTCAGACTTCGGCCTCGCAAAAATCTTTGGAGGCCATGAAAGAGAAGCAAGAACAAAAAAAATCATTGGTACCTAGTAAGTTTGTCATCTTGATTAATGAGCAACTGTCCATGAACATCGGGTAGCTGTTTAAGTCGTGATATTCTTAATGCAGTGGCTATATGTCCCCGGAATATGCTTTTGATGGAAAATTCTCGGTGAAATCCGATGTTTTTAGCCTTGGTGTAATTTTGCTAGAGATAGTAAGCGGCAAAAGGAATAGAGGGTTCTGCCATCCAGATCATGAATACAACCTTCTTGGGCATGTAAGTAGCACAGTATGGTTTGCATAAACTCGTCTTTTATGTGATGTTTAATGACATAGATGGATTTTCTCCTAGGCATGGTTGCTGTGGAGCGCAGGCAGGTCCTTGGAGCTTCTACATGAATCTCTACGCGACTCCTTCATCGCATCCCAAGTAGAGAGATGCATTCATGTCGGTTTGGTATGCGTCCAGAAGTGTCCTGAAGATAGGCCAACAATGTGTTCAGTCATTTTCATGCTAGTGAATGAGGAAGCAATCTTGCCACAACCTAAACAGCCCGGGTTCTTTAAGGAGAGAGGTGCATCGAGCACAGAGGAATCTTCAATAAGGGAAGAATCATGCACAAGAAATATTGTTACAATCACCATGCCGGAAGGTCGATAAACTTCCTGCCGAGGAATTTCCCTGCAGTGTGAAATTCAGAGAAGCTTTCTCAGTGAAAGAAGGTAGAAAAGATTACAAGACGGTCTCCAACCACTACCATCTTCAATGTGTGAAAGGTGCAGGGACCTACACTTTGATGTTGCTTCTTCAAGAAATTTTAGAAAACATTGCTAGAAACAATCTGAAAAGGTTCTGAAGGCATGGATTGAAGCTACCTCTTCCACGAATGTGTGATATTTGGGTGCATGAATCCGTTGCTTTCTCGCCGATGGAGGACTGGTATAGGCCTTTTTATTGAAAATTGATTGCCGATGGATTAGTCGTAGAGAATTATGTCGACTCTCCAGCGTTTCATATGAGCAAGTGTTTATATTTAGTTATATTACGCTTCACTTTATTCTTATATGATACATGGATAAGTACTCTCCCAATGGAAGTATTTCCACATTTATGAACAATATAGAGTTTTTTCCCCATTTGCTGAGCATCTGTTGTCTGGTCCTAATTGGATGAGTCCAACAACAATTTCAGTGCATTAGTCAAAATAAAAAGGAATGACAGATTCTATTGTCTAGATTCTATTATCTACTTTAGTGATTATCTGAAATTGTCGAATATAACGTTGATTTGACTGGGAAAAAAAATGAATGGCCGGATCGCGTACCCTCTCGTGACTGCCGAAATCCAGCTGAAGAGCCCAATGGCAACTCGCGAGAAATACGCCTCAAAGGCAAGAAATAGGGATTCGAGAGAATAATTCGTGTGGATTAACATCAAGAGTGATATTGTAATATTTGATCGATATTTTGATTTGTGAGGAAGGAAAATTGAGGAATCACTTCGTATTTGATAAAAAAGATTAAGTATTGCAATGTCGAACTATATTTTCCTCGAAGATACAACGGTAGTACCACATTGAGAGAGAGGCCGTTTTGGAGCTCAAGGAGTAAGCGATACGCAAATTCCCTCATTTGTTTGAAATTTGACATAAGTTTTAATTTTGAGAACAATTCATTTTTTTCAAAGAAGGTAAAATGTTATAATTGTCACACCCCAAATCACACAACCCAGGGCATGACACGGCCATCCTTTTTCCAAAGGACGAAGCCTCAACAAACCAACATATAACCTTATATGAACATATATACATCCACTTATATATATATACAACAAAAAGGCATATGGTTACAATATCAGAGTTTTCTAAAACCACCAAAATATATACACCTCCTAAACAGCTAGCTCAAGTTCACTAACCAAGCAGANCTCATAACAGCCGCCTCAAAATCTCGCCAAAAACAGCAGAAAACCGGGCTCGAAGCTACTGTTCGCTACAGTAACAGAACGCGCGCCGATCTTCAAAAATTCGTTCCGGACAAACCGCAAGCTCAAATTCGATTCCGCAAAATGCCATAGCTTCACAACATCCTAAACTATCTTTCCCATAAAAAATTTCAGCTCAACGACTCGAAAATCGGACTTCGCCGCACAAATCTCCATAAACTCCGAATTTCAAGCCCTAATTGCTAATAATCCTTTCCAAAGATGATTAGAAGCCTTAATCACTTACCGGCGCTGTAGGATAGTGTTGAATTAGCTTGGTGAGTCGTCCGGATCATGGGTGCGCCAAGAATTCTTTCATTTTGCCCCTTTTCCCTCTCTTTCTCTCCTCTTCTCTCGTTCTGTTTCTGCTGTTTCTGTTCTGTTCTGATTCTGCTTTCATCAGCTTGCACGCAGCAAGGAGAAGAAGTCAAGTGGGCTGGGCTGGCTGGCTTTTAACAAAAAAAGAAATGGGCTGGCTTTGGGGCCCATATATTACAATAATCGGGCTTAAAAAATGTCCAAAAGCCCAAATTTATTTTGGTAAGGCACAACTCGACTCCTTAGCCCAATAAAATGAGCCCTTTTTCTTTTTTTGTCATCTGAAGTGTTGTGAAAGAAAGAGAAACCAAAACTAAAAAGGAAAGAAGAAATGAGACGGGGAGGTTGGAGGAAATCGAGAGAAAGAAGAGAGTGAAATCGCGGTGGCTGGCTGCGAAACATTGGCTGATGCCGGAATACGCCTCTGCCTATGATTGGTAAGATTTCCTCGCTGTCGTTCCCTCTTACAAGTTGGTTTTTTTTTTTTTTATTGGGGGGAGGCGGAATGAAAAACAAATCATAACCTTAGGGTGTGTTTGTTTCAATAAAAAAAAATTTTCTAGAAAGTATTTTCCAGACTTTCCGCTGTTTATTTCTCCAAAAATAATTTGGTCAATGGAAAATATTTTCCAATCAACAAAAATATTATGTTTTATTTTTTAAAAATGAATTCATGTGCATGAGAAGGGGCAAATACTTTTCCTCTTTATTAGGTCTTTAGGTCCTTCCTTTTTATTAAGTCAAATGTTATTCAATCATTTTCCGAATGACATTCAAATGCCTGAAAACATTTTCAATCGCATATCACCAAACATAGGAAAACTAATCATTTTCATGGAAAATGATTTCCTGAAAAATATTTTTCAAAAATTGTACGATTTCCGCAAAACAAACACACCCTTAGCTTTGTTGATTTCTCATGTGACACTCTAGCGAGTTCAAGCTATCCAATAGTGATAATTGGGTCCTTCACTTGAAACTTATGCGATTTTAGGGATTGCGATTTAGATTGATCATTTGAGAGATATTGAAATCTTTGAAATCTTCAGAAATTGTTGTATAGTAACTCAACTTGTAGTATTTCGTGCCAAATTTAGTCTACACTTGGCTAGAAGTTGGATTGGAGGAGCTGAAAGCCTTCTAGCACTTCAAAAGAGTTCTTTTTTTTTTTTAGCAAGCTCACTTAAATTGGAATTTGGTGGAAAGAGACATGGCGTGATCAAATTTGTCATGGGCTATTTGTTGCGCAAGTGGCTATTACTCTTCAATGATAATATCACATCATCAATTAGCTCACGAATATTTTTAACATGGTTTCTATTACGTTAATATGATTTGTTATATTTTTTCATGATATAAATTCAAAAATAGTCATATCAATCTCAAATATCTAAGGATTATTATGCTATGTCTTTTTCCTTCTTTTTTTTGTCTGTTGAAGTTCTTCTCTGAGCCAAGCCAGGGACGAAAAGCATTTTGCTTGCTTGAAGTGGTGAAGAAGCATCCAGGTCTTGACACGGGAGAAAGAAATTGGTTAGTCCTTGGCAATTGAAATCAGTGATAAATTATTTCTTGAAATGTATATAAGTACAATTTTCTTTTTTCTTTTTCTTAAAGCATCATCACAATTCTTGATGGTAATTGACTTGCAACCATTTCATTAATTTGATCAAATTCATGACGAGAATGGCAATTTTACATTAGAAATGATCATGAGTCTGAGCAAATTTTAAAATTACAAGAATAGTGATTAATTAGTTCTTATAATGTATAACAGTAAATTTTTCCTTTTTTTTTTTTCTAAAAGCAGTTGCACAATTCTTAATGGTGATTTACTTGCAACCCCATTATTTTGATCAGAATGTTGATGAGAATGACAAATTTGGGTTAAGCAATAAGGTTGGTGAAGAGGATAAAAGTGAAGAAAATTATTGTTAATTTAACCATATCACTAAATTTGGTATCTACTATTAGATTATTTAAATCATAAACCACATCTTTATCTAACACCTACATGTGTCTAGGGAAGTTAACTTGGTGAACTGCATTATGAAATTATGAGTCATGAGACTTGGGTGAAATTTGCTTTTTATCTTGTGATCATTTTGTTATGCTCTGGCCTTTCTCATTTTCTCCACCCCTTATTACTCATATTTCACACCAACATTTAACACGAAATTAATGGACTGACTTCACCTTCTTGAATGCACTATCATAAAAGCACATTAAACAACACACAATCAAGTTAATTAGGCCCAAGTCTTATAAGGTTTAAAACCAATCTCCAGTGGAGTCACTAAGTTGTGGCAACCTAACTTTTGAAACTTGCCAATGACTAGAGGAGCTTTTAATTAGGTTTAGAGGTATTGTTAACTTTAGACCGATGACTTTCCACTAACTCGGGCTCTCCTAAGTCCATGCCCTGCGCGACATCGAACACTCAAAATTTTTTAATCAATTAAACCTATGTAAATTTAATAAAAGAGTTGACACTAGTCTTTTAGGGATTGACTAAGAACTTAGTAAGATATAAGAGAATATCTTACTATTTATGCAATTAGAGATTCTAGCTCGGAGACTTGATTATGTTAATTATACAACTAACACTCTTCTGATACCTAACTCAATTGTGTATTAACTAATGATATGGTAGTTTATCTGAAAAACCTGCCATTTGCCCTAATTATTTTAGAGCAGGAAAATAACATCCAAGATATAAAAATGTGCAATTAATTATAATTGCAAAATAAAGCAAGTAAGCATCCTAATATTGTCTCTAAAAAGAAAAATACAACACAAAACAAAGAACCCTATCGCAAAGCCCTAAAACCTTGTCCAATTGGGGGAGGGGGTTTTTTTTTGGCATTTTTACGGGTTTTTCAATTTTTCTAAATTTTTTTCTGATTTTTCTGGAATTTTCCCCAATTTAAAAACCTTTTATTAATATTTTTGGAATTTTCTAATTTTCCTAAATTTTTTGAATTTTTTGGAATTTTTGAAAAAAATTTTATGATTTTTAAGATTTTTCTGAATTTGAAAACCATTTTCGAATTTTTCAACATTTTTAGGATTTTTTTATGATTTTTTATTAGGACTTGGATTGAGTCAAGAGACCCAACCCAAGTAAACCGACCTAGACCCTATCAGTCCAAGTTGGACTAAAAAGGGCAACAATGTGTGCAATCATTTTCATTTTATCGAATGAGGAAGTGATCTTGCCTTAACCTAAACAGCACAGGGTTCTTCATGGAGAGAGTTCCAACGAGCACAGAGGTAACATGGAATATTTTTACAATCATCACACCAAAAGGTGGATAAACTTCCCATCAAGGATGTTTCCTAAAATCAGTAATTTAAAATTTAAGATCAACTTTCTCGGCTAATGAAGGTAAAATGATTAGAAGATTGTGTACATGAATCCGTTGCTTCCTCACAAATTGAGAATTGTTTAGCGCGAGACGAGGGCTCCAATAAAGAATTATGGTTTTTATGATTCAGTGGCTCAAAAAACTTAAAGGCTTTTCCATCGAAAGTTCATTGCCAATGATTATTTTTAGTGATAAATAATATCGACTCTCTAAGTTTTTATACAAGCAAATTGTTGTATTTACTACTTACTTTATCCCAAGGATTTCAAAAAATCCATTTCTCTCTAAAAGGAAGTCCAAATCAAAATCCATAAAATTCTACAAGTTCTTAGAGATGTGAGGAATATAATCATCACCATTGAATAGCTCATCCTCGGTTGGAGTCTCATGGGCGAAACCAACAAAGCTAGGGCTACAATTTTTGATTCCTAGAACAAAAACTAACTTGCAAGAGGGGAAAAGAAGAAGAAAAGGAAACACTTACCAACGGCGTCAACCAACCACCGTGATGTCCTTCTCTTCTTTATATCGGTTCCGATACTCTCTCTCATATTCCTCCATTCATTCTGCCTTCGAAATCTGAAGCCAAACTAATAGGCTAAAAATAGCCTTATGGGCTTAAGTGGTTGCTTGGGCTTGTGGGCTTGGCCCAACCTTTTCCAACACACGTCATATCTTCCTCTAGATTTGCATAGCCCGAGTAATTTTGGGCTGAAGAATGGATCTTAGGGACCAACTTCATTGTCAGTCCTGCTTGGTCAAGATTTGCGGTCACCCTGTCTCCGTCATGTAGACTTTAATAGGGCCGTGGTGTGACTTTCCCGTCTGAGGAAATTCTCCGACCTGTCGCCCGAGACCGACCGTCTTCTCCTTCCTCACGCCTCTCTCCTCGCTCTCTTCTTTTTTCTTTTTCTTTGACTTCATCTTTCTTCTTCTTACCTTTCACCCCTTCCAACCACCGCCGCCCCACCGCCATCTCAGTCAACCAACTCGCCGCCGTTTCCATCCTCGCCCGCTCCTTCTCTGACCTCCAGCACCGTCGCCTCCTGTCCAACTCCTCCCACGCCCGCGCCCGCGCCTCGTCGGCCAGGAGGTCGAGGCCCTACGCCGCGTCGACGAACCACGCCTCCGCCTCAGTCGTTGCGTGAGCCGACCTTGTTGGAGCTCGAACCAACTCAGATTCGAGGTCAAGCTGAGCTGTAGATCACAAGTCTAGGCCTCGCTCGACCTTAGATCGAAAATCTGGGTCGCAAGTTCGCCGGTCGAGCTTGATAACAGAGGACTGAAACGGCGGGGAGGTGTTGGACTGAGACAGCGGTGGTGTGGTGGTGCTGGTGGAAGGGGACGAACGTCTGTTGTCGTCCCCGTCGGAGTCAAAGGGCGGAAGAAGAAAAAAATGAAGGAAAAAAGAAGAAAGGGTGGAGAGAGACCTGAGGGAGGAGGAGGCGGCGGCCTGCGGGCAACACGTGTCGTTCGGTCAGTGGAGTGAAATTTTCACTGGTTGGAATTCCACTCCTACCTATTATTTTTTTATTGCATGAATAGACATCGTTATCTCCTAATAAAAGCACGTGCTTAACTTGGTCGTCGAAAGAGCAAAAAAAAAAAATTGGTCGTTTACATTTGTCATTGGGAGTTCCTAGTGATCGAATCTGCTATAAAACTACAGAATGTTCTGTCTGGTGGGCTTCAGCTACGTATTCTCGGTGAGAACCTTTGAGTTTAAAACTTTCCGTTGAGAGGGAGGAGCTAGGGAAAAATTCAGAGAGGAATCCATGGCATTGGAAAAGGTTCCATATTCCCCCTTCTTTTACTCTGTTTATGTCATGCTTATGCTGAACTCAGTGATCGCAACTGATACCTTAAGTCTAGGTCAGTCCATTAAATATGGAGAGAGATTGGTCTCTTCAGGCCAAAGCTTTGAGCTTGGCTTCTTCTCTCCAGGAAACTCCAAGTATAGGTATTTGGGTATATGGTACAAAGTTAGTCCTGATAGAGTGGTTTGGGTTGCCAATAGAAACAACCCACTCACTGATTCAAATGGTGTTCTCACATTTAGCGATGAGAGGAATCTAGTTGTTCTCAACCGATCAAAGGGCATCATCTGGTCTTCAAATTCATCCAAGGTTTCAAGAAACCCAGTTGCACAGTTGTTGGACTCTGGTAACCTTGTCGTTTCAGAGAATACCAGCTCACACTCTGGTGAATTCTTATGGCAGAGCTTTGACTATCCAACTGACACCCTGTTAGCTGGTATGCGAATGGGATGGAGCCTCAAAACCGGTTTCCAATGGCATCTGACTTCTTGGAAAAGCACGGATGATCCTTCCTCTGGAGACTATACCTACAGGATAAATGTTAATGGGTTGCCCCAATTTGAAATGCTCAAAAGAGGCTCCACAAAAACATATTGGATAGGACCATGGAATGGAATCCGTTTCATGGGAGCTCCAACACCTCTAGGTACTGTTCTCAAGCGATCATTTGTTTGCAATGAAACAGATGTATATTCTGAGTTTGAATCTTCAAGGTATGATATCATCACCATATTCACATTGAATCCATCTGGTCTTTTTCAACGCCTTCAAAGGGAGATAGAGATCTCTACATGGGATGTCATAATCTCATATCCCGGCGATCCATGTGATTACTATGGGCAGTGTGGGGCTAATAGTGTCTGCAAAAGTAATAAAGACCCCAGATGCCAGTGCTTGCAGGGATTCGTGCCCAAATCCCAAGAAGAGTGGCAGTTATTTAATTCAACCAGTGGGTGCATTAGGAAAGCTCAGTTGAAATGCGCTCAAGAACCGGGCTTTCTGAAACTTTCAATGTTGAATCTGCCCGATCTGATAGACTTCTGGGTAAACAATAACATGAGCCTTGAGGAGTGCAAGGTGGAGTGTCTAAAGAATTGTTCTTGTACGGCTTATGCTAATTCAGATGTTAGAGGAAGAGGAAGTGGCTGTTTGATGTGGTTCAGTGATCTCATTGATATAAGAGAATTTGAACAAGACGACTATGTACAAAATATCTACATAAAATTATCTGCTTCTGAGTTAGGTAAATATGTACATAGTGATTCAGTTAGCAACCACTTTCCTATGCTGCGAGTATTGTGCTTTTTTTTTAAGTGTGTACATTGTAAATGCTGGATTAACCACATGATCTTGTACACAATTATTTACTCGTTTGCCTATCTTGCTGGACTATTTCTGGTTACATCCATCAGCTTATGAACATATTCTTGTCCGAAATTGGTTAACAAACTTTTTCTTGGTAACTCTAGATTCCATCATAAGCCCTGCCAATAAGAAAAAACTGTTGACTGTCACGGTGGCTTCAGTCATTTCTGGATTGCTCATAGCAGGTATAGCATTGAGTATTATGTGGAAGAGCAGAAAGAAAAGAAGAGGTAAGCTTGTTTGTAATTTAGTACCCTTTTAACTGTGAAATTTGCATTGGAGTTCTGTACTCGGACCATGACCAAATTAAATATTACTTTCATGTGATAGATAGAGTTCGTCCTTGTAGGCTTACAAACTAAGAAGGAAGACATTGATTTACCATTATTTGATTTTTCCACCATTGCCATTGCTACTGGACATTTCTCACAGACCAACATGATTGGAGCGGGTGGCTTTGGTTCAGTCTACAAGGTAATGAGTTGCAAACTTGCGAGTTTACATAACACAATGAGCTTATGTAATTGGAAAAAGAATGCAGGGAAATCTCTCCATGGGTCAAGAAATAGCGGTGAAGAGGCTGTCCAAAAGTTCAAGACAAGGTCTGGAAGAGTTTATGAATGAAGTACTCCTAATTGCCAGACTTCAGCATAGGAATCTTGTTGGACTTCTTGGCTGTTGCATCGAGGGAGAAGAAAGAATGTTGGTATATGAGTATATGCCAAATAAAAGCTTGGATTATTTCATTTTCGGTTCGACCTCCTTGATCCATTTCATTTTCTTTTCCCTCGACCCCCATACTATTTAGTATGTATGTCATATGTGCCTCTGCGTGGACATACATCCAAATGCTAATCGATGAACTCATTTTCTTTATTAGTTCATTTTTTTTTAACTCATTGTCTTTATGCTAATCGATGAACTCATTTTCTTTACATGTTAAGACTTACATTGGATTGACTGCAGATGATGACAGAAGCTTCTTGTTAGCGTGGAAAAGTCGTTTTGACATAGTTTTAGGAATTGCAAGAGGTCTTCTCTATCTTCATCAGGATTCAAAACTACAAGTCATTCATAGGGATCTCAAGACAAGCAATATATTGTTAGATGCAGACCTGAATCCTAAAATCTCAGACTTTGGCCTTGCAAGAACCTTTGCAGGGAATGAAAGAGAAGCAAGAACGAAAAGAATCATTGGTACCTAGTAAGTTTCTCATCTTGATTAATGAGATTGTTCATAAATATTGGGTAGATTTAAGTCACGATATTCTTAATGCAGTGGCTATATGTCCCCGGAATATGCTTTTGATGGAAAATTCTCAGTGAAATCCGACGTTTTTAGCCTTGGTGTAATTTTGCTAGAGATACTAAGTAGCAAAAGAAACAGAGGGTTCTGCCATCCTGATCATCAACACAACCTTCTTGGGCATGTAAGTACGGTATGGTTGTCCAAAATCATGTCTTTTGTATGATGTTTAATGACACGAATGGATTTGTCCTAGGCATGGTTGCTGTGGAGTGCGGGCAGGTCCTTGGAGCTTCTGCATGAATCTCTATGCGACTCCTTCATTGCATCCCAAGTAGAGAGATGTATTCATGTTGGTTTGCTATGTGTCCAAAAGCTTCCCGGAGATAGGCCAACAATGTCTTCAGTCGTTTTCATGTTAGCGAATGAGGAAGCAATCTTGCCCCAGCCTAAACAGCCCGGTTTCTTTCTGGAGAGAGTTCCATCGAGCACAGAGGCATCTTTAATAAGAGAAGAATTGTACACAAGGAATATCATTACGATCACCATGCCGGAAGGTCGATAAACTTCCCATCGAGGATGTTCCTTGCAGTGCGTGAGTTAGAAATTTAGATCAGTTTTCTTGGCGCATGAAGGTAAATAGGATTAGAAGATTCTGTACGCATATGTGATTACCTCACAGCGAGGATTATTTAGAGCAAGACCTAGCCGCAATAAAGGATTCTCATTTTTAAGATTTAGTGGCTCAAGCAACTTGATGAAGGCCTGTTTATTGAAGTTTATTGCCAATGATTATTTGTCGAGATAAATCATATTGACTACCTAACCTATTGAAGGAGCAAGTAATTCTATTTAATGCCTCACTTTATTCTTATATGATACATCGATATGTACTGTCCCAATGAAGTACTTCCACATTTATAAACAATATAAAGTATCTATTGTTTGGTCTTAATTGAATGAGTCCGACAACACTTTCGGTGCATTAATCAAAACGACAAGAGTAACAAATTCTATTGTCCTGACGTTATTATCTAGTTTAATCAATATCTGAAATTCAATAAACTGATTCTTGAGCATGTGGGCTAGCATTGACTTGCCCGGACTCCCGGAGTTCCCAAGTTGAAATTGTCAAAGATATCGTCTCATGACAGCAAGAAAGGGGAAAGAAAAAAGAAAGCAAAGTGGAATTTCAGACTAATTCATCACCCAATATAATGATGAAAAGAATCGGTTGATATCTAATACATAATCGTGTTCAAGAGTCTTCCTAATTAAATATAGGCTAGTAATAACTAGATGTGAACTAAGCACTTCAATGTGTGAGAATTACAGTGAGCTTTATCTGGCCAATTTGATCTAGGACTATTATATCTTAAGCCAGTATGTCTAATTCAAAGATTTTTCTTCAAAAACCATAGTTTAGCTGTGAGATTTTATGAGACAACTACTAATTATTTTAAAAGCTTAAATTGTTAGAGGAATATGTGGTTTATTATTTAAATATTCTAACACTCTCCCTCACGGATAACTGCCAATTGTTTAAAAAGCTTAAGTTATTAGATGAATGCGTAATTTATTATTTAAATATTCTAACACTCCCATTCACGTTTAATCTGGTGTTAAAATTTAATTGGGGAAGCAAAAAGGGTTTGGAAATATTTCAATTCAAGATCTTCAATTCTGATATTATGTGAGATTTTGTGAAACCATTGCTAAGTGTTTTAAAAGTTTAAACCGTTAGATAAATATATGATTTATTACTTAAATATTCTACCATTAACAAGCCATGTTATTCAATAAATCTTCAAACCAAAAACTGCTGATTTGTGCAAAGTTTGCACTAGATTTCTTATGTATGACATTTCCATATTCCTTTTTCTTAAATGGAAAAAAAGAGGAGGTTACATTTCAACAAAATAAATAAAATGTGATGATGTGTTCATATTGAAAACATATGCTAAAAACAATTTGTAAAGTTTGCGAAAAGCATTGGGATCTGTGTGGATATGAATATGTCGCTTGCATATTGAGGGCTATTTAGCACAAGATTATCAATGAGTTTCCTATTCTTAATGATATGAATCATCGTTAAAATGGTATGCATTGTCAAATAATATCACTAATGTTTGCTTAGGGTTAATATACAAATCCATCTCCACATTTCTCCTATAATCACTTACCCTCCTCTACTTCTACAAACACTAATTAACATCTCGAGATTTGCTATTGAAGATCGCTTTACATCTTCGCATATTGCCTTATTTACAATAATGCCATTTCGTTTCTGAAAATACACCGAAACCCAAAACCAAACTCAAAACATAACCACACAACTCTAAGCTCAGTTACTGCTCATTGGCTGCTGTCATGGCCACCGCCACAATGGCGGCCGCAGCGGCAACATATAGTGATGGGTGATAAAAGAGGTGAGGGTTTGTAGTGATAGAGGTTAGGGTTTGTGAGAGACTCGGAGGATTAAATTCCAAAGAGGAGAAATTTTTTCGTTTTAGCAATGAGGGTTTGTAAGTGGTATTTTTGCAAATAGAGGAGGGTAAGACGTAACGGGGTGAAAAGTAAGGATGGTCTTTGGTATTTTCCTCTCTATTTTTTCGTTGAGAAAAATTATGAACAACGAACGACTAACTACATCTTCCTTAAAATTACACTCAAATCAAATAAATTTCTCTAAGCTAGAGTACTTAGAGAACCTAAACACAATGAAAAGAAATTCATCGTCACGATAATCGTCAGCAAAAAGCAGCCCACGGTAGTCAACCAAGTGCTTTGGCACAGTTGCTTGACTTGGAAAAGAAGCTGTGGGATTATTGGCAATAAACTGATTTTCCAATAGTGAAGCAGTTGGAAGCTGAAATTGAATGAACGATTGTCATTTGATCACTTACGGGAGGTTCCAACCCTAAATTTTTCAAAAGTAAACAGTTAATGGACCAAAACAAGCAAAAAAACAACAAAGGGTCAAACGCATGTAACGTCTTATGACCGCTACGATGCTCAGCAGAAGGGCCCGGTGGTGACTTTTGAGAAGTTTCTCACGTTTCCATACATTTTGACCGGAAAAATTGTCCCGAAATTTTCCATTCCGTCGGCCGTTAGTTCGGAATCAAGTGACAAGTCAAAGCCTGAGGTGGGGATCGCTCTGACAACGGAGGGAGCGACCATCACGGGAGATGGCAGTTGGAGTGGTGGTGGGGTGTCGCGGATGAGAAACGCCAAGGACAGTGAGTCTGGCTCGAGGTGGGGTTCTCTTGGTGCATGAAAATTATTAAGTTAATTTTTAAAATTTTATGTCCAGTATAAGTTTATTCTACTCCCAATGCCGAATTTTTTATCAGATATTTTATCTTGATGTATTTGGATTTATCTGATCTAATGAGCATAACTGTTGATATTGTCTTGAATTCCACAAATTTGATTGATTGGACATTCGAATTGAAAGTCGATCGGGAAATCTAGGAAGGCTTGAAAATTGCAGACTATTTGTTTCCTAATATATTTCCTAGATTTGAACCTATCTATAAGAGGTATTAATGGGAAATAGTCCCGATTCAATGTAACTGGGATATATCATGATATTTCTAATATATAGGGGATGATTACTGAAGATATTGTTGGTAAATTTCAAATTAGGTAATATTTTTAGGGTGGAATTCCTTTCCTATTTGGATTAGGAAAGTGGGGAATTAATTATTTCCTATTTAGATTAGGAAGGTGGGGATCTGAAGATCTATATATATCAGCATGTACCTTGTACTTGGTGTGCGTAACGCTCAATAAGAAATCGTCTCTCTCTCCTATGGATGTAGGCGGATTTTTCGCCGAACCACGTAAATCTCTGTGTTCTTGATTATTCTTGTTTCTTTTCTCATCTAGTTAGGGTGTTCTTCCGCACAACACATCACCAGATGCTAGAGATGATAATTTATTTTCCCATTCAGATCACCAAATATAGCTTCAATGTTTGTGGTCAAAGGTCATCCAAAAGCGGCAACAAAATGACGCGCAAGTTCTTGGTTGTACCTATAATTTTGAATTCCTCTAAATTGTTGTCACATCATCCTTAAATTAGAAAATAATTTTGGGCTGAAAAATAGACAAAGGCACCAACTCCATCATTATCTATGCTTGTGGTAAATTTTTGTTGCAATAGTCTCTTAAGGCTGAGCATGATGGGCCGCCCAAATCAGGATCAGATTGAGCCGGCCGATTGGGTCCAATTACCAAAGGGATTGGTCCAGTTTCCGGTTCCATTTCGGTCCGGTTCCCAGTTCTAAAGGGGAACCCGACTAGACCGATTTTTTTAAAATATTTTTTTATTTTATAAAAAAAATAACAAAAAATCCTAAAATAGACTATGATATTTTTTTAACACATATATAAATTAAATTAAACTTAAAAGTCTCAATTTGGAGACCTTTGTGATCAAGTGACCAACAAAAAACCCCTTGTTTCTTGCTATTTAAAGAGGAAGCCTACTCTCTCTCTCTCTCTCTCTCTCTCTCTCTCTCTCGCAAGATACAAAGCAATCCAAGCCTGTGATGGCCCAAGCGACGGTGCGCGAGGAGGAGGGATGGCGGTGCATCTGCGCACTTGCAAGATACAAAGCACTCCAAGCCTGTGATGGCCTAAGCTACGATACGCGAGGAGGAGGAATGGCGGTGCATCCGCGCCTCAGTTCTCAGACGTGCACAAGGGAATGGGGACATATCTCTTATCCCACATCGCTTAGGGGGAAAGTCATGAGCTAGTTTATAAAGCTTGGATTCTCTACTCTATGTAACGCGTTTCACAACAGAATGGTTTCCACTGCTCTGAAAACAAAGCCTTGAGGGGCCCAAGTAGGGGATGGCCATGGAGGTGGGTCCTAGCATGCCTATGGTCGCCAAAGAGGATAATATTGTGCTGGGCCTTTTTTCCCAAACAACGCATTTTAAAGCCATGCGGATATTAGCCCAAAGCGGACAATATTACATAGTGGTTGTCCCAAGTCCTTACAAAGCCTCTAAGAGTCCCACGTCGACCAAATACTCATAGAGCATAAGAGAAATTGTCTATAAACCCAAGCCAAGCATGGCTTTTGACCAAATTGTTCATGGCCCTTTTGGCTAAAGTGAGTGCAAAATATATAAAGTGTGATTGATACTCACACAAGTAGAGTTAATTTTTTTTGCATTGAGATGGCTCAACAATCGAACTGGAGTAGGGCCACTTTCGGTAAAAAAAAAATTGGCTAGATTTATTGGACCAACTTGGACCGGATCGGAACCGATGGTCTAGTCTACTTCTCGATTCTTGGACCAAGTAGTCCGGTTCCTGGTTCCCAAAATATTTGGGAACTGGTCCTCGTGGTCCAGTTCTCGGTTCTACCTTGGAACCAAATGGAACCGGGAACCAATCACCCCTTCTATCTCTACTCTTTAAGCTGTAATTAAGTTGTGAGGAGAGGCGTATGACTTTATTGCTTCGTATGAATAGCCATCATAGATCTCTTGGTCAACCATACTTGATAGTTTAACTTAGTTATCTACTTCCCCCGATTGTTTGATATTGTATCCTACTAGAATAGCTAGTTATAGACTATGCAATAAAAGTAAAGGATAATACCCTATTAGGAAGGTTTTAGCTAGATACTCTTGGTGAGAACCTTTGAGTTTACAACTTGTCATTGAGAGGGAGGAGCCAGAGATAGAATAAATAGAAGGCTTTATGGCATTCGAAAAATTTCCTCATTACATCTTCTTTTACTCTATTTTTTTTTTCATGTTTGTGCTAGACTTGTCATCACATCTGATACCTTAAGTTCAAGAGTCAATCCATTAAAGATGGAGAGAAATTGCTATCTTTTGACCAAAGCTTTGAGCTTGGTTTCTTCTCTCCTGGCAACTCCAAGAGCAGGTACTTCGGCATGTGGTACAAGATCTCTCCAGAAACAATAGTTTGGGTTGCCAATACGGACAAGCCACTCACTGATTCATATGGTGTTCTCACGTTTAGCCATGATGGAGATCTTGTTCTTGTCAACCAATCGAAGAGTGTTGTTTGGCCTTCAAATTTGTCTAGGGTTGTGAAAATCCAGATTACCCAACTCTTAGACACTGGAAATCTTGTTCTCAAAGAGAATAATAGTCTGAATTCTGATGAATATTCATGGCAGAGCTTTGATCATCCGTTAGACACACAACTACCCGGTATGAAATTAGGATGGGACTTGAGAATTAGTTTAAAAAGGCGTCTGACTTCTTGGAAAAGCATGGATGATCCTTCGCTTGGAGACTATACTTACAGATTGAACATCAACAGGTTGCCTCAATTTGAACATGTCAACTTAGGATCCAACAAGATATTTTGAACAGGACTGCGGCATGGAATACAATCAAATGGTTCTTCAATGGCGTCAAGTGCAGCGATCAAGCCAGTGTTCTTCCGTGGTGAAAATGAAATGCTTTTTGTATATGAAGCCAGAAAAAGCGAATTTATCGTGAGAGTAATTACCAACCATTCTGGGCTGCTCCAAGCCTATGTCGCAAGTAAGAGAAGCAATGCTTGGGATATCGTGTACTCGTTAGCCAATGATAAATGTAATAGTTACGGTACTTGTGGAGCCAACATTACCTGTAGAATTAAAAGAGATCCAATATGTGATTGCTTAAAGGGATTTGTACTAAAGTCTCCAGACGAATGAGATTTCCTCTTTTGGTCTAGTGGAAGCACGAGGAGAATACCAATGAATTGTTCAAAAGAAAAGGGATTCTTCAAACTAGCAAACGTGATAGTTCTTGACCTGTTAGATTTCTAGTTGAACAATATCATGAGCCTCATGGAATGTGAGGCCAAGTGCTCAAAGAACTATTCATGTACAGCTTATGCTAATTCATGTTAGAGGAGCTAGTGGCTATCTCCTGGGGTTCGGAAGTCTACTTGATGTTAAGGAGTACAAAGAAGATAAATATAGGCAAGCTCTATATATCCGCTTACCAAAATCTAAACTTGGTACTGATCTTGCCGATCTTGCATTTTTCTCTAGACACTATTATCTTTTGACATGCTTATATAGGAACAGCACCCTAGAAGTTTGCATTATTCAGGAACAGCACCCTAGAAGTTTGCGTTTAGTCTTCTCAATCTTCACTATCCTAGATTTCCTTTATAATTCTACCAAGAAGAAAAGGATGGTCATCACCATACTGATGTTGACTACTACTGTTTTGTTTCTCTCGACCATGTTGTATTGCCACCAAATCCGAAATTGCAGAATAAAGAGCAAAGGTCAATCTAATTGGTTCTATGAATGTACACCTCCATAGTATACAAAGAGACCATAAGGCCCCTTTGTGTTTTTAACATATTTTGCGCCATACATTGTTATACTTAGTGGTCATTTTTAGGTTGGAAAGTCGAGGAGGAAGATGTTGATTTTTGCCACTTTTTGATTTGGCTACCATTGTTAATGCTACAAATGGTTTTTTTTTAAGATAGTATGATTAGAGCCGATAGATTTGATCCAGTTTTCGAGGTAATTGCCATTCATATTCCAAGGCAAAGTTAACTGCAGACAGAATGATCATATTTGTTTGTTTAGCATGTAACATCCTGAAATTCGAGTCCTTTTAGGGAGGAACGAGCGTTAATTTCGTCAATGCATTGTTAGTTGATCTCACTCGGAACTGATCACTCCTGAGATACTAACCTTGAGGGGAAAGGCTAATGAGGACAGAACTCGTGTGACTAAAGAACTTGACCTGGGAAAACGACTAGACTGTGAGACTTGCGTAAGGACGATCTTATAGATATGCACGCTGATTTCAGAGACGACTAGAAGTCGATTTGCGAACAGAAATAATGGGACGATAGGTGATTCCATCTACTGTTATCGAACCCGCGAATGTCCCTATGTCGATTCTTGATAATCGTGTACTTAGAAATAATAATCGATTCTTCGCAATTTTATGTAGTCAAGGACGTCCATGTGTCGAGAAGTCTTGAACGTGAATTGGCACGAGTCGGTTACGCGTGAATCCTCGAAGCCGCCTGTCAGTCTGAGTAGTACCAAAATGGCATTCGGACGAAATTGACATGGCATGAAAATCCAATATTGGACTTCAAATTTTCGGAAATGTTCGAGAAGGACTTTTGAACGATGCTTCTTAGACAGTCGACACTGCCAGTTGAGCCGAGTACTTAGAAAAGGGATTTTCGGACCAAGAAAACGAGCATACGAGGACGTGAGCCGGGCAAGAACAGTGTGGGCCTCACGCCCAATGTGGGACAGCCACCATGGAAGGCCCGAGGTAAGCAAATGAGCCCGTTGGGCCAAACCGACCATTTACCCTTCCGAGCCCATTGTCTAAAACCGAGCCGATTCAAGCCCAATAAATTCCCGAGCCCATTCCTATTTATTTTCCGGCCTTTTTTCTAGGCCCGTCCTCCATTTTTAGCCCAAGGATAGATTGGGAAATGTGCAAGATGGAAATGACCAAAATGTCATTGGATATTTTGAAGAAAAGTCAAAAGGAAGAGAGAGAAGATGAGGTCATTGTTTGGCAAATGGGGTAAGCATTGATGGCCTTGATAAGGCTTATCCTTCAGCCTTCACTTCACTCTCTCTCTCTCCTCTTTGTCTTCTCCAAAAATCGCAGCACCTCTCTCCCATGGTTTTCCTCCCTTCCTTCTGTTTTTCAGTTTGACCTTTCACCGAAATCTGAGTTGTTCATTGCCTTCCCGTTGGAATCTCATCTCGTGCCACTTGCCGTTGTGTTCAGAAGAGAATTTTCGTTCAGATAGCTTTGGCCGATCGCCGAAAAGAGCTGCCGGTAGTCCCGTATTCCGACCGAAAGCCAACAGTCGCCGAACCGTCACTATTCCGCTTGCGGTGACTTTGTTCCATCTTTTCTTCCGTTTCTCTCCATTTCCGGCCAAACCAGCCACAAGTGGTTCCCCCTCGACCCCCAAGTGCCGCCGATCGCTGGCCCGCCACTCGCTGGAGCTCCGAGCAGCCCGTTCAACTTCGATCAGCCACTTTCCTCATATACAGTGCAGTTTCCAGAGTTGCAGAGGGATTCCGGGGTTGTTGCTACTATGTTGAGCCTGGTATTGCCTTGGATAGTCATGGTAGAGGTCCCCGGGTGTCGGTTCGTCGCCGCCGCCGCCGCGTTCGTGTCGCCGGCCTGCTTAACGGGTGAGTTTAGCTCCTAATCCCTATTTAGTGCCTAAACTTGCTTAGAGTTGGTTAGTTAGTGTTAATTTTGGTTTAAGGGGTTTAATTAAGTTTTATTAGCCCTAAGATAGGTGGTTAGATAGATGATTAAGATTAGATTAGTTTAATTTTGCTTATTTAGCTTAATTGTGCTTAATTTGGGATAAATTGTGTTTATGTGTTTAATTAAGAATGATTTGCTTTAATTGGTTGATTAATTGTTTTAATTAATGTTGTTTTTAATTTCTGGATTAAATGTTTTAATTAATTGAATTTCGGAAAAATCATTGTTCACAATTACTGTGCACGAGCACTGTTCACGATTACTGTTCACGGCACTGTTCATGCAGAAATTAAATTTTGGCTCATTTTAATGTGCTCTTGATTGTTGTGATTAATTGCTGATTGTTAATTATGCTCGTGAATATTGATGAAATGCGTAATTGAGTGTTGGTTGGATTTTGGAATTGTCGAGTGAGATCGTATGACATATTACGTGAGTTATTTGAAATGGCATGTCGCATGAGCATAAGCGATGCTGCATTCATGACAGAGCAAAGATATAAATGAATTATTTGATGATGTGTTGCATGATCACATTAAGAGAGGAACCCCGGCGTTGCCGGAAGACTGCCAATCCTTATGGGGTTATACCGTGGCCGTTTGGTCGCCTAACTTCGGTCGGATGCCTGACAGGGGACATGTGATGGGACTGCGGTAGTGGGCAGGTCCTATGTTCCTGTCAGTTGCGGGACTGCGGTAGTGGGCGGGTCCTGTGCTCCTTTGGGAATGCCGTCAGAGGGAAGGTATGACCCCTGACGTCGCCGTGCCTCGAGGTAAAGAGGACGAAGCTAGTTTAGCCAGGAACCGTCAACTATAAGGTTGTGCCGTTGGCTCAGGAGGGGGCGTTAATAATCGGAGCATGTGTGAGTGTGAGACATGAGAAAATTGTGTGAGATACTCTGATTATTCGCATGCTCTTAATGTCGTGATGATTTGTGGTACGCACGCATGAGTTGACAGTCGTGTAGGGTATGGCAATGGCAAAGTGAGATCGCTTGTGACGCGACTCGCATGTGATTAATGAACTGTTTCGTCTAACGACCACGTGCCTTGCTTGCATTGTATGAGATTCGACGTGCAGGATATGGCATACCAAGTAAGGTTGCATGCGAACCGAATATTGATTGTGGGTTGTCCTGTTTGTTGTTGGCTGTTGTTTGGTTTTGGTTGTTCGTCGGGTTGAGTGAGGGGTGGTTCTAGAGAGATACCCCAGGTTGAGTTGGCGTACTAACCGGGGCTTAGGGGGAAGAACTCGCTGAGATTTTATCTCAATCCGTCGTGGTTAAACATTTTCAGGTCCTTAGAATGGAGTACCCATAGTGGAGAATCCTACCCCCGCTTCTCCAGTGATCGACTCGATGGAGCTTGAGTCCGATGGGTCCGAGTGACTGTGGTATTGAACCCAAGGGTTCTTTATGTACGGTTGGATTAGCCTAGTTTCTTTTTGGTTTGGCTTAGAGGATGGATCGGCCCTTTTTGTTGGGCTTGTAATTCGGAAAACGATCCTCTGTTGGTTAATCCAGGAAGATGTATAAATGAATAATTATTGTTGTCATTGTTGTTCATCCCTCTATCCCTGTTTGATTGTTTGTTTGTCTGGGGATGGTTCGTCTTCCGCTTGTGCATAATGAAAGATAAAATGAATGGTCGTGGACGAGTCCTAGGACGTTGCTTTCAATCGACCAAGGTAATGGGGTTGCCGCGAGCTCAAGAGTCGGGGCGTGACATAGCATGTATACTCTGATTGCAATATGCAAGGCAATCTTTTCACTGGACAAGAAGTAGCAGTGAAGAGACTGTCAAGAGATTCAAGACAAGGTCTTGAAGAGTTCAAGAATGAAACAATTATGATAGCCAAACTTCAATGCCGGAATCTTGTGGAGCTCCTAGGTTGTTGCATGGAGAGGGAGGAAAGGTTTTTGGTCTATGAGTACATGCAAAACAAGAGCTTGAATTTTTTTTATCTTTGGTTAGTTCTCTAGACCCTATATTCACGTATGTTCATGATGCTATCTGTGCACCGAACTTAATTCCTCTAGTTGACTAAACTAAACTTATTTGCATGTGCATATCGTGAAAAATGCTTATCGTTAGATTGGGAAAAACGTTTTGACATCACCATTGGGATTGCAAGAGGTCTCCTCTATCTACACCATAATTCTAAACTTCAAGCAATTCATCATGATCTCAAAGCTAGCAACATTTTATTGGATGGCAGCCTAAGGCCCAAAATCTCAGATTTTGGGTTGGCAAGAATTTTTGCATGTGATGAGAAAGAAGCAGAGACAGAGAATCATCGGAACCTAGTAAGAACTTGTTTTTTCCAGAAGAACTCTAGATAGGACTACATATGTTTCTGAAAGACTAACACCTTGCCACTACAACGGCTATATGTCCCCTGAATATGCCTTTAATAGAAAATTCTATGTGAAATCCGATGTCTTTAGCTTTGGTGTGCTTTTGTTAGAGATCGTAAGCGGGCACGACAAAAGAAACAGAGGATTCCGCCACCCAAGTCATCACCATAATCTTCTCGGACAAGTAAGAGAAAAGATCTATAGCACATGTTGGGAGGGAGAGAAAAGATCTATAGCACATGTTGTTCTCCCTCGCTTATGTCTCTTTTTGTCTTGCATTTCTAAGCCCGAGATGGATTTTTCAGGCATGGTTGCTTTGGAGGGAAGAGAGAGCCATGGAACTCGTTGATGGACGCTTGTACGATTCGGTGGAACTCAAACACAAAGATGTATCCATATCGGCTTGTTATGCGTGCAGAAGTTCCCCAATGATAGACCAACGATGTCCTATGTGGTCACCATGTTAGGAAATGAAAGTGCAAGCTTGCCTCGACCTAAACAACCTAGTTTCTTGATGGAAAGAAGTTCAATGGACTTAAGCGCAAACCCAACGCACGAAGAACGCCATTCTGTTAATGCAGTCACGGTGACGATGTTGGATGGCCGATAGTGTTTTTGTGAGGAATTGCGTTCATATCCGAGAAATGCCGTCTATTATATATTTCGTTTATTCTCCATACTTCTTGATTTTTGCAATTGGTATAAAATCCAATATTTGCAGGTCCTGAAAATCATTCATGTCGACTTGCTATGTGTCCAAAGTTTCTTAGAGATAGGCCAACGATGTGTGCAGTCATTTTCATTTTAGCGAATGAGGAAGTGATCTTGCCACAACCTAAATAGCATGGAGTTTTTTATTGAGTGAGTTCCACCGAGCACAGAGGCATCTCCAATAAGGGAAGAATCATGCACACAGAATATTTTTACAATCATCTCGCCAAAAGGTGGATAGACTTCCCAGCAAGGATGATCCCTGGAATCAGTAATTTAAAATTTTAGACCAATTTTCTCGGTGCATGAAGGTAACAAGGATAAGAAGATTGTATATAAGAATCTGTTACTTCTTCACAAATCGAAAACTGTTTTAGCGCGAGACAAGAGCTACAATAAAAAATTATGATATTTATGATTCAGTGGCTCAAACAACTTGGTGAAGGCTTTTTTTTATTGAAAGTTCATTGTCAATGATTATTCTTAGCGATAAATAATATCAACTCTCTAAGCTTTTATACGAATAAATTGTTGTATTTACTAGTGACTTTTATCTCATGGATTTCAAAAAATCGATTTCTCTCCGACCAAAAGTCCAAATCAAAATCTATAAAATTCTACAAGTTCTTAGAAATGTGAGGAATCTAATCATCACCATCGAACAACTCATCCTCAGCCGGAGCTTCATCGGTGAAACCAACACAACTAGGGCTACAATTTTTTGATTCCTAGAACAAAAACCAACTTGCATGAGTGAAAAAAGCAAGGAAACACTTACCAACGGCATCAAGCAACCACCGTGATGCCCTTCTCTCTTTCTCTCGGTTGTGCCCTGCTTTTCTTTTCAATTTTCTTCTCCTCGGCCCATTCTCTCTCTCATTTTCCTCCTTTCACTCGGCCTTTGAAAGCTGAAGCAAAACTAATAGGCTTAAAATAGCCTGACGGGCTTAAGTGGTTGCTTGGGTTTGTGGGCTTGGCCCAAACTTTTCCAACGCACGTCACAAAATCCCTCGCTGGTAGCCGAACTCGTGTCGTCATACCTAGCTCTAGATTCTCACAGCCCGAATAGTTTTGGGCTGAAGAATTGGTCTTAGGGACCAACTCCATCATCAGTCCTGCTTTGGCAAGATTTGTTGTCGCCCTGTCTCCGTCACGTAGACTTTAAAACCACGAATGGTAACATTTTTGACCAAAAATTAATTTTTAGAAAATAAATAAAAAATTTTATTTCTATTTATGAATAAGTTTTTAAGCTAAAAAGCACGTTTAATAACAATAAAAAATTTCTATTATTGAAACAGAATTCATTTGATAATCAAAAAAATTTCGCTTTCCCAAGTGACAACGGTAACGAGAGGAGTGGAGGCGGCGGCGGCCAGCAGACGGCCCACAGTGGGCGGGGGTGGTGATGGTGGTGAGCAGTGGACGGCAAGAAATTCTATTGGATGGAAAAAAAAGATTTTGATTTCTATTCTAATAATAGAAAAGTAATAAAAAAATTATTTTTGATATAGGTTTGGAATAGAAATTAATTCTAAAAATAGAAATAAAATCATGGTACTTAATAGATCCGTGAACGGAGGGATGACTTTCACACCTCCATCATCACTTTCTTCTTAGTTCTTACCTTTCACCCCTTCCACCGCCGCCGCCCCACCACCATCTCAGTCCACCAACTTGCCGCCGTTTCCATCCCCGCCCGCTCCTTCTCTGGCCTCCAGCACCGTCGCCTCCTGTCCAACTCCTCCCACGCCCGCGCCTGCGCCCTCGTTGGCCAGGAGGTCGAGGCCCTATGCCGCGTCGACGAACCACGCCTCTGCCTCATTCGTTGCGTGAGCCGACCTTGGTGGAGCTCGAACCACTCAGATTCGAGGTCGAGCTGACCTGTAGATCACAAGTCTAGGCCTCGCTCGACCTTAGATTGAAAATCTGGGTCGCAAGTTCGCCGGCCGAGCTCGATAACAGAGGACTGAAATGGCGGGGAGGTGTTGGACTGAGACAGCGGTGGTGTGGTGGTGCTGGTGGAAGGGGACGAACGTCTGTTGTCGTCCCCGTCGTCCCCGTCGGAGTCAAAGGGCGGAAGAAGAAAAAAACGAAGGAAAAAAGAAGAAAGGGAAGAGAGAGACCTGAGGGAGGAGGAGGCGGTGGCCCGCGGGCAACACGTGTCGTTCGGGCAGTGGAGTGAAATTCTGACTGGTTGGAATTTCACTCCTACCTAATATTTTTCTATTGCATGAATAGACATCGTTAGTCTCCTAATAAAAGCACGTGCTTAACTTGGTCGTCGAAAGAGAAAAAAAAAAAATCGGTCGTCTACATTTGTGGCCTTGCTGAATTATCTCGTTGGGAGTTCCTAGTGATTGAACCTGCTATAAAACTACAGAATGTCCTGTCTGGTGGGCTTCAGCTACGTACTCTCGGTGAGAACCTTTGAGTTTAAAACTTTTCGTTGAGAGGGAGGAGCTAGGGAAAAATTCAGAGAGGAATCTATGGCGTTGGAAAAGGTTCCATATTCCCCCTTCTTTTACTCTGTTTATGTCATGCTTATGCTGAACTCAGTGATCGCAACTGATACCTTAAGTCTAGGTCAGTCCATTAAATATGGAGAGAGATTGGTCTCTTCAGGCCAAAGTTTTGAGCTTGGCTTCTTCTCTCCAGGAAACTCCAAGTATGGGTATTTGGGTATATGGTACAAAGTTAGTCCTGATAGAGTGGTTTGGGTTGCCAATGGAAACAACCCACTCACTGATTCAAATGGTGTTCTCACATTTAGCAATGAGAGGAATCTAGTTGTTCTCAACCAATCAAAGGGCATCATCTGGTCTTCAAATTCATCCAAGGTTTTAAGAAACCCAGTTGCACAGTTGTTGGACTCTGGTAACCTTGTCGTTTCAGAGAATACCAGCTCACACTCTGGCGTTTGACTATCCAACTGACACCCTGTTGGCTGGTATGCGAATGGGATGGAGCCTCAAAACCGGTTTCCAATGGCGTCTGACTTCTTGGAAAAGCACGGATGATCCTTCCTCTGGAGACTATACCTACAGAATAAATGTTAATGGGTTGCCCCAATTTGAAATGCTCAAAAGAGGCTCTGCAAAAACATTTCGGACAGGGCCATGGAATGGAATCCGTTTCATGGGAGCTCCAGCACCTCAGAGTACCCTTTTCAAACCATCATTTGTTTGCAATGAAACAGATGTATATTCTGAGTTTGAATCTTCAAGGTATGATATCATCACCATATTCACATTGAATCCGTCTGGTCTTATTCAACGTCTTCAAAGGGAGAAAGAGAGCTCTACATGGGATGTCATGATCTCATATCCCCACGATCCATGTGATTACTATGGGCAGTGTGGTGCTAATAGTGTCTGCAAAAGTAACAAAGACCCCAGATGCCAGTGCTTGCAGGGATTCGTGCCCAAATCCCAAGAAGAGTGGCAGTTATTTAATTCAACTAGTGGGTGCATTAGGAAAGCTCAGTTGAATTGCTTTCAAGAACCGGGCTTTCTGAAACTTTCGATGCTGAATCTGCCCGATCTAATAGACTTCTGCGTAAACACGAACATGAGCCTTGAGGAGTGCAAGGTGGAGTGTCTAAAGAACTGTTCTTGTACAGCTTATGCTAATTCAGATGTTAGAGGAGGAGGAAGTGGCTGCTTGATGTGGTTCGGCGATCTCATTGATATAAGAGAATTTGAAGAAGACAGATACGTGCAAAATATCTACATAAAATTATCTGCTTCTGAGTTAGGTAAATATGTACATAGTGATTTAGTTAGTAGCCACTTTTCTACACTGCAATGATCTTGTTTTTTTTTCAAAAGTATGTACAGAGTAAATGCTGGATTAACCATGATCTTGTACTCAACTATTTACTCTTTTGCTTATCCTTTTGCTGAACTACTTTTTGGCTACATCCGTCAGCTTATGAACCTATTATCGTTCGAAATTAGTTAACACACTTTTTCTTGGCAATTCTAGATTCCATCAAAAGCCCTGTCAATAAGAAAATACTGTTGACTGTCACGGTGGCTTCAGTCATTTCTGGATTGCTCATAGCAGGTATAGCATTGAGTATTATGTGGAAGAACAGAAAGAAAAGAAGAGGTAAGCTTTTTTGTAATTTAGTCCCCTTTTAACTGTGAAGATTTGCGTTGAAATTCTGTAGTCGGACCATGACCAAATTAGATATTACTTTCATGTGATACATAGCGTTCGTCCTTGTAGGCTTACAAAGTCAGGAGGAAGACATTAATTTACCATTATTTGATTTTTCTACCATTGCCGTTGCTACTGGACATTTCTCACAGATCAACATGATTGGAGCGGGTGGCTTTGGTTCAGTCTACAAGGTAATGAGCTATGGATTTGCAAGTTTACAGAACATGATAAGCTTATTTAATTGAAAAAATAATGCAGGGAAATCTCTCCATGGGTCATGAAATAGCGGTGAAGAGGCTCTCCAAAGGTTCAAGACAAGGCCTTGAAGAATTTATGAATGAAGCACTTCTAATTGCCCAACTTCAGCATCGGAATCTTGTCGGACTTCTTGGCTGTTGCATTGAGGGAGAAGAAAGAATGTTAATATATGAGTATATGCCAAATAAAAGCTTGGATTATTTCATTTTCGGTTTGTCCTCCTTGATCCTTTTCATTTTCTTTTCGCTCCACCCCCATGCTATTAGTCAGTATGTCATATGTGCCTCTGCCTGGCCTTACATCCAAATGCAAATCAATAAACTCATTTTCTTTAGAGTGCCGAGCTAAAATTTCTAAGACTTACGTTGATTTGACTGTATGCAGATGATGACAGAAGCTTCTTGTTAGTGTGGAAAAGTCGCTTTGACATAGTTTTAGGAATTGCTAGAGGACTTCTTTATATTCATCAAGATTCAAAACTGCAAGTCATTCACAGAGATTTCAAAACAAGCAATATTTGCTAGATGTGGACCTCAATCCTAAAATCTCAGACTTTGGCCTTGCAAGAATCTTTGGAGGCAATGAAAGAGAAGCAAGAACAAGAAGAATTGTTGGTACCTAGTAAGTTTCTTATCTTGATTAATGAGCTACTATCCATGAACGCTGGGCAGATTTAAGTCTTGATATTCTCGATGCAGTGGCTATATGTCCCCAGAATATGCTTTTGATGGAAAATTCTCTGTAAAATCCGATGTTTTTAGCCTCGGTGTAGTTTTGCTAGAGATAGTAAGTGGCAAAAGGAATAGAGGGTTCTGCCATCCTGATCATCAACACAACCTTCTGGGGCATGTAAGTAAGTACAGTGGTCCAAACTAATGTCTTTTATATGATGTTTAATGACGTGAATGGATTTGTCCCAGGCATGGTTGCTTTGGAGTGCAGGCAGGTCCTTGGAGCTTCTGCATGAATCTCTATGCGACTCCTTCATTGCATCCCAAGTTGAGAGATGCATTCATGTTGGTTTGCTATGTGTCCAAAAGTTTCCTCGAGATAGGCCCACAATGTCTTCAGTCATTTTCATGTTAGCGAATGAGGAAGCAATCTTGCCTCAGCCTAAACAGCCTGGTTTCTTTATGGAGAGAGTTCCATCAAGCACAGAGACATCTTTAATAAGGGAAGAATTGTACACAAGGAATATGGTTACGATCACCATGTTGGAAGGACGATAAAATTCCCATCGAGGATGTTCTCTGTAGTGTGCAATTTGGAATTTTAGATCAGTTTTCTTGGCGCGTGAAGGTAAATAGGATTAGAAGATTGTGTACACATTTGTGGTTACCTCGCAGCGAGGATTATTTAGAGCGAGACACGAGCTGCAATAAAGGATTCTCATTTTTAAGATTTAGTGGCTCAAGCAACTTGATGAAGGCCTTTTTATTGAAGTTTATTGCCAATGATTATTTGTGGAGATAAATCATATTGACTCCCTAACCTATTGAAGGAGCCAGTAATTCTATTTAATGCTTCACTTTATCCTTATATGATACATCGGTATGTACTATCCCAATGAAGTACTTCCACATTTATAAAAAAATATAAAGTATCTATTGTTTAGTCTTAATTGAATGAGTCCGACAACACTTTCGGTGCATTAATCAAAATGATAAGAGTAACAAATCCCATTGTCCTGACGTTATTATCTAGTTTAGTCAATGTCTAAAATTCAAGAAACTGATTCTTGAGCATGTGGGCTAGCATTAGCTTGCCCGGACTCCCGGAGTTCCTAAGTTGAAATTGTCAAGTATATCGTCTCAGGACAGCAAGGGGAAAGGAAAAAAGAAAGCAATGTGGAATTTCAGACTAATTCCACCCAATCTAATGATGAAAAGAATCGGTTAATGGTTAACATTTAATGCATAATCATGTTCAAGAGTCTTCCTAATTAAATATGGGCTAGTAATAACTAGATGCGAACTAAGGCAGTTCAATGTGTGAGAATTATAGTGAGCTAGACTTTAATGTTGCTTCACCAGGTTCTCGAGTTATAGAAAACATTTGCTAAAAATAATCTGAAAAGTTTGCGAATAGCATTGTGATATGTGTGGATATGAATCTGTCACTTGAATATTGAGGACTATTTAGCATGAGAGTATCAACGAATTTTCTATTCTTAATGACATGGATTGTTGTTAAAATGGTATGCACTGTCAAATGATATCACTAATATTTGTTTAGAGTCAATATCAAATCCATATCACTAATATTTGTTTAGAGTTAATATCAAATCCATCTCCATTTCTCCTATTATCACTTACCCTCCTCTACTTTTAAAAACACAAATTAACATCTCGAGATTTGCTATTGGAGATCACTTTACATCTTCGCATTATTGCCTCATTTCGTTTCTGAAAGTATCCCCACCCAAGTAATAAATTTTCTACCACATCGAAACCCAAAACCAAACCTAAAACATAACCACATAACTCTAAGCTTAGTTACTGCTCATTGGCCGCCGTCATGGCCAATACCACAATGGCGGCGGCGGCAGTGGTGGCGGCATATAGTGATGGGTGATAAAAGAGGTGAGGGTTTGCGGTGATGGAGGCTAGGGTTTGTGAGAGACTTTGAGGATTAAATTCCAAAGAGGGGCAATTTTAGCAATGAGGGTTTGTAAGTGGTGGTTTCGATACAGGGTAAGACGTAATAGGGTGAAAAGTAAGGATGGTTTTTGGTATTTTCCTTTCTATTATTTCGTTGAGAAAATTATGAACAACTAATGACTAAGGTAGCTCCATGAATCTAAATCTTCCTTAAAATTACACTCAAATCAATTCAGCTGGACGAGCAGAAAGTTCAGAGTACAGAACAAAAAATAAATTTCAACCTAAACAGAATGAAAAGAAATTCATCATCGCGATAATCGTCAACAATAAGGAGCCCACCGTAGTCAACCAAGTGCTTTGGCATAATTGCTTGACTTGGAAAAGAAGCTGCGGGATTTTTGACAATAAACCGATTTTCCAAAAGTGAAGCAGTTGGGAGCTGAAATTGAATGAACGATTGTCATTTGATCACTCATGGGAGGTTCCAACCCTAAATTTATGAAAAGTAAATAGTTAATGGACCAAAACAGGCGAAAAAACAACAAAGGGTGAAACACATGTAACGTCTTGTGACCGCTAGGATGCTCAGCAGAAGGGCCCGGTGGTGACTTTTGAGAAGTTTCTCACGTTTCCATACATTTTGACAGGAAAAATTGTCCCGAAATTTTCCATTCCGTCGGCCGTTAGTTCAGAATCAAGTGACAAGTCAAAGCCTGAGGTGGGATCGCTTTGACAACGGAGGGAGTGACCATCACGGGAGATGGCAGTGGGAGCTGTGGTGGGGTGTCGCCGATGAGAAACGCCAAGGACAATGAGTCTGGCTTGAGGTAGGGTTCTGTTGGTGCATGATAATTATTAAGTTAATTTTTAAAATTTTATGTCCAATCTAAGTTTATTCTACTCCCAATGCCGAATTTTTTATCAGACATTTTATCTTGATGTATTCGGGTTTATCCGATCTAATGAATATCACCAAACGCCAAAGGTGATAATTTATTTTCCTATTCAGACCACCAAATATAGCTTCTATGTTTATGGTCAAAGGTCATCCAAAAGCGGCAACAAAATGACACACAAGTTCTCGGTTGTGCCGATAATTTTGAATTCCTCTAAATTGTTGGCACATCTTCCTTAGATTAGAAAATAATTTTGGGCTGAAAAATAGACCAAGGCACCAACTCCATCATTATCTCTACTTGTGGTAAATTTTAATTTTTTGTTGCCACCCAGTCTCTTAGGACTGAGCATGATGGAGCACCCCATCTCTTAGGGTTTAGCATGATGGATCACCCAAACCGAAACCAGATTAAAACAGCTGGTTGGGTCCAGCTCCTGAAGGGATTGGTTTGGTCCCCGGTCCCATTTCGGTCCCGTTCCCGGTTCCAAAGGGGAGCCGGACTAGACCGAACCGGACCGATTTTTTAAAAATATATAAAAAAATAACAAAAAATCATAAAATAGACTATTCAATTTGTTTAACACATATATAAATTAAACTAAACTTAGAAGTCTCAATTTGGAGACCTTTGCGGCCAACTAACCGACAAAAACCCCCATTGTTTCTTGCTATTTAAATAGGAAGCCTACCAAGTAGTTTCTTCTTCTATTCAATGTGAGACTAAGGCGTCAGTAGCCACACTCTCATTCCTCACACACACACACACTCTCTCTCTCTCTCTCTCTCTCCCTTCACTTGCAAGATACAAAGCACTCCAAGCCTCTAAGAGTCCCACATCGACCAAATACTCATAGAGAATAAGAGAGATTGTTTATAAAACCCAAGCCAAGCAAGACTTTTAACCAAATTGTTCATGGCCCTTTTAGCTAAAGTGAGTGTAAAATATATGAAGTGTGATTGTTACTCACACAAGTAGAGTTAAGTTTTTTGCATTGCAATCGAACTGGAGCAAGCCCACTTTTGGTAGAAAAAAAAATTGGCTAGATTCATTGGATCGGCCTAGATCGGACTGGAACCGATGGCCTGGTCTTGGTCTAGTTCTTAGTTCTTGGACTTAGCAATTCGATTCCTGGTTCCCAAAAAATTTGGGAACTGGTCCTCCCGATCTAATTCTCGATTCTACCTTGGAATTGAGCTGAACCGGGAATCTAGGAACTGGTCCTCCCGATCCAATTCTCAATTCTATCTTGGAACCGAATTGAACCAGGAATCAATCACCCCTCTCTTTAGGCTGTAATTGAGTTGTGAGGAGAGGGGTATGACTTTATTGCTTCGCATCAATACCCATCATACTTGATAGCTTAACTTTATTGCTTCACATGAATACCCATCATACTTGGCAGCTTAACTTGGTTATCTACTTCCCTCGATCGTTTGATATCCTATCCCAATGGAATAACTAGTTATAGAGTCTGCAGTAAAAGCAAAGGATAATACCCTATTAGGAAGGTTTCAGCCAGATATTCTTGGTGATAACCTTTGAGTTTACAACTTGTCATTAAGAGCGAGGAGCCAAAGATAGAACAAAGAGAAGGCTTTATGGCATTCGAAAAGTTTCCTTATTACAACTTCTTTTACTCTATTTTTTTTTCATGTTTGTGCTAGACTTGTCATTGCATTTGATACCTTAAGTTCAGGAGTCAGTCCATTAAAAATGGAGAGAAATTGATATCTTTTGACCAAAGCTTTGAGCTTGGTTTCTTCTCTCCTGGCAAGTCCAAGAACAGGTATTTCGGCATGTGGTACAAGATCTCTCCAGAAACAGTAGTTTGGGTTGCCAATATGGACAAGCCACTCACGGATTCACATGGTGTTCTCACATTTAGCCATGACAGAGATCTTGTTCTTGTCAACCAATCGAAGAGTGACGTCTAGTCTTTAAATTTGTCTAGGGTTGTGAAAAATCCGTTACCCAACTCTAAGACACTATTGTTCTCAGAGAGAATAAAAGTCTGAATTATGATGAATATTCATGGCAGAGCTTTGATCATCCATTAGACACACAACTACCCAGTATGAAATTAGGATGAGACTTGAGAATCGGTTTAGAAAGGCTTATGGACTTCTTAGAAAAGCATGGATGATCCTTCCCTTGGAGACTATACTTATAGGTTGAACATCAACGGGTTGCCTCAATTTGAACACGTCAGTTTAGGATCCGGCAAGATATCTCAAACAGGATCGTGGTATGGAATACAATCAAATGGTTTTTCAATGGCATCAAGTGCAATGATCAAGATGGTGTTCTTCCGTGGTGAAAATGAAATGATTTTTCTATATGAAGCCAGAAAAAGTGAATTTATCGTGAGAGTAATTACCAACCATTCTGGGCTGTTCCAAGCCTATGTCGCAAGTAAGAGAAGCAATGCTTGGAATATCATGTACTCGTCAGCCAATGATAATTGTAATAGTTACGGTACTTGTGTAGCCAACATTATTTGTAGAATTAAAAGAGATCCCATATGTGATTGCTTAAAGGGGTTTGTACCGAAGTCTCCAGATGAATGGAATCTCCTCAATTGGTCTAGTGGATGCACGAGGAGAATACCAATGAATTGTTCAAAAGGAGAAGGATGCTTCAAACCGGCAAACAGATAGTTCTTGACCTGTTAGATTTCTAGTTGAACAACATGAGCCTCGTGGAATGTGAGGCCAAGTGCTCAAAGAACTGTTCATGTACAGCTTATGCTAATTCATGTTAGAGGAGCTAGTGGCTATCTCCTGGGGTTCGAAAGTCTACTTGATGTTAAGGAGTACAAAGAAGATAACTATGGGCAAGCTCTATACATCCGCTTACCAAAATCTAAACTCGGTACTAATCTTGCCGATCTTGCATTTTTTCTCTAGACACTCTATCTTTTGACATGCTTATTCAGGAACAACACCCCAAAAGTTTGCATTTTAGTCTTCTCAATTTTCTCTATCCTATATTTCATTTATAATTCTACCAAGAAGAAAATGATGGTCATCACCATACTGATGTCGGCTATTGCTGTTTTGTTTCTCTCGACTATGTTGTACTGCCATCAAATCCGGAATTGCAGAATAAAGAGCAAAGGTCAATCTAATTGGTTTTATGAATGTACACCTCCATAATATACAAAGAGACCACAAGGCCCCTTTATGTTTTTAACATATTTTGCAGTTTAAGTGTCAAAACTTGACACGAGAGGATATTTTATTAAAAATTATAAAATATACGCTTAAGTATTTTTTTATTTTGAGAATTAGATTATTTAAAGTGTCAATTTTGAAAGCTGTCAAAATCCTGCTTTGACAAGATTTGTGGTCACCCTGTCTCCATCACGTAGACTTTAATAGAGCCGTGGTGTGACTTTCCCGTCTGAGGAAATTCTCTGACCTGTCAAAATCCGACCGTCTTCTCTTCCTCACGCCTCTCTCTTCGCTCTCCTTTTTTCTTTTTCTTTGACTTCATCTTTCTTCTTCTTACCTTTCCTTTCACCCCTTCCACCACCGCCGCCCCACCGCCATCTCAGTCCACCAACTCGCCGCCGTTTCCATCCTCGTCCGCTCCTTCTCTGACCTCCAGCACCGTCGCCTCCTGTCCAACTCCTCCCACGCCCGCGCCCACGCCCTCGTCGGCCAGGAGGTCGAGGCCCTACGCCGCGTCGACGAACCACGCCTCCGCCTCATTCGTTGCGTGAGCCGACCTTGGTGGAGCTCGAACCAACTCAGATTCGAGGTCGAGCTGACCTGTAGATCACAAGTCTAGGCCTCGCTCGACCTTAGATCGAAAATCTGGGTCACAAGTTCGCTGGCCGAGCTCGATAACAGAGTACTGAAATGGCGGGGAGGTGTTGGACTGAGACAGCGGTGGTGTGGTGGTGCTGGTGGAAGGGAACGAACGTCTGTTGTCGTCCCCGTCGGAGTCAAAGGGCGGAAGAAGAAAGAAATGAAGGAAAAAAGAAGAAAGGGAAGAGAGAGACCTGAGGGAGGGGGAGGCGGTGGCCCGCGGGCAACACGTGTCGTTCGGGCGGTGGAGCGAAATTTTGACTGGTTGGAATTCCACCCCTACCTATATTTTTTTATTGCACGAATAGACATCGTTATCTCCTAATAAAAGCACGTGCTAAACTTGGTCGTCGAAAGAGAAAAAAAAATTGGTCTACATTTGTGGCCTTGCTGACTTATCTCATTGGGAGTTCCTAGTGATTGAATCTGCTATAAAACTACAGAATGTCCTGTCTGGTGGGCTTCAGCTACGTATTCTCGGTGAGAACCTTAGAGTTTAAAACTTTTCGTTGAGAGGGAGGAGCTAGGGAAAAATTTAGAGAGGAATTTATGGCATTGGAAAAGGTTCCATATTCCCCCTTCTTTTACTCTGTTTATGTCATGCTTATGCTGAACTCAGTGATCGCATCTGATACCTTAAGTCTAGGTCAGTCCATTAAAGATGGAGAGAGATTGGTCTCTCCAGGCCAAAGCGTTGAGCTTGGCTTCTTCTCTCCAGGAAACTCCAAGAATAGGTACTTGGGTATATGGTACAAAGTTAGTCCTGATAAAGTGGTTTGGGTTGCCAACGGAAACAACCCGCTCACTGATTCAAATGGTGTTCTCACATTTAGCGATGAGAGGAATCTAGTTATTCTCAACCGATCAAAGAGCATCATCTGGTCTTCAAATTCATCCAGGGTTTTAAGAAACTCAGTTGCACGATTGCTAGACTCTGGGAACCTTGTCGTTTCAGAGAATACCAGCTCACACTCTGGTGAATTCTCATGGCAGAGCTTTGACTATCCAACTGACACCCTGTTAGCTGGTATGCGAATGGGATGGAGCCTCAAAACCGGTTTCCAATGGGGTCTGACTTCTTGGAAAAGCATGGATGATCCTTCCTCTGGAGACTATACCTACGGATTAAATGTTTATGGGTTGCCCCAATTTGAAATCCTCAAAAGAGGCTCCACAAAAACATTGCGAACAGGGCCATGGAATGGAATCCTTTTCATGGGGACTCCACCGGTTGAGAGTGCCCTTTTCAAGGCGTCATTTGTTTACAATGAAACAGATGTATATTTTGAGTTTGAATCTTCAAATAATGATATCATCACCATAATCACATTGAGTCAGTCTGGGCTTGTGAACCATCTTTTAAGGAAGAAAGAGAGCTCTGCATGGGATGTCATGGTCTCAACCCCCCGTGATCCATGTGATTACTATGGACAGTGTGGTGCTAATGGTGTCTGCGAAAGTAACAAAGAGCCTAGATGCCAGTGCTTGCAGGGATTCATGCCCAAATCCCAAGAAGAGTGGCAGTTATTTAATTCAACTAGTGGGTGCATTAGGAAAGCTCAGTTGAATTGCTCTGAAGAACAAGGCTTTCTGAAACTTTCGATGCTGAAGCTGCCTGATCTGATAGACTTCTGGGTAAACAAGAACATGAGCCTTGAAAAGTGCAAGGTGGAATGTATAAAGAACTGTTCTTGTACGGCTTATGCTAATTCAGATGTTAGAGGAGGAGGAAGTGGCTGTTTGATGTGGTTCAGCGATCTCATTGACATAAGAGAATTTGAACAAGATAACTACGTACAAAATATCTACATAAAATTATCTGCTTCTGAGTTAGGTAAATATGTACATAGTGATTTAGTTAGCAACCACTTTTCTATGCTGCAATAATCCTGCGTTTTTTTTTTTTTTTTTAAGTGTGTACATACTAAATGCTGGATTAACCATGATCTTGTACCCAACTATTTACTCTTTCGCTTATTCTTTTGCCGAACTATTTTCTGGTTACATCCATAAGCTTATGAACATATTATCGTCCGAAATTAGTTAACACACTTTTCTTGGCAATTCCAGATTCGATCAAAAGCCCTGTTAATAAGAAAAAACTGTTGACTGTCACGGTGGCTTCAGTCATTTCTGGATTGCTCATAGCAGGTATAGCATTGAGTATTATGTGGAAGAGCAGAAAGAAAAGAAGAGGTAAGCTTCTTTGTAATTTAGTCCCCTTTTAACTGTGAAGATTTGCGTTGAAATTCTGTAGTCGGACCATGACCAAATTAAATATTACTTTCATGTGATAGAGAGAGTTCGTCCTTGTAGGCTTACAAAGTCAGGAGGAAGACATTAATTTACCATTATATGATTTTTCTACCATTGCCGTTGCTACTGGACATTTCTCACAGACCAACATGATTGGAGAAGGCGGCTTTGGTTCAGTGTACAAGGTAATGAGCTATGGATTTGCGAGTTTACAGAACACGATAAGCTTATTTAATTGAAAAAATAATGCAGGGAAATCTCTCCATGGGTCGAGAAATAGCGGTGAAGAGGCTGTCCAAAGGTTCAAGACAAGGCCTTGAAGAATTTATGAATGAAGTACTCCTAATTGCCCAACTTCAGCATCGGAATCTTGTCGGACTTCTTGGCTGTTGCATTGAGGGAGAAGAAAGAATGTTAATATATGAGTATATGCCAAATAAAAGCTTGGATTATTTCATTTTCGGTTTGTCCTCCTTGATCCTTTTCAGTTTTTTTTTTGGCTCCACCCTTATGGTATTAGTTAGTATGTCATTTGCGCCTCTGCCTGGACATACATCCAAATGCAAATCAATGAACTCATTTTCTTTAGAGCGCCAAGCCTAAATGTTTAAGACCTACATTGGGTTGACTCTATGCAGATGATGACAGAAGTTTCTTGTTAGCGTGGAAAAGTCGCTTTGACATAGTTTTAGGAATTGCTAGAGGACTTCTTTATCTTCATCAAGATTCAAAACTGCAAGTCATTCACAGAGATTTCAAAACAAGCAATATTTTGCTAGATGCAGACCTTAATCCTAAAATCTCGGACTTTGGCCTTGCAAGAATCTTTGGAGGCAATGAAAGAGAAGCAAGAACAAGAAGAATTGTTGGTACCTAGTAAGTTTCTTATCTTGATTAATGAGCAACTATTTATGAATGCTGGGCAGATTTAAGTCTTGTTATTCTCAATGCAGTGGCTATATGTCCCCAGAATATGCTTTTGATGGAAAATTCTCTGCGAAATCCGATGTTTTTAGCCTCGGTGTAGTTTTGATGGAAATAGTAAGTGGCAAAAGGAATAGAGGGTTCTGCCATCCTGATCATCAACACAACCTTCTTGGGCATGTAAGTACAATATGGTTGTCCAAACTCATGTCTTTTGTATGATGTTTAATGACATGAATGGATTTGTCCCAGGCATGGTTGCTGTGGAGTGCTGGCAGGTCCTTGGAGCTTCTGCATGAATCTCTATGCGAGTCCTTCATTGCATCCCAAGTAGAGAGATGTATTCATGTTGGTTTGCTATGTGTCCAAAAGCTTCCCGGAGATAGGCCAACAATGTCTTCAGTCATTTTCATGTTAGCGAATGAGGAAGCAATCTTGCCCCAGCCTAAACAGCCCGGTTTCTTTATGGAGAGAGTTCCATCGAGCACGGAAGCGTCTTTAATAAGGGAAGAATTGTACACAAGGAATATCGTTACAATCACCATGCTGGAAGGTCGATAAACTTCCCATTGAGGATGTTCCCTGCAATGCGCGAGTTAGAATTTTAGATCAGTTTTCTCTCGTGCATGAATGTAAATAGGATCAGAAGATTATATACACAAATCTGCGGATAACTTGCAGCGAGGACTGTTTAGAGAAAGAGGAGGGCTGCAATAAAGGATCCTTGTTTTAATGATTCAGTGGCTCAAGCAACTCAGCAAAGGCCTTTTTATTGAAGTTCCTTTTTTCGGATGCATTCGGTTTAATATTTTGAAAGCCTCTTGACACCCCACAAAGTCTGTTCGAAAAAATTTAAGACGTTTGACAACCATTCCAGAAAGCTTTAAGATAAAAGTTAACTTAATTGAAAACTCAAGACAAGTCTCCGCTAGTTTTGAGCTTTCAGTATTTCCGAAATACTAAAGCCATGGATTAATGAAATTTGATCAGTTTCCTTTTTGCCCTCAAAAACTTATTAAAAGTCCAGTTTTGCTCCTTTTAAAAAGTAAGACCCTACCTCGCCTCTTCGCTCAGCCTCTCGTTCTTTTGCTACATTAGTTCCCTTTCCGCTCAGTCGGCGGCGATCTGCATCCAGGACACCTAGGACGATGAACAGCCGGTTCACCCTGTTCCTAGGGCAATCCGACAAGTTAGCGCCCTCGACGGACTCGTAGACCAAGTAGACGAAGTTCCCGGAGACGGAGGCGCCCAACAGCTTGACCAGGCTGCTGTGGTGGCTTTTGGTGATGGCGGAGAAGCGTCGGCTGAGTTGGGGGAGGTCGAGGGGCCGCTTGAGGCGGCGCTGGAAGACGACAATGTCGCGGCCGCGGAGGGCGCAGCGCTAGGAGGAGGAGGAGGAGAGGCGGCCGGAGAGGAAGTTGCCAGTGGCGAGGCAGAGGTCGGGGAGGGTGTAGATGAGTGGGGTCTGGGGCAAGAGCTGCTTGATCTTGGACAGGGACTGGTTGTGGTGGCTGGCGGAGAGGGAGGAGGAGTTGTAGTTGTTTAGGTTGAGGGAGGCGGAGGCCGAGGCGGAGACGGAGACGGAGGAGTGCTCAGTTGAATTGCTCTCACGGAGAAGGTTTTCTGAAACTTTCGATGCTGAAGCTACCTGACCTAGTAGACTTCTTGTTAAACAATAATGTGAGCCTCAAGGAGTGCAAGGCGGATTGTCTAAAGAACTGTTCTTGTACAGCTTATGCTAATTCAGATGTTAGAGGAGGAAGTGGCTGTTTGCTCTGGTTTGGCGATCTCATTGACATAAGAGAATCCGAAAAAGTTAATAACAAGCAAAATATTTACATAAGATTACCTGCTTCTGAGTTAGGTGGATATGTACATAGTGATTCAGCTAGCAATCGCTTTTCTATTTACTTCTTGTATGCTTATACTTTTGCTGCACGTTTGGTTACATTCATCAGCTAATGAACATAATGCATTTTTTCTTCAGTCGTTTCTGGATTGTTCATAGTGGGTATAGCATTGAGTATTATGAACAAGAGCAGAATGAAAAGAAGAGGTAAGCTTGTTCATAATCCAGTCCCCTTCTTACTGTGAAGATTTGCACTGAAATTCTTTTGTCAAACCATGACCGATTAATTATTACTTTTATGTGATAGATAGTGCTCATTCTTGTAGGCTTGCAAAGTCGGAAGGAAGACATTGATTTACCATTCTTTGATTTTTCTACCGATGCTGTTGCTACTGAACATTTCTCACAGACCAACATGATTGGAGTGGGTGCCTTTGGTTCAGTCTACGAGGTAAATGATCTATGAACTTGCAATTTAAAGAACCAGGTAAGCTTATGCAATTCAAAAGAAAAAATGCGGGGAAATCTCTCCGTGGGTCAGGAAATAGCACTGAAGAGGCTATCCAAAAGTTCAGACAAGGTCTGGAAGAGTTTATGAATGAAGTACTCCTAATTGCCAGCCTTCAGCATAGAAATCTGGTCGGACTATTTGGCTGTTGCATTGAGGGAGAAGAAAGAATGTTAATATATGAGTATATGCCAAATAAAAGCTTGGATTATTTCATTTTCGATTCAAGCTCCTTGATCCTTTTTCATTTCCTTTTCACTAGACCTCCATGCTATCATTCTGTATGTCATTTGTGCCTCTGCATGGACATACAGCCGTGTGCTAATAGATGAACACCTTTTCTTTAGAGTGCAGAGCTTAAATGTTAGGACTTTCATTGGGTTGAACATGTGCAGATGATGACAGAAGCTTCTTATTAGCATGGAAAAGTCGCTTTGACATAGTTCTAGGAATTGTGAGAGGACTTCTCTATCTTCATCAAGATTCAAAACTACAAGTCATTCTCAGGATCTCAAAACAAGCAATATATTGTTAGATGCTGATCTCAATCCTAAAATCTCAGACTTTGGCCTTGCAAGAACCTTTGGAGGTGACGAAAGAGAAGCAAGAACAAGAGGAATCATTGATACCTAGTAAGTTTCTCATCTTGATTAATGAGCAACTTTTGATGAACATTAAGTAAATTTAAGTTGCAATATCCTTAATGCAGTGGCTATATGTCCCTGGAATATGCTTTTGATGGAAAATTCTCGGTGAAATCAGATGTTTTTAGCATCAGTATAATTTTGCTAGAGATAGTAAGTAGCAAAAGGTACAAAGGGTTCTGCCATCCTGATCATCAACACAACCTTCTTGGGCATATAAGTATAATATGGTTATATATCTCATGTCTATTAAAAAATGTTTAATGACATGAATGGATTTGTCCTAGGCGTGGTTGCTGTGGAGCGCAGGTAGGTCCTTGGAGCTTCTGCATAAATCTGTAAGTGACTCCAACGCATCCCAAGTAACGCATCCCAAGTAGAGAGATGCATTCATGTTGCTTTGCTATGCGTCCAGAAGTTTCCTGGAGATAGGCCAATGATGTCTTCAGTTGTTTTCATGTCAGCAAATTAGGAAGCAATCTTGCCACAGCCTAAACAGCCTGGATTCTTCATGGGGAGAGCTTGATTGAGCACAGAGACATCTTTAACACTGGAAGAATTGTACACAAGGAATATTGTTACAACCACAATGCCGAAAGGTTGATGAACATCCCGTCAAGGATGTTCCCTGCAGTTCAGAATTCAGATAAGCTTTCTCGGTGCATGAAGGGAAAAAGGATCAGAAGAAGGTCTACAGTCACTATAACTAAGCACCTCAATTTGTGAAAGGTGCAGTGAGCTAAAGAACAATCTGAAAAGGTTCTCAAGGCATGGATTGCAATTGTCTCTTCCATGAAAACGTAATATTTGTGTTCATGAATCTGTCGCTTCCCCGCCGATAGAGGACTGCTTTGCGCAAGATGAGAGCTAACATAAAGGATTCTCGCTTTTACGGTTCAGTGGCTCAATCAACTTGGTGAAGGTCTTCTTATTGAAATTCATTGCCAATGATTATTTGTAGAGATTAATAATATCAACTCTCTAACCTTTTCTATGAGAAAATGGTTATATCTACTGCTGCATTTTATCCTCGTAGGAAACCTGGACATGTGCTCTCCCAATGCAGAGTATCTATTGCGCAGTCTTTATAGAACGAGTCCAACCACGTTCACAGTGCCTTAATCAAAATATGAAGAGTGACAATGTCCAATTTTATTATCTAGACAAGTCATTATCTGATATAGTCAATTATAGAGTTGATTGACCAAAAATAAATGAAAGGGCCAAAGCATGTATCGTCTCAGGACCGCCAATATCCGGCTGAAGAGCTCTATGGCATCATGTGAGAACAAGAAAAAAATGCAAAATAATGTGGACTTCCAGACTAATTTATTACCCAATCTAATAATGAACAAGATCAGATAATGATAGATACCTAATACATAACTAAGACTATTTGTTTTGTACACGTTTTTTATGCACTTTCAAAGTCATAGTTAAGCTAGAGACCATTTTTATGATCTCAATGATATTAAAAAAAAACCCAACCACAGGCAGCACAGTTGATATGTGTTCTCTTCCTCATCACTGAGGTCGAGAGTTCGAATCATTTTGTTGCTAAAGTGTTGTAAGAGAGGGGTCTTGGTGTTGGGATCCTGAGCTAGCCTCTTCCGAGGTTTACGTTTAAATAATGACTTGTGACGAGGTTCGATGGTGCCACCGAACACTAAAGGGTCGTGTGCTCCCGATGGATGAGTCAAATGGAAAATTCCTTATTTGCACCATACAAACCAGGTGTGTTTTGATTGTCACATCACATGAAATTGACATTAGAAGTGTTTGGTAAGCGGGTCAAATATGACTTGGCAGACCTGATATAAAAGCTGCTTTTTCAATCATTGATCCTGCCAAACGAATATATGACATTCTGCAGACGCCGACGTTGTTTTCGTAATCTGGATGGAAGGAGAAGCGTGATTCAGACGCTCGAAAACAGATGGACATCGAAGATTTTTCAGCAAGAAAATGAGAAAGGCAAGTGGGAAGGGTCAAGAAAAGTGGGGATAAAGATGGATTTGAATGTGAAAGAGAGAAAGTAATGCAGAGGCTCTTCCCCTGACCGTAGTTTGGTGTGGACCCGAACAAAATTATTGGAAGAGTTGATCTCTGAAGTCAAATTTAACGTGTAAATCATCACTCAAGGCCATCGATTTTAGCTTTGTTAACGTTGTAAAATTAATGCGGAAATAGAGATAATCTTACAATCAAATTGACGTGACTTTCTCATTTAAAGGATTTCTGAAATTTAAATGATTCAGTCAAGTATAATACTTAGTTCACGCAAAAAGCCAACAGTAAATAATCTATTGATAATCAAATAATCAGAATTATAATCGTCTATAAGTTTGAGCGTTCCCACATTTAGATTACATCTAAGCTCAAAGTATTTATAAAAAAATAATTTAACATGTAAATCATCACTCAAGGCCATCGATTTTAGCTTTGTTAATGTTGTAAAATTAATGCAGAAATAGACATAATCTTACAATCAAATTGACGTGACTTTCTCATTTAAAGGATTCTTGAAATTTACATGATTTAGTCGAGTATAATACCTAGTTCACGCAAAAAGTCAGCAGTAAATAATCTATTGATAATCAAATAATTAGAATTATAATCGTCTATAAGCTTGAGTGTTCCCACATTTAGATTACATCTAAGCCCAAAGTATTTATAAAAAAATAATTTAATTGGACGTAAAACTCACAGGACAAATTAATTTCCGTGTGTCCTGCTTCAGTGCGTGGCCGAAGAACAAACTCTTTTGTGCGTCCAGTAAAGAGTCCTCTGTCCGACTAGTTGTCAATACTTCTAGGCGTCCAACGTACGGCTTAAACAAGAGCAGCCCTCCTTGTGCGACTTTTAAATTGAAGAAGGAAGAGACATTTCTTGGTCAACCGGTCAAACTTGGCTGGGAGAACACAGCCCAGATTTTGAACAAATCAAAATCTTCCTAGGGGTATGGATTTCGTACATAGCTCAAATTCCAGAAACAATTTAACAGTTAATGTCACTGAAGTGATTTTCCAAGAACCCCAGTTTGACATTTCACTCTTCTTGGTCTGTGCCAGCGTTCAGCTTGGAATTTACACCCGTCTTCTTAGTCTGGCTTAATGTACCGTTTATGAGGAAAAGCAAGAGAAGATCGGTGGGAGGCTTCAATAAAATGCAAATGTCTCCTTTCTCTACCTGCTTTTACTGTTTTATCATCTTTGTTTCATTTGTGGGAAGCCTGTCTTTTGGAGCTGACTCCTTGAGTTCAGGCCAGTCTATGAAAGATGGAGAGACATTGGTTTCTTCGGGCCAAGGCTTTGAGCTTGGCTTCTTCTCTCCTAGAAGCTCCAGGAACAGGTACTTGGGGATATGGTACAGGATCACTCCTGAAACAGTAGTTTGGGTGGCTAATAGAGACAACCCACTAGCTGATTCGAGTGGTGTTCTCACGTTTGGCCATGAGGGAAATCTAGTTCTTCTGAACCAATCGAAGAGTGTTGTTTGGTCTTCGAATTCTTCTGGGGTCCTAACGAATCCTGTTGCACGGCTCCTGGAGTCTGGAAACCTTGTTCTTTGGGATAACATCAGTTCGAACCCCAGTGATGCCTATTCGTGGCAAAGGTTTGATTACCCATGTGACACGCTTTTAGCCGGTATGAAACTGGGGTCGAACTTGAGAACCGGTTTCAAATGGTATTTGACTGCGTGGAAAAGCGTGGATGACCCTTCCCCTGGCGACTACACCAGTAGATTAAACGATGAAGGGCTGCCACAAATTGTAATACTCAAGAATGGTTCGACAAAGACATATCGGAGTGGCATATGGAATGGAGTCCAGTTCAGCGGTCTCTCAGTGGCTGCGAATTCCATCTCGAGGCAAACGTTGGTTGACAACCAGACGGATGTCTATTTCGCTTATCAAGCTCTGGATGATGGAATTATCACCAGAGTCAGTCTGAGTGAGTCTGGGTTGTTACAACGACTTGTGAGAGAGAAAGAAAGTACTGGTTGGATTGTCATGTACACGAGTCCCAATGATCCATGTGACAACTACGCATTATGTGGAGCTAATGGTTTCTGCAGAAGTAATAGATACTCGAGATGCGAGTGCTTGCAGGGTTTCATACCCAAGTCAGCGAAAGAGTGGCAAATGCTTTATTTTTCTGGTGGTTGCGTGAGGAAGGTGCCTGTAAATTGTTCGAAAGGAGAAGGGTTTTTCAAACTTTCAAAGGTGAAGCTACCTGATCTGGTTTACTACTCGTTGAACAAGAGCATGAGCCTTGAGGAATGCAAGGTTGAGTGCTTAAAGAATTGTTCTTGCACTGCTTTTGCTAATTCAGATATTAGAGGAGGAGGGAGTGGGTGCCTCATGTGGTTTGCGGAGCTGATTGATGTTTGTGACTTCGAAGATTCTTCTTATGAGCAAGATCTATACGTACGTCTATCAGCATCAGAGTTAGGTACATGAATCTTATAACTGGTTGAACTATTGCTTTGACGCATTGCTTTCTTCCTAATATCATCTAAGGCACAAATGCGTACTTCTCATTTTATGAGAGCTTCTCTAGTACTAATTTTGACAGGCCAAAATAGAAAGTTGGGTTACTCAGCTTATGCTACAGAATATTAATTGAAGATATTTAAAGTCATTATCCTTTGCTATTCCAGATTCCTTTCGTAATGCCACCAAGAAGAGAAAGCTGGTCACTACCGCTGTAGCTTCAGCCATTTCTGGATTGCTATTGCTGGTTATTACCCTAGGGATTACAATATGGAAGAGAGGGATGAAAATAGGAGGTAAAACAGTATGTAGCCACATGGTGATCCAGTTTATTTCTGTCAATTATATTAGGTTAGGTCTACTGATGGCAATAATTGTGTTACTAGGCTTGAGGAATGACATTGACCTACCACTTTTCGATCTTGATACCATTACTGCTGCTACTAGCAATTTCTCTTCCAGAAATTTGATTGGAGCTGGAGGCTTTGGTTCAGTCTACAAGGTAACATGATCCATGCGACAATAAATTAAGTTCATATAAAAGTTGGCCTATTCTGAAAGCAAATTATGCAGGGAAATCTTTCCCCAGACCAAGAAATAGCAGTGAAAAGGTTGTCAAAGGATTCTGGGCAAGGACTGGAAGAGTTTAGGAATGAAGTAGCTTTGATTGCCAGACTTCAACACAGGAATCTCGTCAGCCTTCTTGGCTGCTGCATTGACAGAGACGAGAGAATGTTGATTTATGAATACATGCCAAATAAAAGCTTGAATAACTTTATCTTTGGTCTGCGCCTCTTAATTCTTTTTGGTTTTTCCCTTCACATGTGATTAGTTTGTAAAGATTGACACCTCTAATTAGTCTTATAACTATCTGGCGCGTATATCAATGCAAGGGATCGAACACTTGAAGCTTATATGGGGTTGTTGAATGTGCACAGATCACGACAAACGCTCCTTGTTGGCGTGGGATCGGCGTTTTGAGATTATTATTGGAATTGGACGTGGAATTCTCTATCTCCACCAAGATTCGAAGCTAAAAGTCGTTCATAGAGACCTTAAAACAAGCAACATTTTACTGGATGCCAACCTAAATCCCAAAATATCTGATTTTGGATTAGCAAGAATTTTTGGCAGTGATGAAAAAGAGGCAAGAACAAGAAGAATAATCGGAACATAGTAAGTTGATTATGTTAGTTCTTGTGTCCAAAATTTTTAATGAAATGGGATAGATGGACTAATTGAGATATGATTTTCTTAATGCAGCGGATACATGTCCCCAGAATATGCCTTCGATGGAAAATTCTCGATTAAATCTGATGTGTTTAGCTTTGGAGTGCTATTATTGGAGATAGTTAGTGGGAAAAAGAACAGGGGATTCTGTCATCCAAGCCACCACCACAACCTTCTTGGACATGTAAGTTAAAGCGTGTGACTAGTAATGCTGCCTGATACGTAAAATTCACTTTGATAAGCTGGTAATTTGAGATTGCATTTCAATTCTTTAGTCATGGTTCATTGAGCAAATTGGTTCATCCGCTACTTTGTTGCAGGCATGGTTGCTTTGGAATGAACGCAGGGCGTCAGAGCTTATGGATGATTCTATGGCTGATTCCTCCAATATATCTCAAGTAGAGAGATGCATACATGTGGGTTTGCTGTGTGTCCAAAAGTTTCCTGGCGATAGGCCAACAATGTCTTCTGTGGTTTTCATGTTAGCAAATGAAGAAGCAATATTGGCACACCCTAAACCGCCCGGTTTCTTCATGGAAAGAAGTCCAACAAACTCAGGTGAAACTTCACCGAGAGAACTCTATACAGACAATCTCGTTACCATAACAACGCCAGAAGGTCGATAGAGACACTAGTGATTAGTGTCTTTGTCCGGCTCCTTTCTCTTCGAGTGGTTTTAGCAAGGAAATTCTCGCACTTAAATTCAGAACACAAAGGATGACACCCGACGATAGCAAATAAACACAGGGACATCTTGGCACAATGAGGTTTGTACCTGTTTGCAGCTGAGGAAAGCATCTAATGGGTTCTTTTAAGTTTATGGACAGATGCTATCTATGGCAAATGTTTAATCAAAAGAGTTGACGTTTTCAAGCATCCCACTAGTCCCAGCTTCATTTTCTTGTGTGTCGAAAATCTGGTACGATCTCCCTATGTGTGTATTTCCAGCATGTGCAACAAAGGTTGAAGCAGACTGAGCCCCACAGAAAGACGATGATTAGAAATTTATTATTTCTTTGTTAATCGTGCTTGGTGAACAGTGTGGTAACCAGGGATTAGCTCGTGAAAAAAGAGCATAGGGCCTGGTAAATTGATTTTGTATCCAAGACATACTTTTTTGCATGTGCAATTTCCTTGCTCGAGACAAAAAGGTGTCGGGAGCTAAATTGATGAACAGAGCATCCGGAGGATGATCTCCCATTTTGTCATTCAAAAAGTGAAATTGTCTCGGGAATTGCATGATTTACCTATCTCCCCCGAGAGTCAAAATTTCTAGCCACTCACAAGGACCTGAAAACAAGCAATGTACTTTCTAGGCGCCAATCTAAATCTTAAGGTTTCAGACTTGGGATTGGCAACGAGGAAGAAGCAGAAACGAGAAGTACCCATAAGAACACTTAGAAAGTCTGCAATCTTGTTTCTTAGATGCTCGCAGGTCGACTTCAAGACAGTTTCGAGACATGATTGTTTGATAGTGGCTATGCCACCAGCGAATGCCTTTGATGGGAAACTTTGCATGAAATCTGATGAATGTGAATCTGGATTGCTTTTGTTGGAGATGATTAGTGCTAAACAGAATAGAGGAGATCTATAATCAGAGTTACCACTGAAACCATTTTGGACATTTATGTAGAAGACTACAGTAGAAATGTTCTTTCTTCTGATATGTCAATTTTTTTTATTTTGTTAATCTCTAGGGATTTATTCTCAAACTATAGCTTCTGCTGCTGATTTTGAACAGAATGGGACAGTATTAAATGTGAATATAGGAGAAAGAACAGTTAACAAAAATATGGAAACTTTAGATCTGGAAGGGAAATAACCTTGTTTATAATAATAAGTAGACTACCAGAGATTTATGCAGACAGGAATGACATTGTTCTTTCTTCCTTGTAAATCATAGTAATAACCATTCTAAAATTTGCACCATCCAAAGACAAACTTAACCAGCATACATGAAGTCAGAAAAATGAGCAACACGTCAGCACATTCATAGTATTCAATATCGCTTGCGACAAATCCAATTGTATGAAAGCGCATCTCGCAGTAGATTCTGAGAAAATAGAGACTGGAGTGATAATAGGACATGGTCAATAGCCTTGGAACCATCCAGGTCAAACCGAGATTGTATACTTTGGCTGCTACATAACAAGAAGGTGAATGTCAGTTGTAGAAAAAGATTGCGCGGATATTCTTGCTCTGACTTTAGTTTCGTCTGGACACGTAATACTTCATATTTTTTCAAGTGGTGGGACCCACTTAAAAGAAAAGAAAAAACAAGAAGAAGCGTTGAAAAGTCAAAAAGAGGAGGAGAGAGAGTTAGTGGGTGTTAACAGCTCTTTCGGGGTGGTTGAACCCGAAGCAGTTCGGGAAGAAAAAGGCAAAAATGGGAGGGGATTTCTCAGTACACACCGCAGGAGCCTCGTCAAGCCAATTCTATTACATCACGCAACATTCGGTGAGTGTTCGTGACGTTCATTCGTCTAATTAAAGTATTTTTCAGATTTAAAATTCAAATTCGAAATTTTGGAAAAATTGAGCTGTGGAGTTCAATTTTTGAGTCGTCGAGTCACTTATATTTATCGGAATAATAGTTTATGATGTCATTGAGGGGTCAATTCCAAAAAAAACCATAAACTTTAGATCAAGTCCCAAATATACCCCGAACTTTTTTTTGTCTCAAGAAAAACCCCAAACTTTAAGTTTAGTCCCAAATCTACCCCGAACTTTTCTTTTATCTCAAAAAAAACCCTAAACTTTAATTGTAGTCCCAAATCTACCCAGAATTTTGTTTTGTCTAAAAAAATCTCAAATTGGTACACATATGACAAATTTACCCAAAATTATTTTTTTGACCACCAAAAAAAATTACCATATATTATTTTCCGTTAAATTTTACCGTCAAATTTCTAAATTAAATAACACGCCGCAATTAACGGGTATACTAATTTGGGGTTTTACCCTCCGTTTGTACTAAAAAAATCACCAATTTTTGATCTGTTCTNAGTGGCTATGCCACCAGCGAATGCCTTTGATGGGAAACTTTGCATGAAATCTGATGAATGTGGATCTGGATTGCTTTTGTTGGAGATGATTAGTGCTAAACAGAATAGAGGAGATCTATAATCAGAGTTACCACTGAAACCATTTTGGACATTTATGTAGAAGACTACAGTAGAAATGTTCTTTCTTCTGATATGTCAATTTTTTTTATTTTGTTAATCTCTAGGGATTTATTCTCAAACTATAGCTTCTGCTGCTGATTTTGAACAGAATGGGACAGTATTAAATGTGAATATAGGAGAAAGAACAGTTAACAAAAATATGGAAACTTTAGATCTGGAAGGGAAATAACCTTGTTTATAATAATAAGTAGACTACCAGAGATTTATGCAGACAGGAATGACATTGTTCTTTCTTCCTTGGAAATCATAGTAATAACCATTCTAAAATTTGCACCATCCAAAGACAAACTTAACCAGCATACATGAAGTCAGAAAAATGAGCAACACGTCAGCACATTCATAGTATTCAATATCGCTTGCGACAAATCCAATTGTATGAAAGCGCATCTCGCAGTAGATTCTGAGAAAATAGAGACTGGAGTGATGATAGGACATGGTCAATAGCCTTGGAACCATCCAGGTCAAACCGAGATTGTATACTTTGGCTGCTACATCACAAGAAGGTGAATGTCAGTTGTAGAAAAAGACTGCGCGGATATTCTTGCTCTGACTTTAGTTTCGTCTGGACACGTAATACTTCAAATTTTTTCAAGTGGTGGGACCCACTTAAAAGAAAAATGAAAACAAGAAGAAGCGTTGAAAAGTCAAAAAGAGGAGGAGAGAGAGTTAGTGGGTGTTAACAGCTCTTTCGGGGTGGTTGAACCCGAAGCAGTTCGGGAAGAGAAAGGGAAATTATGGGAGGGGATTTCTCAGTACGCACCGCAGGAGCCTCGTCAAGCCAATTCTATTACATCACGCAACATTCGGCGAGTGTTCGTGACCTTCATTCGTCTAATTAAAGTATTTTTCAGGTTTAAAATTCAAATTCGAAATTTTGGGAAAATTGAGGTGCGAAGTTCAATTTTTGAGTCGTTGAGTCACTTATATTTATCGGAATGATAGTTTATGATGTCGTTGAGCCGTAGGATTTTACAGAGCTGGATTTGAGCTTACAATTTGCTCGAAAGAAAATTTCAAACTTTCCCGCACGTGATGAATAGTACATGCCCAGCCATTTCGAGACCTTACTTCGTCAATTTCGGCTCAAGTTTGAGTTGTCCAAGTTATAGGTCCNCACGCCGCAATTAACGGGTATACTAATTTGGGGTTTTACCCTCCGTTTGTACTAAAAAAATCACCAATTTTTGATCTGTTCTCAAATATACCCCATGGTCTAGTCCCAACTTAACATGGCATTTCCACATAGATAATAAATACACATAAACAAGATGTTATAGAAAATTATTTTCAAAATAAAACCATTTTAGGATATAAAAAATTAGGGATTACTAATACGGCTTTTGGATAGAGGCTAATGAGGGCAAATTTAGGATTATAGTAAAATTTGATGATTTTCTTTTTGACAAAAAAAAATTGGGATAGATTTGGGAATAGATTAAGAGTTTGGGGTTTTTTCTGAGATTAAAGAAAAGTTTGGGGCAGATTTGGGACTAAACCTAAAGTTTGAGGTTTTTTATGAGACAAAGAAAAGTTTGGGGCAGATTTGGGACTGGACCTAAAGTTTGGGGTTTTTCTTGAGACAAAAAAAAGTTCAGGGTATATTTGGGACTAAACCTAAAGTTTGGGGTTTTTTTTGGAATTGACCCTGTCATTGAGCCGTAGGATTTTACAAAGCTGAATTTGAGCTTACAGTTTGCTCAAAAGAAAATTTCAAACTTTCCCGCGCATGATGAATAGTACATGCCCAGCCATTTCGAGACCTTACTTCGTCAATTTCGGCTCAAGTTTGAGTTGTCCAAGTTATAGGTCCATTAGTGCTTGGAATGATCTCCATTTTAACTATAAGATCACTTGGAATGGGATTCGGATAAGAAAGTTTTGGCATGACCAAGTTTCACTCTCAAGACTCGCATTACAAACAGCTTTGAATAATCACTTCAGATAGACAACTTGTTAGATCATAGGGTCATTTTATTAACGTTAATCCTTAATTTAGTTATTTCGTAGTTGAGATAGAGTTTTATTTGATTGTATCATTATTCCTCGATTATTTGATCAGGCAGCAATTTTGACAATACAAATATCGTTTTATTTGATCGTAGGCAACGAAATGAGTGGTATTATATGTTCTTTAAATTTAGAAAATTCATTTTCCGAAAATTATATGGATTATGTATAGTAGGATTATGAAATAGAATTGTTATTGCATAAAAACTAGATCGGCCATGTACTACTCTTTATTGTTTACAAATGTTTAAAAAGTATGTTATGCAAAGTATTAGTGCTATTGTTTATGAAAAGGTAAATGATTAATTTGAGAAATGGATGAAAAATGACGAATGATTATGTTGCAAAAAAAGTATTTACATGATTTATGATATTGATTTTTAGATTGAATTTCTCATATTGGAGGATAATTATTTATGATCATTATTACTATGAGCCCATTGAGGGGCATGTGGATATGCATTAAGTATTCTTTTGGACCAAGCCATCGGCAATGTAGGTGGAAACCTTGCCAAAGAAGGAATCTTAATTGCTTTCTCACAAGGCACAGGAGTTACGTAACTGGTTGAGCTATTGCTTTTACATTTTGCTATCTGCCTGACCAGGCAGATGTGCTTTCACTATGTGAAGGAAATTGCCATTTGTTTACCTCGTATTCTCGATACTCTCTTCCAGGTTATTGTCACAGTCCAAACGATTATACCCAGCAAGAGCAACCCAGAAATGACTGAAGTCACTGCGATAATCACCAGACTTTTCCTTTCGGTGGGTATTTGGATCAAATCTGGAGTACCAAATGATAATTAATTTTAACATATCTAGTAGGCATTCTCACTATAAGCTGAGAAATATGTAATAAACTACTACCTTAATCCGGTATCAGGGCGGATTCCCTATGAAACAGATTTTTTTTGCCTTGATTTCTTCATGTTCTGTTATATTCAATAACTGTGTTTGTAGACTCGAGGCATGCAAAGGATGACATTGACCTCGCATTGTTTGATTTGGATACAATTGCTGCTGCTACTAACAATTTCTCTCCAACAAATGTGATTGGCTCAGGAGACTTTGGTTCAGTCTACAAGTTAACATGATGTATAGTTCATAAAAGATTGCATACTCTGAAAGCTAATCACGCAGGGAAATCTTTCAAAGGACCAAGAAATAGCAATAAAAAGTTCGTCAACAAATTCAGGACAAGGTCTCAAAGAGTTCATGAATGAAGTAGCTTCGTTTGCCAGACTTCAACGCAAGAATCTTACTGGGCTTCTTGGCTGCTGCATTTAGAAAGAAGAAAGAATGTTGATTAACAAAAAAAAATGTCGAATAAAAGCTTGGATAATTTTATTTTTGGTTCGATCCTCTTGATTCTTACTGCTTTTTTTCACTGCACAAAGATATTAGCCTTTCAAAATTAATTCCTTCTTGAGTTACATATATATATAAAACAGCAAGGAACAAAACCCTGAAGCTTGTATAGAGTTTGAATGTCTGCAGATTGCAACAGATCCTTCTCCTTTGAATGGGAAAAGCACTCTGACATTTTAATTGAAATTGGACGAGGGCTCTTTTATCTCCACCAAGATTTGAAACTTCAAGTCATTTATAGATCTCAAAACAAGCAACATCTTTTTGGATGCCAACCTAAATCCAAAAATTTCTGATTTTGGATTAATATGTGGAGGTGATGTAAAAGAAGCAAGAAAGAAAAAGAATAATTGGTACTGTGTAACTTAACCATCTTGCTTCACGAGTTCCAAAGTTTATACTTTCCTCGGCATTGGGAGAACTGAAATGTGATTTTCTTAATACAATGGCTACATGTCCCCAGAGTATGCCATTGATGGAAAATTCTAGGTGAAATCTGATGTATTTAGCTTTGGTGTGCTTTTGTTAGAGACAGTGAACGGGAAAAGGAACAGAGGATTCAGCCACCCAGTCACCACCACGACCTTCTTGGACATGTAAGTTGAAGCTTACATTAAGTGATGCTGTTTTCCTAACACTTCAATCGTCTTCGATGTCCAAGTCATTTCTTATTGAAGTTGAGTCGTCTACTGTGATTGGAGAGTGAGCTCATCTGTTTGTGTTCTTAGGCATGGTTGCTGTGGAATGAAGGCAGAGCCTTGGAACTTATGGAAGATTCTTTAGCCGACTCCTACATTGAATTTCAAGTAGAGAGATCTACACAAGTGGATTTGTTGGGTGTCCAAAAAACCTGCAAGCAGGCCAACAATGTCTTCTGTTGTTTTCACGCTGTCGAATCAGGAAGCGATCTTGCCACAGCCTAGGCAGCCAGATTTCTTTATGGAAAGGAGTCCAACAAGCTCGGATTTTAGTTGATTGAGGGAACTCTATACTTGTAATCTCGTGACTACAACAACGCCAGAAGGTAGACAGACACACAATTGATTCAGCATTTTTGTTAATCTCCAGGGGTTCTTTTTCAAGTGGCTTAACTAATAGGATGATGTTTAGGACTTAATTGGCTGAATGAATTCAATTAACAAAATGCAAAAATATTTAGGACTTAACTGACATAATTAAAAAGTTTATAATTTAATTAACAAAAGTGCAATAGGTTTATGACTTATGAGAAATTTTCCCCCAGCTAGCTCGATATGCTATAATTAATGCTCTATGGTCATGGATAAACACGAGCGACCTTGAGTGAGTTTGCCTACTGAACAGATTCGTGTATCTGAATTAAGACGCATGACGCAACGAGTTCCATCCGCACACCATCGGATGCAAGAATTCCACGACGACGGGACCACATGCTCATCTTCTAATCTGTGTGTTTATTTCACCTGTCAAGGAATATAAAAAGGAAGGAGAGGCAAATTGAAGCTTCTCTCTTTAATCCTTTTGATATTCAGGTAAGGATATGGATGATTAAACAGATGATTAACGCAGCGATTACAGCTTGCCGCATCTGGGAACAGCGTTGTCCCTGGTCGGCTCATACATATGTTAATGGAAGTCGCCCAGAACGATGAAAACGCAGTTCGAGCAGCGATTCATTTACTTGTCTCTGACGTCGGATTTGATATGTCCCGTTCTCGACATTAGCGATATACTGATGTGGCGCACACACATAAAAAAATAAAAGTAAAATAAAATAAACAATTACCTTCCTCCTAGATTTGCCCTTCGCACAGAGATACATTCAACATGAGCTGTAATACTATCTTGAGTAATTGGCTGTTACTAGAAGTGAATAGCCCCAAGAAGATAAAAAAGAGGATCTCGATTAACATCAAGATTTCAAGGAACCCTCCATCGATTTATCGATGATGAGCACTCTGACTACTATCATAACTTTTGGTTTTGCAACTTCCTCAGTCTAATGTGCCAAATCAATTCATAGCAATTAACAAGAAAATATCCAATTTTATTTTCAGATACCACTTCCCATTTGATGTCCATATTAACCGCAGTTTTCAGTTTTCAGTTTTCTCCGTAATTTTGAGTCTTGGAAATATATCAGTGAACCAAAAACATCTATCCAAATTCAATTTCAGATAAATGTGTTAGCCAAAACACTTAAGAATATCTCCTGTTTCTGCAGTCCCTAGCAAGAAGCTAATCAACTAATCATACGCGTGATTCAGTTACAAAATGAAAACCTGCAAAATTGATAAGCACATATGAGGGTTTTGTCAAATTCAGTCCATGATAGTCGTGCATTTCTTATTGAAATCAACAAAAGCTTGCGCTTAACAATCCTGAGTAAAAACTCGTTACCATTAGTGCCAATGAAGATGGATTCATAGACTTCAATCGAGTTTTGGACCCGCAATAGTTGACAATCTCCCCTCAGCTGCAATGAAAGACAAAGTCCTCGATGTGTTCCTTCAGAGTTGACTACATATGGGCTAGCAGCTGTAAGAACATTACCCGGTCTCCATCATGACTTATGAGCTTCACGTGCAGAAAATTCATTGGCATGGATTGCACCACAGAATTGACGGACCAGGTCAATCTAGAAACTCAAGTTATAGAAAAGGTAGGCTTGTACAAGACGTTGACTGAGGATGGGCATGAGTTTCCTCGGGAAGCAGGCAGGGGGATTTGACTTCTAGACATTCCATATCGCCCCCATATCTCGACGTTCGCATCTGTTCTTCAGCATTTGCAATGTTCTTTATACTCCTATTGTTGCTGCCAGCTTTGCTCTCTCCATTGAAACGGCCAACAAATAAATAAAAAATACGAGGTCACATTTTTGTGAACTATATCTGCAATCATGTAGGGGTTGGCGTGAAGACCGTAGACTTCATTGCATAAATTAACCCTGAGTGCTGATCGCAAGATAAGACTTAGTTTGGGTCATAATTGGTGGAAAGAACAAAAGAACTATGTCAATAATTTCTGCCCTGTCTAGCTAGTAGATGCTATTTTTCCTGGGTTCTGTTTAGAGGCAAATAATGGTTAATTGAGAGAAAGAAGATTCAAGTTTCACTGAACGTATCTGAACGAGTTGCAGTTCCAGAAGAGTTGAGACAGGAAGCACTTAATCAAACCAAAATGAGCTTATGGAAAACCAGGTAAATGTACTTGAGCCTGAGGAAGCAATCGTTGTTCATGAGGCCACCAAACTAATCCAATCAGGTGATGGCAGTCTCCCAGTTTTACTACAACTGGATAGTTTTCGAGATAAAAGTTGCCTTCGCTAGGGCTTGAGCCCCTGATCATGATTCATCAAACACAGTTTAGTGTTGAATCATTCATATCCCCAGATGATGATAGTTTTGCTATCGTCCCTAATACAAGAAAGCATAGCAAAGCTACATGATAGAGTTCCAATTGCACTAAAAAGGATGGAAGTTAACATGACAACTTATTATGATTTTGTGGAAGCTCTAATTCAAATTAATGTAGCATGATATGAACACCAGTCAAACAAGGGCTACTATGAAAACTTCCTTATTGCTACAATAACTTATCCATTCCAAAAATAAATGGATTTAAGATGTATTGTTTACTTCGTCACACATCTAATAATTGACTATGCTTTCACACTAAATTTTTTTACCATCATTGTTGACAACTTGAGCAATCAACTGTGTCATCCAAAAGCTGCACCAGAATTTTCCGTTAGAGCGAAGAGCATGATTAACATTGGGGCAACTGAAATATTAATTTATAACAGCGGGGTCAACTCAACCTCTAGCTTAAGTTCGCTGGCCTTCTATGTTAGGGAAGGCAGACACATGGGGAAGAGCAAGAGAAGGTCATTGGAAGGCATTGAAATGAAAAGTCATCCTCTCTTCACCTTCTTGTGCCCTTTTACGGTCTTTCTTTCAGTGCTAAGTTCGTCCTATGCAGGTGACTCAATAAGTTCAGGCCAGTCCCTTAGTGATGGTGAGACACTAAGTTCCTCAGGCCAAATTTTTGAGCTCGGCTTCTTCTCTCCTGGAAACTCCAAGAACAGATTCTTGGGGATATGGTACAAGATCACTCCTGAGACAGTTGTGTGGGTCGCCAACAGGAACAACCCGCTTGCCAGTACAAATGGTACTCTCACAATTTCTAATGATGGAGCACTTGTTCTTCTAAACCAGTCGAAGAGGGTCATTTGGTCTTCAAATTCATCCAGGACACTTAGGAATCAGGTTGCTCAGCTTTTGGACTCAGGAAATCTCGTTCTTAGAGAAAATAGCAGTTTGAGTTCTGATGAATATTCATGGCAGAGCTTCGGTTACCCATCTGACACACTATTAGCCAGTATGAACATGGGGTGGAACTTGGCAACTGGTTTAGAGAGGTACCTGACTTCCTGGAGAAGCACAGATGATCCGGCCCCTGGAGACTATATGTTCAGACTAAACGTTCAGGGATTGCCACAATGGGAAATTGTCTTGACAGGTTCAGCAATAAAGTATCGGACAGGACCATGGAATGGAGTTCAATTCAGTGGTGCCTCCATGGAACCAAGTTCAGTCTCCAAGCCTGCACTAATATACAACGTGAGCGAGGTATATTTCATGTATTCTCGAAATGGAGTCGTTACCAGAGTCACATTAAACCAGTCTGGATTACTACAGCGACTTGTGTATATGAATAGGAGTGCTACATGGGATATTATGTACTCAACTCCAAATGATTTATGTGACAATTATGCCAAGTGTGGTTCCAATGGTTTCTGCAGAATAAATGAGGCTCCCATATGTAAATGCTTACAAGGGTACACGCCCAAGACACTGGAAGAATGGGATGTGCTTAACTGGTCTTCAGGCTGTGAGAATACTACCCCTCAATTGTTCGAAAGGAGAGGGCTTCTTGGAACTTTCTGGGGTGAAACTACCCGACCTGATAGATTTCTGGTTAGACAAGAATATGAGCCTTGATGAATGCTGTAACATGAGAAATTGTTCGTGTATAGCTTATGCTAATTCAGATGTTAGAGGAGGAGGTAGTGGCTGCATAATGTGGTTTTGCTGCGTGGAGCTGCTGAAGACAGAGAACAGAAAAGAAAACAGAGCAGAAGCAGAAACGGGAGAGAAGAGAAAGAGAAGGAGTACGTCCATCTCCAAACTGGCAGAGCTGATCTTGCTGTGAAGTTTAGTCTAGTTGGATTGTTATTTGTGGCTGTTTCATACTCTTGTCACCCACAATTTGTTTCTGCCTCTTTTAATTCTATTTGTTTCTTTTTCCTTCCAAAGGATCATGAATGCAGACCCTTTGCTCATGGAATGGAAGCTTAGGTAATATTAACTAAGATTTTTCATTCTTCTCTATCTAGATGCAATCCAAAGTCCCAACAAGAAGAAAAGATTGATCATCATAGGGATTCCACCCATTTTGGGATTGTCCATTCTGGCTGTGGCAATTTGGGTTATTTACAGGAGGAGAATACTCAAGGGGAGAGGTAAACCTATCTATCAACCAAATCCAGTTTCCGTTCATTGAAGAGGCTATGATCTATTTCTGTGTTTAAGTCTATGTATATTGTAGTTCCGTTATGTCTTCATATCAATTAGTTTTTTTTTTAGGTCGGACATATCAATTAGATTGGAGAAGTGGAAAAGATGACTTTGACTTGCCGTTATATGATTTTGCCATGATCGCTGCTGCTACCGACAATTTCTCTTCAAGGAAAATGATTGGAGAGGGTGGCTTTGGCCCTGTCTACAAGGTAAACTATGTACATTCTGCAGCTAAGTGTTCATGCAAAAGAGGCAAAGAAAGAATTGAAATGATGATTATGCAGGGCAATCTTTCGGTGGATCAAGAAATAGCAGTAAAGAGGCTGTCAAAGAATTCAGGACAAGGTCTTGAAGAGTTTATGAACGAAGTAGTTCTGATTGCCAAACTTAGCACAGGAATCTTGTAGGACTAGTGGGCTGCTGCACCGAGAGAGAGGAAAGAATTTTAATTTACGAATATATGCCTAATGGAAGCTTGGATCATTTCATTTTTGGTATGACTCTTCATTTCAGTCTGTTCAAATGAACTCCATAGCTTGTACAGTAAATAGACGTGGCAAGTAGTGCAAAGGTCAGTCATTTGAAGCTTTTGTTTCATTTGGCAATGTGTAGATCAGGATAAAAGCTTCTCGTTGACGTGGAAAATAAGATTTGACATTGTTATGGGAATTGCACGAGGACTTCTGTATCTCCACCAAGATTCGAAACTTCAAATTATCCACAGAGACTTAAAGGCAAGCAACGTTTTGCTAGATGCCAACCTAAATCCTAAAATCTCTGACTTTGGCTTGGCTAGGATATACACCGGTGATGAAAAGGAAGCAAAAACTAGCAGAGTTATTGGAACCTAGTAAGTTCATATTTTCACGAGTGCTTGAGTTAGTGCTTTAGAGAACTAATGGATTGATCATTCATGCTTATTGCAGTGGTTATATGTCCCCAGAGTATGCTTTCAATGGAAAGTTTTCTGTGAAATCTGACATATTTGGCTTTGGAGTGCTCCTATTAGAGATTATAAGTGGCAAAAAGAATAGAGGGTTCTGCCATCCAAACCACCACCACAACCTTCTTGGGCATGTAAGTTGAGATAGAAGAGAACATTGCTTGTGCTTTCTAGTGCATGTAACTTTGTCTTTGTCTGGTCCATACGGACATGTTAACATATTCAGTTTCTTCTTTTTCGTTGCCAAGCAATCTACTTTAACGGTATAATTCGATTTGTCATAGGCCTGGTTGCTTTGGACCCAAGGCAGGGCCTTGGAACTTCTCAATGAATCATTGCGGGACTCTGCCGTCCAGCCTCAAGTAGAAAGATGCATCCATGTCGGGTTGTTGTGCGTCCAAAAGTTTCCCGCAGACAGGCCAGCCATGTCCATGGTCGCTTCTATGCTTGGAAGCGAAGGAACGGTTCTGCCTCAACCTAAGCAACCAGGTTTCTTCATGGAAAGCAGCCTGGAAAACTCTAGCTCAACTTCAAATGGGGAAGACTATCATACAAACAGTGCGGTGAGCATCACAATGCCAGCAGCCCGATAGACACTCCATCATCTGTTAGTGAGGTTTTATCCCTGACATGAGAAAAACGCGACCTAATTAGCATTTCAATGTCCTCCAAGGTCATTTCTGTATGTCTAGATTTTTTTCTGTATCCTAGATTAGAGGAAAAGGCCTCTTGTTAATACCGCTTAAGTGGGATTAGGTAACCAATAGAGCAATGATAAAAGTGAGTGGATAAATACACTTTTGGATAGCTGGCCACAGAACTGAAAGTCTGATGCAATGGTCTATAACAGTTTCCGCAAACTTCAGTGATAAGACCCCATAGAGTAGTCTTAAGTAGATTTGTGGTGACTTTAATTAGATATGTAATGGACTTACTAGTTGTGCTCTTGCTCTCGAGAACAGAGTGCTTCTCTTCCCTCTCAACTCTCTCTGCACCCCGCAATTAGAGGAGGAGAAGTTAAAAAGAAGACAATCTGCAAATGTGCCACTAATTTCAAGATAACAAAAGGTTTATCCAAACATGTGATGAGCCAACAGAGCTCTCCGATTGCCGGAAAATTGTTGCTCATTAATACCATGTGGTCTAAAGACCGGTATTCAATTGCAGAACTGCAATGTGATCAAAAGACTCGAAATATGTACTAATATGAGGAAATTGCCAAGAAAAGAAAGAAAGACAAAACAGCCGCCAATCTAAGAAACGTTAAAGGATAATTTGTTCCCATAGGCAATTGCACTTCAAAATGCAATTTTGCCTACTTGTTAAGGGGTGAAAAAAAGTCAGGACAGATAGCAATGTTAGCAAAGTTTCCCAATATTTCCATCTCTTGAGAAAGCAAAAGAGAACCACAAAAGGAAGAGATAGGAAGGAGCTTGCTTACCACAAACCAAACGAGGAGACCGGGTAAAAGTCAACCATTGACTTTTTCAATGAACAATTTCCCATCAGGCCATCCTTAAGATGCGTGAGCTTTCCATCATTGACACATTAAATCTCCGCGGCCCACTTTTAGATGGCAATTGAAACTCATTATAATGCTTCGGCCGACAAACACGTAGCCATTAGACTCCAAAGAGGAAAAAAAATCAACAAAAACCAAAAGAACAAGGAATAGAGGTTTCCACTGAAAATCACTATATATCTGTTCATGTTCATGTCGGGCAAAAACAGTCCATGAGTCCAACTTGGAGATTCTGCCGAAGTTGGTGGCTATTATCCAAGAAAGTTCTATGGAAGTTGAATGGAGATTAGAATCTGGAAGACCATAATTTACCAAAAGAGTATAGAGAGTAGCCGACGGTTCTATAAAAGTACAAAAGAGTGCCCAGTCAATTGTGGAAACCAAAAAACTCTCATGTTAATGGAAGGACAATTCTGGACGTCTGTACCACGTTTCCATTAGCTTGGGATTATTGTTTATTCTTTAAAAAGTCCTCAATTATACCGCGCCAATTCATTCCTAAATTTTTCAATTATGCCAATTTTTCCTTAAACCCTTTATTTATGCTAATTTAGTCATAATCTTTTGACGATTTGGAAATGTAATGCTCAACCTTTTTGACATTTACCAATTTAGTCCTAATTTTAGTCGGAAATCATTGATATGAGTCAGCATTGGTCATCTTACATAGTATAATTGATGCTGATATGAATAATTTTTTTAAATTTTTCTTTTTTATTATTATTATTATTATTATTATTATTATTATTATTATTATTATTATTATTATTATTATTTGTTTTGTTTTGAGAAAATGCCACCAAAAATCCTGAACTATGCCCATTGGGACAATTTTACCTTGAATTTTTTTTTTACAATAAAAAAAACCCCAAACTATGCCCATTGGGACAATTTTACTCTAACTTTTTTTTGTACCACTAGAAACCCTAAACTATCCCATGCTACTTGGGATAATTTTACCCTGAACTTTTTCTTATGCCACAAAAAACCTTAAACTATGTCACTTGGGACACATTTACCCCAAATTTTTTAACTAAATGGCATTTTCGTCTTTTCCTTTTTTTCTTTTTTTTTCCTCTTCCCACTAGCAAAGGGGAGCCGGCGACAGCCACCCTCGCCGACGACGACATCTGGCGAGGGTGGCCCACGCCGGGGAGGGTCGCCCCCGATCGGGCGAGAGCCACCCCCGCCAGATCCGACAGGGGAGGCCCTCGCATGAGTTAGGCGAGGGCTACCCCCACCGGATCTGGCAGGGGCAGCCCTCGCTCGGTCTCCCCGGCGAGGGTCACCCAATCGGAAGCGACCCTCCCCGGCGAGGGTGGCTATCACCGACGCCAGCTCCCCCTCTGCTGGTGGGGAAGAAAACAAATTAAAAAGAATAAGGAAAAGACGAAAATGACTTTCAGTTAAAAAGTCTGGGGCAAATGTGTCTCAAGTAACATAGTTCAGGGTTTTTCGTGGCACAAGAAAAAGTTCAAAGTAAAATTATCCCAAATAGCATAGTTTAGGGTTTTTTATGGCACAAAAAAAAGTTCAGGGTAAAATTGTCTCGAGGGATATAATTTGGGGTTTTTGGTGTCTTTTTTCCTAAAAAATATATCCACATTAGCATAGATCATACCACATAGGAGGGCTGGCGATTTCGTTCGAAATTAGTCATGAGAACTAAATAATGATCATAATTTATGTGTTTGACAAATAATATGATCCAAAAGCTAGCATCACATCCTCTCCAATAGCACTTCCCATTTGAGGTCCATATTAATTGCAATTTTCAGTTTTTTCTGCAATTTTTAGTCTTGGAAGTATATCAATGAACTAAAATCTGTGTGTGGTGGCTAGCACTTTTGGCCCCCAGGGTTTACTCCCCTAGCTGTCGGCGGGGTGCGGGGTTCCCTGGGTTACCAAAAAAAAAAAATGAACTAAAATTATCTATCAAAATTCAATTTTAGATGTATGTGTTACCCACGATACTTAAGAATATCTTCTGTTTCTTCAATCCCTGATACTGTTACACATTTCTCATTAAAATGAACAAAAGATTGCAAATAAAATCTCGATTCAAAACTCGTTACAACTAGAGCCAATTAAGATGGATTCATAGAGTTCAATTGAGGGTATTTTGGACACGGAATAGTCGGCCATCTCCCCTCAGCTGCAGAATAAGATATATAGACATAAATGCGTTCCTTCAATGTTCATTACATTTGGGCTAGCAGCTGTAAGGACATTACACGAGTCTCTTCTATGAGCACTCCTCGGTTTCTTCATATTCAGCAGATTCATTGGCATGGATTGCAGTCCAGAATTGACAGGCCAGGAACTCATGTTATAGACATTAGTGGACTTGTGTCAAACGTTGACTGAGGATGACTTGGGTTTTTCGACGTACGGAGTTTTGGAGTGCCAAAATTTAACACGGGATGACACTTACGTATCAAAAATTACAAAAAATATACTTCAGTGCCAAAATCGGAGCAAAATTGATCAGTTAAGTGCCAACGGCGAAAAATTCCAGCCAAAATACCACGTGTCCATTGTCCGACGACTTTATTTACTGACGGAGTATTTTTTTTCCAAAAAAAAAATCCACTTGGCAATTTTAACAAAAAATATTGCCAAGTCAGATTAAATTTTTTTTAAAATCGATTTTATTAAAAAAAAAAAAGAATGAGAGGAAGTCCTTCTTCTTTTTTTTCTTTTTTTAAAATAATTAATCAATTTTTTAAATATTTAATATTTTTAATTAATAATTTTTAAAATCTACGTCAGCGCAAAACGACATTGTTTTGACTAATTTTTTGCCAGCTCAGTTTTTGGCGAGCCACATAAGCAAAAAAATTAATAAAAAATTACCACGTAGAATTTTTGAGAGGGTTCTAACGACTTGTCCATAAAGTAATCCATTTGTTTTAAAAATGATACTTAAATGTACATTTTACAACTTTTGGCACTTGAGTATTCTCTCGAGCCAAAACTTGGTATGCCTGGATTTTTCGCTGGAAGTGGGAACAGGGATTTGACTTTAGACATGCCATATCGCCCATATGGTTTGACATTTATTTCTATTCTTCACCTTTTATCATATACTTTCTTCCCCAGTTGTCGCTGCCAGCTTTGCTCTCTCAACAGAAAATGCCAACGAATAAATAAAAAAGTACTGGGTCGCAATCTTCTAGCTGTACCTGCAGGCATTTGGGAGCTGGCGTGAAGATCAGGGACTTTATTGCATGAATCTACACGGAGTAATGACTGCAAGAGACGACTTAAGTTCGGTCATAATTGGTGATAATTGGTCGAAAGAACAAAATGAACTCTGTCCATAACTTTTTTTCTTGTCTAGCTTGTACGTGCTATTTTATGGGGTCTTGTTCAGAGACAAATAATGGACAAATTTAAAAAAGAAAAAAATTAAGTTTCACTGAATATCTGAACGAATTTTATCTCCAGAAGATTAGTGTTGAATCATCAAATTCAGATTAATCATAGTTTTGCTATCAGTCCCTAATACAAGAAAGCATCGCAAAGTTACACGATGGATAGCTACAATTGCACTGAAAGGGACTGAAATTGACATGGCAGTTTCCTATGATTTTGTGGTAGCTCCAAGTCTAACTAATACGGCGTGATGTGCCACTAAGTAAGTCACCCTACGATGTCCATGATTCGAACACTCGACTTTTTGTAAGAGGAAGAGTGTCCGCTAAATTTAAAATGTATTGTTTACTTTCTTAGGTAAGTAACTAGTTACTATGCTTTCATTCTAAAAATTTTTAAGGCCGTCATTGTTGACAAATGAAACAATTATCCACGTGATCCTAAAGCTCCGCTAGAATTTTGCGTTCGGGCGAAGAGTATGAGTAACAGAGGCAACTGAAATATTGGTTTGCAACAGTGCGATCAACTCATCCTCTAGATAAGTTCGCTGGCCTTTTTTTAAGTGAAGGTATGTACATGGGGAAGAGCTAGAGAAAGCCGTTGGAAGGCATAGACATGAAAAGCCATCCTCTCTTCACCTTCCTGTACCCTTCTATGGTCTTTCTTTCCGTGATAGACTTGTCAAATACAGGTGATACATTAAGTTTAGGTCAGTCCATTATTGATGGAGAGACACTAGTTTCCTCAGGCCAAAGCTTCAAGCTCGGCTTCTTCTCTCCTGGCAACTCCAGGAACAGGTACTTGGGAATATGGTACAAGATAACTCCCCAGACCGTCGTGCGGGTCGCCAACAGGAACATCCCGCTTGCCAATTCAAATGGCGCACTCACAATTACTAATGATGGAGCACTTGTTATTCTAAACCAGTCAAAGAGTGTAGTCTGGTCTTCAAATTCCTCAGGGACACTTGTGAATCCGGTTGCTCAGCTTTTGAACTCAGGAAATCTCGTTCTTAGAGAGAATAGCAGTTCGAGTTCTGATGAATATTCATGGCAAAGCTTTGATTACCCGTCTGACACGCAATTGGCTGGTATGAACATCGGGATGAACTTGGCAACTGGTTTAGAGAGGTATCTGACTTCCTGGAGAAGCGCAGATGATCCGTCCCCAGGAGATTATATGTACAGACTAAACATTCAGGGGTTGCCACAATGGGAATTAGTCTCAACAGATTTGGTAATAAAGTTTAGGACGGGACCATGGAATGGAGCTCAATTCAGCGGTGCTTCCATGGAAGTAACTTCTGTCTCCATGCCTGCGCTGCGCTAATTTACAATGCAAGTGAGATATATTTCATGTACGAGCCTCCATCAAATGGAGTCTTTACAAGAGTCACGTTAAACCAGTCTGGATTACTACAACGACTCGTGTATATGAATTGGAGTACTACATGGGATATTATGTACTCAATTCCCAATGATTTATGTGACAATTATGCCAAGTGTGGTGCCAATGGATTCTGCAGAATTAACCAGGGTCCAATATGCAAATGCTTACGAGGGTACACGCCCAAGTCGCAGGAGGAATGGGATGTGCTTAACTGGTCTTCGGGGTGTGTGAGAATACTACTCCTTAATTGTTCAAATGGGGAGGGCTTCTTGAAACTTTCTGGGGTGAAACTGCCTGACCTGATAGATTTCTGGTTGGACAAGAACATGAGCCTTGATGATTGCAAGGCTGAGTGCTTGAAGAATTGTTCATGTGTAGCTTATGCTAATTCCTATGTTACAGAAGGAGGTAGTGGCTGCCTAATGTGGTTTGGCAACCTAACCGATATTAGAGAATTTCAAGAAGTTTACTACGAGCAGGATATATTCATACGACTACCAGCTTCTGAACTAGGTACATTCATCATCAAACTATAGCAGAGCTGATCTTGCTGAAGCCTTTAGTCTATTGGATGGTTATGTGTGGATATTTCATATTCTTGTAACCTGCAATTTGTTCCTGCTTCCTTTAATTCGTTTGGCTTGTTTTTCTCCCTTCCAAAGGATCATGAATGCTTTGATTAGGAAAAAAAATGATCATGAATGCAGACCCTTTGCTCGTGGAACAGAATTTCAGGTAACATAACTAATGTCCTCCATTTTTCTCTATCTAGATGCAATCCAAAGTCCCAACAAAAAGAAAAGATTGATCATCATAGGGATTCCAGCCAATTTGGGATTTTTCCTTCTGGCCATGGCAATTTGGGTGATCTACAGGAGGAGAAGACTGAAGGCGAGAGGTAAACCTATTTCTCAACAAAATTCGGTTTCCTTTCATTGAAGATCCTAGACCAATTTCTGTTTTAAGTCTTTGCTATATGGTTGTCCTGTTCTGTCTGATTTTCATATTATTTAGGTTGGAGAAGTGGAAAGGATGATATTGACTTGCCGTTATATGATTTTGCTACGATTGCTGCTGCTACTGACAATTTCTCTAGGAGGAATATCATTGGAGAGGGTGGCTTTGGCCCCGTCTACAAGGTAACCTATGTACATTCTGTGACAAAATGTTCATGCAGAAGAGGCACAGAAATAATTGAAATTTTGATTATGCAGGGAAATCTTTTGGTGGGTCAAGAAATAGCAGTAAAGAGGCTATCAAAAAATTCCAGACAAGGTCTCGAAGAGTTTATGAAGGAAGTAAGTCTGATTGCAAAACTTCAGCACAGGAATCTTGTAGGACTTGTGGGCTGCTGCACTGACAGAGAGGAAAAGATTTTGATTTACGAATATATGCCTAATGGAAGCTTAGATCATTTCATTTTTGGTATGATACTCTCGATCTCAGTCTGTTCAAATAAGCTCTATTACTCTCGATCTCAGTCTGTTCAAATAAGCTCTATTACTCGTACAGTAACTTGATGTAGCAAGATGTGCAAAGATCAGTCACTTGAAGCTTGTGTGCCATTTGGTGACGTGCAGATCAGAATAAAAGCTTCTTGTTGGCATGGAAAAAAAGATTTGACATTGTTATGGGAATTGCACGAGGACTTCTGTATCTGCATCAAGATTCAAAACTTCAAATTATTCACAGAGACTTGAAGGCCAGCAACATTTTGCTAGATGCCAAGCTAAATCCTAAAATTTCAGACTTTGGCTTGGCTACGATCTTCAGTGGTGATGAAACAGAAGCAAAAACTAGCAGAGATCATGAACCTAGTAAGTTCATGATCTCTCTACGAGTGCTTGAGTTAGTGCTATGCAGAACTAATGCACGAATAATCTGCTTACTGCAGTGGCTATATGTCGCCAGAGTATGCTTTCAATGGGAAGTTTTCCGTGAAATCCGATGTATTTGGCTTTGGAGTGCTATTATTAGAGATTGTAAGCGGCAAAAAGAATAGAGGGTTCTGCCATCCAAACCACCACCACAGCCTTCTTGGGCACGTAAGTTGAGCTAGAAGAAACCATTGCTTGTGTTTTCTGGTGCATATAACTTTGTCTGTCTGGTTCATACGGATATATTAACATAGTCAGTTTCTTCATCTAATTTGATCCATCGTAGGCATGGTTGCTTTGGACCCAAGGCAGAGCCTTAGAACTTCTAAATGAATCATTGTGTGACTCAGCCATTGAGCCTCAAGTAGAAAGATGCATCCATGTTGGGTTGTTGTGCGTCCAAAAGTTTCCCGCAGACAGGCCGGCCATGTCCACAGTAGCTTCCATGCTGTTGAGTGAAGGAACGGTTCTGCCTCAGCCTAAGCAACCGGGTTTCTTCATGGAACGAAGTCCGGAAAACTCAAGTTCAACTCCAAATGGGGAAGATATTTATACGTACGGTGCAGTAAGCATCACAATGCCAGCAGCCCGATAGACACTTCATCATCTGTCATTGAGGTTTTATACCCAATATGAGAAAAACAGACCTAATTAGCATTTCAATGTCCTACAAGGACATTTCTCTCTGTCTCGATTTTCTTCTTGGCGTAGACTTTAATTAAGGAAAAGGCCTCCTGTTGATACGGCTAAAGCGTGATTCTGTGAACAATAGAACAATGATAATAGTGGTTAAAATACATTGTTGGATAGCTGGCCACTGAATTAAAAGTCTGATGCAATGGTCTATAACAGTTTCCGCGAACTTCAGTGATGTGACCCCATAAAATAGTCTTACGTGAGGTTTATCCAGCCATGTGGTGAGCCAACCGAGCTCTGCAATCGCCGGAAAAGTATTGCTCATTGATCACGTGGTCCTAAAGACCAGTATTCAACCGCAGAACTGCGATGTGGTCAAAAGACTCAAAACGTGTTCTAATCCCGGGAAACTGCAAAGAAAAGAAAGGAAGACAAAAGGCTGCCAATCTAAGAAACGTTGAAGGGTAATCTGTTATCCATAGACATCGCACTTCAAACGCAATTTTGCCTCCCTGTCAGGGAAAGAAGTCAGGTAAGATAGCGATGTCGGCATTAGTTTCCCAATGTCTCCATCTCTTGAGAAAGCAAGGGAGAATGGCAAAAAGAAGAGATTGGAAGGAGCCTGGTTAGCACAGAACAAACGAGTAGACCGGGTAAAAAGTCAACCATTGACTCTTTCAACGAACAAGTTTCCTATCAGGCCATCCTTGAGATGCGTGAACTTTCCATCATTTGACCCATCAAGACTCCGCGTGGGCCACTTTTAAATAGCAATCGAAACACATTAGCATATACATCAATTAAAAGTACTTTGGAATTTCATTGATTACTACAACCCAGATCGAATTTTGCCATACCCGATAAATTAATAAATTAAATTCCGGATGCTGCAAAATAAAAGTGGAAAGCAAGTAAAAAGAGAAAAAGAAAGAGAAAAGTCAGGAATTTGCACCGACACCAAATCGAAAAAGAATAAGTGCCGGCCAAAAAGGGGAAATGGACATGTGATGAACGCAAATACGACATTATGATTTTATTTAAAGACCGAGTTAATATATTAAATTTTTTTCTTTTTTGGCCGCCCGCATGAGCTCATGGATGTGCTAAGGAAAGGGAAGGAACTTCCCCTCCACCTTCCAAGAAACCAGTCTCTCAGACCCGAGGAAACCGACCTGTCCCTTAGTTGTCATCCATGGCCGCTCCCTTCTCGGAACTTCCATTGACCCTCAATCGGTCTATATCTATACCCACTCCTACGACGCCTCCATCAACACCCATCTTCCCCAACCTCCTAAAGTATCGATCTTTCTGCAGAAAGTTTGAATCTTTTTTCTTCAAACTCTTCGTTGCTTCGATCTCCAATGGCGTCCCAGAGAGCCAATTCGAGCTTCCACGACTTCTTGCCCACCATGGCCCACAAGCTGGGCGGCGAGGGCCTGATCGGGGAGCTGTGTAATGGGTTCAATCTATTGATGGACGGCGATAAAGGGGTTATCACGTTCGATAGCCTCAAGAGGAACTCCGCTCTTCTGGGGTTGCAGGACTTGAGCGACGATGATCTGCGTTGTATGCTGAAGGAAGGCGATTTCGACGGCGACGGCGCGCTCAATCAGATGGAGTTCTGCGTCTTGATGTTCAGATTAAGCCCTGAGCTGATGGAGGAGTCGGAGTTTTTGTTGGAAGAGGCTCTTGGGAAGGAGTTCTGAGGATTTTCTTGATTTTCTTTCTTGTTTGTCTGACTGTTATTGACACTTTACATACTGTTCTTGTTGTATTCCTAATCGCTTACCGATTCTTGATCCGGCATAGATTTGTTCAGACCAAAAACAGAATAAACGGAATTACAGTATGATTACTTTGAGCGGCTCCTCTTTTTTTCCTGGATGTTGTTTTGTTGCGCGTCGACGACTGTGTGATCGTCTGGCCGCACATGATTTGGATAACCTTCACCTTGAAATGGAGTTCTATTTCAACTTGGATTCAGCTCTGTACTGCAGTTTATATGAAAGATCAATGAGCGATTGATCCATTAAATGATATATAATCGGCTTATCGGTTAGAAACTGCCAATTTTCCGGATGATGAAAGAAATAATTCCAAGTTCTGCCTGGCTTTTATTAGACGGAGATTTTGCAAACAGGAATTGTCATTCCTTTAGTTGCCTCGACTTTTGCATGTTCTTTGTTGATTCTTGGTCATTCTGAAGGGAAAACGGGCCATTTTTCATTCTTACAGCCAAAAAGATGATCCTTAGATGAAGATAAAACGGTAGATATGGTCCTTAAGATATCCTTATGATGCATCTTGCAGTCCTTCTTTAGTTATTGAAAAATCTAGATTAATGCTAAGCAGTCAGTCCCTAAGCATTGCTTAGGCCTATTATCAGTCCCTTCTGGCCACATATTACACGAGTTACTGTTATTGTTATCTGGTGACACCCTTATGCGGAGTGCTACATCCGTAAGTAATCTTTAGCTTCACGAAATCCTCAACCAATTCTTTTTTTTTTTTTTGGTCGAAAAAACTAAACCACTTTGAAAGTTTTATTTGGAGATTAAAACATTTGCCATGGAATAGTCCTCATGGGGTAACAGGTCTCGAGTTATAAATTCTTTTGTCGCATTGTTTTCGATGGTTCTAGATGCGAATGATGGCGTGATAATTTTATAATGTAAGTGGGAAAACGCTAATTCAAAGAGCAGTTGGACTCCGTCTCCTTGTTGAGGAGGACAAAAGCCAGAGACGAGAATGATATCAACTCTCCATTAAGAAAACTAGACATTCTTTTCTATACTTTAGCCTATCATTGTTGACTTTGCGTCTCGCTGATGCAATTATAAACACCCCACTTGGACCATATCTGAACGCCCGTTGACTGCTGTGGTGTGAAACGTGGCTGGAAAGCACAGAAACAGCAGGCCAGTCCATCTTTCTTCTCCTGCTTTGAAGAAAGCATCTAACATAGATTCATTTTTTTCAACACCGAATCAGCAGTGGTGCCAGTGCACGTTGCACATCCGTGTAAAGTAGGGATATGCAAATCGTGATGGAGGACTTCTTTCAACCTGTCGTTATCAGGTGACAATACCTTATATGTTCCTACTGCTATTTGTCAAGGGTTGATTTTTGTTCTTGAAAAAGAGACATTCTAGTCCATTTTGTCATCATTTGTTAGGTTTCCACTCAGTTTCTTGCCCTAGATTAATTGCCATGAAGTTCTGTGTTCTTTTGTAAGAGGGCTTAAAGCTGCAAGGCAGGCACATGGACATCCTCTGTCTTCTGCTTTTCGCAGAAAGCTTGATCTGGTTCTCGGGATCCTCAGCCGCAGTTGACACAGTATATGCATCTCAATCAATCCATGATGGGGAGACACTAGTATCGAGTGGGAGAACCTTCGAATTGGGATTTTTCAGTCCAGGTAATCTCACGGATCGATACTTGGGAATTTGGTATAAGAATGTCCCTGTGAAAACCATTGTCTGGGTTGCAAATAGAAGCAAGCCAATCAATGACTCTTCAGGCACGTTGATGGTTGTTAACACAGGCAATCTGGTCCTCCTCAGCCAGAATTCAAGTGTCGTTTGGTCAACTAAATCTACGAAACAGGCCCAAACTCCAGTTTTACAGCTCTTGGATAGTGGAAATCTTGTGCTGAGAGATGACGGAAATGACAGTCCAGATACTTATTTATGGCAAAGCTTTGATTACCCATCCGACACATTTTTGCCAGACATGAAGATTGGATGGGATGCAAATAGCGGTTTAGAACGGCACTTAACTTCTTGGATAAGTGCCGATAACCCGTCTCCTGGAGATTTCACTTGGGGCTTGGAAAGAAGTAACTATCCTGAACTTGTAGCATGGAAGGGATCAATTAAGTACTTTAGAAGTGGACCTTGGAATGGACTCCGTTTCAGTGGCGCACCGCAGTCAGGACCCAATCCTGTCTTTTCATATAAGTTCATAAACAATGGAACTGAGGTGTACCATACATTCAATGTGGAGAACAAATCGGCGCTTGTTAGAATTGTTGTGAATCAAACTAGTGGTCTATGGGAACTCTCCACTTGGAATGAAGATTCTCAAAGCTGGATGCTCTTCCTTTCAGTTCCAAAGGACTATTGTGACCATTATGGCCTTTGTGGTGCTTATAGCAAATGCTTGACCGATAAGTTGCCATATTGCCAATGCCTGAAAGGATTTTCGCCTAAGTATCCAGACAAGTGGAACTTAAACGATTGGTCACAAGGATGTGCCAGGGATGAGCCTTTGAGTTGCAATGATGGTGATGGATTTATTAAAAGTACTCAGATGAAATTGCCAGCTACAACATATACTTGGGTGGATGGCAGCTTAAGCCTCAAGGACTGCAGAACGAGATGCTTGGAGAACTGTTCATGTACAGCTTACACAAACTCAGATATCACAGGGAAAGGTAGTGGTTGTGTGTTGTGGTTTGGTGGTCTTATTGATATGAGACAGTTTCCAAGCGGTGGCCAAGACATATACATTCGGATGTCAGCTTCTGAAATAGGTATCAACTCAATGTGGCCACTTAAAAGATCTTATCAGGGAACTGGATGATTATAGTAAGTTCTTGATTATTTTTGACATATGTGCTCTTCATGTGCAATTCAATTGAGCAGGGAAGAGTAAGCGCAAACTGTTGATAACTGCCATTGTCATTCCAGCAATTGGATTACTCGCTGCCATGCTCACAGCCCTCTATTGCGTTCTCAGAAGCAGAATGAAATCTAGAGGTACAGGTGCTTCTTAAGTTGTTTGCAAGTTAATATTACTATTACTGCAGCTTTTCATTTAAATCAATATCTGAAAAGATGAATGGCTACTTCAATATTTTAACATTTTATGAAAAAAAGAAGACCTATTGCAATTTTCGAATTTGATTAGCATTTACAGAGTTCCATGATGCCCCATTGTGACAGTACTTTAAAGTTATTTTTTACTGGTTGATTTTCTTTTCTGAATTTACATGATGGAGAATAGTTGAGACATATTGAGCTGCTCCACTTATTGATTACAGTAAGCAAAGTTGAGGCAACAGTTGCCAAATTGCAAGAGGGTTCATCCTAGTGGTGTTGACTTTCCTCTCTTACTGAAGCACTCTGACTTTCATACACTGCAGTTTACCATTTTTTTATTTATTTCAGCTACATGAGTGTTGGATCTTCAGATTGCTGCTCATATCATGTGCTTCAATGGAGTTCTCATACTTCCTCTAGTGATTATACATGCAACCAGTTGGCCTGTGTAACATCTCCCAATCATAGAATTCAGGGTTGATTTGACAGTAGAGGCGACCGTATTGAAAAGAAATTGGACCTTTTTGGTTCTTAATCTCACTTAATGCCAAACACACATAAAGTGGGAATAGGCAGTATAAATTGAGAAACGCAGCCAAACAGTAATACCCTAAGATCATCTACTCACTCTTTTGATCCATATCCTGAATTGAATGTATTCCCTACATAAGCTCCGTTTTCATTAATCGGTTAAAAAGCTACCTCATTATTTGATAATTGACTGTATTGTAAATGTGTACACACTGTAAATCATGATTTTGCTAAATTAAATGGAGTAATTAGTGTTAAGATTGCCCAATCTATTTATCAGCCTTCTCTTGTCTCTTACATTTCATAAATGAATCTTTTCTATTTCAGAGAGAACAGAAAATCTGACAGAAGTTTTAGAGAATGAAGGCACAGAGAATGACCTGGAGCTCCCACTCTTTGATCTAATTACACTTGCCAAATGCACAAACAATTTTTCGATCGAAAACAAGCTCGGTGAAGGTGGTTTTGGACCTGTATATAAGGTAACTGGAAATATTTTGATTGGATGATCAGAAGCATGTAGATGTATTTAGTATTGTAGATCTAACAGTATGTGACATTTCAGGGTACACTGGTAGATGGACGAGAAATTGCTGTGAAGAGACTTTCAACTATCTCTAGACAAGGATTAAAGGAGTTCAAGAATGAAGTCACATTGATTGCAAAACTCCAGCACCGAAACCTAGTAAAGCTTCTCGGATGTTGCATTCAAGGAGAAGAAAAAATGCTTATCTATGAGTACATGGCAAACAAAAGTTTGGACGCCTTTATCTTTGGTAATTTAGTAATTATATTTGGTTCAAATTTGAATTTGTTGTTTATTTTATTGTAAACATAGTAGGAAATTGGACTGAAGTTGAATGACAACGTGCTAGATCCGGCAAGAGGTAGACTATTGGATTGGAGTAAGCGGTTCCACATTATCAGCGGTGTTGCAAGGGGCCTTCTTTATCTTCATCAAGATTCAAGATTGAGGATAATACATAGAGATCTAAAAGCAAGTAATGTCTTACTTGATGCTGAGATGAACCCGAAAATTTCGGATTTTGGCTTGGCTAGAATGTTTGGTGGAGATCAAACAGAAGGGAATACAAGTAGAGTGGCAGGCACCTAGTACGTGTTGCTTCTGCTCATTTTCTAGTGTGTTAAAGTTATTGTGCTTCTGTATTTAATGCTGTCCAATTTCAATTGTCTCCCTCAGTGGCTACATGGCACCTGAATATGCAATTGACGGGCTGTTCTCAGTTAAATCAGATGTCTTCAGCTATGGCATTTTGGTCCTAGAGATTATAAGTGGAAAAAGAAACAGAGGATTATATCATTCGGAGAGCAACCTCATTGGATATGTAAGTTTAAGTCCTTGAATTCTTTGGTTTATCTGCTGACTAGAGTTGCCTGAAGAATGATTGGCTTTTCATTGGTGTATTCTAGGTCTGGGAAATGTACAAAGCAGGCAGATCGATTGAACTGATTGATATGGACTCGGTAGATACATGCACTCTATCTGAAGTATTGCGGTGCATTCATATTGCTCTGTTGTGCCTACAAGAGCATCCAGAGGATAGGCCAACTATGTCACAGGTCCTGATGATGTTCAGCAGTGAGAATACACTGCCTGTGCCCAAACAACCAGGTTTCCTTGTGGACAGATATCCCCGTAAAGAAAGTTCCTCATCCAGCAAGGTTGAATCGTTGTCAGCTAATGAAGTTAGTTTTACACTTCTAGAGGGTCGATAGAAGACCGTCAACATGATTCTGTAAATTGTTGTCCAGATTTACGACCTTGCTCTAATTATTTTAATAGTTAACTGTGTCTGTGCAAGAAAAGGAAAACGAGAAGAGAATGTGCGATTCAATGCTTAATGCATGACATTAATTATATGCCATTAGTAGTTAGTAAAGGACCAAAGTTGTGCAGAATCATGTGTACTATCTTCTATCTTCTTTCAGTTGTTTGACAACATATATATATATATATATATATACAGTACAATGGTGAAATCTAGTGAAGAGGGAGATACGAAAGAGAAATAGAGACAAAATCAGCCACTAAGGAGGTTATGCTTGTTACATAGAGCTGATTTTTCTTTCAATTTGAATAAGTTGCTGTGTTTCGAGCAGGAGAAAATATAGTATTCTTTCAGTTTCCTTAAGATTGCATCATTCCAGTTGACTCTTGGTTATTGAAGGGGACATATGAGTGAATTCCGGTTCGTTCAGCCAAAAGGATGGAGCTAAAATATTATCTTGAAGCTCACTTAATTGAGGTCCTCATCTAATGGTTAAACAAGTTCTGCAATTCTTGAAGGATTCTGTTTTTGCTTAAATGAAGCGCTCTCTGATTGATGTTGGTCCTCAACCTCCTTTTTAGTGACTAAGTCGTGTTTACATCTGTCTGTCTAAATTAGAGTGCCGCAATTGATGCCGATTGATTGGTTTGCATCAAAATACATATTTCAGGATAATTACTATGAGCTTTCGAACTCAAGAAGCCAAGTGTGAAACTGAGTTAACTTTGAACAGTTTGGCTATTAGCGGACTAAGCCTCTGTGTAAATATATTGCACATTATTGAAAAACCAGTCGGATTCCAACTACTGTAAATAGTCTAAAGGAATAAAAGCCAGAGTGAAGAATGGTTTGCTCTCTAAACAAAGAAAAGCAAGCAACGTTCATTTAGTTTCAAAGAAATGTTTAGAATTGTGATTAACCCAAAATTCCATCTGTCATTGTCAGTTCAGTGAAAAACAAACAATTTTCTGTTCATTTTCTGCCAGATAATGTTGACCAAAAGATGACAGATTGAGTTTTGAGATAATAGCAATTCTAAGAATTACACTAAAATGTCCCTGAAATTCTGTTGACAGCAGAAGAGGGGAGCAGTTCATACCAGAAGGCAACAGGATTTGTTCTTTTAATTAGAAGGAAGAGGGATTGAATGTTTCTTTTCTCATAAGAGAATCTTTAGCAATCAGGTTTCCTGGTAGACAGACATCAGCTCGAGAAATTTCCTCATCTGGCAAGCATAAATCATCATCAGTTAATGAAGTTACTTCTACACTTATTGAGGCTCAATTTAAGATCCAGCAACTATTTACATGCGTAATCCGTGGCTATGAACTTTTTGCTTAGCCATTTCATTGTTAGTGAGCCTTTGAGATCCGCTGCCAAAGATGTTACTTTTGTACAGGTGCTGTCTGTATGTAACTGTGATTGGTTTCTAACTATTCGTGATATGTGACATGGTCATTTGTTTTAAAATCCTAGCTCACTGGCAAAAAAAAAAGTAATTCTAGTGGATTCCATGAGCGGTTATAATTTCTTTCAGGATGAAAAATCTCAATGCAAATCATGGAACTAGAATTCACTATATCATTTGACTTCCACTGAAGAAACACAGTCAATAAAACAAGTGAGTGAAATTAGGAGCATTGAGGATATATAATCAAAATCAGATAGATCTCAGTGGGCAGATCAGATCAAAGTTGAAATCAGAATCAAGCAAGCACTATTGCTGGTGTAACTTTGTTAGAGTATAATTGAGTTGCACTATGAATCTGTCGAATCATTATCAAGTCATGATAGCCGATCATTTTCCTTGACAGAATTAATGGAAACTATCAGATTTATGTCCTATCGCAAGTTTGTCAGGTGTGAACTAAGCAAACCATTTACAGCTGCACAGGCTCAAATGATAACATGAATTCTGAAGAAGTCATAACGTATTTGAATGAACTAAACAAGTACAGAAAAATGCAAAACTGTGTACGTTTCCGTCTTCTCATCGGGCCTCTAGAAGTGTAAAAGTGATTTCATGGACTATAGACGAGTCAACGCCAGATGAGGAATTTCCTCTGTGCGGATTCCTCTCCACGAGAAAACCTGGTTGTTGAGGCACAGCTAATGCATTGTCACTATTCAACATTGTCACAACAGACGACATGCTAGGCCTATCCTCAGGATGTTCTTGCAGACATAGGAGACCAATATGAACACATCGTAACACTTGGGATAAATTGGATGTGTCCACCAAGCATGAATCGATCAATTCGGAAGACTTGCCTGCTTGGTACAACTCCCACGCCTACAAAATGAAAATTTGCGGGAACTTCATTGGACCATAAAGGTACTTGAAATTACAAAAATTATATAAAATAAATTACTCACGTGGCCAACCAGACTGTGATTCGAATGATATAATCCCCTGTTCCTTTTTCCACTTACAGTTTCAAGGACCAAAATGCCAAAGCTGAACACATCCGATTTAACTGAAAATAGCCCATCAATGGCATATTCTGGTGCCATATAGCCACTGAGGAACAGAAGAAAATATCAACACGCATTAAAATGGAATCAGAACCACCCTTTTCACTCTATGCAGAGAATACTGCAAGATACTTACTATGTCCCAACCACTCTGTTGGTATTTCCTTCTGTCTCGTCTCCTCCAAATATCCTAGCCATGCCAAAATCTGAAATTTTTGGATTCATCTCACTATCAAGTAGGACATTACTCGCTTTGAGATCTCGGTGGATTATCCTCAACCTTGAATCTTGATGAAGATAAAGTAGGCCCCTAGCAACACCGCAGATAATATTGAACCGCTTGTGCCAGTCCAGTAACTTACTTCTCTCTTTATCTGTAAAGTTTTAGTCAAGTCAGTCCCATGTCTCATGATATTTTTTTTCATTTCAGGCAATGGCTGCCTTTTAAATTTAAACAGAAATATATCAGCTAGGTTACCAAAAATAAAGGCATCCAAGCTTTTGTTGGGCATGTATTCGTAGATCAGCAATTTTTCGTCTCCCTGGATGCAACAACCAAGAAGCTTTACTAGATTTCGGTGCTGAAGCTTTGCAATTAGTATGACCTCATTTTTGAACTCCCTCAGTCCTTGCCTAGAGCTCCTTGAAAGTCTCTTCACAGCAATTTCTCTTCCATCAACAAGTATACCCTGATAAAACAAACAATGGAAGATTCAATTCCAATTGCAGGATCATTATGCTATGTTTCAGATTATCCAGTGCAAAGTTTGTTCTACCTTGTATACAGGTCCAAAACCACCTTCGCCTAGCTTGTTCCTCATCGAAAAATTATTCGTGGATTCAGCAATTGTATGTAGGTCGAATAATGGGAGCTCCAAGTCATCGTCAGGACGTTCACTCTCTTGACCTTCAGATATATTTTCTGCTCTATCTAAAATGGAAAATCAAGAGGTACTTAATACAAGTAAAGAGAAGGCACAGAAGCATGTGATACTGTAAGTTCCAATTCTTATCAAGCCAGCAAGCAAGCTAATTTGTGTGGTATATCAAATTCGGAGGTAATAATTCTCCTTGCACTCCTCTATTCCTCGACTACAATTTTTATTTTTTTTTGGCATGAAAAGCAAGTACTGTGAAGGCAAGTACTGTGAAGAGTCACAAGAAGAAATCCGTACCTCTGAAGTTATTCCTTCTTCTGCGTGTGTAACAGATGGCTATAAGCATGCCAATAGCTGTGGCAATTGCTAATGCAACTATGAGAACTATCCACACCTTGGACTTACTCTTCCCTGCTCCATTGAAGAGGTTGCATAAGAAACATTTAAATGCCGAATAAGATGGATAACTATTGCAATGCGAGTGCTCACATTGGAAAGGAAAAAGAGCGATCAATAAAATAGAGATCTAGCGCAAGATCTACTTTTCTAAGAGATAACAAAACAAGACGGTACCTATTTCAGAATCTGGCATCCGCACGTATAGAACCTGTCCAGCATCTGGATACTGTCTCATATCTATCAGATCTCCAAACCACATTGCACATCCGCTTCCTCGTCCTCTGATATCTGAGTTCGCATATGCTGTACATGAACAGTTGTTCAAGCATTTGCTCCTGCAATCTTTGAGGCTCAAGGTACTATCCACTAAACAATGAGTAGTATCCGGCAATTTCATGTTAGAATACTTTATGAATCCGTCACTGGCACTGGTGCTGCAGTTCAGAGGCTTGTTCCGAACACATCCTTGCGACCCATCAGTGGAGTTCCATTCATCTGGGTTTTTAGGTGCGAATCCTTTTAAGCATTGACAATACGGCAGCTGGTCAGTCGTGCATTTGCTGTAGACACCACAAATGCCATAGGTGTCACAGTAGTCCTTTGGAACCGTTAGGAAGAGCCTCCAGCTTTGAGTCGCTTCGCTCCATGTGGATCGCTCCCACAAGTAGTTCGTTTGATTCAAGATGGTCCTCACGAGCACAGATTTGTTGGTGACGTGATACATATAGTAAATTTCATCTCCATTGGCTACGAAATTATACCAGAAAATGGAATTGGACCCTTGCTGCGGTGCACCACCGAAACGAAGGCCATTCCATGGTCCGCTCCTAAAGTACTTGTTGGAGCCCTTCCATGCTATGACATCAGGGAAATTACGGTTGGCCATCCCCCAAGTGAAATCTCCCAGGGACGGGTCATCTGGACTCTTCCAAGAAGATAACTGCCGGTCGAGACCAGTCTTCAAGTTCCATCCAAGCTTCATTTCTGGCAAAAAAGTGTCGGTTGGGTAATCGAAGCTTTGCCACAGATAACTATTCAAACTGTCATTCTTGTCATCTCTCAGCACAAGATTTCCATTATCTAAGAGCTGTAAAATTGGATTCTTGGCCTGTTCAGTAGTGTTTGGGGACCAAACAACACTGCTATTGCGGCTTAGGAGGACTGTATTGCCTGTGCTATTGATCATCAGCATGCCGCTAGAGTCATTAATCGGATTGCTTCTATTTGCAACCCAAACAACGGTTCTAACTGGGATGTTCTTGTACCAAATTCCCAGGTAACGGCCCCTTGAACTGCCTGGACTGAAAAATCCCAGTTCAAAAGCTCCCCCACTTGAAGCTATTGTCTCCCCATCGCTTAAAGGTCGAGATGCATCAAGAGTGTCAACTGCCACTGCAAAGCCCGAGAAGAACAGAACCAAACTTCCTGTCACAAGCAAAAGGCAGAGGTTACCCATCCTGCGGGTGTTCAAGGTTTAAGCTTTGTTTCTGGAGGGATAAAGCAACTGCCATTTGCCATAGTTAACGGCGAAAAACATGAGAAGCGTGGACTTGGTGAATGGTTGTTCAATGGGATTGAAGTATGTGTTCAACTTTAAACGTCAGCATCTGACTAATGGAAGCAGAAAGAAGAGCGAGGATCACGGGGAAGATGTTCATCTGACAATGAAACGTTGACCAAAGTTCATTTCTTTGACTAGTAAATCACGGATTCCCCGTAATCTTAAAGGCAACTATATCGACCCTTCATAGTCCATAGCATCAATCAACACCGTAACTTCAGTCTTCATTGCTCATTTCCTCTGGGCTGGACAGAGAATCCAAGCTGCCTTCATCAGTCTTCCATCCGAAGCCTAGGTATGGATGGAATTCAGTCTGTTCAAACGATGTGCCATCCAGAGAATGTTAGCACTAGTTCCTTTTAAGGTCTTGCTTAAATGCTCCGCAAAATGTCAGATAACTGCATATTCATTTTCCGATTTTCTCGAGCCATAATTAGTGTCCGAAACGCTAAAGTCAACAAGATCCAATATAAAATTTTCTACTTTGGGAATAATGGGTTCCATCTTTCCATCTTTCTAGAGGTCACTATTCTAGTTTGAAGCCCAATCAAGGAAGTTCCGGTCCTGGACCGAATTCCCACCGTGTTGACAAAGTTGTTCATATGCAGCGAGAAACTTCATCACGTCACCAAGAAAAGAGATCTGCGAAAGCGCATGCAGTCAAATTCCGTTAAACTACAGTATCTTATCTTTGTTCCTGTTTTTGGTCATTGATTAAGAAATGCATTATAGAATTCAAGTGGAAGAGCTCATCCGGCAGATTGGTCAAACTCAGAGCTAAGGACGCATTTCGAAAGTGGTTCGCATCGAGCGGCTGCACGCATTTGTTGACCTCAGACGGAAGGTTTTTTTAGTATACTAAAGTGGACGAGTTATGTTGATCCTCTCTAACTATTGGCACTTTCAAGCTGCTCCGTTAATAAGGTTGGAGCTTCAATTCACGGCCAATGGGCGAGGATGGACTGTGTTAAAACGTTGTAAAATCCCCAGCACGTTTCGAGGATGACTAGTTGGGCCAAAATAGATTGAATAGGCGAATTCTACTTGGAAAAGGAAAGAGGAGAGCATTCAGCTTTATGTATGAGAATGGGCCCTCACATGAGTGAGATTTGATAAACTGGACAACCTAGCCCAATCTTTATTGGACCAAGCTGGACCTACCCTTCCAATGCATAGATTTATTTTACCATTTCATAACAAGGGTAAAAAAAAAAATGAATGGGAGTTGTATAATCCCTCCACACCATTCCTCAGAGAGTTTTTTTTTATACCTACCATTCCTCAGAAAGTTGGTGTCTACCAAATGAGAAAAAGTATCAAAAAAGTCTCAAATCTATTATATTGATACCAATTCAATCTCCAACTCTTTAATTGGATAATTAGTCATTAACATTTTCATATTAGTTCCAATTCAGTCTATCTGGCCAATTTAAACTGAAAATTACTGACGTGAAAGCCAACCGTCCTACATGACATAGCTGAAGCTAACACTAACATTGATAATTTTTTAATAATATTTACATATTTTGTAATTTTTTTCTTTTTTTCTTTACCCTTTTCTTTCCTACTTTTTCTCGGTGGCCATCATAAAAAAATTTCAAAATTTTATTAAAAAATTCAAAAAATTAGTAATATATTATTAAAATTTGTCTGCTTTAGTGCCAATAATGCCACATAAGATGCTTAGTGCCCATGTCAACAATTTTCGACCTAAATTAGCTGAATAAATTGAATTGATACCAATATGAAAAAGTTTAGGAATTCTTTGATATTTTTCCTCCATCAAATTGAAAAAAAAAAAGGACTAAGCCATCGGTTGAAAAATGTCAATTTTTATTATTATTTACATAAGTATTACAATAAAAATTTTGTGATTATGATTGGATTATGACTAAAGGATCAACCTTCAAAATGACCATGCAAGCTCTCATTAAAAGATGTGCTAGACTTAAATACATAAATATATGAAGGTCCACTTAAAAGAGTATGGATTGCAAAAATCAATTACATAGCATGGTAGGAGCCGAATGGTTTGTGAAAATTTTCACAAGTTGGACAAGGATAAATGGTTGCCACATCAAGAAGCTTGAGGTTTTTATTGGGACAATGATGGATGTATAAATTTGATACAATTTGAATTGTTGATTAAATGAGCCTCGCATAATCAACGGTGGAAACAATTCTCATTTATGGGGCTCTGAATTCAGGCAAGTCTTACTCATTGGTGGTTGTCCAACTTAATGAAAGAATATACATCGTCTAGAACAAACTAGGAAGAATTTGTTCGGCCAATTAGCACATAATCTCACCGATTGCTCAATAATAGCCGCCTTGATTTCTTTTTCCCTCCTACCATACTCTTTTGAAGGCTCGTCCCTTTGAATGAATCAAGCGATACCACCAATTCCTTAAGGCATCGTTGGCAAATACCAAAATGTTCCTCATTCCACCTTTTGAGAATTATTTCTATCAATTTTAGCTTCCTATGTCATGAGGTCATTGAATTTTCCACCACATTATTGTTCAAAAGCCTACTCCATTTCATTAACAAGAGTTGAGTCCAATAGTTATACGGCTTCAAATTTAAAAGGTCATCTCAAATTATCCTTGAGAGAGGTTGAATTCAGCAAAATAGGAGAGTGATCCAAGTTTACTATCAGCAAATGGATAACCTCACCCAAGGGAATTTCTTATATTATGATGTCGAACAATTTGCTCGATCCATTGCTTGCAAAGCCCTCCCTGCCATTTGTCCACTTATTAAGGATTGCCTTTGAACCTAAGATCAACACACCCATATACATCCATGAGGTCCACTTAAAAGTGACAAATAGGCCCAAGCCGCTTTTATTGGACACCTCAAAGCCATAAATAGTCTCATTAAAGTCTCCAATTCCAATTCATCCTCTCCCGAGTTTCGAACCCGACTTATAAACTCTTCCCAACACGTTCATTTACCAATGAAAGCAATCACAATTGTTCTAGATTTTTTTGATAGATTCAAAATATTTTTTGGATTTATTGATATGTAGAACGGATACTAGTATTCTTATTTATGTACCGATTCCCTTGACTACTTAGTAGTTCAAACAAAAAAGCTAATTTGAAAAGTTGTTCTTGCAACTCTCTTTCTTCCATTGGCAAGTGAGATTTTGAACTTTATATTTCTAGTTTTCCTCTATTGGCAAACTGAGACATCAAACTTAGCCTTTGTTGTTATCATATCAATTTCATCTATATAAATTTCAAAATTATTAATGCAAGAGGTGACTTACTTTTTTACTAGGTCAAGAAAAAGCCATCTTTCATTTGAATCCAAATATCTCTCCTCTTAACAGATGAGAATGTGCCTCATGCCTAAGCTATTCACCTAGGGGCCACATGAAGAAATTATATTAAAACATTTACCCTCTCTACTTTTTGATTCAATGATTTCAACCTATGAGTATTAAATTCACTAGCCATGGTTAACCCATCTTCTCTTTTATTCTTTCTTATGGCCATGTATAAAATCGAGGAGAGAGAGAGAGAGAGAGAGAGAGAGTTCCCAAGACAAGGCCGCACTCCATTACTTTATCGATCACTCTCCACTTTCCTTTCAACTTTCGCTTTTAACTCCAAGGGTAAAAGCAAAAGGTCCCACATTTGTATTTTATTGAAGTCTCAAGTTCATTTTAAAGTTTGAATGAGGAAAACTAAAACTTTGATTTTATGCAAGCTATTATCAAGATAAGTGAAAACTCTAGGAGTTAAATTAGGTTGTTCCAATGAGTCATTGATTTGATTATTTGATAAATATGTTTTTTAAATGAGTTTTATGATCATATGTGAGTTTGGTAATAGCATAGTGGGTTCATCACTTGTGTGAATTCTAATATTAGTATGTGGGTTGTGTACTGATAATTTTAATTGTTATGATAAAAAGCATGAGTAAATTATTTGATAATAGATAACACTTTGGTGAAAAGAGTGTAAAAATAGTAAGAAATTAGAAAGTTACCAAATTGGGAAAGTTGTTGATTTCAATGGGTTATCAAATATGAAAGTTATCAAATTTAGAAGGTTACCGAATTTCAAAAACCAAATCCTTTTTTTTACATGCTTTATGATATCTGGATATCTTAGTCACTCATGTATTATTAGACACCATTATTTAATAAATGCTTATCCACTATATTTGATGAAAGGATGCATAAAATGTTGATGTTGAATATATTCAATTGATGATGGTTAAGTGAAATAATGTGGTCTATTGAATATTAATATTAATCATATTCATGTGCATTAGTGTTGCATAATAATATTGAATATTGAAAAAAAATGACATCGTCCATGTGAGGGTAACGACGTTGCCCCGTGGGCCAATACTGCGAGATGTCTTGAAGTTAAAATGTCCCGTGAATCAAGATGCCCCAGGAGTATTCGAGAGGAGAAGTGAAAAAGAATATGCATGCTTATGGATATATGTGTATGCACGCACGCGCGCATGCATATTGATAAGGTACAAAATGATACTCATATCAAGATATTATATTTCATACTTATACATTGAGTAGATAATACCATGCATTCATATAAAGCATTTGGAAAGAAGGTGTGTACTCATGCATTGATTATGTTGTTCATAATGTTTATAATTGTTTTGCTAAGGCTAGTGCGAAGATAAATTCCTACTATAGATTTAGAAATTTCATTTACTAGATTTTGGCTTATTCCTTCATTTTTCCAAACATGTAGGATGCCCTTCCGTCCTACTACATTTTGGATCCCCAATCACATTGAGTATGAGTATGAAGATGTTATGTTACCTAACTTGTTTTTTTATGTATACTAAGTGTACTGCCACAGTATGGTTTAACGTAGGATTTGCTGAGTGAGTTCCTCATTGGTTTGTAGTTTGGTACATGATTTTTTATGGTGACTATATGGGACTCCTCCTAGTTATGTTGCCAATGAGCCAACACTGGGGAATATATCGATCGATATTGGATTATTATTGTATAGGCTAGCTTTTGAGAGCAAGAATATGGTAGTGGACATATGAATTACCGAACCCTTCCTAGGTATTTTGTATTGTGATATTGTAATGTAAGTGATGCATATGCATATTGTTAAGTATGTGAAATAATGAGATGGCATAAGTAAATTATTATTGTGCTTCCACTTACAAATAAAATAATAAGAAAGAAATTAAATATAGTATTGCTCGACTTACCTAGGGCATCAAATAAAATTTGGATGTACGAATCTCTGGAGTGCCAAAACTTGACATAATGGGACACTAGTGCCAAAAAATTACAAAAAGTACGCTTAAGTGCCAAAATCGGAGCAAAAATGATCATTCAAGTGCCAACGGCGAGAAAATCCGACCAAAATACTGACATCGCATTTTTCTGGCGATCTGGGGTCGAAATGATGTCGTTTTGGGTGCTGACATGGCCAAATAAGCCCAAAACAACGTCGTTTTGGCCAAAGTTTAATTTTTTATATAAATATTGAATAAATAATATTAAAAGCAAAAATTAAAAAAAAAAAGGGGCAGCAGCTCGTCTATAGCCACCACCCCATCGGTGATGGGGTGGCGGCGACGGACAATGAGGGTCGCCGACGCTTGCACACAAGTCGGCGACATTCGCCGACCAGTGGCGAGGGTCGTCCGGCTCTCGCTAGACGCCGGGAGACAGCGGCAAGGGTTGTTCGTCGCTAACGCCTAGGCACGGGTCGACGACATTCACCGATTAGCAGCAAGGGTTGTCCAACCCTCGCTAGACACCGGGAGAGAGCGACAAGGGTCGTCCATTGCCGCCGCCCCACCGGCGATGGGGCGGCGACCATAGATGGGCTGCTGCCTCTTTTTTTTAAAAAAAATTTGCTTTTAATATTATTTAATTAATATTTATATTAAAAAATAAAGTTTGGCCAAAACGGCGTCGTTTGGGCTAATCTAGTCATCTCAGCACTCAAAAAGACGTCGTTTTAGGTTTATTTAGCCACATCAGCACCCAAAACGATGCCATTTCGACCCCAACTTGCCGAAAAAGTGTCACGTCAATATTTTGGCTGGATTTTCTCGCCGTTTGCACTTAAGTGTATCTTTTATAATTTTTAGCACTTAAATATCCTCTCGTGCTAAATTTTGACACTCGGGCTATACTTATGCCATAAAATTTGCATAGAGCATTATCACAGCCCAGATCATTCCCTTTCTCCTGGTGCATTAACGCAGCCATTTCGCATTGAACATTATCGCAACATTTACTATTTCTTTCAACTGCTACATCATCGCAGTCCAGATCATTCCCATTCACTTGAAGCATCATCGCAACCGAGAGCATGCCATCACCTGGTAGGCTCTTTTAGCCTAGGGTCGAATAATAATAATGATGATAATATAATAAAAAATTCCAAAGTGAGAAGAGAAAAGCAATCAGAAGTATCTCAAGTGCCTTCGAGAGCCAAGGTACGTACATTTCAAGGTACATGCCTAATTCAAGTTTATTGACTCATTTTATTTCATTGTATCAGAATTGTTAATAAAATTCATGCATCAATTTAATTTTTGGAATGAATCTCTTCGAGCTCTCTCTCAAATGAGGCAGTTGTTGATACATTAATTTTTCCAATGGTCGAAATTAGAAAATTCAATATTCGAGATCCCCCATTGTGGCGAGTCTCATTTTCCTGACAAAAAATAGATTAGTGTCCTTTGTACCTAATCGCATCAATTTAGCCTATGCACATAGAATTAAGACTATGATTAATTTTTTTGCAAAAATGGCTAAGGGTTGACTTTTTTGTCAAACCAAAGATTTTTAACCTGTGATCGAAACTATGAAATTTCATTAGTTTTGTGAAAGTCCAACGTTAGTTGGTGGAGTGAGTTTTGTGATGAACATAGTTGGTTGATAGCGAAATTTATGAGTTGATGTGCAAATGTTTTGGTGGAAGGAGATTCGATTTTGGTCCCTCTGGTTAGGCCGGCCTTGGCCGTGTCAATTTGTTCTTCACTCGTCTGAGAGAGGATGATAGGAGAGAGGATAGAAAGGAAACGGTGGTAAAAGAGGGGGAAACGAGAAAAATGACAAGATGGCCACTTTAGATGAAAATGGTTTTAGTGTGGGCGTATATTGAGGAGTTAGTGCGGTTATGTTCAAAACGGGCTTTATATTCTAATCTTATTAGGGAAGGAGATGGATTTAAGTGCGTGTTAGGGGCTAGTGGTTATTCTAGAAATGGGCTTGGCTTAGTATAAATAGACTTGGGCTGGGCTTGTCCTTTAGTCGGTCTGGTTTGCTTGAGAGGGCCTGGTATGAGAGGCCCGAATTATGTCCCCGAGCCCAGTTTCTTAAGACCAGTCGCGGCCCACATTCAGACTGGGCTCAAGAGCCCAGCCCGAGTCCATATTTTCGGAATTAAAAATTAATGGTTTTTATTAAAATATTAAAAAATTCGAAAATATCAAAAAATAGCTTAGAGATAGGTCTTGACCTAGCTGCGTGATTTTAGTAGTAGATTTAGCCTTGTTTTACTATGTTAGCATAACCCCTAATTCAAATTTTCTTTTGGCAATAATGTTTGACATAACCTTAGTCTTAGTAGATTAATCTTTTAAGTAGCAACTTGAATTTGGTTTGAATTTAGCTCATGGGGATCCTATCCTTGGGCTTATAACATGGCCATGTATTTTCTTTATCCAAGTTATATGGGTTTTTCTTTTCTGCATTTACTTTAAAGTCATTTGGATACTTGAGTGTTTCTTTATTGCATTGCACTTAGATAAATTTTTTGAGAATTTCTTTTCTAGAATGGTTAGGGTTAGCTTTAGATTATAATGAGCTCCTCAAGAACATTTGCATGATTACTTAGCGGATTCGATACTTTAGGATTATAATTTGTAAAAACACTCTCGACCACATTGATAAGAACATTCCAAATTAATGATATTGAAAGGACACTAATAATAACATTAACATAATCAAGTCCTTGAATTTAAAAATTATGATTGCTTAGAAATTGAGATGACACTCCTGCATCTCAATTAGTTTCTAACCGACCCCAGATAGACTAGTAGCGACTCCTAGAATTACTTAATTGTTAAAGAATCGAAACGAAACCCAACTTCCACGAGGTATGAATTTGCAAAAGTCTGCACCTAATCGATGGGCAATTCAGCCCACCTTTGGACAATACCATTAAACTTCATTTGTCCCCTTGAGATGGAAAAGGGAGATCACAACAAGGAATGGCTCAGGCATGACTCGACTGAGATCTAGGGCAGGCTTGGCCATGGCAATTGTGGCAAAGAAGGTGTTGACCGTATCGCACACGGAGCAACCACGCCATGAGGATATTGGGGCTCTTGTCGAGGTTCTAGGCGAGTGTTTGGTTGCTGCAGAAGATGTTACAGGTTAGGGCTGAGGCGAAGCTGTGCCTGTAGGCTTCGCCATGGCCGTAGAGTTTGTCAAGTTTGATGGCCCCGAGCATGGAGGAGTATTGAGCTTGCCGAGATGGTTCGACGGTTGTGGCATGATGATGTCATGCGGTGGAGGTTGCGACTGATTGTGGATTGGTCCTGCTCCACCTTCTATCATGCAAAAATGGCGGTATTTCATCTCACGAGAAGAAAGGAAAAAAGATATGAAAAGAATAATAAAAAATTCAGAAAATATCTACAAAATGGCGGCATTTCAACGCTGGCACTGGCCGGCATTGAATAAAACTTCATCATTTCCCGACCTAAATTGGCCAGACAAATTATGTATCATAATTATCAAAAAATTTAGAATTAAATTAGTTAAATTGAGGAATTTAAGACAAATTGATCACAATACAATAGTTTAGGATTAATTGGATAATTTTCTCTAGAAACCGTGGGATATTAACAAGAGAATTACCAAAAAAGTCATTACTTATTGCAATTGTGCCAAGTTAATACTATTTTTTTTTTACCAATTGATTCATAAAAATTTTGCAATTATGTCAATTTAATCTATCTTGCAAAATTTGATCGGGCAACACTAATGTAAATAATTTTTTAATAATATTTATTTTTTGAATTTTGAATTTTTTTTCTTTTTTTTTCCTCGTCCTTGCTAGAGGCTAGGGTTAATCCCTGGACTAACACAAGCTCGCTAGCCAATGGCAAGTTGGGCAAGGGTGAGCTTGCCAAGCCACTGGAGGGCCAATCGCCGGACTGAGGCAACCTTGCTAGCCAGTAGCAAGTTGGACACGAACGAGCTCATCTAAACACCAGCAAGGCAAATCCTCCCCAAATCTGGCTCTATAAGCTTGACCTCACCTTCATCGAGTAAGGGCAAGCTCGCCCTACCACTAGCAAGGCAAGCCTCAATCAGGATGATGGATTTATAGATCTAAAGGAAATCCAACGAGCCTCAAGTCTTGGAATGTAGAATTGGAGAATCCAAGCATGATTAAATTGATTGTTGCCCATTTTATCTACTCAATCGGAATAATGGATCATTGACATATATAGGTAACTCCATTTTGGGAAAGCTCATTATTAATTGGAAGATTTGATTGTATAGGCAATTAGATCTTCAATGATTATGTTAATAATTTCCAACAGCAAATTGATCCTTTTGAATGTCCTCCAATGGCTAGCTTGGAGATTGAAAACTATCTAAAAGAATCAATTAACGCTGAAAGAGAGGTGGGTGTGGAAAACTAAGAAAGTTACAAACATTGATATAGTCGCATTCTTTCTGTGGCAAGCGTGATCTCATTGACCTTATCACAACTTTCAACAAAGCAGCTGTTACTCATTATAGTATGCGTCACGAGGAGTGTACAAATGTGTGGGTAATGCTTATTTATTGGTAGTGGTACCTATCGGCTTGAGGTAGAAGCAAAACATGTTGCCTTGCAACTACTCCCAAAATTACTGGATTGGCGGTTAGGTTGTTGTTTTGAGAGATTGGACATTGGCTTGGTTTAAGCCAAACCGTTATTAAATCTGTGTGCATCATCCTCTATCTTTTTACTTATTTCAATATTTAATTGATAGAAAAATATTGCATCTAACATTCTTAAAATATTCTTGCATCTATCAAATTTAACTTGAATTTTATGAAGAATAGTTCTTTTGTGAATTAACCTATTCACCCCCTCCTCTCTCTCTCTCGTACTATTAGCCTCAACACAATGTGACTATATCATTAATGACCATCCATTTGTGAAAAAAATTCATTCCTTGAAGTTGAATCAACCAACGTGTCTACAATCAACATGAGATACTCATCCTTTGGCGTTGCTGTGGTGAGATCTCTGAATTCAATGCATGCCCTCACTATTGTTTATTTTAACCGGCACTACATTAAACGGCCACTCGACATATCTAGCTGTCGTTATGAAGCCTACTTGTGCTGGCCCTTGATACTACCTAGTTTTAAAACTATGGAGGAAGGGAGCAAAATAGTTATTTGTTCCTAAATCCATCGTGCAAGCACATTCTAATCATTGAAATTATGTTGAAATGTCATTTATGTCAATTAATTAAAGATGTTAATTTATCTTTAGATAGAAAGAATCTTTCTAAAGGTTGGGCACAAAGTTGCTGCAGTCTTTGACTTAGAGCCATGCTAGCAGGACGGTATGGTTCCTATATTCTAGCGACGGTCCAAAAATGACCACATTTGGTCACTTGTTTGTGTGGCAACTGAACCGGAGCTTCATTTTTCCTCATTGTACGTATCTAACGTCTGTAAAGATATGAGGGTGGTGTCGGTGCCTCTTTTTTTCCCCCTCCATGGAAGTACCTAACGTTTCTAATGAAATATCTTTCTAGTCATGGTATTAGTAATAATTAAAAAATAGATGATTTTGTCATCTTCAAATCACGGTTTTGCCAACAAACGGTTTTTACATCAGTTAAACCTTTCAAGATACATAAGGGCATGTTTAAAAGAAATTGTCATTTGACCATTTCGTTATTGAGGCCTGTTCCCTTTTTATCAAATTTGTGTTCATTTCTTTGCTTGAAGTTTCTTATTAGTAGCTATATTTATGAAATTCTAAATTTTTATTGTTTGATATTGATTGATATTTATTATTACTATTATTAATAAGTTGCTTAATTTAGTTTCTCTTGTCTGCAAGGATCCATTTTTTTAACGAAAATAAATTATTTGAAAAATATTTTCTTAAAAATAATTGCTTAGAACACTCACACGGATGAATACACAAAAAATATTTTCATCACCTATGAAAATATTTAAACATAAATTATCATCAATAACGAAAATATTTTATTAATTAATTATTTCAAGTGATACAAACTTATTTTCCCTAAAATAAATTGAGTTTTTTATTTTTTTTATTTTTGCCGCAATAAAGATAAAAAAAAAAAAAGGGGAGATTTCCTTAAAAAACAAGATGAAAATATGTTTTTACCCCTTAAAAGTTATATCACATGCTAAGAAAAAAAATAATGAAGAGTTGAAAACTGTAAGAAAATCAAAATTCAAGATATATTGTGTAAAAGTTGAAAGTCTGGAGGCAAACGTGCATTACTCCTAGAGTTCAGGGGGTTGTCTAATTTCCCAAAATATTATACTTCCTCATAATAAACAGCAAATTTCCCTGGGTCTTGGACTTCTGCGGGATACAGGGAAAATGCCGAGAGACACAGATCCATCGTGACGCTTTGTCGGGGTACCGCCTCACGACCGGTGGAGGTGCAACTTATGTGAGAAGGGTATGCCGGAGGCATCACGAGGATCAAGGCTCGCTTTGCTAGAAGTAGGGATTTGGGATTACCCCTGCGAGGGTGCCGATCCACGAGTGAGATTAGCAGCAAGGCAAAGCGTTGGAATTGCGAAACAGAACATGCAATGTTGAAGGGTTGCCCAACTTTGCGCAGCGTCCGTATGAGCTTGGTTCTGCGAGCAATGAAGATGATCGGAGAGGGACTTCATCCGCTGCCATTCTGAATGAGGGCTCTGGTGGCATGAGCACTGCAGGCGCAAGTTCATTACTCTTTGATTTAGTCCCCGCTACGAACCGAGCAGTGGGACAGTCCATCCTTGGCAGAATTCCCCCTTTTTGATGCTGGTGATATTGACAGGCTTCGACGGCATTTGTACCTCAATTAAGAATAGCATATAGGCTGGAGCTCAGAATTCTAATAGTAATAGAAATTAGAAAATCGACAGGGATTAATAGGGAGGGAGGAGTTTAAGAGTCGGTTTAATAATAGTTTTTTGAAAATGAACAGCCATGACTCTTTCTATCCCCTCAAATATACTACGTGAAAAGCATTCAATTGTTTTTTCCTTTCCGGTCCAATATATAATAGCAAACTGGCACTAACTCCTACCAAATTCATATATGGTCTTGCTTTGGAGAGACATTTCATTCGCTCCTACCGCAATTGCAGGTTCATCAACCAGTGGTTCAGTCCCTAAAATGAATATCCCAATCTATCTTGTTCTGCTCAAACCTTGCTCCCACAGAATCACACTCAATTGTAGTGACAATCCTTTCAATTTCATCTTGATGATTTAGACTTACTTTTACGCAATTCATCTCTTCCAAGTACCAACACAGAGTTCATGACGGAAGCTTTGACTAACACGCAGTACCCACTGAATGCAAAAGCGAGAGACTTCACAAGGTACGTGCATCTCTAACTTCGCCTAATGTGAAAGCTCGTGCAAAATGCTTAATTTGTCTTCTAATCCTCAACTAAGAATAGCGTATAGGTTGGATGCTCAGAATTCTAATACTAATAAAAATGGAAAATTGATAGGAATTAAACAAGTTCACTTGATTAGTCAAATTTATTTGTCAGTGGGCTAACTTTGGAGATGGTATGCATAAAACCGTCGAATTAATTCCAATCGCATGTATCAAATTGTGAACATTGGGAGCAATTGTCACGGGCTGATATTTTAAACCACTATCCATGCTCGTATGGCCTAAGTTAGCCTTACTAGCTCTCATCACGAGTTTCTCAGAAAGAGAACACTAGAGAGAGTTATAAAGAGAAGAAACCCAGGAGAACTTTATATTTCTCAACTGTTAGATTGCCAAATGAGAGAGGAGAGATCCCTATTTATACATATATAAGGCTAACTATAAATCTCCTTTTAATCTTACAAAGGAGATCTTATCTTAAGAAGTATCTAAGACTCCGTTCGTTTCACGGAAAATAACTTCCAGGAAAATGTTTTCCAAATTTTCCGACGTTCATTTTACATAAAATAAATTCATTAGGAAAAATATTTTCCATGAAGGAAAAAAAAATCTTCTAAAGTGAGGAAAAATGTTTTCCACTTTTGAAAAGTAGAAAACATTTTCCACATCCACTCTCTCTTATCTTACACTCCCCATTAGTCCTCACTTATTTCTTTTATTTTTAGATTTTTTTTTAATTTTTTCCATAAATTTGAATTTTTTTGTTATTTTTTAATAAAATCGATTTTTTGGTTATTTTTTTAATAAAATCGATTTTTTATTTCTTTATTTTTCTGTCTTTCTTTTTGCTGTTTTTTTTTTCGGCCGATCGTTAGCCACGGCAACGGCCGGTGACCGACGACAGGTGAGCCGAGCTTGCCAAATCAGTGACGCCTGAGCATCACAAGACGGAAACTTATTTCCAAATTTACTCCTTTTTAAAATAAAAAATTGTAATCCTCTCTTCCCTCGCTTCACGAACCCAGCGCTCCCATGCTTGCCTCTCTTTGCTCCCTTCAAAATAATCAAATCCCTCCTTTTTAAAGTAGAACAAAGTCAATCGCTTGTCCTAATTGGTCGATCTCCCTCACTCAGCTTTTGCACGGCGTTGTGCTTCTTCTTCCTCCCGGTAGTTCAACTACTTTCCGAATTGAAGTTACATAACTCGCGATGTCGATCTACGAGACTCGAGCCTCATTGCCTTGAGCTCACCTTGCTGATGAGCTGATCATGCGAGCTCGCTAAAGGTAGGTGAGCCTTGAGCCTTGCTAGCAAGGTGAGCTTGAGGCATGGCCAACGACTGGCCAAGGAATGAAAACACATAAAATAAAGAAAAAAAATAATTTAATAATATATTTTAAAAATAATAAATAACGATTTTAAAAAATAAAATAATAAAAAAAATTATTGAAAAAGATTTTGTAAAGGAAAATATTTTCCCAAGCGAACAGCGGAAAATATTTTCCATTTCAAAATCAAGTTTTACCCGAACACTGGAAAATAATTACGTTTTCCTGAAAAATAACTTTTTGAAAAATATTTTCCAAAAAAGTAACATTTTCTGTGAAACGAACAAGCCTAAATATTACCTGAGAAATATATAAATATTACCCAACAAATATCTAAACATGTAATTTACTATATTACCATGGGAAATATCTAAAACTATGGGCCTTATAGAAGTTTCAAGGCTTTAGCTTGGATTCTTTGCCATTCTTATGGCTTATTGGGCTTAGAACTTTTTTGGTCCTTGACACAAGAATGTATTTGGTTAACCACTCTCCAGTTTTAATTTTTTTTTTAACAAAAGAAAATCTTAGATGCAGCAGTAAATTATGTGTTGCTAATTTTGGAAACTTTGGAAGTATCAAATTGGACAATGTTGGCTTTTGGGAACTATTCACACTCGAACGTCTATTTATATCTATGAGAATGGCTAATTAAGCTTACACTAAGTTAAAGTCACACGGTGCGCTCATGTGCTAGTGTTACCCAATAACTTATTTTTTTCAGCCCACTTTAGCGATTTTTTAATCCACATAATTCTCCGAATCTTATGCATATTTTGATACACACATGTCGGTTCTTATTTCAAAATTTCTGTATGCCGAAATTTTAAGTTGATGATACAAAATTCCTACATCCAAGTCATAAAATAAAAAGTTAAATACCTAAAAAGCTGTATCCCATATGATTACGCATATTCTATCTTTAACATTATTTCCTTTATTTTAACTTTTTTAAATATATACATATGATTAAATTAATCAGCAGAGAATATTCCTATTTTGAAAAGACTAAATTGTGAATTTACACTTATGCTTAAGATTAGGTGCTAGTACAGCTTGTGTCCGCTGAGAGCGAACCAAGTACTCATGAGCTTACCGACGAGAACATGATATCTCCCATAACAAAGTTGGAAGAATTCATCATCAGTGGCGAAGCTAACATGAGTAAGTTAAGATGTCAGTTTGAAAGGATAAAAGAGGAATTTTCTAGATCTCCTACGACAGAGAAGGTAGCAGAGGTGGAAGTGGATACGAAAAGTTCATAAAGGATGCAATGAAAGATCTCCTTTGCTGACAACAGAACTAGTAGGAGGAGGAACTTGACATTTCCATCAACAGTGCTTAGAATAGGTGGAGACAAGATGGTCATTTTGATGAATACCACGAGATTATCTGTCGTTGATGATGACAAGTTTGGCAAAAATAAATTGAAATTATTGATATGGAAATCCGCCAGCATAATTGATACTAAAATAGATAAATTTTAATAATATTTTAATCATTTTTGTGAGTTTTTTCCTTTTTCCTTTTTCTTCCCAGTGGCTATTGTAAAAAAAATTTAAAACTGTTAAAAAATTAAAAAGTTCACAAGGTTGAGACCTTTATTGGGACTATGCTCAAAAAGGAAACATTTTGCCTACGTTGGATTTATAGATTGGATGCCATTTGAATTGTTAATTAAGTGAGCCTTGCATAATCAATAGTGAAAATCATCCCTACTTATGTAGCTTCAAATTTGGATAAGTCTTACTCATTTTCTTTGCAATGGAAACACAATATCCAGGTCACGAGATCGGCATGTAGCCTTTAACTCTCTCACTATCAAATTTTCGACAATTTCAAGCTATAAAATTCATGGTTATGATAGTGGCATAATTCGGCCCGCCCCCATATTGCCACTGAACATAAAAAATAGTCACTGCTCAACCATCTATCACTTTCAACCAAAAAAAGTCAAAAATAAATAAATAAAGCTCTCCAGCAGAACTCCAAGAAATCAATCCATATCCTAATAGAGAGCCAACCGCTAATCTATGAAATCACCTTCTGCTAGTAAATAAACCGAACACTCGGTGTGCATAGTCATCCGCGTATCTCAGCGAGGCGAGGAGGGAGCCACTCGGTCACCCACACTACCCGCCACCGACAAGCCGCTATTGGAGGAGTATTTCCTACTCCGCCAAGCCATTGCACTGGGACTCAAATCAGACGGCGTTGTTCTGGATATGCGTAGCCGTACGAGTGATTCAAGATGCGGAGAAAGTTGGTGGAGGTCTCAAATCGGTTGTCGGAAGGAGGGTGAGATCTCAAACCGGTTAAAGATGGAGGAATTCGTGGTATGGGGTCTGGATATGGGTCCAGGTAACTGGTCTAAAAAGAGAGGGTTTGGATTTCCTTGTAGGGTGAGCAGGGGGAAACTTTTAAAACGTTGGGGATCTCGCTCTCGAATCGGCCGCCTTCAATGGAGAAGCATCCGCAGCACGCCAAGGAAGAAAGAAATAAAATGGTATACGGGATGAAAAAGGAACTCCCTGATCTCCGATCGATGAGAATGAGAAGAAAGCTCCCATGAAAGGGAGAGAAAAGCTCTCTCTCTCTCGAGAGAGAGAGTTTGGGGTGGAGGGTTCTGTTCACATTGAGGAGTTTGCTGTGTTGGTTGCCCTGTCATTGATGTCGGATTAGAGGGACAAAAGGAACCAACCCACCAAGCAAACGAGTAGAATCCTATGATACTTATCTACTTTCAAAAACTGAGGAAGGGAGAAAGATAGTCATTTGTTCCTAAACCCATAGTGCGAAATTGTTTTGCTGAGTTCGACTCAAAAACGAAAATGGAAGCGTAACTTCTGCGGGAAGGAGTGTGGTGGTGGACGTGGTGACAAGGATTCCTGGCTATGGGATTGATGAGCGCAGGGATGTCCATGGGCGAGTGCATGCGGAAGTCCACAAAGCAATTGAGCATAAAGAGTTGAGGATAGAACGGAAGGGAATGTAGAAGGCTCATCCTACATTCAGTTATTGAATTCCAACATTCCACTGACCTAGCATTGATCCATGAGCAAGGAAAGACAGCTCCAAAGAACCTTCACTCGCTGTGGGTGCAACTGCATTATCCTATCTTATGTTAGATGAGTTGAATTTATCTGAACCTCAGTTGGAGGGCGGTGTTCAATCTCTCCCAGAGCAGGACAGAATTGAACAGAGAGGGACCCTCTCATTCTGTCCACTGCAAAATTCCATTGTTCCGAGCTTCTATCTAGAATTCGGTACCCGAAGCTTTGGTTGACATTGCACATCGACCAAAATGATGAAGACAATGGAACCAATTGGGACCTTGGGAAAGGTACGTGCAGCTCCCAAATTCACCATACAGGTAGTAGAATCTAAATGCTCATGCTAACGCTGAGATTTTAAGTTGTCTTAATTATCTGCATAAAATTTAATAAAACATGCAATGATGTGCAAATGATTATAAGCGTACAATTAGGAAGGATGATGTAATATTGAATGGAAACAAGGAAACGGGGAGTTCATATCTATTTGCTGTATTCCTTTCCAAATCACATCCAGAGTAAAAGGTCCCCCAATAATGTTGTCAACTTGAATAATATAGAACTGAAGATTATTGTTATTTACCTTCTGGAAGCTAAAGTGTGGTTAAAGACTTTGACCGTGGCCAAGTCTCTTTGCTTTTTTCTTTCCTCATACGGATTCAGCAACCCTTTTTTTTTTGTTTGACTTTTCCCATTCTTTCGCTAGGGAACCTGTTTTTGTTTGACTGCTGCAACCTCTTGCCTTTTGCCCCTGTTAAAATTGCAGTGGGGCAGACAAACCCAACTCTTGGTTGGAATCTTGAATGGTAATGACGATCCGTGCCTTCAAATTTCAGGAGCATCTTTGGTTCTTCTTCTGGTATGTATCATATCATCCACACTCGTATATATCTGTTATAGTGATCTCTCAAGCTCTCTTTTGGGACTTCCAACTAACGAAAGATTAAGCAGAAAGAGTTGTGGTGACCAAGTCTTACCAAAATTTTGTCTGGTCTTGTTTTGGATGTAACTGTTCTGGAGTTTATTTTCGGAATGCGCTCTCTATTACATAAGATAATTAACGTTTCCGGTGAGCAAAGAGTGAAGACTTTTTGGCTGTGTCAAAATAAATTTCATAGTTTGCTGAGTGGTCAGTCCAGCGCTTGGTCAGAGATGCTATACAATCCTGTCTGAGCCACATCGTAATATTCAATTTGTGTAAACTGGATAGTTTACCATGCATCCTTATAATTAATTGATATTAAAAAGAACTCGAGTAGATGGAAAGCCTTGAGGGTGCAGCTGAGAGTGGACTGAGAAATTTTGCTGTAAGCGGAGTCAAGGGCAAGATTTAGGGGTTGAAGGGTGAATTTTGAGCTTGATGAGTGCAGATTTGCGAGTGAGGTTGCACTCCCTTGCAATGTTTAACTAGCAATCACAAGACTAGCGCTTGGCCAGGACAAACTGCCATATTCAGCACAGCAGGGCCATGGCAACTGAGAAATTATCCAAGAGAGATGCACAAGCATGAACAGTGAACAAGACTGAAAACTGCCTTTCAAAAGAGAAGAAATTATTGAAAACAACAAAAAGTATTTCCTTGTTGTTACCCAGTCACTTCAAACATATCTGTTTATTCTTCTGTGGGATACAGAGGAAATGCCGAGAGCGACGGATCCATTATGGGAGCTTGTTGAGGTTCTGCCAAGTAGCAAGTGGAAGTGTAAGTTCTGTGGGAATGAGTATGCTGGAGGCGCTACGAGGATCAAGGCCCACTTTGCTGGAGTTGGAGGGTATGGGATTCATGGCTGCAAGGTCGTCAATGGCCAAGTGAGGTCAGAAGCCCTCACAGCATTGAAGGGTAAAAGAGCGGTGGAATCGAGCATCAGACGAGGCAATGTTGAAGAGGGTTCGCATCAGCCCATGACTGTGAGCAATGAAGACGCTTGGAGAGACGCTTCATTCCATGCCATGCCAATCCCAAGCTCTGACGTCATTAGCACTGTAGGAGCAAGTTCATTAGCCTTTCTTCCATTGCCTGAGTCAAATTTGCCCAATCAGTCTCTTCGTGCTCAAAACATGATCCCGCAGAGGGACATTTTACTCTGGCCACACCCCCCTCAAAACATGATCCCACTGAATGCAGAAGGAGAGCAACCCAATACAGAGGTTCCACAAGGTATGTGCATCTCCAAATTTTACTTAATTTGTCTTTTAATCCTTACCTATGAATAGGGATATACAAGATGCTCAGATTTGTAATAGTAATAGAAAACACAAAATTGACTTAAAACATCTACCTATATCTGCTGTAAAAGTGTCTAATAAAGCCCTCTCGAGTTTAAGCCCCATGGCATGGTCATGTGTGAACTTCATGATAGAAAATCTAACTTCAACTCCTGTATTATCCAAATGACACACAAGCACATCAATCTAAGAAAGATACCACGTTTGATAAATAGTTATCCACATGATATACCACCTGCCAAGGTAAATATTCTTATTGACAGCATTCATTCTCTTTGCAATGATTCATTCTTACCTCCGAATCATCATTTAATTGATGGGTTACACAGTCAAATGTCATTGATATGAGACTTTGACTGACAATACCTTCAACGACCTTACCTTTGAATTGGAATCCTCAATCCCCTCCTACATCTTAAACTTAAGTATTTGGGTTTTAATTTTTCTGAATAAGTACTATTGAATTTGTTGGGATACTACCGAAGATGCGATAGCAGGAAGAAAGATTGTCGTCCCTTGCCTCCAACCAATCAATCATGTGCGGCCTAGTTTTTCTTCGCGCAATTAGTTATCATCATTCGAATGAGTCACCCACCAATCAAAGATCAATTTGAAAGCAATGTAGCTCATTTTTAATAGGCCAGTTGTTGCATTAGTCATTGTACATTGGATGTTGAAATCATGTGTATCTTCTCTTTCCAATTTTAATCTCAAGATACAATTTAGGATCGTTTACTGTGGCTTTTACTACTCTAGCGTATGGGTTGGTTTGAATTTGTCTAACATGTTTTGTAACTCTTCCTATAAACTATATGTTTATTTCTTTGTAAAAATTTATTATTTTCTCTAAATATTATAGTTTTGCAGTTGTCAGCAGCCTTTATGGATTTTTCACTTATGATTGTGTCGTTTTGCTATACATTAAGAGATAATAGGAACTAAGAATTCCACCTTTATTTTGTTCAAAAGAGGAATATTCATATAAAATATGATGAGTACTTTATGCTAAAATATATATTTTTAATTTTCATATTATATTAACTTAAAGTATAAGGAGAACCACTTCCCTTATGGACCCAAATGTCAGTTCAACCCATCCCATAGAAACCCAAAGAGCTGAAAGGCTCGACCCAAACCTTAAGTAATTAAACCCAACAGACCCAAAACCCAAACTAGAATTTAAACCTAATGTCCCTCTGCCATGCACACTGGTCAACCCATTAAGAGAGCAAGCCCCCAACGACAAGGCAAATGCTCGTACAAATTACCCCGGGTAAAAAAATGCTTGCTCCTTTATTTACACCCTTAATCCTCTATCTAGTTTTCATTTCCACATAATTGCTTAGTTCTTTTCATAAATTTCCATTTAGCTTTATGACGCAGTCATGGATATTAGATGCAAGGACAGATGATTCACTCATGGAAAACTAACCAGGTACCTGTGGGCTTGTTGACGAGAATATGTCAACTCTGAAAGGAAAGCTCGAAGAACTAAGCAGCCGAGAAGCTGAAATGGATGAGTTGGAGACATGGTGCAGGAAAGCGAAAAGGATGAAAGGGGAATACTGGAGCATTGTGCAATCATTCCGAGAAGGCAAGTCTCTTTCTCCGCAGCAAATGGAGCGAGTAGATGACTTGAGCAAAGAAGTTGAAGACATTCTATCTCACGATAGCTTCCAAAGAGGGTCGACAACCTGTGCTGCAGGATGTAGGAAAAGCTCACCCTTGGTAACATCAAAGCTTATAGGAAATGAAAGTGAGAATCAAATAAAAAAGATCTGTGACTATTTGATGGAGGATGAGATTTTCATTATTGGCGTTTATGGAATGGGGGGAGTTGGCAAGACATCCATCTTAATGCATGTCCATAATAGAATACTGCTTGAGAATCCTACCTTCAATGATGTATTCTGGGTTAGTGTACCTCAAGTGTTTAGTGTGTATGAACTACAAGACGAGATTGCCAACGCAATCGGATTAGACAATCTCTCAAAGGATAAGGATGTGAAGAGGAGGGCGTGCATATTGGATAAACATCTGAAGAAGAAGAAATCTGTGTTGATATTAGATGGCCTATGGATGCACTTCGAAGTTGAGGATTTGGGAATTCCAGTTGAAAAGGGTGGCTTTAAGTTAGTACTGACAACTCGATCACTTGATGTGTGTCGTAAGATGCTATGCCAAAAGCAAATGAAAATAGAACGACTAAATGAGCATGATGCTTGGAGCTTATTTTTAGAGAAACTTCACTTGGAGAGAAAGCTCCCATCAGAAGTTGAAAATATTGCAAGGTCCATTATAAATAAGTGTTGGGGTTTGCCACTTGGGATCATTGAGATTGCGACTCATATGAGGGGAGTAGAGGAAGTGCACGAATGGAAAGACCTGTTGCAAAAATTAGAAAACTTGAGTATGGAACTTAACGTGTTCGAGAAACTAAAACTCAGTTACTTGAACTTGGGTAATCCTCAAGTGCAACAGTGTTTCTTGCATTTGATACTTTGTTTTGGAAAAGATCTTTCCAAAGCTCATTTTCTCGTTAGAGAGGATTTGATAGAGTCTTTCATAGATGAGGGTTTGTTAGGTGGAAGTGCCACTCGTCAAGAACTATACGACCGAGGTAACACCATATTAGATAAATTTAGAAAGGCTTGTCTCTGGGATAATCAAGAAGAAGAGCATGTGCACCCCCTGATAAGAGACATGATATTGCAAACAGTGACGAGCACAACTCACATGGTCAAGGCCTACATTGGATTGAAAGAAATTCCACAGGAAGATTACTGGACCGTTCATCTTGAAAAAGTATTTCTACAACGCAACAAAATAGAACAAATCCCATATGATATATCACCAAATTGCCCTAAACTTACGAGGCTCTCGTTGAGTGACAATGTCAATTTGGAAATCATCCACGAATCCTTCTTCAGGCATCTAAAGGGGCTGAAGATACTAGATCTCAGCGGCACTGGAATCATTGAATTACCGGACCCCATCTGTTACTTGGAGAGCTTGGAAGCATTGTTATTGGGATGGTGCAAGGCATTATGTTGCATTCCTTATTTAGGGAAGTTGGGATCCTTAAGAAAGTTGGACCTCAAAGGATGTGCAGGCATTGAAGAAATGCCAGAGGGTTTGGAGATGCTGGTAAAGCTAACGTACCTCAACCTGGATGGCACAAAGATTGAGATGTTACCAGAAGGGGTGTTGGGGAAGCTGGTGAACCTACAATATCTTGCGATTCAAGGGGTGAGGGCAGGGGAAGAGGCAAAATTAAAAAAGGTGGAAGCACTTTATTGCTGTCTTCAAGACGTGGAAGCTTTCAATGCATGCGTGAGGCTTCTCGAGCAGAACAGCTCCCAACAGTACCATCTGGCGTTGAATGTATTACCAGAGGATTACCATTGGTCTGATCTAAAGAGACATATAATAATTGATAGTTGTGGCAGTGTCGCAGCGAGAGTAGATGGACGAATTAGTGGGCATAGCTGCGCCCTACTTCCGAAAAATGTTCAAGTACTGGATGTAGGATTGTGCGATGGGTTGACAAGTTTGTGCGACATAGGCCCACTCGAGATCCTGGAGGTGTTGAAGATAGATGAATGTGATAACTTGGAGGAGCTGGGTCCTCTCCACTTCCCTCGCCTACGGAACCTGAATATCACTAGGTGCTCCAGACTGAAGCATCTCTTGGAGGAGGGGCAGGGGCTTCCAAGTCTACTTTTTTTGCATATCAATGGCTCAGAGGTACTAGAGGGGATTAAAATAGCAGCACCTAGTCTTATAGACATTTTTGTGGGCGAGTGTCCTAAAATGAAGAGAGCGGTGGAATGGGAGTGGCTGACCACTCGCCTTCCAAACCTGGAGCGCATTACGACGTGTTTTTGTGAGAAATTAGAGGAGATGATCGGTGGGCCATATCCAAGAGGTGCCACTTGTCTTCTTAAAAGTCTCAGGATAAAAGGATGCAACAACGTGAAAGGGGTGCTGCTGACACAGGACATGTTGCTCCACCTCCCTCTCCTCCGAAAGATAAGTGTCGAAGAGTGCGAGGGCATAGTGGCAATAATAGGCACCGTTCCCAACATGATGCCCTCCTCCTTCCCAGATTTAACACGCCTGACTCTATGGGATCTTCCAAACCTGAGGAGCGTATGTGATGGGACCATGAGGTTCCATTCCCTCGAATTTATTAGTGTGAGACGGTGTCCTCACCTCAAGACCATTCCTGTGCCGCTCTTCTTGCATGACGATGGCCTCCCATCTCCGCCGCCTTCTCTTCGACAGATTGAAATGGACAATCGGCAAACATGGGAGTCGCTGGAGTGGGACCATCTTCTTGCCCCGTATGCATTTGAACGCTTCCTCTGGTTCTATCCCTAGTGCCGTACCACACAAATACTTTCATTACATCTTGAAAGTGTCGTGTAATGGTTATCTTATTATTGAAATTTAATTGTTATGGCGCTGTCTGAAAATTAAGAAAAAAAACTCCCTCAACTTTGAATAATAGTGGCAATGGTCCTTGCTCTTATGTTTTGTTTTGTTTTTTGCGGCCAACGCACTCTTTGTAATGCAAAAGATGATTTTGGCACCCACTCTACGAAAAGAGTCATTCTATCTACGCGGAAATTCTGCATCGACTGATGTACAAATCTTTATATGTCGAACAATCACTTTTCATGGTCATGAAATGATCAGAATATAAAGATTACAAAGTATTAAGGCCCCCGGAAAGAGTAATATCAGTTTTAGAAATATTTTGTATGTCTAACGTTTCTCATTTAGTAAAAGAAAATGGATTCTGACAACCTTGTTGGAAAGATGCTGAAGCCTAGAAAAGTAAAATTTGGCCTATCCTTTTTCAAATCTCATTAAACTCAAATAACGAAAATAATTCATTGCTATAATAATTTAGACACATGTCAAAAGGGCCACTGAGAAATAAAGTAGACCAAAAAGCCATTCATTTAGGTAAATTATTCTAACACATGAAGTACCATCTTGTTGGAGAGAGGATAGGAAATTTATTGTATTTCGATGTAAATAAATGATGGAAAAGCATTGAACTTAATCGGTCTCTTTATTTTCATGATCCTTTTCCTAAGAACAATCGTCTAATCTTGACTTAAGTGTCAAATGATAAATGGAAGCAAAATGGTAAACAAATAGTTCAATTTAGATCCGTTTAATTAGTTTTCATTCTCAATGCAAGAAACTGAAGGAGAATGCATTGTGAACGGAAGCAATTACAACGGTCTATGCTTACACTTGTTATCTATCTGCTTAAAGATACGCTACAATTTCTGAGGGATTGAATTCATAGTCTGATGGCTTCTTACGCCGTATGTTGCAGGAGCCGGAACATTTGGCCATCTCTTCGACTCGTTCTTGGGAAGAAAAGGGGCTCTCACGGGGTTTGTATCTTGAACGCCACATTTGTTGCATGAAGGCCCTCTGGTTTGATCCTGCAAAGATCAGATGGACACAAAGGCGTCTCTCATCAATGTAGTGACGTTGCCCATCACTCGGATTTGCCCTTTTCCTGGCCGTGGCAATCAACTTCCTGTATTCGGTCGTGTACGATGGCATTAGCCTAACTGTCGTCAATTTCCAGACCAGCCTTTGCCTTAATGAGTTCCTCCACGGGATGGCTGAGGTGGCGGCCTTTACGATAACGGCAGTCTTGCTCTGTAAGTTTCGAAGATGCTGTTGGCATTGGAAAACAGTGGTTCAGTGAATTCTTCTGCCATACTGGGAGCTTGATGATGCTACATGAGGTATGGAAACTGGCAAGTGGTGAGGATGGTGTGAGGAATTCTTGGGATTTTTGGCTTGGCCAGCCCGTATAATTTGCTCTTAATCTACGTGGTGGAGCTGTTTCTGACCGGGATGAGGAATGCAGCTCTTGGGATTGCAGCTCAGGCGTGGCAAATCGGTGCGATTTTGGCACCTTTCATAGGGGTCTTAGAAGGCGGGTTCCTTTGCGGTTTCTGCAATTCTGGGAGGAATACTAGCGTTTTACCTCCCGGAGACGTTAAGTCAGCCTCTGTATGATACAATTGCAGGAATGGAATGGAAGCTGGGGAGAGTGCATGCACGAGTGTATGAAACAACTCAATTCTCTTACTTTAAACTGAACTTGGTTAACATAGACCTAAATGACTGTTCTTGATGATTGGATTTTCCTTTTCTTTTGGTTTCACTCAATTACTTCCTTTGTAGAAGATTCGAAGGGTCGCGTGCGACGACAGCAGCATTGACTACACGAACAAATGATCACTTCCTTTCTTCTGTCGTGTTTTTTCTTCGTTATGCCTTTCGGACATGAGAAATAAGGATGACAAAATCCGTCTCTAAGAGAAGAGGAGAATGTTTGCAAGAGCATACCTTTCAAGTAGGTTGTGTTGCCTTAAAGCAGTTGCCATCACTCGATGAGAACACTTTCTACTGAACTTCGACTCATACGGTTGTTTTCAGATTAAGACATTGTACTCGATATAATGAACCATCCGTATCGCAGATATGAGAGAATTAGCCTATGTTGTTTATGACAACACATAGCTTACGCCTTACGATGCAGAGACTTCTGAGGGATCAAAATCACTAACCCTGCCATTCAAATGTTGAGAAAGAAATGTCTATGATTTTACTTTAATCCTCTTATTTAAGCATCTAACTGTGAATATTAATGGTAAGCTGCCCCATGAAAAGCGAGTTTACTGCGAGACTAGTGCCTCGTGCTCAGGGAATTACCTCACTAAGTGACACAATTAACTCTGTGCTAAATATGCAGAAAACTATATCTCCTGCATAAAGAAAAATGTCTATGATTTTGCTGCATTATGTTGTGGAGTTATTTGGATGGCCACGTTAGTTGGATTTGATATGGGGAGCATTTTTTTGTGAGAGTAGAAGGATTTGATTTGATAAATTAAAAGTATAAGACCGTAATCAAGAAAAAAAGAAAAGTGAAAGTCGCTACAAAATCACTGTAGCACCAGTCACTATTCACTATAGATAGCAAATAGATTTAGACTTAAAGCCTCTGATTTTTGATAGCACGTGAGATTTTACAGGTTTTGAAAAATAATCTGAACAAATATATTATTTTCAAAATTAATAATAGAGATTTTGTGAAAAGTTTGTTATTGTCGTCATTGTAATCACGATTTGGATTGTAATGAAGCACCAGCCTTATAAGACGCGGGTCAACAAGACTACGATATTATTTTGCCACGCTTCTGTCGTGACAAGACCTCACGACACTGCCCGACATTATTGACCGATCCATAAAGTACGTAACAGGCGTCCAGGCCAAGTCACATGCATTGCCAACTATTACCAGCTGTGATGATGACGCTAGACAAGACCACCTCCATTAAATTCTTTCTTCTTTATTCTTTTTCTTGGGTTGGTGGGGGTGGGGTTTGGAGTTGTAAATAACATCCCTTAGGATGTCGAGACGCCACCATCTATAGAATTGAATAGTTCATAGAAAAAGTTACGCACTAAATTAGGAAGATAAGTGAAAAGACAAGATTCAGCCAAAACCCGAATAAACTAGAGAGATATCACAAGAGTGACGTCGTCCAGGGGAGATACAAGAGCCTTATGAATGTGTTTATTAAAATATAGGAAACCGACGGAATCAGAGTTTTCTTCTTGTCCACACGTTGGAATCTTTGGCAATATTTGATTTGCCTTTTGAGCAAGATCGAGGCTGGGAAATGCATGTGTTAAAAACTCATTAACTAAGTCATCCTATGTATCCTGTACCTCCATGAATCTCTAGTATTCTTAATCACCCCGTGTTCATTGACTACTCCCTTGTTTCCCCCTCTCAATCACACGAACCTCTCAAGTCATTTGATTGGGCTAATTTCGAGCACTTAGTAATTGTGCTTGTTGTGGTGAAATTGCTATTTTTCTTATAATTAATTTAACTCTTTTGTGGATTTGTAGAATGTATGTGTCTTTTTGACAATACTATATTCTACTTTTATGTCAATGTTCATCGCAAACCCAAGCTATATACATGTGTATTTAGAATCTAGTCATATATTGGTAACAAAGAATAGGGCTAGCAAATCACGGATTTCTTATAATCTTCTATTGTAAGGGCAACTATATGGACGGCTTCATGCTCCATAGCATCAATCAACAGTGACTTCAGCCTTCATTGCTTGTGTTCCTCAGTGGTGGACACAAAACCCAAACTGCCTTTTCAATCAGTCTTCCAACTGGAGCCTGGTGAGGGATGCAGTTGGAGCCACCCGGACGACATTAAAACCCGATCCGTTTAAGGTTTTGTTTAAGTGCGTTTCGACATGTTAAATGACTGTTTATCAAGACTCGGTTTGTTTTATGAAAAATATGATAATTTTAAAAGATAAATTTTGATATTCAATTTAAACTTGTAAATGAACTAAAAAATATTTTTCGTCGTTAGATATGAAAAGTGCGATTTGATTTTCCTTAGTGCACTCCTTTTAATAATCTTTTTATTGTTTTTAAAAATCAAGCTCGAGCATGTGGCGAGGCTCATGCTCGCCGATTAGACCAACCTTAAGCTTGCTAGCCTCAAGCCTCGCCAAATTGGTGAGTGGCGAGCTCCAACTCACCTATAGTTGGTCACCGGCCACAGCTCGCCAGCCATTGCTATGGCCCACGACCAGTCGAGAAATAAGAAAAAAAAGAAATATAGAGGAAAAAGAAAAAGAATAAAAAATTTGAATTTTTTAAAAAGAAAGAAGTGGGGTTAGGAGGGGTGTAAAAAAAAATGAGCAAGGAAAATGTTTGTCCCTACTTGAAAAATGGAAAATATTTTCCTTATTTTAGAAGACTTTTTTTTTCTGTAGATGGAAAATGTTTTCCTCAACTAATTTATTTTCCGTAAAATTAATACTGACAAATTCAAAAAAAAAACTTCCAAAAAGTTATTTTTTGCGAAACGAACGAAGCCTAAATTTTAATATTATCGAACCATAAATTAGTGTCCAAAAAGCACTCGTCAACAAGCTCGAATACAAAATTGTGAACTTTCAGACTAACAAATCAAGAACGTTTTCACTTACAAGGACCGCTAGCAATAGTCTCTTCAATAATGACACTTAATTTGAATTGTGTTCTTTATTTTTACATGTTAATGCTTGTATGTCTTGCATCTCTAATTTTAAATTTTAAAATTTTCTTTTGCAATAAAATAAGAATATCTTTATATTTTATATTTTAAAATTCAGACCAAATAATTTGGGAACTCCAAGCTAACTTCTTTCCATCTTTCTATGGGTCATTATTCTAGTCCGAAGCACCATCCGCGAAGTTCCGGTGCTTGACCGAAATCCCACCGTGCTGACAAAGGAAAGTCTATTCACATATGCAGCGAGAAACTCCATCACGTCACCGAAAAAGAGGACGTGCAAAAAGCGCACACGATTAAATTCCGTTAAATTAAATTATCTTATCTTTTTTTCCTGCTCTTGGTCATTAATCAAGAAAGACGCTATGGAGGTCAAGTGGAAGAAGACGGGCAGATTGGCTGCTGCTACAGGAAGCATTTCGAAAGCAAAGCGCATGAAGCGATGGCACGCAATTTTTTGGTGCCATATGAGCTACTTAGGACGAGTTATATAGATGCTCCTCTAATTGTTGGTGCTTCTAAGCTACTCCGGTAATGGGGTTGGAGCTTGAATTATTGGTTACTGGCCCAGTGTGGACCCAATTTAGAACCGATTCAATAGAACTTTTGAACACTTTTCTTTTTTTCCCGAAAAGATGACCCTTTATCCAGCTCAACATGACAGGCCAGAGCATCGTAAGTTTCCTAGCACCTTCCTAGGATTACAAAAGTGGTACGAATAAATTGAATTGGCGAATTTTATATGAAAACATAAAGAGTAGACCGCGCTGGTGTGTGAATGGACCGCATGTGAGTGAGACTTGACAAACCGAACATCCTAGCCTATTACCTGTGGTGGACCAAGCTGGACAGGCCCTCATGATGCGTGGGCTTGGCATTCAATCAAATAATGGGCAAAAATTTCTTAAGGGGATTATGTGATCCTTGTAGCCACCGTTTCTGTGAGGATAAATTATCAAAACAGCCTCAAATTTATTATAATTATGTCATATCGATTTTAAAATTTTATTTTAATCAATTAAGTTTTATATTTTTTGCATTTATTCCAATTGACAAAAAAAAAACTGATACATTGTATTAGTATAAATACAAAAACTTTAAAATTCAATCAATTAAAAAAAATTTTAAAATTGAATTGATAAAATTGTAATAAATTTAAAATTTATAAATTCCCACAATACTAGGCAAATCTTAGTATCTCTAATACTGCTCAAGCAATCACTAGCAAGTTGAGCTGTTTAACTAGGCTTGGCCCTATTTGCTTGAACAATGGTTGGAAATTTGGAATAGGCATAATTACGGAACATTTAATCTTGTTAGCCAATATACGTCTAATATCCTAAGGAAATATACAATTGATACAACTTTCAAAGGATGTCTATTCATTTCAAACAAAAAAGAAGGATTTCTCTTTACAGTTAAACTCTAACGTTGGATAGGTATCACGTTAAAAATCAAAACTTTATTTCATCAGTCTTTTTCTAGGTAACTGCTCACTTTGATAAAAAAAAAAATTGGACATTCCCTTTGTGAAGCTTCTACCTTGATCTTGCTAATAAACTTCTATTATTGTTATTCATCATATGTTGTTCTTAGTTTCAAATCAAATTTAGGTTCCGTTTGTTACAATTGTTTGGAAAATATTTTCTTACAAATACTCATTTTCATTATCTGAAATAATTAGTTAATAAAAAATATTTGATCGTGAATAATAATTTATGTTTGAATATTTATGTAAATGATGAAATTTTTTTTATTCGTTCATTTTTATAAATAATATAAATAATTATAATTTTTTTTTATATCATTCACTTCTCACGAAATAAGTGTACTCCTGGGAAGGCCGCCTGTCATGCACCGCCTAATGGTTAAGTGCTTGCCGACTCGATTATCAATTATAAATAAATCCTTGGTTTCTGCAGGGACGAAAGTAACCCCCAAGCAAGTGCATAGTTTCATAAAACCGAGGTAGGAAGAAAATGGTCATTTGTGCAAACATATTTTTATTTGCATTGTCCTTTTTCTATAAAGAAAAGTAGACTACTAATTTATCTAAAGTCAGGGCTGTGCATAAAGTGGCCGCCCACTTTGACCCGTACCGTCGTAAGTCTTTTTCCTGTTCTCACCAATAATTATATTTTATTCCTCACGCAACTCAGCAGAGACCGGCATCAATTTCTCCCCATTTTCCTGATCCTTTCGTTCTTTAGCAGAAGGTGCCTTTGCTTGTGCAGCAACGGTGCTGGAGCTTCAGTCCTCCTCCTCGGACGTTTCTTTTGTTCGTGCAGCAACGGGATCGGAGATCGAGTCCTCCTCCGTGTATGTATCTTTTCCTCCTCATATATGCCTGTCTGAATTTTCTGCGACTCTATTATAGAATCTTAACCTTGTTATCTGGTCAAATTTCCAGATCTTGTATTTCTGTAAGAAACAAAGAACACTTCAAATGTTAATCGGCCAAACAAAGAACAGAAAACTAAGCACTAACTCGTACCAAAAATCATGTTTGGTCCTGTTTCGGAGACAACTGTTGTGGAGTTCTTTTTTTAATTTTTTTAATCGGATTGTGTTGTCTACTACATAAGATGGTTCATGTTTCCGGTGAGCACAGAACGGAAGACTTTTATTGCTTTATAAAAAATAAATTGCATAATTAGCAGAGTGGTCAGTCAAGTGCCTCGTCAGGGATGCTATAGATCTATGTCTGAACTACGTTGCAAATCTCAACTCAAACTAGCTTTGGAAGCCACTGGTCAAGCCATACTTGATGCTTGTAAACTGGGGAGTTTATCGTGTATACTTAGAATTAGTTCGTAGAGAACCCAAGTAAACGGAAAAACTTGAGGGTGTAGCTGAGCCCGGGCCATGAAATTTTCCTGTAAGCGTAGGCAAGGGGCAAGATTAAGGGCTGAAGGGAGAGTGCAAGATGGAGAGATTACCCAAGAAAGAGTGCGCATACCCATGAACATGGAACAAGAAAGAAAACCGATTAAACATGTTTTCTTCATATCCGAGAATGAAAAGAGAATTTGGGTAGAAATGAGGGCGGGGGTCACTGAAGCAGGGCCTTTTTCCAAATGAATTGGGGATTGACGAAGACTTTTGACCCAATTCCCAAGTCCAAATTTAATTAGATATCTTACAGGCCCCGATGCCATTCTTCACCCATAAAAATTGAAGGTCTTCCTTGAAACATATCTGCTCATTCTTTTGTTAGATACAGAGAAAATGCCCAGAGAGAAGGACTCCTTTCGGCGTTATGTAGCGTTCCCGCAGAACGGCAGGTGGAAGTGTCAATTCTGCGACAAGGAGTATAGCGGAAGTGTGACCAGGATCAAGGCCCACTTAGCCGGAGTTGGAGGAAAAGGGATCGATGCCTGCAAGGACGTCAGCGACCAAGTGAAATTGGAAGCCAAGAAAGCATTGAACGCTAAAGGAGCGGCAGAGTCGAGCAATGGAGAAGAAGGCACTGTTGAAGAGGGTCAGCATATGCCTGTGACTGCAAACAATGAAGATGCTTGGAGAGGGATTTCATTCGCTACCACGCCGTACCTGAGCACTGGAGGTGCAAGTTCATTAGCCTGTCTTTCATTGCCTGAGACGAATTTGCCCAGTCAGTCTCTTCCAGCTGAAAACATGATCCCGCGGATTTGGCTACAACAACCTCAATCTCAAGCCCTTGATTCATCCATTCAGCTGCCGAATTCTAGTGATCCCAGCAGCCGTCCAGATCTCGCACTTGAAGCTTTGACTACCATGCCACAGCCACTGAATGCAGAAGAGGGAGAACCCAATACAGAGGTTCCACACGGTATGTGCGTATCCAAATTCACCAGATATTAAAGCTTGTGTAAGACGCTTAATATGTCTTCTAATCCTTACCTAGGAATAGGGATTTAGGCAGGACGCTTAGATCTCTATTAGTAATCGACAACACAAAATAGACCGGGATTAATTGGAAGAGGAGTTTGATAAAAGTCGGTCAATGATAACTAATAATTCTTTGAAAATGAGCAGGCAAATGCTTTGAAGGGTGAGATTCAAATCTTGAAAAGCCATGACTCTTTCTGTCCCCTCAAAGCATTACCTACATAAACAACATTCACTTTTTAACGAATAATGTCCATTGTGACATATTTACTTGGAAATTTTTTTTTATAACATCAAAAACTCTCAATTATGTCTATTGTGATTCATTCACCACTTTTTTTTGGTAATATAAAAATCCCAAACTATGTCCAATGTGACACATTTATCATTAAATGCCTTTTTAGTGATATAAAAACTCTCAAATTTATATCAATGTGACATATATCACCCAAAATAATGTCATTTTTATTTCATTTAAGCCATGTGAGCACCATGTCGATACCATTTGCTTTTTGACATTCACATAAGCAGATTTTTTATGATTTTCATTTATGAAATGTTGATAGACAGTAAATGTGTGATACATGTATAATTTTGAGATTTTCGTGTTTTAAAAAAAATTAAGGTAAATGTGTCACGGATTGCATAGTTCAAGATTTTTGGTGGCTTTTGCCTTAAATTAAAGTATATAACTAGTCACAAATTGCTACCTGTAAATAAGTTCACCTGATTAGTGACTTGGGAGATGGACAACAGTATCAGTACGCATGAGCATCGGTTTTAATTTCAACCTTATGCGCCACAATTGTGAACATCAATTTATGGTTCGTCTATTTTACCTAATGAATTACCAAAATACTTTCAAATAAAAAAGGAGGAAGCATAGAAGGGCAAGCATGTATTTGGCTAAGCACTTTCCAGTTTTCAAAATATTTTCAATGTGTTGGGGGAACTGGTATTGACTTGACTACTTTATAAAAGTCATCGAAATTCTTTGTTTCCCCCTCAACCGGTCGGACGTTGTACCGATTTATCTCATAGTTCTCGGCCAAGCAACACTTCTCATGAAAATTAAGAACACAATATCTTAAATGGAAATAAAATTACGAATGAAGAGTTCAAATAACTGGTGTTTTCTGCTAAATCCCGTTAGTGATTGAAAATAATAGTGCTGTATAAAAAATATTTTATGTAAACCTTTGACGTCTATCAACTGCACGGAGATAGGAACTATCATTGATCATGCATTTGATCATATTTGTCCATTATAGTTTCAAACTTAAAAGTATTAGATGAGCCTAAAATTTGAATCCATTGCGTGTCGACGGATGATGAGATATATTATGATAGAAAAGAAGTTATCATAAATATATGATTTTTGTATGCGGTTCTAAATATAATAAGTTATAGTGTTTGTTGAAAATTATTATAATAGACATAAATGGCATTTCTGCTAATAGTGATGCATAAGATCTAATAATCTATTGTTATATGAAGGAGAGAAAAGTAAGAAGTTCTCTTTTCCACTTTGGCACATCATTGTTTTTCTTTTTGTCCTTTTGGAAGTGGCTACTTCAATTATAACGATCTGAATTCTCTATACTTTTTTATTTTTCATTAAACAGCTAGACGTAAGATGTGACATTCTTTTTTATATTTAATGAAAAAATGACATTTTTTCCAAGAAATCTTTTTTTCTTCTTTCATTATATAAGAAACCTTGATAATATAATGTTATGCAGGATGAATGACATCACTTAGCGGACTTTTCTCTCTCTTAAAAAATAGGAAATACTAAATCCATTTCTAATATTTGAAGAATTATCTTACTGAATGCAAAATAAGTAGATGATGCTTTGATTAGAAAATGCAATCATAAGGGACGAATTTCTTATTTGATTTGCTAACTTATTCAGGACATATGTGCTATAATAGTATGTAAGTCTTTTAAAATTTATTGTTTTCTTGGATTAACTTTTAGTGACCATTCTTAATATTTTCTTTCATTGGCTAACATTAGTTATTTTAAAAAATCAACATAAAATATATAATATCATCGTCCAGGTTATTCATACATATATTAAAAACCCATAATACATTGTTTTTGTTTTATTCGGAGTGGATGATAATTGAAGAATAGAAAAAAATCATAAACACATCGTTTTCATTCCTCTATTTTATCAACAATAACTATTTTTCCGTAAGCTTAAAATAAATGCTACTCTAATTGCGACTTTTTAAGCTTTTAAAACTTTCAAAACAGATTTCAATTCATCCAATAATTTACTCCTTCGAAAAAAATTTAAAAATTCATTGAATTGCAGCTTCTACTGGTTTTAAAAATCATAAATAGATCGTTTTTATTCCTTTTTTTTTATCAACAATAACTATTTTTCTTTAAGTATTTATTGATTTGCTACTCTAATAGTGATTTTTAAATCTTTTAAAATTCTCAAAAATCGATTGCAATTCATCCAATATTCAACTCTTTCGAAAAAAACTTCAAAATTCATTGACATGTAGATTCTGCTGATTCAAGATTATTGTTAATCAAAAACTATCGGTTCTAGAAAAATTTATGATTAATTTTCAAATTTATGATGATACTTTGAGTTAAAAAAATTATAAGGATCCTATTGGAAATATATGATTGCACGTATATCTAGAAGTTTTGTCCCCTATAGTTATTTTGCTATAAGTTTACTATGGGGAAGGGTAAAAATCTCAGAATTCATACGTTACTCAGCTTTATAAGAATTCTGAAACTTCGTTGGAATCCATATATTATTCAATTGCATCAAAAGATCATTACAATCTGTATTAGATTTAGCTCCTACAATCAATCTCATTGCTGTTATAAATGCAATGGCAAGCTACGTTCCCTCCAATTTCAATCACTGGGGCTTCCAACTCTTGTTCAGAATAAATCCTTCCTAAGTGAAGGGCTCATATCATCTGCATATCAAAAGCATGTGAGGATTTGCTTAATGAAAACGGTACATGGTAGCTTTATGTGTGAAATGCATAAGTAATCAATTTGAAGTAGGAAAGAGAGAGAAAAAAGAAGGGTTAACATTACGAAAAATTCCAAAATGGTATATCTGTGACAAATTTATCTCAAACTAATATTTTGATCGCCAAAAATTTCAAATTGGTATACCTTTGACAAATTTACCCAAAATTGGTATACTTGTGATAAATTTATCTTTTGTTAGTTATCGTTAAATTTTACTGTCGTATTATTAAATTGGATAACACATGATAGTTGACTCATATACATACCAGTTTGATTGTACTCTTTGCTTATAACATTTGTACAAGTTTTGTATATTTTATAGTATTAATCTAATTTAATGGAAGGTATATTTGTCAAGGGGTTTTTGGCTGTCAAAAAATTAGTTTTAGGGTAAATTTATTATAAGTGCATAAATTTGGGATTTTTTGTGGTCATTTAGAGTAAATTTATCACCAATGTATCAATAAAAAAATTAGTTTGGGAAAAATTTGTCAAATGTGTATCAATTTAAGGTTTCTTGTAGTGTTAACTCAAAAAAGAAAGTCATGAGAAGGTGGTTTAAAAATGAGATTTGCAGCTACTTAGATTGGAAAGATGGCGGTTATTGCTTGAGGGAAGGGGGAAAAAGGGGAAGTGGACAGTAATTTTAGGCAATATTCGTTACTAATTTGCAAGATATTTCTCATATGATTGGAGAACAACTAATGTAAGTTTATGTTTGTAGAGTTCTTTAGATAAGTCGTCTTATTTTATTTTGTAATGATGGAAGAGCCAAGTCCAACTCCCATGCTATTCAAATGACCCAAAAGCACATCAATCTAAGAAAGATACCACATTTTGTTAAATATGTATCCGCACGATATTGCACTTGTACAGATAAATGTTCTCGTTGATGGCGTACAATAAATTATTTGCCCATTTAATGATTATTCTTACCTCCATATCATCCTTTAATTGACTGTTTACCCACTCAAATGCCACCTATATGAGACTTTAACTAACAACATGTCCAATCATCTTAAATTTAAGTTATAAGTATATCAATTGTTTTCATATTTTTGAATAATTATGATTGGAATTGTTGGACACTAAGGAAAGTGCAATAATGGGACAAGAGTCAAAGCCATCAGTAATATGGGATTTAGTTTTTCCTGGTGCTATTAATTACCATCACGTATGAGTGACGTTCAAGTGGGTCACCCACCAATCAAAGATCAAGTTGAAGACACGTATGGCTCTTTTTTATTAGGACGGTTGGGGCATTAGTCTTTGCGCATTAGATGTGGAAATGGGGTATATCTCCTTTTTATCAGGTTTAATTTCAAAATGCAACTTGGGTTCTAGTTACGGGACTTTTATTTTTAACTTCTTCTTTTAAATTATGGGGATGACCTAAATTTATCTGGTACTGTACCGCTCGAACCTTTTTCAAAGAATAGGTGCATAACTGTTGGCATCTATATAAATATATAATAACAAGCTCTTTCTTGAGGATTGCATTTAAGTGTGATATATAGGAGTCTAAATTGTAAGAGATTGATTAAACTCTTTGCAAGTAGTATTTTCTTGCACTCTCCACTCCTTTTGCCTTCAACTAGGATTGCTTACCCCATTCAATACCATGAGTTTCATCCAGCAGAAAAGATTAATTTAATAATTTTTAATGTTGCAAATTAGCACTTATTGAAAATTTTAACATTTTTTGTAACTTTTGCTATAAAATATTTCTTTGAAAGATTTTATTATTTTCTCTCAATGTTACAGCAATGTAGTTTATTTTGTTTAAAGCATTAAGATTCGTAATGAGTAATTTATGCTAAAATATGTACTTCGATTTCCATATTTGTATATTAATGTAAAATATAGGGAGAATCACTTCCCATGTAGGCGTAATTGTCAATTCAACCCATTCCGTAGATACCCAAAGAACCAAAATGCAAACCCAAACCTACAGCAACTAATCCCGGCAAACCCAAAGTAGAATCTAAACCCTGCGCACCTCGACTATACTCCTTCCTTGAACCTTTGATCCTATATTTACCTTCTTATCGTTAATCTAATTTCATTTCGACATAATTGCTGGTTTGTCATAAATTCTTTTTTTTTTTATGAATATTATGTTTGTATAAAATACTATAAGTAATTTTTTGATATTAGATGCAAGGACGGATGATGCGCTCGTGGATAGTCGACCTGGTACTTTTGGGCTTCTCATCGAATATTTGTCAACTTTGAAAAGCAAGCTGGATGAACTAAGCAGCCGAGTAGCAAACTCAGATGAGTTAGAGACATGGCGGAGGAAAGCGAAAAGGCTAAAAGGAGAATCCTCGAGTATGGTTCAAGCATTCAGAGAAGGCGGATCTCTTTCTCCACAGCTAGTAAAAAGAGTTGACGACTTGAGTAAAGAAGTTGAAGATATTTTAGGCAACTGTAGCCTCCAAGAAGGGTCGACGACGCATGCTGCAAGATGGAGGAAAAGTTTGCCCTTGGAAACAACAGAGCTAGTAGGCGGGGAAAGTATGGCGGCAATTGGAAAAATTTGTCACTATTTAATGGAGGATCACATTGTCATCATTGGCGTTTATGGAATGGGGGGAGTTGGCAAGACATCCATTTTAATGCATGTCCATAATAGAGTACTTGAGAATCCTGCCTTCAATGATGTGTTTTGGGTCACTGTACCTCAAGAGTTTAGCGTTTGTGAACTACAAGACGAGATTGCCAATGCAGTTGGACTAGACAATCTCTCAAAGGATAGGGACATGAAGAGAAGGGCATCCATATTGAAATGGCATTTAAAGAAGAAGAGAGCTATCTTAATTTTAGATGGTCTATGGATGCACTTCGACATTAGGGATGTGGGAATTCCGCTTGAGAAGGGAGGCATTAAGATGGTATTGACAACTCGATCACTAGATGTATGTCATAAGATGCTTTGCCAAAAGCAAATTGAAATAAGACCTCTATATGAGGAAGATGATTCTTGGGACTTATTTTTAAAAACACTTTGCTTTGGGGGAGACCTCCCTTCACAAGTTAAAAATATTGCAACCTCCATTTTGGTTAAGTGTGGGGGTTTGCCGCTTGGGATCATTGAGATTGCAACTCACATGAGGGGAGTAAAGGAAGTGCATGAATGGAAAGACCTGTTGCAAAAATTAGAAAATTCAATGATGGAACTTAATGTGTTCAAGAAACTGAAACTCGGTTACATGAACTTGGGTAATCTTCAAGTGCAACAGTGTTTCTTGCATTTAATACTTTGTTTTGGAGAGTACAATTCTAAAGTTAAAATCATCAAAGAGGTTTTGATAGAGTCTTTCATAGATGAGGGCTTGTTAAGTGGAATAGCCACCCGGCAAGAATTGCACAATAAGGGCAACACCATATTGGACGATATAAAAAAGGCTTACTTGGGGGTTGATATAAACAAAGGGTGTCTGTTTGTACACCCCTTGGTAAGGGACATGGCATTGCAAATAGTGACAAGTACAACTCACATGGTCAAGGCCAACATGGGATTGAAAGAAATTACAAAGCAAGAGTTTTGGACCGATCATCTAGAGAAAGTCTTTTTACAAAACAACGATATAAAAAAAATTCCAGATGGCATATCACCAAATTGCCGTAAACTTATAAGGTTGTCGTTGAATGGCAATGTCTCTTTGGAAGCCATCCACAAATCTTTCTTCAGAGATATGAAGGGGCTGAAGGTTCTAGATCTTAGCAAAACAAAAATCACAAGAGTACCAGATATTATCTCTGACTTGGAGTGCTTAGAAACACTATTATTCCAAGAGTGTGAGGAATTATGCCATATACCTTGTGTACAAAAGTTGGGATGTTTAAGAAAGTTGGACCTTAGGGGGTGTGCAATGCTTGAAGTAGTGCCAGAGGGGATGGAGATGTTGGTAAGGCTGACGTACCTTGACTTACTTGGCACAAAGATCAAGACGTTATCAGAAGGAGCATTGGGGAAGCTAGTGAACTTGCAATATCTTATGATTAATTCCATGGTGGAAGAGGAATCGGAAGAGGAGGAAGAGATGGAATTAACAGAAGAGGAATTAACAGAAGAGGAGGAAGAGATGGAATTAATAGAACAGGTGGAAGGATTCTATTGCTATGTTCCAAATGTTGAAACATTTAATGCATGCACGATAGTTCCCGAGAAAAACAGCTCGCTACCATACGAACTGGCACTGAATGCATTAAGAAAGTGCTTCTTTAGGCATAGGCACGAGAGGCAAATAATCATCGAAAGTTGCCATAGTATTGCGGTAAGGGTAGATGGAGCAATTGGTGGGGATGGCTACGCTCTGCTTCCTAAAAATGTGCAAGTATTGAATGTGAGATGGTGCGACGGGATGACAAGTTTGTGCAAGGTAGGCCCACTTAATGATCTAGAGAAGCTAAAGATAAAGGAATGGGAGAAGTTGGGGAAGCTGGGTGCTGTCCACTTCCCTCGCCTACGAAGACTGAGTATCACTGGGTGTTCCAAACTGAAGCATCTCCGGGAGGGGGAGCAAAGGCTTCCACATCTACAATGGTTTAGAATCGGGGGCTCAGAGGAACTAGAGGGGATTAATATAGCGGCACCTTTTCTTTATAATATTGAAGTGTATAGGTGTCCCAAAATGAAGAGGGTGGTGGAATGGGAGTGGCTTCCAAAACTGAGGTCCATTGAAATAAGAAATTGCGAGAAATTAGAGGAGATAATAGGTGGGCCAGCAACGTCAATCAATGCAACTTGTCGTCTTGTAAAGATTAAAATAGCAGGATGTAACAAGTTAAAGAGGGTGTTGATGACGCATAACATGTTGCTCTGCCTCCCTTTCCTCCGAGATGTGTCCGTCAAGGACTGCGCGAGCTTAGAGGTGATAATAGACAACTGTGAGAGCTTAGACGTGATAATAGACAACGTTCCCAACATAATGCCATGCTCCTCCCTATATTTAACATACCTGACTCTGGTGAATCTTCCGGAGTTGAAGAGTATATGCGACGGGATAGTGGATTGCCGTTCAATCGAATGTATGGATATAAGAGAATGTCCGAAGCTGCAGAGGCTTTCTCTGCTTGACGATGGGCTCCCGCGTTCTATTCGCTCTTGTGTTGATTATAATATTTGTATAGATGAGCTGACGTGGCAGTCGCTGGAGTGGGACCATTCCCTTGGCCCACCTTCACTTCTTGGACACTTAGCCAAGAAATATGGTAAGTCACCAACAAAATTTTACTTTTCTTTTATCCTCTCCATCTCCCGCCGGTCCTTCCGGCCCTTATAAGGATTCACTCTAGCGATGCAGTAAGTTTCCTTTCCTTTCCTTTTCTCTTTTTTTTCAAACTTTATCCACGCTGTTATGCTCAGTGGGTATGACTTTGATACCTTAAAAGATTGCAAAAGTCCTCGCTCTTTCAATAACGGCAACAATCCCCGCTTTTTTTTTCCTGTTGTCCCTTCAAAATACTACTTCCTTTTGGTAAATTATGACGTTAAAATTGTCAAAATGTCGAGTCAATTCTTAAGTTCTATTTCAGGAGATGGCTGAGTTTAAGAGAGCGTGTTAAATACTTCTAACACTTTCTTTTTGTTGCCTATTCTGTTTTACCTCATCTAGTACTTCTATTTTCGTTTTAAAACTCCAATCTGATTTTTAAATTAGCCACTGTGCTTGAATCAAAAAATTAAACCAGTGTAAATTAGTCTTCCTCATTTTTAGGAAGGAACACCTTTTCTTGGACTTCCACTTGCATATTTGCACATATTGAATTTCTTTCTGTTTAATTTGATTAATTTCGATTGGCCAGGGAAGTCTCTAATTTCATTAGATTGTTTAGATTCTCTCTTTAATTTGATATGTCAAAGAAATATCTAATTTCTTTCAATTGTTTTCTTTAAAAGCTCGTCAAGAAGGGGTTCCCAATCGGCATGATCAAAGGATGCATGTAACTATTAGTTGCGACGACATTGCGGCAAGGGCATATGGAGAAATCGGTGGGGATGGCCGCGATCTACTTCCAAAAAATGTGCAAGTACTGACGGTAGGACGGGGTAGTGGGGTGACAAGTTTAAGTGAGGTGGGCCCACTGGAGAATCTAGAGGAGCTGGAGATAGAGGAATGGGAGAAGTTGGAGGAGCTGGGTGCTGTCCACTTCCCTCACTTGCAGGGACTAAAGATCATTTCGTGTCCCAAACTGAAGCATCTCTCAATGGAGGGGCAGGGGCTTCCACATCTACAATGGCTTCGAATCTACGGCTTAAAGGAACTGGAGGGGATCGATTTAATTGCGCCCACTCTAAACCATATCGAAGTGTCGGATTGTCCTAAAATGAAAAGAGTGGTGGAATGGGACTGGCTGGCCACTCGCCTTCCAAATCTGAAGTCCATTGAAATATCCTGTTGTAGGAAATTAGAGGAAATAATAGGTGGACCATTGCCAACCAAAACCACTTGTCTTCTTACAAAGATTGAAATATATGACTGCGACAACATGAAGGGGGTGCTGCTGACGCATGACGTGTTGCACCACCTCCCTTTCCTCCAAGAGATTAAAGTTGGAGGCTGCAAGGGCATAGAGGTTATAATAGGTGCTGCTCTGCCATCCTCCTTGCCAAAGTCAACACGCCTGACTCTATGGCATCTTCCGAAACTGAAGAGGATATGCGATCAGATCTCCGACGACATCCGATATATTGAAATACATAATTGTCCAAATCTGAAGAGGATTCCTTTGCAACTACACCTAATTGACAATGATCTCCTTTCTCCTCCCCCCTCCCTTGAACGGATTTTAATAGATCGGTTGACGTGGCAAGCGCTGGAGTGGGACCATCCCCTTGCCCGTATCTCACTTGAACCCCTCGTCGAGTTTAATGGTGAGTTACCCGCAAGTTTTACATTTCTTTTATCCTCTCCATCTAAGGATCGATTTCTCACGGTGCGGTAAAACCTCTTCTTCTTCTTTTTCCTGAACTTCATACCAACTATTAGGCCCAGTGCTAGCTTGAAACTATATCAAAATGGTTATATTGTAATAAAAATGGCAATACTCTAACACTTAAAAGTGCCAAATTATGGAGCCTAATTCTTAAGTTCTACTTTATTAGTTGGGAAAATTTAAGAGAACTTGTCAACTGCTTTTTTTCTACTTGTCTTTTTGTTGCCTTTTCTATTTTACCTCATACAGTACTTCTATTTTCAATTTCGAACTCCTATTTGATTTTTAAACTAATCGATGTATTGTAATCAAAAAATTAAACCAATGTAAATTAGTTTTTCTCATTTTTAGGTGTCGCTAAGCGAATGGGCCAGAGAGAGATCATGTTTTCGTGAGCTCTTTCAAAATGCATTGGCATAACAGATTTCTCATTAATAGTCATGTGGCACGACAATTTATATAGGACAATGACGTTCTTTGCAAATGACTGACATAATTCAATCTTTCTAGACCCAGACTGGTGAAGCCGCATATGATCAGCTGAGGATGATTTGTCTTATGACAGCAATGGACATCAAAGTTATCGCCACTTCTACGTCGTCTTGCTCGACTGATTTTTAAAGTACCTCCGATCCCGTGATGGCATATGCTTAATTTATTTATGCCTTCTTATCCTATCTGTAACAAGCATCTCTATTTCTGAATTTCTCGGTTTGTTTTTTTTACCTGTCACTTGCCTTTGTTTTCTTTGCTTGAATGGATACTATCTCAGGTCTCGACCGGATATGCCAGAGCAGGTTTGATTTTTGAGTGACCACCTTGCAAGTGTCTGGTTTATCTATGTAGCATGTTTATTCAATATGTTATTGTTTATTTCCATTGACATTACCCAACCTAGGATGCCTTTGTTAAAATGATTCTACATAGCATAATGTTTACTCATAATGTTTACTTCCATTAAAAACTCGTTTCTCTGTCAGAAAATTCTACATTTCATCACTTAATTTTACACTTTGTCTAATTTTTATACTTTTAACATATTTGATTAATCCCTTCCACTTTTATAAATTTTTTAATTAAATTCTCTCCTGTGTCAAATCCAACCGAATCTAACTGAAGTGGCCTCCAATGATGTCAGAGTATGTCATGGATAAATTTTCTTTTTTAATGTGGATGTCTACGTGGGTGTTTACATTGGCTAAATTTTATCCATGTGAAACTTTGATGTTGTGTACATGGCTATAGTTTTTCTTCCACCTCTATGTAAGCATTTGCATATTTTATCATCATACATTGGTGTTGTCCAGTGGCCCCATCAGCTGAACTTGGTCAAATTTGGTGTCGAGGGAGTTGATATAAAAAATTATGAAAGTAGAAGGACTTGACTAGAAATATTAAAGTAAAAGAGCGTAATTAGAAAAAGCAGGAAAAGCAGAAATTTTTCATTGTCTGGGAGATGTAATTTTCTGCATGTTCAGCATACAGTAGGTTGTGCAACCTCGCGCGAGTAGTCCCTTCAGCACTGGTCTTGCGGTAGACTCAGCCTTTTATTCCAAAGAACTGGTGGTTCTATGCTCTTGCGTAAAGGCAGATGCCATTCACATTCACAGTTTAGGTGCTTAAATAAGAGGATCAAAGTAAAATCATTAGTGGCCCAATGGCTGGACATACACCCCGCCTTTTCCTCTTCCATTATGCCAAAAAATTATATTTTTCATCTATACACTATTACGCTTTTTTTTTAAAATCCATATACTTTTAATTTACGTAATTAAATCCTTGCGAGACCAAATTTGATCAAATCTAATTGACATGACCCTGAACCACATCATAGTGTAAGGGAATATTAACTTTCTGCAGACATCCATGTGGCCATTTACATTGACAAAAGTTTTATCCGCATCAACTGCGACATCTACATTGGCTATATTTTTCCACCTATGTCCACAAAAGTATCAGCATCCCACTTTGGTATCATCCAACAGCCGCATCGGCTAGGTTTGGTCGGATTTGGTGCCAAGAGACTTTATTAGAAAACATTGTGAATCTAAAGTGACTTGATTAAATAAATTATGAGTATGAGAAACTTGATTAGGAAATGGGCAAAAGTACAAGGATGAAAAGCATAAATTTTTTCCTAATCTAAGAGACGTAATTTTCTGCATGTTCAAGATTGAGTCAGTTGTGCCACCTAGGGAGGGAAGTCCCTCAAGCACTAATCTTGCAGTAAATTCACCTTTTATTTCAAAGTACTGACGGAATTGATGCTCTTACATAAAGGCATAATGGTTAGACAAACATGTTTTCTTTTCAACATAACGATTATAAAGTCATGATGCATTTGATTCAGCATTTTGAAAATTCATTTGAGAAATGCAAAGCAATGTAGCCTAAAGGGTTTGGGGTAAATGCATGATTCTGATAGTATCGTTTTGTGCAATTCAACACATTAATCTGAAAACACGACAAGTTGAAGATTAGTATAATGTGTTCTCATTATGTGATGGCAACTGCTTTAAGGCAACACAAGTCGATTTGAAAGACGTACTCTTGCAAACGTTTCCTCCTAGAGACAGATTCTGCCATCCTTGACTCTCATGTCCCAAAGGAAAAAAAGGAAAATCCTATCATCAAGTACAGTCATCTGAGTCTACATTAATCAAGTTTAGTTTAAAGCAAGAGGATTGAGTTCCTTCATACACTCTCCCCACCTTCCATTCCAGCCATTGTATCATACAGAGGCCGATGTAGCGTCTCCGGGAGGTAAAATGCTAGTATCCCTCCCAGAATTGCGCAAACGGCAAAGACCGCAAATGGGAAGCCGCCTCCTAAGACCACCACCAAAGGCGCCAAAATCGCACCCATCTGCGCCGCCTGAGCTCCGCAGCCAAGAGCCGCGTTCCTCACCACGGTCGGAAACAGCTCAGCCGTGTAGATGAAGAGCAAATTATACGTGCCGGCCATGCCGAAAATCCCGAGAATTCCGCACACCATCCTCGCCACTTTCCATTCCCCGTGTATCGTCATCAAGCTAGCAATAAGACAGAATATTCCACTGAACCACTGTGTTCCGATCGCCAGTGGCTTCCTCCCGAACTTATCGAGCAATAGCGCCGTTATTGTAAAGGCCGGCATTTCAGCCACGCCGTTGAGGAACACATTGAGGTAAAGGTTGGTCTGGAGATTGACAACGTTTAGGCTAATGCCATAGTACACAACCGAACACAGAAAGTTGATTACCACGGCCAAGAAAAGGCGAATCCGAGTGACAGGTGACTTCACCACATCGATGAGAGACCCTCTTATCGCATCCTTTGTGTTCATCTGATCTTCGCAGGACAGACCATCATTCGAGTTCTCATTCACTTCCTCATCAAGTGCCAGGATGACCCCGTTGGGGAGGTGTTTCTTGTTGGCTTTCGCGATAGCTCGCATAAGCTTCATGGCCTCATCAATCTTTCCCCGGACGAGATACCACCGTGGGGACTCCGAGATGAAAGGGAGGACCCCTACAAGGAAGAGAATGGAGGGAATGGAGGAAGCGATGTAGAGCTCCCGCCATGAGCGAAACAAATAAGCGATGCCGGAGAG
>CM026415.1:13197134-13420085 GCA_014858505.1 Corymbia citriodora subsp. variegata
GTGGAACTGGCGACCGCCGGTCAAGATAGAGAGGATGTGAGAGGCTACGGACACGAAGCAGAATCGAGAACTTCCTTGTCAAATGACGAAAGTACCCTGCTTTAAAACGACGAAAATATCCTTCTTGTTATTGCTATTTTTTAACCGAATTCATGAGAGAAGGAAAAATACTTGTTTTGATCTTTTTTATGAGACCAACAACTATGGTTTTTTTAATGAAGAAACAGAACTTAGGATGTGTTTATTTCGCAAAAATCATATCATTTTTTGAAAATGTTTTCTAATTTTCTTGTGTTTAATAATATATGGTTGAAAATGTTTTCAGGCGTTTAGATCGCATTTGAAAAATGATTGAATAACATTTAAAATAGGAAGGATCTAAAGGCTTGATACAGAAAGAATGTGTTTTCCCCTTCCCATGTATAGGAATTCATTTTTCTAAAATGATACATAATATTTATGTTAACTGGAAAGCATTTTCCATTAACCAAATCATTTTTGGAAAAACAAATAGCGGAAAGTCTAGAAAATACTTTCCAGGAAATTACTTTTATTGAAACAAATGCACCCTTAAATATGCTTATATGACCATAATATATCAAGAATCTAGTAATGGATGGAATTCTCGGTCAAGAACCGAATCAAAATACCCACCGATCTAGTTCAGAAATTTCATTAAGCAGGTGGTATACATTTCGACCGAGGGTCACCAGTTCAAATCATTAATACAGCCTCAATCACAGTCGATTTGCAGATAAACAGTAGCAATAGCTCTCAGCCTCTACTTTGTATACAAAGCAACGGAAAATGGAGCACATGCGGCTTAGTTGAATGAAGAATGATTAGATATGGCGATTGACATCGGGTATGAGCAAGGTAACAACGGAAGCAACTTCAAGGAATGGAACTGTCGAAGTAGGTAGTCATGACCGAAGTTCGAGCAATTCGGCATCACAGACCTTCTTCGCAATGAAGTGAGAGCAAAGGATTCAACTGAAATCACCGAGAGACTGGCTTATGGATGCTCAAAAACCACCCGAGTCCCTTCGACCGACGCTCTCTGTTCCTAACACTTCTCAAGAGTGTATGCCGTGGGGTGGCCAGCGATCGAAGTTCGGCGGCAGCTGTTGGTGGATCCAGGGCGAAGGAGAGGACAAAGATGAGGGAGAATGAAGATCAAAGGAATCGTCGAGGGCTAGAGAGAATTTGCTGAGCTCCTTTTGCGCGCCGGAAGGTGGCTCTGTTTCTGCTCTGTCCCCCCACTGCAGCCTGAGCTTTAAAAGGGAATCGAAAGATCGTCAGATGCAGAGAGAGAAAGGAAGAGCCAGAGGATTCTGTTAAGGGCCGCGGGAATGTGGAGTGCACGTGGGTGCCACGTGATCGTTACAACTGATTTCCGTTTCAAAATGGTTACAATTTTGGAATGATGATGTCTTGCTCTAATTGTCCATCTAGGGGGATAAAAAAACAACCTACTAAATAAACATCAAATCTCAAACTATCTAACTCTTAAGTGGTAAATAGTTAACGGGGAATGAGAAGATATTAATGTTTCTACATATGAATAAAAAAGGATTGCTTCCCTCTTGATAGTCATTTTCAATGAATTATTATTTGAATTTTTCATTTTCTATTCCGAGAATCTCTATGTACAACATGTGATGTCATGTAGATGCACATATAATGTTCAAAGAGAAAATTGATTTCGCTTATTTGTAATTTTAATTTGGTTCCATCAAATAAAATACGTAGTGAGATACAATATTAGAGGTAATGTTGCTTAAAGAATAACAATTTCTTAAAAGAAATGAACAATTGAGTTGACCTGAAAAAATAGTCCATAAAAAGTCCAACTTTTGTTCATTTAAACCGTTAAGATGTTTGATAAGCACAGTGATTTGATACACGATGCAAATATACGCACTTGTAAAATTTCAAAAGAGTTGGTAAATCACTAACAATGATGATAACTTACTAATGGGTGAGCTGACAAGCAAGTTCGTTGTCATATCTCTTTACAAACGTGACTGGAGAGTTATTTTCAAATTTTATTACCATTGATATTCGTCCTCGAAAATTGTGAAGCGGTTATCCCATATATTTGCTTGTTAATGTAAATCCTTAATATTATAACTTGAGACAAATTGGATGCAATGCATACTTAATTTTCCATAAAAGACTCATTAGAAATTTAGAGGAAGTGGCTGGGACTCGCTAGTGGCTCTCACATTCTTGTGGGTTGTCATGCTTCTAAGTTAAGAGACAATTTCTTGATGGACAATCATTTACAAGAATCGTGCATTGATAGCAACTCCACATTCTCAATCAGAATGAACAAGTGACCTCGCTCAGCACGGCCTTAGATCCAAGGGTCAAGAGGCAGACCAAAGCAATGAACATCAAAGGAAATAGTCACTAATGGTTCAAATTGAAGGAGGTTATTATAGAGTGCTTTTTGTCAAGACAAAATAAATTGCCTCATTATTATTGCCGTGTCTTAAGTCTCGTCGTTTAAATTTTCTTTTCCAGCATTTGAGCTCAAACCCAAAAAAACAAAAAAGAAATAAAAGAAAAAGAACGTTAGATTCTCCTAAACAAACAAAAGAAGCAATGAAACTTGAAGGGTCAAAATAGTCAGTGCGGGCTACACCACCATACATTTGCTTTTTCCTCGTATGCGGATAGAATTGTCTACTATTCTCATTATTGTCAAAAAAGATTATTTAAACTATGCTTTACGTGTGAAGGAAAGTCTCTCGAAGTCATCGTGGAAATGGAAACTCGTCAAAGTAGAGTCATAGGCCGTCATAGTGGGGCATCAACAAAAGACTCAAATGTTTTAGCCGGACATTTTATTTGGAATTTCTCCAACCCACAAGAATCTTTGACCCGTTCGCCATCAGATTTTGTTTAAATGAATTTCGCCAAGTTCTTCACATAATTATCCTGAAATCGAGAATAGATTCGGAAATCAAACCTATGACTTTTGACTTGCAAATTAGGTTTTGGATCACTCGACCAATCAGTTGATTTGATTTTTAGGTGAAACTTCATAAAAATTGGTTTTATTTAATCATATGTTATTTTCAACATATTTATTCATTTCTTTTGCTTTTTCCTCAACTCTTTGTCTTGTTTAATCATTTCCTCACTTTGAAAACTTTACATAAATTGAAAAAGAATCCTCAAACAAGAAAAGTAAAACATGAAGGAATCATCTATCACTAAAGAAAGCCATCTCTCTCTCTCTCTCTCTCCTTGTAACGATCTTTGTGTAATCTTCCGTTGTGATTTCTGGATTTCGACCCTCTAAATGGGTGAGATTAGACCTAGGGTCTATTTGACAAAAATTAGGGGTATGCAACGAGAACCGTTTGAACCGAGTTTGGACCAAATCAGACCAGACCAATCGGTCTTGGGCAGTCCTAAGGGAGTGTCGGTCCAGTCCTTAGTTCTCATTTTTGGAACCGGTGGCCGATTGCTCTGGTTCCCGATTCTAAGGTGGGAACCAGACCAATCGGACCAATAGGAACGGATTAATCATTTTTATTTATTTTTAAAATTTTTGAACAACTCCATAAATTTATCAGACCAAAAAAAGAAACAACTCTTTGAATTCTACCATTACTTCACTTTTCCAATTCTCTTTCCCTCCCTCTTGCTAACCCTAACCTAAGTGAAACCAAGATAAAAATGTAAATTGAACTTTTGTTGATTTGAGGTTCTACTTTTTTCTTTTTTTTTCCTCTCTAATAACTTGTGTTTGAACTAGAAGATGTATATTTTTTTTCAACGTAATGATAACAAGTAATTTGGTTTATTGGAACTGGATCGAACTGATCCGATCTGTCCCTGGTTTCAGGACCAATCGGTCTGGTCCACGGTTCCAAAAATTGGGAATTGATTGTGCCAGTCCAATTTCCAGTTCATGACTGGAATCAAACTGGATCAAGAATCGATCACAAAAAAAAAAAATTACCAACCGCAATGGATTCACTAGAGAAAATCCTTGAGGTCCAACAAATCACACACCTTTGAAAGTCAAAGCTTCAAAAAGACAGATTATTATTTTAATATGGTCAATTTAAAATTCCTAATCACATTATATTATAAGGACGAAAATTATAAGGATGAAAACTATATTATTTTATTATGATCAATTAAAAAATTCCTAATTTATGCCGAGATGACAATGCACCTTCAGGTCGTTTTCCAGCATGTCACGTGCCTCATCGGCGAGGATCTCCGCCACTGTCTACTCATTTCTGGACGTCGGCTTCGATCGGCTTCGTGTTGTTTTGAGCTTCATCGACAGAACGCTGCAACCCTTCGTCTCGCGGTAATTAACATCACAGCTTCCTCCTTAAAGTTGCCCAACAAATGCATGGTGAGGATGGCGCAAATTGCAGTCTTCCAGTACATTACACTTCCGAAAGAAACTTGACCCGAGAGTAATTGATCTTCTCTACCGTGAGGCAAAATCGTTATACATACCCTCCTAAGTTAATGCCGTTCCAGCCATCTCGAATGTGTACACAGAGGAAGGTCCGATGAAGGCGACCGGTATTATCGAAAGCAATCGCGACCGCACCTCCTTGGCTTCTACCGTCACTGTCCCGCTTGTGGCTTTTGGTGATGACGAGTGTCTCCGCCGGATGACTCAACAGAGGTCCGAAGAAGCTGTCAAATGAAAGGCGAGAGAAAAAAACAGAACAGAGATCAAGAGACGAGTCTAGAACAAATTGACACCGACAACAAAGTTTAGTTGGAGAAGAGAGGACCTGATGATTTGGTGGCAATAACGGCCCGAGGTCAAGATGATGACTCAGCGACTTTCCAGACAGCTAGCATAGCCTCACTATAGCATTGATTCTAATGGCCAGCTACAGGACAGAATAACGGATAGAGACTTTCGGTCATTTCATCGAACTCTTCCTGAGCAGCATCCTTATATTCATTAGACGCGAGAGCAGCTTTGGTTCTGATTCCCATAGCTTGAAGAGTACAATCGGTGGAGAGAAAATTCGAAAGTGTCAGGAACCAGGGGCAAGAGACGTCCTTTACCATGTGATTCGAACTTACTGCAAGCTTCCACCGATCATTGAAGTGAAAGAAGGAATCGAAGGAGCGCCTCGCGGTCACAACAGCTCACGATCGGAACACTCGTATCTGACGGTGATTCACCTGCGGCGAACCTCAGGATCAACGAAAATGAAGTTGGGATTCCGGGATCAAGCTTTGTTTCTTCTGGGCGTGTATTGTGTGCCTTCCCTCGTGCTGCCTCCTGGGGTCGGAGACGGAAGGCTGGTGGTGGCTTCCGGCGGAGCTGGCCGCCGGCGGTGAAGCTAGAGAGGACAGTTAAGGCTACGGACGCGAAGCAGAATCGAGAACCTTCCTCGTCAAATTACAAAGCCCAAAAATTCATTTTGTTCTTCTCTGATCAAATGATGAAAGTGCCCTGCTTTAAAATGAAAAAAATGTCCTTCTGGTTATTGCTATTTTGACCGAATTCAAGGGAGAAGGGAAAAACCTGTTTTGATCTTTCTTATGAGACAAGCAACTAAATAATATTATTAACAACGTAGTTTTAGTTAGTAAACCCGTGGAAGTCTATTTTGTGAATTTTTGAAAGAGTCTAAGCCCCTAAGATATTATACTAAAATTGACTTTAAGCACATTAAATTCATTCGTATTTAAATAAAAGACTCTTCTTTTTCAAATAATATTTGAAGAGCTTTGTCAATAATAAGTAAATGGAAGGGAAAAATCTCTTGAATAATATATGGCTATAAAAGCGCACTTTGCTCATTAAGTGCATTTGGTTTTGATGACCTTAGAGCAAATTTAAATCCACTCTAAAAAAATCAGTAATTAATTAGGAAAAAATAATCTGTTCTTTGAAATTCCGATGATTGAATGACTCCTAGGGAGATGTTAGTGAGTTGAACAAAAGTTGACTGCTGTCATCTTCGGAGATTTTCACTCACAATAACTTGAAGGCTAGAGCTTTTCCGAAGAAAGAGAAAGCGGAGAGCAAGAGAATTCGTTAAAAAAGAAGAGTCCAACAGAAGAAAGTGAATAACACACAATCTCAGTAACTCGAGAAAATGTTCGGTGAGTTCGATAGAATATTAAGTGAGTTTAATATGCCACGTGAGATATACAAGAAACCGTCCAATGGCGATCAACATGTGGCAATCTGAGCCCACATGGAAGATTATTCAAAATTTATGGTAGACTCTCTCCATCCTCTCTCTCTATCTCCTCATTAAAATTGCTTCGTTATGGAGATGGAAAAAAAGAAATCGTGCTTGGTACCTCTCCAATCATGCTAGAGTTTTTCCTAGGATTCTTTTTTAGTGAATAGTGTCAGGAGTTTCTAGATTCAAAATATTTTCCTCTCAAAAGTAGGAGGAATAAAGGAAAATGCAAAACAATTTCCCGTTTTTCCCGTGAGATGACAACTTCTTCGGTTGTTTTGATTATAGCTTTTGTCCATTCCCCTAATTCAATTTCTTCGGTGTTTTCATCCTCTCCATCATATTGCAGTCAAATGTAACTTTCATTTCAAGCCACTTTCAATTTCAGTCTAGAATTCAATCTCGATTTTCATCTAATATATATCTTGTAGCATTCTTTCCGGTTTCATGATATTGATTTTGACTCACACTTTGTAATCCGAATGAGTCACCGCCCTTCTTTTGTTTAAATTAGAAAATAATAATAATCTCACCCAACAAAATCTACCCCTTAAAACAAACCGAAGCAAACAGCAATGCCGGCACCACCGCCTCCTAAGCCCTATCGCCCCTATCCTCCTAGCGAGGTGAATGTCCTTGGGCATGATGGTGGCCCTCTTCGTGTGGATGGCGCAGAGGTTTGTTTCCTCGAGGAAACCGACCACGTACGCCTCCGCCGCCTCCTGGAGGACCGCGACGGCTCTGCTCTGGAACCGGAGGTTGGTCTTGAAGTCCTGGGTGGTCTCCCGCGATCTCCCAGACCAGCCTCTGGAACGGGAGCTTCCTGATCAGCAACTCCGTGCTCTTCCGGTACTTCATGATCTCCCTCAGCGCCACCGTCCGGGCCTGAACCTGTGCAGCTTCTTCACACTGCTGGTCGCTGTGGTCGACTTGCGTGCGGCCTTCGTAGCCAGCTGCTTCCTCGGGGCCTTGCCACCAATGGACTTCCACGCCGTCTGCTTCACCCGAGCCATTTCCAGTCACGAAATTGGGGTTTCGTTGCGCGACCGGATTTCACGAGGAGATGAGGAAGAAATGAATGGCGATGGTGAGAGTGGAGAGGACGCGACCGCTGTATTTAAATTGGAGGTTTTGCTTATTTTTTTTTCCCAAAAAAAAAGAGAGCAAATGTGGTTTACAGGCCTTCTCTTTGCGACGGTGGAGCTGTTGGCGATCGGGAAGCGGTGACGACCAGCAACGAAGCAAGAGGGAAGGGATCGATTGAAATCACCGAGAGGGTTGACTTGCGGATGCTTAACAATCACCTGAGTTCTTTCGATCGATTTTTCAAAGGGGCAGAGAGCCAAACCAAAGCAATGAAATATTGAAGGAATACCTGACGTCTTAAGAGATCGCGCATTCGCCGTCGTCGTTGGCCGCTTTCCCAGTCACCAAGGACTTGGTCCGGCTCTGCTCCACAGCTTACTATACTCAAGTCTCGCAAGGATGGAAAGTCCTCGGAGCACGGAAGTTTCAGAGTCTTTCTCAGGCAAGAAGCTCCTGAATTTCGGCAACATGGAAAGTTTAAGAGCAGTTAATTTGGAGAAGGCGATTGTCGTCCGGGTCCCTTCTTCCCATATTTCATGGCCAGCAATTTGTGCCATATCTTTACACCACTCCACCACCAGCTCTTCAATTTGCCCGAGAAATTTCTCCGTGAAGTAGGGAAAAGCATTTCTAAACGGAAGCACCATGCCACCTCTACGTTTCTCAAGTTTGGGAACGGGATGTTTGGAAGACCATTGGACTGCTAGATGCCCCTCAAGTTTATGAGACTATGCAAAATCAACGTCGTCAATTTACCACCCATTGTATCCATCCCAACACCTTCGTATATGATCACCATCGAACGGCATGATTCCACTTTTAGGATCTCGAGACAGCAATGTAGCCTCTTCCACATATGGGACGGGGCAATATGTTGAAGGTTGTCACGGTCATCTAATTCAAGAGATTCCAATTTCCACAAAGAATTGGTGGGAATTCGATCGTTCCATAACTCTCTGTACTAAAGGCCTTCAAGAGCTAGCCTTGTTTATTAGGAAATGTGACCTGCACGAGGATAATATGAGAAAGGAGGATAAGTAGGACAAATTTATTACATCGTTCGTTCTAATACATGATAATGCGAAAGGACCTACAGTCAAACAACGATTCCAAGGAGAGAGATTTTGAAACTTCGACTTCTTTTAGGTTGTGCAACCTCCCTATAATTGTCAAAGGGAAGACGTTGAGTAGCTCAAAGCAAATTTCAAGGGTGAGGAGGGCTAATTCACAGAAAGAAGTTTTGGGAAGTTCATCTTACCATATCCTTTTTGCCATGCCCTGACTCTCGAGCTCGCGACAATCCCATTTCGCTTGTGGTCTAGTTGTATGACGTCCCAGGTACTATCGTCGACCAATTCATTTTATCTTGTAATTAAGTGCATGCGAAAACAAACAACTCCCAAACCAAACAACAGGGATAGCAACAACAGCAACAGAGAAAAGACAACACCATTTTTTATATATCTAAAGGTTAGCTAGCACACCAGCAAATACATACACGCCTTACTACAGGCGACAAGCTAAGGCCCACTCAAAAAGGGACTGGCCTAGCTAACCTATCACTGTACAAGTGGCTACTCGCTGGTCTCGGAAGGATCGCTCTCTTCGATCCTCGGGTACTGCATCATCTAGGTCCTGAAAAGGTTAATCACAACGGGTTGAGATAAACTCAGCAAGTTAAAGTCCTAAACCTCGGTTAGGAACTTCGCTTGCCTCGGGAGTTTAACATACAACCTAATCCAGTAGTCAGCACAATGCAGAGAGAAGCAAAAGCACAGGACAGTTCAATAACCAGACACAACCACAGGCGATTCTACCTGGCCTTGGCACACATGACCTGCAGAAACTGTCATTTAACTCATCACGACATTAAGAGCATGCGAATAATCAAAGCATCTCACACAGCTTTCTCATGTCTCACACTCACACATGCTCCGATTATTACGCCCCCTCCTAAGCCAACGGCACAACCTTATGGTTGGTGGTTCCTGGCTAAACCAGCTTCGTCCTCTTTACCTCGAGGCACGACGACGTCAAGGGCTCACTCCCAAGACGGCATTCCCGAAGGAGCATAGGACTCGCTCACTACCGCAGCCCCGCAACTGACAGAGGCCCGGGACCCGCCCCCATACCGCAGTCTCACATAGAACCCCTCCCTGTTAGGCATCCGACCGAAGTCAGGTGACCCACTGGCCACGGCACATCCCCATAGGGATTGGCGGTCTTCCAGCAACGCCAGGTTCTCTCATTTAATGTGATCATGCAACACATCATCAAGCAATCCATTTATATTTTTGCTCTGTCGTGAATACAACATCGCTCATGCTTATGCGATATGCCATTTCAGATAACCCACGCAATATGTCATGCAGTATCATTCAACAATTCCAAAATTCCAAATTCAATCAATTAATAATTACGTACATTCCCTAATTCTCGGGAATAACTCAATAAATCAAACACTTTCACTTCCACTCGGTCTTCAATCATGCATTTCATCATTATTCAAGCATATAATTAACAATCGGCACTTCAAAAAAGCATAACAACCAAGAACACGTCAATTTGAAACCAAAATTGGCTTATGTATGAACAGTGCCGTGAACAGTAATCGTGAACAGTAATTTATGAACAATAAATTCGTCCAAAATTAAATAAATAAATAAAATTAACCATGGTTAATAAATTAACTTAACCCTAGTTAATCTAACCTAACCATGATTAATTTCTAACCTTGGTTACTTTTAAAACTATCCATGGTTACTTTAATTAATTAACCTTAGTTACTTTATTACTAACTATGGTTAATTAATCTAACCCTAGTCAGCTTAATTAACCAACCTAATTAATCAATCAACCTTAATTAATCACAAACATACAAGTACACTAATTAACCCCTAAACAAGGATTAGGAAGTTAACTTACTTGGATCGGAAATCCGGTGACACCGACGCGTAGAGGGGAACGAGGGCTACGAGGGGTAAGCTCGGAGATGGCAAAGGATGATGAACGGTGGCCGAAACAGGCCAAAACATCCCCTAGAACACTGTTCATGCGGAATGACCAGCAGAGGGAAAAAGGCCGAAACGGGAGGTCCAGGGCGACCAGGGGTGACCGGGGGTGCACGGCTGGCTTCCTAACTTCTAGGACTACACTTTGGGCGGTGGTGGCGGCTCCGGTGATGGCGGTAAGGCTGTTTTTGGGCTGGAAAACAGCATGGACAGCAAGAAACAATAGAAATGGAAGAGAAAAGGAAGAGAAAAAGGGAGAGAGAGTGAGGGCTGGTTGTTGCACGAATTTGGGGGAGAAAGAGGAGAGAGAATGGGCTGCTGAAGACTTGGATAAGACCAAGGCAAGTGGGCTTGCCACTTGTTGAAGAGCCAATCAAAAACAACAAAAAACAAAGCATAAACAAAGCCCACTTGGGCACAAAAGCAAAAGGCCAAAAGAGAGAAGCCCATGGGCTGAGGAGAGAGAGGAACTTGGGCCAGCTTAGGCCCCCTTTGGGCTGAGCTGAATGGGTGCAAGGCCCATTGGGCCGCCGGTCTTGGGCCGGCCCACCCGCAAGCCCGAAATTTGGTCCAATTTTTCCTTTTTCCGGCACTTCCGTGTCCAACGGAAAATTCCAAAATAAATGAGGCAACGTCCAAATATTTAGTCCCGATATCACTGAGAAGTCGGTTCCCAAAATTGGATTAAAAATCCGGGCCAAATTGAGTCGATTGCGACCGTAGTACAATTTAGATTATCAGGCGCCCCTTTAGACTTTTCTTCACATTTGACCCGTGGTCAACCATTCTTTGATCCACGTTTACGCCAATTCTCGAGTCAAAGACGTCCCTCGATTGTCATGTGGTCCCGAGGGCTCAATTGATAATCTCGAGTACTAGATGAAAAGGATTCGGTTTACCATCGTTCGTAGTTCATATCGAAGTCATGCGGAAATCACCCACAAATCAACTTCGTACTTTTGCCGAATCAATTTATTTCCATTTCTTTAATATTCTAGTACTTAGAGGATATCGTTCCCACCCAGGTCCTCATGGTCGAAGGGCTCGTTCCTGATCGAAATTGCAAGTCGTACGCGTATCGTTTCCTATCGGCGCCCCTCTGTAATCCGTTATCTCACGAACACACAGTTCGGAAAATTTGTACTAACCAAGCCTTCGACTACATTGCCCTTTTATAAAATCCTAAAATGGGGTCAATTTTCAGGATGTTACACTTTTGAAGGATCCGACTCAATGAAGCCATAAAAATTCCAAGCTTGGTAAACTAACCTACTCATGAGACTTAGATCAGAGATATGAAACATTTGAGAATTTGGCCTAATCCTAATGATCTATTTGATGCGATGGAAGAATGAAAATTCACTAGTGGCCTTACTATGACTAGTATAATTATAAATAATGAACACATTCTAACTAATAAAACCAGAAAAAATTCTTCAAAGAGATTTTATTACTTGCCCCCACCAAGCGTGTGCCCATGACTATTATGTATAATCTCAAGAGAAGAGATTTGTACCTTTTGATCAAAGGAGTTGGAGTAGGCATATTGTGAATCTGAAGTAGTAGTTTCTAGCTCATCTGAGAAGAATTTCTTTGTGGGACATCGGTTAGATACTTTAGTAGTGGAAATCTATAGTAGCATTTGTCCCTTTATCTCTTCCTTCTTCATCCCTAATCATGGCCTTCATATTTGGACAGTCCTTCACTGTAATGTCTTTAATCTCTCTAAGACATTTAGCCACAGATATCAGAAAGAGAAATGATAGTCCCGTATTGTAGACATAGAGCTTCTCCAGGTTCTGAAATCTCATTATTCCTTGTAACTGCACATCTTGTACATGCACTTTAGGTTTGGCAACTCAGATAACTCCAATGTCCTTAGCCGAGAGAGAATCTTGGCATCGCCGGTGACATTTAGCTCCTCCAGGTTGACAACTACTTCTGCTGATGACCAACTCTCAATTTTCATTGACTCCAAATTTGGTAGCTTCAATATCCAATCAAATTTCAGAATACTCTTCGATGAGGACTTAGATGCTTTGATCTCTACCAATTTCAGATTGTTGTATTTAAATGAAGGTTCACAGTAGAGCATCTTTTCTAGGCCAAGGAGTCCAACAATTATCACGGATTCCAAGTGAGGCAATGAAACCTGACAAAGCACCACAATGAAACTCATTAAAGGTAAGTTTGTTACAAGTAAAGTTATTTTCATGAGAAACAAGCGAAACTTTTGGGCTAAAATGAACAAAAAAATGAATTTCTCTTTCATGAAAAGTGAACAGGTTTATAACAACAATTACAATCAGCAATAGAGAGACCTGCTATAAGGAGATAGATGGAGCTCTGCACCTCCAGTGCAAAACGATTATCGGAGAGACAATCGGAACTATGCACCTACTCTTGGTGGTACATATGGCCAAGGTTCTGATGGATTTCAAGGGTAGGGTATTGGTTTTGCACATGACCAAGGAATGAATCCCAGTTATGGACAGAATTATATAGGACACGGCGAAGGACAAAGGCTCACACCACCGAGGCAAAAAAGCATGTAGGAAGACCAATGGAGCACGCAGAAAGACCAAAGGAGCTACAAACCAGAAGGACAAGGGGGAATTGAGCAAGTATTCAAGTTTAGTCTATTGATATAGATCTTTAAGTGGAGTGAAATATATAGATTACAGTAGTCATTAATCGTTAGCCATGTGTAAAATTCATTTATGAGATTTCAACTACACCAAGGTTGGGTGATGCCAAGGCTGTGTGACGCGTTCACGCAAATGAGTACTTTGTTTTGCATTTGCCATAAGATTATGAAAAATTGGATTTGATTGTTGCCATTTTACACTTGAGAGAGGTGTTAAGTGGGATGCTTAGCTATTTCTCTACTCAACTTGGATAAGGTGGCAGTTGATCTATGTCGTGTGTAAACTCAAGAAGTTTATAGTTGGCAGTTACTTTGGTGAACTAGGGCTGCAGAGTTAATCCTGCTGCTTATTCCAAGTAACACACAATTTTCATATTCAAATGGACATTTATGCTTGCACTCCATCTATCATAACTTTGGCTTTTATGTTGGTTGCGGGCTGGACCTTAAAATGAGCCATTTTTTTCTTTTTGCAATTAAAATACAGATGAATTTGTCCTCTCACATGATTTTGTGTGCACACTCTGTCACGCCCAAACTCTCGAGCTTGCGGCAACCCCATTTCACTTGAGGTCTATCTGTACGATGTCCCAGGTACTATCGTCGACCAATTCATTTTACCTTGTAATTAAGCACATGCGGAAACGAACAATTCCCAAACCAAACAACATGGATAGCAACAACAGCAGCAGAGGAAAGACAAACGGTATTTTATATATTTGAAGGTTAGCCAGCACACCAGCAAATACATACACGCCTTCTTATAGGCGACAAGCTAAGGCCTACTCAAAAAGGGATCGGCCTAGTTAACCTAACCCTGTACAAGTGGGGGAAGGCTCGTCAAAAAGGAAATAGGCTACATCTGCCTACTCACGGGCCTTAGAGGGATCGCTCTCTTCGATCCTCGGGTACTGTATCATCTAGGGCCTGAAAAGATTAACTACGACGTGTTGAGATAAACTCAGCAAGTTAAAGTCCTAAACTCTGATTAGGAACTTCGCTCGCCCAAGGTGGGACAGCCATCGTAGTAGACCTGAGGTAAGCAAGTGAGCCCGTTGGGCCAAACCAACCATTTACCCTTCCAAGCCTGTTGTCTAACCTTGAGCTGTTTCGAGCCCAACAAATTCTCGAACCCGTTGCTATTCATTTTCAAGCCTGTTTCTTAGGCCCGCCTTTCATTTTCAGCCCAAGAACAGATTGGGAAATGTGCAAGGTGGAAATGACCAAAATGCCCTTGGATATTTTGAAAAAAAGTCAAAAGAAGAGAGAGAAGATGATGTCATCTTTCTTGGAAGTTGGGCAAACCATTTAATGGCCTTAATTGAGGCCTATCTGCAGCTCTCATCTCCCTCTCTCTCCTCCTCTTCAGCCCCTCCCAATTCGCACACATTTCTCCCTTGTTTTCCCTTAGTTCCTACAATTACAGCTTCTGACCTTCTTTTGAAAATCGAGTTTTTCATGGCCTTCTCGTGTGAATGAAGGCCCGTGCCACCCACCGTTGTGTTCAGGAGAAAGAATTCGTACGGATGGCATCGGCTGTTCGTCGAACGGAATTGCCAGCTGATCGGTACGGCCGCTGGAAGTCACTACTCGCCGGACCGCCTACTGTAGTGGTAGCTTTGCACAATTCCGCCTTTTCCTCCGTTTCTCTCCCATTTCAACCAAACCACCACTCATACTAGCCACCAATAGTTTCCCCTCGACCCCTAGGTGTCGCCAGTCACCGGCCCGCCGCTCGTCGGAGCTCTGGTGAGCTCCGTTCAGCCGCTTTCCTCTCCAAGCAGTCAGTTTTTCAGTGTTGCAGAGGGGATCCAAGTTTGTTGTTGATGTTTTGACCGCAGGACCGCCTTGAATAGTCGTGGTAGAGATCCCCGGGTGTCGGGTTCATTACCACCGCCACGTTCGTGTCGCCGGCCCGCTTAACGGGTGAGTTTAGCCCTAATCCCTATTTAGTGCCTAAACTTACTTAGGGTGAGTTAGTTAGTGTTAATGTTGGCTTATATGGTTTAATTAAGTTGTATTAGCCCTAAGATAGGTGGTTAGATAGATGATTAAGATTAGATTATCTTAATTTTTCTTATTAAGATTAATTATGCTTAATTATTGCTTTATTGTGGATTATGTGATTTTTGTGGATTAATTAAGCATGTTTAGTTTAAATTTCTTGATTAATTGTTTTAATTAATGTTTTGTTTAATTTCTGAATTTAATGTATTAATTAATTAAATTAATTTATAATTTCGAATTATTAATATTTCTGAAAATTAATTATTTTGGGGAAAATAATTAATTGAGTATTTATGGAAAATGGCTTTAATTGAGTAATTTTGTGGGAAAATTACTATGGTCTAATTTTCTAAAGTCCATAGTATTTATATACTACATTATTAAATGGCATTGATTTATTAAAGACTGATTTTTATTAAATGAAATTATTTGGGTTGGATATTAATTATGGGATTGGAAAATAATTATTAGTATTCCGTGAGACTTAAATTATTTTATCGAGACAATCGACTATAGTATTACATGTTTGTTAAATGAGAATGGTTGATTGTCGTAATCATGAGAACACGTGATTATTTATTATTGAATATTGAGACACGTGATTGGCTACCGGTAATTATTGAGGTACGTGATTATTTGGAAAAGTGTGCAAGTATCGTCATGTTGATTAGTCAGAATTGATTGACAGACTATGAATTGAATTGCTGATTGTTTCAACTTTTGTGAATGATTGAACTGTTGCTATTGTACGTGACTACTGGATACTACCGCATGACATAATACTTGTGTTAACTACAATGGCATATCGCATGAGCATGAGTGATGTGCATTCACGACCAAGCAAAAACAAAGACAAGAATACTGTTTGTTGATGTGTTGCATGGTCAGATTAAAGTTGATAGCCCGGTTGAGCCGGTCCCGTAACCATTGGGTCGCCTGACAGTGGTTAGATACAGGGCTACAGTAGTGGGACGGGCCTTATGCTCTTTAGGGAATGCCGTCGGTGGGGGAGAGCCCATGACGTCGCCGTACCTAGAGGTAGAGGACGACGCCTGATCTACGACCAGTTGACTGCCAACCATAAGGTTGTGCCGTGGCCTAGAGGGTCGTAATAATCGGAGCATATGTGTGGATGTGAGGCATGAGAAATGTGACATCCCAAGCAACGGTGCATGAGGAGGAGAGATGGCGGTGCATCCGTGCCACGGTCCTCGGACGTACGCAAGGAAGGGGGCACATGTCTCTTGTCCCACATCGCTTAGGGGGGAGTCCTAGGCTAGTATATAAGACTGGGATCCCTCTTCCCTGAGTAATACGTTTCATGTACACTTACGCTACACTGAAAACAAAACCTTGAGGGGAAAGGCCTGTTTAGCGCCCCAAAGAGGACAATATTAGACTGGTATGAGGAAGGGCCCATTGAGCGCCTCTACCCCAAACAATGCGTTTTAAAGCTGTGCGAGTCTCGGCTCAAAACGGACAATATTACTCAGCGAGCTCCACGTCCTTATAAAAAATGTGACAGCTTGAGCAGCGATGTGCGAGGAGGAGAGATGGCAGTGCGTCTGCGCCTCGATCCTCAAACGTGCATAAGGGAGGGGGGCACATGTCTCTTGTCCCACATCGCTTAGGGGGGGGGAGTTATGGGCTAGTATATAAGACTGGGATCTCTCTTCCCTAAGTAACGCATTTCACATACGCTTTTGTTGCGTTGAAAACAAAGCCTTGAGGGGAAGGGCCCGTTGAGCGCCCCAAAGAGGACAATATTGGACTGGGATGAGGAAGGGCCCGCTGAGCGCCTCTACCCTAGACAACGCGTTTTAAAGCCGTGCGGGCCTCGGCTCAGAACGGACAATATTACTCAGCGAGCCCCAAGTCCTTACAAAATGGTATCAGAGCCGACTCTCGATTGCGTGTGGGGCCATAGCGAGAATGCTGTGCCCGAAAGGGGGGAGAATGTGACAGCCCGAGCGATAGTGTGTGAGGAGGAGAGATGGTGGTGCGTCCGCACCTCAGTCCTCGGATGTGCGCAAGGGAGGGTAGCACATGTCTCTTGTCCCACATCGCTTAGGGGAGAGTCCTGCTAGTATATAAGGTTGGGATCCCTCTTCTTTGAGTAACGCATTTCACGTATGCTTCCGCTGCACTAAAAACTAAGCCTTGAGGGAAAGGGCCCGTTGAGCGCCTCTACCCCAGACAACACGTTTTAAAGCCGTGCAAACCTTAGCCCAAAACGGACAATATTACTCAACGAGCCCTAGGTCCTTACAAGAAAATTGTGTGAGATGCTCTGATTATTCGCATGCTCTTAATGTCGTGATTATTTATGGCACGCATGCATGAGTTGACAGTCGTGCAGGGTGTAGCAATAGCCAGGTGAGATCGCTTGTGACGTGACTCGCGCGTGATTAATAAACTGCATCGTCTAACGGCTACGTGCCTTGCTTGCATCGTATGAGATTTGACGTGCAGGGTATGGCAGACCGGATAAGGTTGTAGAGATGCTCTGATTATTCGCATGCTTTTAATATTGTGATTATTTATGGCACGCATGCATGAATTGACAGTTGTGTAGGGTGTGGCAATGACCAGGTGAAATCACTTGTGATGCGACTCGCATGTGATTGATAAACTGCATCGTCTAATGGCCACGTGCCTTGCTTGCATAGTGTGAGATTTGACGTGCAGGGTATGGCAGATCAGGTAAGGTTGCAGAGATGCTCTGATTATTCGCATGCTCTTAATGTCATGATTATTTATGACACGCACGCATGAGTTGACAGTCATGCAAGGTGTGGCAATAGCCAGGTGAGATCGCTTGTGACGCGACTCGCATGTAACTGAAAAACTGAATCGTCTAATGGCCATGTGCCTTGCTTACATCATATGAGATTTGACGTGCAGCGTATGGCAGACTGGATAAGGTTACATGTGAACCAAATATTGATTGTTGGTTTGCCTTGTCTATTGTTTGGTCTGCTGTTTGTTGGCTGTTTGTTATTGGGTTGAATGATAGGTGGTTCTGGAGAGATACCCCAACTTGAGTTGGTGTACTAACCGAGGCTTAGGGGAAGAACTCGCTGAAATTTTATCTCAACCGGTCGTGGTTAACCATTTTCAGGCCCTTAGAATGGCGTGCCTGCTGTGGAGCATCCTACCCTCGCTTCTCCAAAGATCGACCCAACGGAGCTTGAGTCCGATGGGTTCGAGTGACCGTGGTGTTGAACCCGAGGGTTCTTTGTGTACTGTTGGATTAGCCTAGTTTCTTTTTGGTTTGACTTAGAGGATAGATTGGCCCTTTTTGTCGGGCTTGTAATTCGAAAAACGATCCTCTGTTGATTAATCTAGTAAATTGGATAATTGAGTAGTTGTTGTTGTTTTTGCTGTTCATCCCTCTATCCCTATTTGATTTTTTGTTTGTCTAGGGATGGTTCGTCTTTCGCTTGCGCTTAACAAAAGATTAAAATGAATGGTCGTCGACAGGTCCTGAGACGTCGCTTTCAATTGACCATGAAAACGGGGTTGCTGCGAGCTCGAGAGTCAGAGTGTGACAGAGGTGGGGGATTTAATATGCCGTCTTGCACTGTAAAATGATTTTTCGAGTATTCAAATTGACGTGACCGCCGATGGTTCCCACCCTTTGTAAATGTGCATCTGTTTTGGTTCGGACAGTCCACAATTTCATTCTATTTTCGGTAGCCGAATTACCATGAAACAAGATGAGCATCATCCCTACAGACTAGCATTTTCTTGAGATCATAATTTGCCGATTCAGCATTCCATGCTTGAGCAGTTTTAGTCTTAAGTCCAAGTTGGTTGAGTTATTGAAGAGCCGATTGAGTTTTTAGATGCGTACATCTATTTGTGTGCAATGGTACCTAAAGATTAGTACTACAAGCATATTATTTATCACAGTATTCTGTTACCGGAGTAGCTAATGTACTTGTTACGAAGCTGTAATAGATATCACATGACCCCCAAAACTTTTGAAAGAAAGTAACTTCATATTAGGAATCAAATGGAGCCTTTGATTAGTATTCTATTGGAATTTAGAAGAAGGCTTTATCAGCGGTTAGTCCTTAGCATCCTATGGGATCTCTTCTTCCTCACTATAGCTGAACGATGTTCCATCTGTCAGATATCTTTTGATAGACCCAACATGGATCACCATAGGCTTTAGTATTATGATTCTTACCTTTCTATCACTAATTTTGATTAAAGGACAAGCATATTATGAAATAATAATCTCAAGAGCACAAAGACATGGCAATAGCTGAATCTGTTCCACTGAGCTACATACTAACCATAGGATACTTGTGCATTTGATGATTTCTGTTCATACCAAGACTAAGGATTTCTTTTTGATTACTTAAATATCGTGACTTTAAAAAAAAGGTGCATTTAAAGAGAGGTAAATAAAGGCCTGGAAGATTTGAAATTAGGACCTTTAACTCTTGTACCATATGAGATTAGATGAAATCACCACCAATTATTCTTAAAGTTTAAGCTATTAGATGATATATTATGTGAGATTTTGTGAAACCACTACTAACTATTTTAAAAACTTAAGCCGTCAATTGAAATACCATGTGAGATTTTGTAGAACGGTTGCCAATTAATATAACAGCTTAAATCTATTAAATGAGAGAGTAGACTGAAGAGACCACCAATTTAGCAAACTAAAATAATGGCCAGCCGGCAATTATCATATATAAAACTTCCAACTCCCCTCTCCCATTTGAGAAAATGTGCACTTGTATTGAGGATTCCGTGATCTTTTATCAATATGATGTGTTTTTCCTCGTCAAAAGCATGGTGACTCTCAACGTATCTTTTTTTTTTTTTCTTTTTGCAAGGACTCTGCAAACCTTGGCTCCATTTCGTACATTTCTTGATGCATGCAAGGTGCCCGCGTCTACATGTATAGCGTAAGGCTTCATTTGATCATCTTTACACGACATCTACGGAATCTCCAAAAGAGCAAATGCCTCCCTTGATTGAAAACAAAAGGGCCCGCTCCACCAATTCTTTTGTACTGAAATCGACTTCAGGCCCTGCCAGCTAAAAATTACGAAAGTTGCGCTTGGCTCTAGCAATCAGCAGCGGCCGGAGTCCAAATTCTGATGCAGATAAGGGCACTTCAATCCCAGAAACTTCACGATCTCTTTAAGCATCAGCTTTAATAAAGTTGGACAATAATAGAGTCCACTTAACGCAATAATGCTTTCTCCTGTCGTACGATGTTTGGCCAAAATGCTTTCTCATCGAAAATTTGTATTCTTTTCCTTGTAAAAGCATCTTTGGAATTTTGCCATATTATTTGACCGCAAGTCGAAAAGGTAGTCCACTAGGAAGTAGCGATGAGCACATTGACAACACCGTGAACGTATTTTCTCAAAAGTGAAGAATGCAACATCCACTGTCGGAAAAAAAAAAAAAAAACTCTTCGTTTTGAGGCTTTTCTCATGCATCAGTAGTTTGTGTGGCTTTTCATAGATTTATATGACGGTTGCTGAAATAAGATATAACTCAAAATATTCAGGATCAAGAATTACAAAATTATATAAAAGAGAACATCTCCCTCATTAATGGAGATCGAGTCAAGCCAAATGATTAATAATAGACTCCAAACTCAACTCACTTTGGTTAATCAAGGAATTTTATTGGAGATTTTTACCATTCAAATATTGTGGAAAAAATTGAGTTCACATGTATGACCTATTGGAAAATTATGTGAATTTTATCTTTTGGAATTGTAAATTTTACGGGACCTTCAAGTAAGATTATCCTCCGTCTCCATGCAACTAATTCACTTTAATGGACAGAAGTTCGTTCTTCACCTTAGTGAGCACGATGATATACCAATGCATCTTCTCTTGATGTACTCGAGGAATTTGCTCTGATTCTTTGACATGTACGAGATTTTTATCGCATGAAACAAAAAATATTATGATTTCACTTTTTGGCTCGAGGAAAACCAATCATATTCTCCCTCTTTTGTTCTTACTACCTTTTCCTGGACTCTTTGTCGTGTCTTAATCCTATGTTTCTGTATCTCAGCTTTCTTTGTTCCTTTTTAATATCATTTTCTTTGTTTAATATTCCATCATCATTAGTTGTAATAAAATAAAAGATTTGTCTTCCACTATAAGTTGTCGTTTAATCAATGATTCATCTATTAGCCACAATTTAACGATCATGTCCTTGAATTGACTCGCTTGAGCTAATGTCTATTTAGATAATTGAATTTAATCTTCGATTGACCTAAAAAAGCTATAACAAGTTGATTCTATGCACAAATGTAGCAGTTGTCTTTTGATTTTCTAACGAAATAAGTTTCTTCTCCTCACTTCATGCTAATACACATAATATGAAAAAAATTAATAAGTCCTAAACATATTATATCGATGCCAATTCAGTTATAAATTTTTCAATTTCGATAATTTAGCCTAAACCTTTGCATAAAGTTCAATGTAATCCATTTCGTCAATTTTCATTGAAAATTGATGATATAGTGATCCAGTTATTGCCAATTGTCTTATACGTGCAATGTCAGCGATTTCAGATGGAAATTAACCAAATTTACTATATTGGAATTTCGTACAAAGATTTAGAACTAAGTTGAGAAAATTGAAAATTTTGAAATTATATTGTCATCCGTACAATTAAATTTAGAATTGATTGGACAATTTCTCCATGCACCATCATCATAAGACACTAAAATGCGTGAGTAAGGGCCTTCATGATGCTATAAATCGGACTAGACATTAAAGCTGAGCATCCATCTTTTAAAAAGAGACTAAGCGCTATCACAATCAAAATTTCATTAGTGCAGAAAAAATATTAAATTAGTTAGTGGAGAGTATGATTAACAACAAAGGAGCATTGTTATTGTTCAATGGTTCTTTTTTCTAATTCTTTGCTTTGATTAATAGAAAAGGCAAGTCAAGTCAAGAAACACTTCGACATAAAGCTATGGAAATTATGATTGCAATAATTGCCCCTTTCTGTGCATTCGTGCATCATGCTTTGTACCAATTCGATTAGCAATAGAGACTATTGTGTGTTGGTAACAAAAAGTCAAAGTCTTTAGAACTAGTGCAAATCGGTAGTGATCAACACTATTTGATATTATTACTTGTCAGATATAAGTCATATATGAAATATCACATCATCACAAGAATTACTCATTTGCTAAACTCTTTCAAGTCTACGAGAAATCATTTAGAAGATACAATATAATACTAGTCAGAAAGAGGGGCACGAGGCATTGATATGTGTGGCGTTACTACACTGTAGTTCCCACGTCATATCTTACACGTCACAAAATCTCCAAAAGAAGAAATGCCTCCATTTGACTAGGCTTGACCTCAAAGACGCTGGTTAAAAACAAGTGGGCCCCCCTCCACCATTTCTTTTCTTCTACAACTGTGCAAGAGCTACCGAGATGTCCACCACTATCATCATCCATCAATCGTTTCATACACGCTCAGCTCCAGCAATTAGCAGGGATCCGCCAATCTCCCCTGGGGACCGAGGTATGGTCCGGATTCCGATTCAAATAATGCACTCCAATCCCAATCACCTCTCGAGTTCTTAAAGCATCGGCTTTAATAAAGTCGGACGATAATAGAGTCCGCTAAGTGCCATAATGCTTTGTTCTGTGTGGGGACTATCAGTGTTGACCAAAATGCCTTATCTTAGAAAGTTTGTATTACTTTCCTTATAAAAGCATCTTGGAAGTAATAAGTCTACAATGCCATTGGCTATATAAGGCTAACTTAGGAGAGAATGCCATCACAAATACTATGAGTTTTCGTATGATGTTCACTAGAATATTATAACTTTTTTTTATCACTTAAATACTATATTTGTTTTTTTATCACATGTCATAACTTAAAAAAGAACATTCACTTAAGTGTCATAATTTTTTCAAAGATGTTCACAACGAGTGCTAGACATTCGACTTATCATGACACTTGTGGTGAGAAGAGTTATAGCATTTAAATGATTGATTGAATACTATGACACTTTAGTAAATAATTTTAGAATTTAAGGCTTTCAAGTAAACAATTTTATTTTTTTATAAAAGTTATGGAATTCAAGTGATCGAAAAAAATTATTACATTCGAGTAACCACGATATAAAAGTTATGTTACTTATGAGGTTCTTATCCTAGCTATCTTCTATCATAAGTAGCATAAGAATTGGAAAGTGTTTAAATCACAGTACGCTCTTCGATGGCCAATTACACTTTTCAAGTTACACAAGAGACGAAGCAAGCATAGATAACTGGCTAAAGATAACACCGCCAAAGTCCTTTTACCACTGCCACCGATCCCACATATTACAACAAAACGTGCTCCTTCAGATTCGGCATATAATAGCTTCACTATGCCTTCTTCTTGATCATTCAATACGACCCCATGCTTCGTAATGAACCTGTGTTTGACCTTCAGCTTAAGCCAAAGCTCTCCAACGATCAATTTGATGAACTCCCCATGTCGGTCGAGAAAATTTGCCAAAAAAGCCAAATGAAGAACTAAAAAAATAGCATTTTAATACAACTTGACTTGAATTGCGGAAAGTCAATGTGCAATTTTCCACAATGCTAGGAGTAGTGGGGTCGGGCATATTAAGCTCTACCCATCCTTAGAGGAATTTGATTTTCTTCATTGTCTGAAAATTTTCATTGCGAGTGTTTTCCGTTATTCAACACAAATTTCTCGTAACTCCTACATAAATTGTCATACCGTACGAACTATCATTATTGAAAATTTTTAATAGTTTGTGTGGTACGACACTTGTGCAGAAATTACAACTCGGAATTTGGGCTCGACCTTGGGTGACCTTTGGAGGGTGGATAGAACTGTGTAATAAGTTGTTTGCCAAAATCAACTTCCAATAGAAATTGAGATAAAAACAAATTTCAAGTGTGGCAACTAACAAATTTTCAAAAGATTATAGTATAAAAACTATATGTCGATGGTAATTATTCAGTATGTGCGAACGAGGGACCATCGCATCTAATGGAGATTAGTCGAATTTTCAAAAGGCTCTAAACACTTCATTGAGATTAAATGAAGATTCATGGAAAGTGCATTTCCATTTTCTTTTTATAGAAATTCTAATTATCATCATAATTTATTTCTCAAAAACCTCAATTTGATAGTTCTAAGAAAATCCAGTTTCATTGATTGATTATACATTGTTGACGGATCCGATGAATATGAAGTGTATTTGTATGTAATTGTATGTATGTTTAAGGGGATCATGAACTCCATATCAGTATTGTTTGCACTGATAATGCCAGCCTTTTTCATGGATTACACGGGATTACCCCTCTCTCTCTCCCTCTCTCTCTCTCTCTCTCTCTCTCTCTCTGATCTGTCCTTGCTATTAACCTCCACGGAATGATCCTCCTTCCGATTCATTCTATGCAAAAGCAACGTAACAGTTCACAAAGCCGACGCTTCTCATTGCGGACTCCCAGATCCTCAGCGTGTCTCTCCTTTCATAACACGGACCAACCACACGTTCTCTCTCTCTCTCTCCGTCTCTCAAACGTAGACGAAGAGGAGAAGGCGGAGGAAGCAGACAGCGTAAAGTGTGGTTAAGAGTTAACCAGGGTGCGGTTAAGTTGCTTTTCGACCGTCGTCGGTCCCTTGGGAATTATTAAAGTTTCGTGTTATGTTAATCTCATGCTGCAGATGAGGGGTATGACCTGACACATCGTGTGTCACGTGGCAATTATTAAAGCTCCTCGCCCTGTCAACCTCACGCCCAGGGACCCGACTCTGTCCTACCTCTCTTTCTGCGAGACTCCTGCTTCTGCACGTCGTCACGTGGCAATTATTAAGGTTGGATTTTCTCGTCCCATGGAAACGCATAATAAAAATGCACTGATCGACAAAAGTGACATGTAAGCGCGTTTGAAGAAAGGGGACAAGCTCTTTGTTTTACCCGAAGCGAGTTCGCCATCAACTGTAGCGGCACCATCCGCTAAAATTTATCCTTTTTTAATGCATTGTGCTCGTCTTTTCCTTGTCAACCTTACATAATTGGCTCCTGTTATTCTTTGTTTACTTATTTATAAAATATACATCTTCCAAGCATATGGCATATGGGTAATCATTGTCCTTTTCTGGCTCCAATTTGGTGCACCTTAAACCAAGGGCTGCACATAATCACAAAATCTCATTGGTTCGAGATTTGAATATATGGAAATTGTTCAGACCATTTTCACCTCATCTCGTCTCTCCATTAGAAGAAATTATTCATTTCTTTCCTAATTTAAGTATGGTATTAGAGAAAAATCATTCATCAATTACATTGCCCATGCTGATTATCCAGCAAAGAGAGCCAAAGAAATTTTCCCGTGGGCCCACAAAGTATTCTTATTAAGGAATGATTTGAAAATTTTATTTTCTTCCTAATATCATGTTGTGAGGTTCATATCCTATCATTATCACTCTGCATCGTAATCAAATATATAGGTCTTTCCATTGTAAATTGTTGTTTTAATCATCGCTTCATCCATAATGTAATTAAGTCTATTCAATGTTCTTAATTATTGTTTCGCCTCTTCCTTCGATTCAACAACTTCATTATTTTTAACCTCTATGTGATATTGCCACCAATTGCACCTCTCATTTCAAGCTATGTTCAATTTCAGTTTAGCGTTTTGATCACGATTTCAATTTAATAGATGGAAAGTTGGTGCTGTACCTAAATGAAGACAAAAAAGAAAGTGATGTTAATAGCTAACTGTGGTAAAATTAAAGTTGCTTTTTGCCTTTGTCGTTTACGTAGCAATTATTAAGCTTTGTGTTGTATCAACCTCACACTTCATAGGGTAGTTCGACCTTATACATGTAGCATCCTATATGTCATTCAGACTTCATATATGTGAATGCTAATATTAACTTCATCATGTTAATGTGGGCACAACCATATAATGATTACATATCTAGTCCCAAATTCATACCAATTATTTTACAAATAACAACAACAAATATTCTGAAAGAAAGAAGCTACCTCTTCACCCAAAACAAAAAATGGTTTTAACTGATGGCAAAATGAACTTACCCATGCAATTCAAAATATAAATATCCTGATATAATCAAATAGTCATCATGCGCGTATAGAAAGTATAGTGCCGCAATAGAAGTTGTTCTATTGACTGTGCACATAATAGAAATTTAATTACAAAGGTATCATATATTTAATGTGTAGCTGTGATATTCAATTATTATACCAAAAACAGGTGATGTAGGATTAAATTAGAAATATATTAATCCATCTCCATGCGCCATTGCAGAGAACAAATCCGTTGTATTGTTCGTTCACTTTGTTTCTCAATGCAAACCATCCACATCTCATCTCTTCTTTTTTCTTATTATGGATGGATGGGCCTGAGCAAATGACAAGCTATAATGTTAGTGCAAAACATAATTTGAGTTGAGATACTTAACCCACACTTTGGCAGTACACAAGTGGACGTTGACCTCTAAATAGTCGAGACCCCTTATAATATGTTTCTGCTTTAATGTCCACAATCCGTGATTTAATTCACTTTTGAATATTCGAACTTTGATGAAACAAGACCAAAATCCCGATTATTACTCACAAATCCTAATAGGTCAAGTTATTGATCAACCGAGTTTTTAATGCATACATATGTTGTACAAGATGATACCTACAACAAAAACTTAGAGTCCATGACACCTTTAGATTAGTTAAAATATTGCAAGTCTACAACGATTGCATCACATATCATGGTGTTTTCTTACCACGGTAGCTGTTACAGTTGTTACACTTCCGTCTCTAACTCGGTTGATCTCGACACATTGGGCAACACATTTCAAGAGATCCGTGACCTTGGTCTCCAAGTACTTTAAAGACTCTAAGCTATAACGGCCTACTATGGTTCGGAGATCAGCACAACCTTTCAGTTCACCATGCCTTAGATTCTTCAACTTGCATAGGTTAGGTAATCTTTCAACCGAATCAAATGCGACAAAGATCCCGGTTCCATCAAACCTTGAACCTGAACCACTCTTTCTAGAATGGATAGTTCCAAAGATTGTACGTTCCTCAAGCACGGCAAATCAGGCGTCCTCGTGAGGCATTTGTGCCGATTAATTCGTAATTTCTTCAACTTCCCCAAGCCTTTCGAGGTAGGAAAGTAAACCGCTGAGGATTCATCAAAACTTCAGTTCATTAGTTCTAAAAGAACTCAATTTCATTTGATTAGTTACACCTCATCAACAGGTCCAGTGAATATGAAGTATACTTGTACATAATTATACGTATGTTAAGGGGGTCATTAACCCAATATCAATGTTGCATGCACTCGATAATGTGAGCCTATTTCATGGGTCATCTCTCTCTCTCTTTAAGCCACAAAACTAGGATGATGCTAGGACCAGGTCATCATCCTAGTTTTGTGGCTTTTCCACTTCCTTCTCATATTCAGTGTCATGGCTGTACTTTCTTGAGGTGGGCAACTTAGCTCACAGTCAACCATATATTCTTTATCTGATTATGTTATTGCCCATGATCCTATGCAAGTGTATTTAAATGCATGGTCTCTCATGTAGTTGTTACCTTCTTCTTTACTTTCACTGCTTTTGGAAGCATACTGTGATCTCTCTTACCAATGGCCTGTCCTCCTCCTCTTCTTCTTCGATCCCTCCTTTTCCTTTCTCTTCTCTGGTTCTTCATCTCTTCCACATCTTCAAACCCAATTCCACAAGTAAGTGCAAGTGCTTGCATATTTACAATTTGCTCTATATAATTAAAAGAATTTGTCTAAATGAATCCTTATTGCTGGAACTTACTCCTCCTTGTTGCATACTAAAATGAAAGTTCAGACTTCTTATATTTTCTTTTTTCCATTTGGGTAACTTGAAGCCTTATGTTGTGTACATGGGAAGTTCATCAAACGGAGACAGAGAAGATGTTGAAGCTGCAGAATTATCTCACCTGCAACTTCTATCCTCCATTACCTCAAGGTTTATATATTCTGATCATCTTTGTCTCAACTTATTACTCATTTGATATCTTTTCTAATTGCTGTTTAATTTATCCCTTTTTTTCTTTAATTTGGTCAGGCAAAAGAGCCAGAAAGTGTCTCTGCTCCACCATTATTTCCATGCATTTAGAGGGTTCTCAGCCATGCTCACGGAAAGTGAAGCTTCTGAATTATCTGGTAATGAGTGTTAGGTTCGTGATTACTTGGTCATACTACTGTGACCAGTTAATGCATAACATTTTATCTACGGATGCTGCGTGTGGAGTGTCTGTGGACCCATCTCTGTAAGCATATCATAGTCTATCGTTAAATCATGTTTTTCTGCTAACATTTATTGTCCAAGTCTATCAATATCTATTTGTTCTCATCACCAAAGCCATGAAGAGGTGAAGAGTACATATGGCATCACAGATCACCTGCTAATTTTAGCCATGTTTGCAGCTTTATAAGTCAAGATTATAAATATGGAGAAGCTGTTATAGCTTTTGTTTTCTTGCTTTTTGGAAAAATTTGTCCTCTTGTTAAGGTGTTTTGATAATGCAGACATGTTACACGTTGAAAAAAAAAAAAAAAAAAAACAGCACGCTACAATTTCTAATGTAAATGTCGGACTGTGTAAAACCAGGCCATGAGAAGGTGCTATCAGTGTTTCCTGATCCTGTGCTTCAACTTCATACAACACGTTCTTGGGATTTTTTGGAAGTTGGGTCAAGTGACCAAACAAGAAGCCAATATCATCATCCATCCAATGATGTCATAATTGGAGTTATTGACACAGGTATTTAATCTTTCGTAGATATCCTATCCTAAATTAATGTCATGGATTCCATTATTTGCTTTTATAGCAGAGCACAAGTAATAAAACCTTCAAGCAATAAAATTTCGGACAAGACTTTAGTTTAGGGATCAATCAAGGTAATGCGTGTAATGCCTGTGAAAAATTCAACTTTCTATAGAGATATCTCATCTCTGAGTTCACTTTCTACGATGAAAATCCAATGACAAATAACTCCCAGTGCTTCTTGGAGAACACATTGACAGTTCCTATCATGTTTTCAGAAGAAAACGAGAGGCCGGTTACTTAAGATGAATTGACCCATAGGAGGAAAAATTTGGAGTTGGATTCATATCAAGACAGGCCCCCATAGAGAAAACTCTATCTATTTACAAGCTGACGATTGGTCGGATAACTGTCATGTTGCAAAACCTTATCTTTCATTCCCATGCCTACGTATAGATGCAACGAACCCAACGTATCATATGTTGCTGCAGGAATATGGCCGGAGTCTCTGAGCTTCAGCGATGAGGGAGTTGACGAAGTCCCTGCAAGATGGAAAGGAACGTGCATGGAAGCATCAGATTTCAAGAAATCTAATTGCAACAGGTAATTAATCATCCTTGACCCAACTTTTCTTCATATGAATATACCAAAAGAAAAGTTTGTAAATTTAGCAGGTGAGACAGGACTTTTATATTCCACAAAGGCTTCAACCCCCTAATGTTCTGTCATTGCTGCATTTGGGTTTGTTTTGATTGATCGAAGTTTGTCACTGTTGTGAGCACAAGTGCAGTGAAAGAAACGGATTCTGGAAAAAACGAATATCGAATTAATTGAATAACAATTAACAAAATATGCGGAAACAGTTCAAGGACACATAAAACACCGATCGGAAGCTATATCACTTAAATGGACATACCTTATTTGTCACGGATTAAGTGTTTCTTTTGTAGTGACGAGAGTTCTTAATTTGGGGCGAAATTATGTATTTGAGAGAGTTTTTTTCCTTTTGTTTTTGTGCGGGAGATTTCTAAAATGTGAGAGTGAAAACTGTTAACTTTCCAAAAATATTCTATTCTTTTTACAATTTTTCCCCCACAAAAAAAACTACCTTGCTAGTTTACCTTTCAAAATGGGCTGGGTTTAGCCCAACATGAGCAGCCCATTATTAATGAAAAACCTATCATGCAGAAAACTAATAGGTGCAAGATACTACAGCATCCAATCAAGCAGCTCTAGCGGCACCGGCACCGGCACCGGCACTGGCACCGAATCAACTAAAGTCTCTGGGTCACCAAGGGACTCGGTTGGCCACGGAACACACACAGCCTCCACAGCAGGCGGTGCACTTGTGGCCAATGCAAGTTATTATGGTTTAGCCGAAGGAACGGCAAGGGGCGGTTTGCAATCCGCCAGGATTGCGAGCTACAAGGCCTGCACCGAAGAGGGTTGCTCTGGCTCGGTCATCCTCAAGGCCATCGATGATGCAATAAGAGACGGAGTCGATATCATCTCCATTTCAATTGGGTCGAGCTCAAAATTTCAGGCTGATTATCTGCACGATCCTATTGCTATCGGTGCATTTCATGCGGAACAGATGGGAGTTTTGGTGGTTGCCTCTGGTGGGAATGATGGGCCTCACCCCTACACTGTTGAGAATACAGCTCCTTGGATTTTCACCGTCGCAGCTTCTAGCATTGATAGGGATTTTCAATCTGCAGTGGTTCTTGGCAATGGGAGAACATTTACGGTAATTTGCCTGAACGAAATCTCTCACGTTTTTAAGCAATGTGGGATTTTCTTTTTTGAACTTTTGAGCTCGTTGTTATGACACAGGTTAGTCATTTTCCGAAAATTTGTCTTGTAGGGATCTGCTATCAATTTTTCGAACCTCACTCGCTCAAAGAAGTATCCACTTGTGTATGCTAAGAGTACTGCGGCTAATTTTACCCCTGCAGATGAAGCAAGGTAGTGATACTTCATACTTGCGACTTTAGCGTGTAGACATGTGGTGGCAGCTTATGTGAGAGTCCACTCCAAAGATTTTAATGAATGTCTACCTTACAGACATGTTTCTCTTTAGCTTTATACAAGCTGGGAATTCCCCTTTTTTTCTCTTTTCTTGTTGGTAAGCTCCCTCCAGTCATATGACAGTATCTTGTTCTTTAAGTAAGCATCCATGTCAACTATATCTGAGTGCCAAATATTGTACCTGTTGTCTAGCACCTCAAAACAAAGAAAATATGACATTATGTTGAATCGACCATGACCAAAGAGAGTTCCCAATGTTTATGTATTGATGTTCTGCTGATTGCTTCACATACGAAATGGCATTGTTTGTTAAGATATCTGTGGTAGAGGTGCATAAATATTCCTTACTTTGCAATACAAAAGAAAAAACCAACCTGGTACTTTTATGAAATGCAAAATTTTACGGGGGTGTTTTCCAGGGATGATGTCATTTCGCTTTTACCATTGTGCAGGAACTGCTTACCAGGATCAATAGATCGGACGAAAGTTGCTGGAAAAATTGTCGTTTGCGTTGACACCTATCCCATGGGGTCTAAAAGAATTAAAAAGCTTGTTGTGGAAAATGCCAAAGCCAAGGGGATGATTTTGATTAGTGAGAATCAAAATGGAAATCCTTTTGATTCAGGTGTTTTTCCATTCACACAGGTTGACAATGTTGCTGGGTACAAGATTCTAAAGTACATCAGTTCTGCCAAGTGAGCATATCTTACAATGTCCTTGCGATAATATGGCATGTATAATGCAAAAAAATTCGATCCAATTAGCTTCGATTAGCTTACTCTCTATGCAAAGCCTATGACAAAATGAACAAGCAATAGTCCAGATGATCTAAATGTCACTGTCCATAGCAGGGATTTACTCATCTGATGAAGTTTTCATTCTTTTTGTCATGGGGTAACATAATTGAAATGAGTATTGACAATGCTGTTCTGGCTGCCTGCACCATTTCGTGATTGAATTCCTGAAATGAATCTTTAGTTTAATTCATGTACCTCTTATTAGTGTTTGACATTATGCAGTCACTCATCCTTATTTTACACTAACACAGATCAACCTGTTACACTGGATGGGTTCTCCATCCTTATCAAAAGCGAAAATTAGAATGATCGAATAATTCCGATCGATTGAAAAGTTCCCGTTCTTCTTTTTTTTTTCCTCAGCAACTGATTAAAGAGCTCATCAGTTGGTTGTTTTTGTCCCCATACTTGAGCGAGTATGTTATAACTGACATGAGAATTGTGGTCCTCTGCTTTGTTCCTTTACTACAGATATCCTACTGCAACAGTTCTTAAGACAACCACAGTTTCTGACCAAAGACCAGCACCAACTGTTGCAAGTTTCTCATCGAGAGGTCCCGGAGAGTTAACAGAAAACATCCTTAAGGTTATTTCTTTTTCTGATATGCACATCAAATATGCGGAATAATATGTACACGGGTATCCACACATATTCCTGAAGTTGCATGACATTTTCTTTCAACCCGTCACATTGGCAGCCTGATATAATGGCACCGGGAGTAGCCATTTTAGCAGCAGTCATTCCGAAGAATGAACCCGGGACTGTTCCAGTTGGCAAGGAGCCATCTAAATTTAGCATTAAATCCGGTACTTCAATGTCTTGTCCTCACGTCTCAGGAGCCGCTGCAATAATCAAGTCAATTCACAAGGCATGGAGTTCTTCAATGATCAGATCCGCACTTATGACGACAGGTATGCTATTGATAAATAGTTCAAAGATCCTTGTAATCGAAATATATCATGATTACTTGATTAATTTGATGGTCCATATGATGAAAAGTATGATTATGCAATTGTCATTGACGTGTCGCCATTGCTTGATGTCTTCAGCGACCTTTGTCAACAACGAGGGCAAGCCATTGATGAACAGTTCGAAGAGCCTTGCGAACCCACATGAAATCGGAGTTGGAGAAACTAGTCCTTACCGAGCTCTTCACCCGGGATTAGTATTCGAGACCACCCCAAAAGACTACCTCAAGTTGCTCTGCTACTTAGGCTACTCACAAAAGAACATCAGCTCTATGGCCGGTTCTGAATTCCACTGCCCCGAAAACTCCGGCGACGAGCGCATATCTGACGTCAATTATCCGTCCATCTCCATAGGCAAACTCAGCCGGCATGGATCGGCAATAGTCGTCACAAGAACAGTCACGAACGTGGGACCCGTGAATTCGACATACATTGCCAGTGTGGACAGTCCCATGGGACTGACCGTAAAAGTCTACCCAAGTAAGATTGATTTCAGGCCAAACGCGAGAAGGGTCTCTTACAACGTCTCATTCCAAGGGAAAGAGGCTCCTGGCGGCTACAACTTCGGGTCTTTGACTTGGTCCGACGGTAGACACTCCGTCCGGACAGTTTTTGCCGTTAATGTCGAGTGACGTCGTGATGTAATATAATTCTCTTGATGATAAGGCATTTTTTTTATTTGTTCATCAAGAAAATTAACCAGTAAAAGTTATCGCTATTTGTATTCCTAATGTCTCTTAGAAATAAATTAGAAATTCTGATATTCATTATTCGTAATGAGAACTCCACGGGCCTCAATCCCATTTATGATATCTAATGATTATGCATCCCATGATTATATATCACAAATCAATACTAATTAGTGCCAAAAAGCTCCTATTTTTCTAGACTAGAACACATTTGGGCATTAATCGATCGCCACTATAGATAGCTCGAATTCCCAAAAATTAAACATTTTTCTATTGTGAATATAGGAAGGTAATTTGAGTGGGTTAATTTTACGAATCAGTACCCATCAAAAGTGAGCATAATCAAGATATAATCATGGATAATTATTTAATATTCTTTGAAGCATCAAATGTATTGAGAAGAACTTCAAGTATAGATTCTACTTTATAGCAATGGGATTCCAATACGTAAGAGAAAGAAATGCGACTTTATGGTATGAAATGTAATTTCGTCAAAATTTATTACCGAAAAAGATGAGGGAAAATAAGACAGTTTGTTTATGTCCTAAAAAGAGTCCCACTTTTTGGACCAGCAAAACGCAACAGGGGGAAGAGAGAGAAAGAAAGAGAGAGCGTATGCAGATGGCAGCTATAAAAGCGACTTATGATCTTCATTACGCGAGCAAGAACTAAACCCAGAGAGACAGTCCCACAGAGAAAATGACATGAGGGTTTGAATTTTTGGAAGTAGCTCGTTGTGGAGATAACTGGGTTCAGGAGGTTTTGCCGGTTTAGGCCATCGATCCCTGGCTGTTCCAGCCTTTAAAGCCCTAGTAATATGTCAACGGGTCTGGTCGGGTCGGGTCTTGACGTTACCCGATCTGACTCGAACAATAAGGGTCATGTAATTTGACCCAACCCAACCCGAAATGCATAAAACATGAAGCAAAAAAAAAAACGGATCAGTTCGGTTCGGGTTTCGGATTTTTTATTAAAAATATAACAAAGGGAATTCGAAATGCTCTTACGTGACGCCACGAGGTCTCGTCCAACCCGTTCGTGAACATCTCCGCAGATAGATAATTTTTTAATAAAATATATGACAAAGGGAATTCGAAATGTTCTTTCATGACGCCGCGAGATTTCGTCCAACCCGTTCGTGAACATCTCCATAGACAAATAATTTTTTTATAAAAAATATGACAAAGGGAATTTGAAATGCTCTTACGTGACGCCACGAGGTCTCGTCCAACCCATCCGTAAACATCTCCGCAAACAGATAATACTCCCTCCTCTAAAGTTCTGCGTCGGCCGCGAAAAGAAGCAAATCATATGGAAGATGGGGAGAGAGAGGGAGAGGGAAAGAGACTGATGGGAGTCAACCTAAGGGGCGACGACAACGAACCCGTGAGACGAGAAGTGCTGGATAAGTTGCGAGTAGAAGGAGTTGTAGAGGAGATAGCTTGGGTGGGTGTGTTTGGGTTAAAGCATTTAATGTGTTTGGGTGGAACAATGTTCCCACTCTAACTTGACCCAGAACATGTATTCCATTTATGTTTATAATTATTACTCGAACAATATTAAGACTTGAAATATGTACCATACTTATTTCGTATTCGAGTCATGTTCGGGCCATGTTCAGGTAGGGTTGGATGGATTTTTTGGACACCCCTAACTTTTTTTTCAATTATAAGAGTGATCAAAATAAATCATATTTGTTATGATTACTTTTGGAATAGACACGATCTCGTAATAGATTTTCTCCTTAGCTTTTACCTTTGTCTTCCTCTTATCTAAGATAATGAGTAACTTTATTATATTAATTTATTTGTAAAGCATTACATAATCTCTATCTCTCTCTCTCCATTCCACAAAACCCATTGTTGACCCCTTAATTTTTATCAACACATCAAACATATATTTTTGTAAAAAAAAAAAAAGGGAAAAGATACAAAAAACCAATAAAAAATAAAAGTAAATAAAAAATAAGAATAGAGAGTCCAATTGGGCCTAGTTTAGCCCCCTATCCAAGCTTTCGGTCCAGCCCGGCCCATTAAACCATGCCCACCTCACACCTTACACTACAAAGCACGCACACGAATCATCACGACGCTCCTTCCACATGCTATTTTCTCTCCTTTCCCACAAGTACAAAGTTGGACTATAATAGAGTTCGTTAAGTGAAATATTGCTTTCTCATGTGGTGCTACGTGGAAACCACCGGTTTAGCTAAAATGCTTCTCATCGAAAGTAAGTGTTATTTTCCCGTAAAAGCATCTTGCATTTAATAAGTCAACCATGCCTCTAGATTGGAGAAATGCCATTATAAAACCATGATTTCCGGTCGGTGCCCATTTGAGTACCTAAGTTTTTTTCGATCACATTAGTATTATAGTTATTTTTTCAATTACTTGAATGCCATGACTTGTAAAAAAACATTCAATACAATGCCATAATTTTTTAAAAGATGTTTATTTAATAACTTAAACTTTTAAAACAGTTGACAGTGGTTCCATCAAATCTCATATAAGCATATCCTATAGGAACTATAGTCTAGAATCCAATTCACATAATGCACAATCCCAGTCACTTCACGGGCTCTTTAAGTATCAGCTTTAATAAAGTTGGACAATGATAGAGTCCACTAAGTGCAATAATGCTTTCTCCTATGGCACTACGTGGAGACCTCCGGTTTTGGCCAAAATGCTTTACTCATTGAAAAGTATCTTGCATGTAATAAGTCCACAATGCCCCTAAGTCGGAGAAATGCCATTACGTACAGTGGCCACTTGAGTACCTAACTTTTTTTTTATTGCATTAGTATTATGGTTATTTTTTTATTACTTAATTGCCATAACTTGTAAAAAAGTTCAATAGAGTGCCATATTTTTTTCAAAAACATTCGTCTTACTAGTTAAACTTTTGGAACTCTCAACAGTATTCCCTCCAAATCTCACATAAGCATTTGCTATGGGAACTATAGTCTAGATTCCGATTCAGATAATGCACTCCAATCCTAGTCACTTCACGCGCTCTTTAAGAATTGGCTTTAATAAAGCTGGACAATAATAGAGTCCGCTAAGTGCAATAATGCTTTCTCTTTTAGTACTATGTGGAGACCACTAGTTTTGGCTAAAATGATTTTCTCATTGAAAAACATCTTGCATGTGATAAGTCCATAGTGCCCCTCGATCGGAGAAATGTCACTACAAATATCATGATTTCATACGACACCTACTTATGTACCTAATTTTTTTATTACATTAATACTATAGAATGCCATATTTGTAAAAAAAAAAGTTCAATAGAGTGCCATTATTTTTTCAAAGATGTTCATCTAGCAGCTTGAGATTTTTTTTGATCTAAAAATTAGTTTAAAGTAAATTTATTACAAATATACCAATTTTGGGTTTTTTGTGATATTACCTCTATAGAAATTGTTTGTCTCCGGTAATTTTCCAATATGTATGAAATGAAGGGACCACGGCATTTGATGGAAATTCATTTGATGCTCAAAGATTCCTAGACACTCTAGTAATATCTAAGAGACACCAATTTATTAATTTTGTGAACATACATAGGTTTTGAGCTCCAAACGCAACTCCATTGAGAGAAATTGTGGGTATACTCATCATTTATTTCTCAAAACCTCACTTCAATAGTTTTTAAAAAAACCCGATTCCAAACCTCGTTAACAATTTAATGACCCTCTTTCCGATTCTCTGCAAACTCCAAATCCTTGCGGTCTCTCCTTCCCCAACAAGTACCGACTACACGCGTCCACAATCGTTGCCCTAATGCTGCTCTCTCTCTCTCTCTCTCTCTCTCTCTCTCTCTCTCTCTCTCTCTCTCTCTCTCTCTCTCTCTATATATATATATATATATATATATATATAACGCAGAGGAGGTCGAGGAGGAAGACAGAATAAAGCGAGGTTAAGAGTTTAACCGGAGTGGAGTTAAGCTGCTTTCTGGCCATCGTGGATCACGTTGCAATTGTTGCAGGTTCGTGTTATGTCAACCTCATGATGCATACGCACGCTAGGACTTCGTGCATGAGGGATCATGTTGCAATTATTAACGCTTCTTGTTTTTTCAACTTCACGCCGAGGGACCCAAGTCACCGTGCTATCCTCTCTCTCTCTCTCTCTCTCTCTCTCTCTCTCTCTCTCTCTCTCTCTATCTAAACGTTGTCCCGGCTAGTTATACGAATAATAGCAAGAAATATTCTAATAAAAAAAAGCAACCTCTTAATTCGGCCGATCATCCTATCAATCACCCAAAACAAAAACTACTTTAAACGATGAGAAAACATACTTATAAATATAATCCTAAAGTTTAAATAATCCAATATAATCAAATAATCATCATGCAAGAATAGTTGTTTTAGTGTCGCAATAGAAGCTATTATTCTATCAACTATGAACCTCACAAAGTTTCTAGTTAAAAAGGTATACATTCCATATGTAGCTATGATATTCAATTTCTATATTAAAATAGATAATATAAGATCAATAATTATAAGATATTACTTAACGAAAGAAATTAAAAGAACCTCTCACTCCTATGTAAAACATCTCCATGCACCATTGCTAAGGATGAAGACGTCTTGTTCATCCACTTTTTTTCTGTGCAAACCATCTAAATCTCATCTTTACTTCTTCATTCTTAGTATGGCTTGATGGGCCTGAGAAAAACAACGAGCTATAATTGCTGAGTGCAAAACATAATTTGAGTTTAGAAGCTTACCGATGTTATTGACGTTTCTCTGTGAAACTCAAACATAATTATAATAATATGTAGCAACTCGAGTATAGTTGCATTAGTAAGCTTCTAAACTTGTGGGAACATTCGTACATTTTGACTTTCACATCAAACGAAAGATGTTATCTACGGACAAGGAGCCACTCCAAATGTTTGCCACCTTGAATTTTCTTTTGAGAGCAAGACCCATATGTATAAGACCGAATGGAGTCGTTCCATAGAACGAAGCGGGTTTTAGGAATTGGGTGAAAAGAAGCGAGGAAAATGAAGATTCCTATTTTCTGTATCTCATCTTTATTTGTTCCTTTTTAATATCAATTTGTTCGTTCAATATTCCATCATCATTACCCGTAATAAAATAATAGATTTGTATGCTTCCCCTATAAATTGTCGTTTAATCAATGGTTCATCTATTGCGCACAACTCAAGGATTATATTTTTAAATTAATTCACTTGAGATATTGTTCACTTAAGCAATTGAATACAATCTTCAATCGACCTTAAAAAGCTATAATGAGGTGGCTCTATGCATGAATTCACTAGTCATCTTCTGATTTTCTGGTGAAATAAGGTTTTTCTCCACAACTACATGCTAATACACATAGGAAGAAAAAATTAATAAGTCCTAAACATATTATATCCATGTCAATTTAGTCACAAACTTTTCAATTTTAATAATATAGTCCTAAACCTTTGCACAAAGTTCAATATAATCCATCTCGCCAATTTTCACTAGAAATTGTTGATGTAACAATCCGGTTATTAACAACCGTATTAGGCAACTGGCCACATTAGCGATTTTCAACGAAAATTAACTGAAATGATTATATTAAAATTTCACACAAAGATTTAGGACTAAGTTAAAAGAATTGAAAGGTTTAAAATTCTATTGTCACATGTACAATAAATTTAGAATTGATTCGACAATTTCTCCATGTATCATCATATTGCTCAAGTAAGGGCCTTCATGATGTTGTCAATCGGATTAGACATGGAACCCGCACATCCAACTTTTATAAAGAGACTAAGCATTATCACAATCTAAATTTTGTTCACGGAGAAAAAATTAAACTGGTTAGTGGAGACTGAGAGTATGATTACCGATAAAAGAGCATCATTATTGCTCGCTGGTTCTTTTTTCTAATTCTTTGTTTTAATTAATAGAAAAAACCAATCAAGTCAAGTCAAGAAGCACTTCCACGTAAAGCCGTGGAAATTACGCTTGCAATAATTTCCCTTTTTTGTGCATCATGCCTCACAGCAATTTCGTTAGCATGAAGAATCTTGAACCGTTGGATGGCGATAGACACTATTGTGTGTTGGTAATAAAAATTCAAAGTCTTTAGAATCAATGGAGATTGCCACGGTAATAAACACTATTTGATATTACTATTTATCAAATATAAGTCATATACGAGATATTATATCATCAAGGGAATCACTAATTTGCTAAACTCTTTCAAGCCTTGTCATAATCCTCGATATGATCTACATATAGATAAATATTTTTTTGTAAACATTTATCGTCAAAATATTTGAAGCCATATAACCTTTTAAATAGTGAAGAGTACCATAAAACATATTGTTATGATGGACATCTATACTTTTTTTCAATCATAAGAGTGATCAAAATATATAATATTTATTATGATTACTTTTGAAATAGACGCAATCTCATAATAGATTTTCCTTGAGCTTTACCTTTTTCTTATGGGTAACTTTATTATATTAATTTATATGTAAAGCGTTACATAATCTTTCTCTCTCTCTCTCTCTCTCTCTCTCTCTCTCTCTCTCCATTCCACAAAACCCATTGTTGACACCTTAAGTTTTATCGACACATCAAGCACATATTTTTGTAAAAATAAATAATATAAATAATAGAAAAAGATAAATAAATAATAAATAAAAGTAAATACAAAATAATAAGAGAGAGTCCAATTGGGCCTAGTATGGCTCCACATCCAAGCCTTTCGGTCCGGCCCCGCCCGGCCCATTAAACCATGCCCACCTCACACCCTGCGACACAGAGCACGCACACAAGCCATCATGACGTTCTTCCCACACCCTGCTATTTTTTTTTTTGGCTAAATCCTTAATTCCTTACACTTCTGCTCGAGTTGAATGAGATTACATTTGATGCTCGTGTTTTAATTTGGAGGAAGCCAAAAAGAGAGTTGATGCATATGTAGCACGACTACCTGTCAGGGGTTTCATGTTGTGATGACTGAAGATGAGTCAGAGCAATTCAGAGGCGAGTGTCTTGACTCCACAGAAGAGCATCTACTGTACATCTCCGCCACATTTTTTCAGTAATTTAATCCATTCATCCTCTAATTCCATATGCCCAACTTTCCAGTATGTCTATGATTTGTGACCCCGTAGCGTTGTTTGTTTTGTTGAACTTACTAAATCATTCGGTGACAAGTATTAAAATGGAGTAAAAGACCACCACCAGTTCAGTATGGAAGGCGGGGTGGGAGAACACGAGATCACAGTAGAAACTATGGCCGACCTAGATATGATGGGCGAGGAGGTCAAATGGCAAATAGACAAGGCAGCCCTTAATATGGTTATCAAGGACCTATGCAGCGGGATGATCTGCAAAATTATCCTCCTCAACAAAGTTATGGTCCCCGGAGGCAAGGTGAAAGAACAAATCCCATGCCAATGAGCAATATGGATTATGCCGCCAGCAGAAGGAATCCATATCAACGACAGAGAACAGATCCAGTGCCTTCATATCAGGGAATCTACAATCAGCAGTGTCAGAAAAACAATTACTATCAGCAACAGAGAGAGACCCACTGCAAGAAGATAGATGAAAGCGCTGCGCCTCTGGGGCAGAATGGTTTATAGGAGAGACAATCGGAACTATGCACCTACTAGTGGTGGAACATTGTGAGAAGGTCCTGATGGATTCCAAGGGCAGTGTGCTGGTCGTGCCGGTGATTAGTCTTCCCTTCCCCCGTAGAATTCACAAAAGCAACCCTCAAGTTGACTTGAGAGGGTTGCTTTTGCAAATTCTATGAGGGAGGAAGGGAAACACAAATAGTCTTTGAATTATCATTCTAAATAGCAATGGTCAAAGAACACTCCGAGGAAGGAAAGGACATCTTGAATAGCTCGCAATTGGCGTTGCACAAACGCACTTGAAGGATCAATCAGGTTTAAGCAGTAGCTCTTATAAATAGTCCTTGAATGGTGAGCGTCGAGAGAGAGGGAGAGAATATCGGTATTCTATTGGCAAGTATCGCCCACACAATATTTTGTTGAGACATTTCCTCGGATCTGGCTAGTCTACCGGATCACCTTTAGACGAAGTCAATATTCTACAAAATATTTAATATCACAAAATACAGATGCCCCGAGCTCTCCTCTTGCCCCCTTCTCAGCGTGTGTGGTGGCCAGCGATGGAGGTTCGGTGGCGGATGTCGTTGGATGGAGGGTGACGGAGAGGGAGAATGAAGATCAAAGGAATCACCGAGGGCTAGAGAGAATTTGCTGAGCTCCTTTCGCTCGTGTGAAGGTGGCTCTGTTTCTGTTCTGCCCCCACTCTGCACAGTGCACCGAGCCAGTGAATTCTGTTGAGGGCCCCGTGATGATGCCTTGTTAACCTTGTCGATCGAGAGAGAAGAAATCTGTTTTCATCTTTCGTATGAGACATAATTTTTAGAAGTGTACTTGCAGATGTAGTTCATCTATTTTGTGAAATTCTTCAAAGAGCCAAAAAATCTAGTAATTATAAAACAGTAAAATTGACTTTTGCACATTAAATGCATTCGTATTTCATAAAACGGCTCTTTTCTTTTCTAAATAAAATTTGAAGGGCTTCGTCAAGAGAAAAGTAAAAGTATAGCCGGAGAATCTCTTGCTAATATATTATATTAAAATTGCTTTTTGCTCACTAAATGACTCCACTATTAATGAGTTTAGAGCAAAATTTCTTGTTAATAACAAGTAAAATTGACTTTCTGTATAAGAAAATTTTAAGTGTAACTTTCCAAAATACTAATAATAAACATCGCATCTCAAAACTCTTAAGTAGTAAATAGTTAACAAGAATGAGAAAATATTAACGTTTCAAAATTCGAATAAAAAAAAGAATTATATTATCATTTTTGATGAAAAATTATTGTAATATTTCATTTCTATTCCAAGAATTTCCATGCATGACATGTGATATCATATAGATGCACATGTAATGTTTAGAGAGATAAATGATTTTACTGCTTAGTAAAGTTATTTTGGTTCCATCAAATAAAACTCGTAGTAAGACACAAGATTAGAGTTAATGTTACTTAAAGAATAATGATTTCTTAAAAGAAATGAATAATTGAGTTGCAGTAGTTCAAAAAACTTCATCTTTTGTAACTTAAAACCTATAAGATGTTTGTTTAGTATCGAGTGATTTGATACACGATGCAAATAAACATACTTGTAGAATTTCATAAAAGTTTATGATTCACTAATTTGTTTTGACCGGCGGTGAAATCTTGATGATGATGGTAACTTACTAAAGGGTGACCCGACAAGCAAATTATTGGTCATATCTTTTTACAATCAAGATTGAAAAATTACCGGCAATATTTACATTTTATTAATACGGATATTCGTCCTCGAAATCCATGAAGCAGTTATCCCAAATATTTGCCTATTAATGCTGAAACCAGTATCATTTCTCGAGATAAATTGGATGCAATGCACTCATTATTGTCCATGAAAGACTCTTCAGAAATTTAGAGGAAGTGACTGGGACTCACCAGTAACTCTTACATGCCTGTCAGATAAGAGACAATGTCTCGATGGACAGTCATTTATTAGAATCGTGCATTGATAGCAACTCTACATTCTCAATCAGAATGAACAAGTGACCTCGCTCAGCACGGCCTTAGATCCAAGGGACAGGAGACAAACCAGAACAATGAATATTTGAAGGAAATAGTCGGAGACTTTGTGGGAAGGGTACAAGAGAATGCCAAACACCACTCTTCGTTGCAATTGTCCCAAAGGCGTTAATCATGCAGACTTATAATTCCACGTTTCTCTGTCGATTTCAGATTCCCTGCGTAGTTGGTGGAGTTTCCAGTCACCAACGCCTTGGTCCGGCTCTATTCCACAACTTACTATGCTCAAGACTTGCAAGGATGGGAATTTCATGGAGTATTTCTCAGGTAAGAAGCTCCTGAATTTAGGCAACTTGAAAAGTCCAAGAGCAGTTAACTTAGAGAAGGTGATTGTCATACCGGTTGCTTCTTCATGTTCTTCATGGCCAGCAATTAGTTCCATTTCTTTACATGACTCCACCACCAGCTCTTCGATTTGCTTGAGAAATTTTTCCGTGAAGGTTGCGAATAGCATTTCCAAACGGGAGCACCTCACAGCCTCTAAGTATTTCAAGTTTGGGAACGGGACGATTGGGAGACCATCGGACTGCCAAATGTGCCTCAAGTTGTCAAGATCGCGCAAAACCAGTCTCCTCAATGCACCACTCTTTGTATCCGTCCCATCACCTTCGTATATGATCTTGATCGAACGGCTTGACATCACTTTTAAGATCTCGAGACAGTGCTGCAACCTCTTCCACATTTGGCATGGAGCAACACGTTGGAGATTGTCACAGTCTCGCATTTCAAGGTATTCCAATTTGCAAAAGGAATCATTGGGAATTTGATTGTTCCATAGCTCTTTGCACTGAACGCCTGTAATTTCCAGCATTTTTATGTTGGGAAACGTGACCTGCATGAGGATAACGCGAGAAAGGAGGTTGACATTGCTCATTCTAAAACATGATAATGCAAGAATATGGATGATCACTATAAGGGATAGAGCAAACCATCTCATTGAAAAACGGTTGTGGCGATTCATTTTTTTCAGCAGTCCCACCCAACCCTTTCTGGACACTTGTAGGGCTTCGGATGAACGCTCCAATGTTAGGGCACTGGAGAATAGATAGACGAGTTAACGAAGAGAAACTCATCGCTTTTCCCTTTGATCGGCCACTTTCTTCCTTGGGAACCACTTCTTTCATCTGTTTACAATCTATAATAATTAGCTCTTTGAGCTTCTCTAGCTGTGTGGCCGTAACATTGGGGAAGAGATATCTTAGGTCAGAGCAATTTTCAATGTAGACATTACTAAGATTAGGAAAACCCAAAACTGTTTGGGAGTCGCTCTTCACAATGTGTCTGAGCCTTCCTGCTTCTTTCACCAGCATGAAATCCAACCTGGGGAGAAGTGCAAATTTTTGTTCTGTACTTGAATCAAGGGATGCACAAATAAACAACGATTCCAGGGAGGGACACCCTTGAACCATGACAGATTTCAATTTTGGGAGCAATTCAATTGTTTGTTCTGTATTTGAATCAAGGGACCCAAAATCAAACAATGATTCCAAGGAGGGACAGTTGTCAACGAAGACACTTTCCAGGTTGTGCAATCTCCCTATGATTGTCTTAGGGAAGACGTTGAGTAGGTCAGAGACCTCATTTAGGGAGACCGAGGCTAATTTGCAGAAGGAACTACTGGGAAGTTTACCGTGCCATATCCTTTTGAAGGGTCCTACTGAGCGAAGCACTAATTCCTCCAAGCTTGGTAAACAAACCTGCTCATAAGAGTTGTGTCAGATCATAGTTATGAAAAATTTGACAATTTGACATAATCCTATGTATCTATAAGAAGTGGTGTTGGGATGAATTTTCAGTAGTGAACTCACTATGGCAAATATATTCATAAATTATGAACACTAACGATGCTGCCTATGCAGCACAATTGCAGATCTCTCTCTCTCTCTCTCTCTCTCTCTCTCTCTCTCAAATATGATCATCATTATTATCAATTATTTAGCTGATCTTCCAAACTAATGACCCATAATTCTTTGTATCGATTCTTTTGAAATCATCTACTGATCTTCAAAGCAACGATCACACGTTGTTTTTATCTTTTCTTTTCTTTTTCTATTTTGACCATCAAAATTAAAAACAAATTGATATGCGGGTTAAATCTTTCACAAATTTGTTGTTAGTTTATTGATATCATTATGAACAAGTAAATATGACTGATTCGGGCTTGCAGTGTTTGTTAAGGATCCATAGAAATGTTTATGTTTACTTTGTAAATTATTTCCATAGCATTGTAAAACATTTTCACGAACGGCATTTTCATTGGAACCACAAAATAAGAAAATAAATCTTTTTCTAGAAAAACGATTTACAATGAAAATCTTTTCAGTAACCATAAGTTTTTAGTAAAACAACCGGATCCAAAATAAATGAATGGGCTCAATGTGTCTCTTAAATATTCTAAACTCAATTGATCATGTTAAGATCTTCCGTCATGCTTGAAAGGATGGAGAATAAAATATCCCCGAAATAGCCGACGGAAGAAATGACAAAATTAGAATGACGTCTACACCGTAAAATTGGCATGACGTGTTGGAATCAATTGCAACTTGCATGTATGCGGACATAAATTAATCCATGGACGTAATATTCTCTGTTACGTCGCTCTTTGTACACCTTTCATTTATTTAATCTATGGACGTTGCTTCCTTCATTTGCCAAATTATCGAATTTGCTTTGTTCATTTAAGATTCATTCTCTCATTCATTCGTTCAGTACACCGTGTTTTCTTCTCTTTAAAAATGTTAAAATGAACAATAAATTAGTCATTGTAAAAAACCAGTCGTAGAAAGAGGATTCCCTCTAGCTATAGTTAAATGTGACTCAAAATGTACAAATAATAAATGTCTAGGTAGCATTTGCAAGATTATGTATAAATGAACTTATACCCATTCAATAAGACAGACTGACACAGGGAGAAAATGAGTAAGTTACCTGAATTAGAGCACCCTCTGATATGATTTCAGATCCGCTGTAATAGCTTGTCATATTTGGTAAGCTATCTAATTTCAGACGACGTGGATTAGGCAATTCAACCATGTCATTAGGAGCAACTTTATCCTCTCTTGCATCATGTATGACAATGGCTTGCATTGAGGGACACAAGCATATTTCAACTACTTCCAACTGTACAAGTCTTTGTATTTCCGAAAGGCACCACAGGTTTTTCAATTGGTCACATGCGGAGACTATCACGACTTTCAATTTGCTGAAGCACTCTCGTGTGACAGGACCACGGCATATCTTCTCCAAATTAATAAGAAAATCGAGGAACAAAGACTCTAAAATTGTAAAAGCACCATTGGATGAACTTGCAATGTACTTGATTGAGGGACAGTCCCTCATGTAGAGATCCTTCAGTTTTGGAAATCCTTGGATGCACAACTCATCAGCATTCTTCTTGGACTCTCTTAATCCAATCAATTCCAAATGTTCAGTCTTCGATAGAGTTTTCTGAACCCATTCTTCTGAAAGAATATTATCGCACCCTTCCAAATTGAGCCTCATGTTTCTCGAACCTTCGAACAATTGTCCATTTCCTATGCTAATCCAAAATCTCATCAGGTTCCCAAATGGCAGGTCACCATCCTCTGAGAGTATGGTGGGATCACTTATTGACATTTCCAAAGATGTTAGTTTTGTCAAGCTCTTCAACTCAGCAAGCTTAGCATTACACAATTCCGACAATATTTCATCCTCACCCATCCATCGATCAAAGGTTCTCCTCATATATAATTCTTCCAAGTTGATTAAGCCTTTGAAGACACCAGGCTCGATTATCGCAAGCAGGTAGCAGTTGCTTAGATTTAATGATCTCAGATTCGTAAGTTCCCCAATTTCTTTTGGCAGTTTGGAAATTTTAGACTTTGCGAAGCTGAGAATCTGTAATACTTTAAGCTTGCCAATAATTGCCATATCCTCCACAAGGCAATTGTCTAAGTATAATGACCGGAGTTTCTCGAGGATTCCAATTGAGGAAAGTAAAGTTGTGATACGCACGGGCCAAAGATATAGCACTTGGAGCTCCTTCATATGTGTGAAATCTAGTAGTCCCCAGCAATCTCTCACATCATGTTCATGTGCTAGCATCCAGGGCCAATCTTCTGGATGAGATAACATGAGTATCTTCAAGTCGGGATACTGACACAGCATTAGTTTAGTAAGCCTATCTCTACCAACATCAGCTAGGCATATTGCCCAACATTTTTTAAGCTTCTCCTCTGACCATGAGCCATAATTGCTGTTTATCATTAAGGAATGCTGACTTCTAAAGGGAGTTGAGACGACCACCTCGCTATAAAGATCATGAATGATCACATTGTCCTTGTCATTGCCCCAATCCTGCAACAGACAAATGGAATGGAGGCTTTCGAGCATAGTATTCAATCTATCCCTTGAATCTTGCATCGTCCTATTGTATCCATCAAACAAGCCCAACCCCATGCCTAGTCCCAATAGAGTCTCGACTTGAATGGTTCCGCCAAGAAGACCACAGAGCAAGAATAAGGACTTCGCGTCCTCACTCTTTAAATGGTCGTAACTCAACTTCACTATGGTTTCTATATTTGACTCATCTATCTTTATCAACGCGTTTTTCCATGCAGACACACCACTATATCTCAAAGTGCTAGCAACAGAGGTAATCAAAAGAGGCAAACCTGCAAGCTTCTTGACAACTTTAGCCGCTATGCGTTTCAATTCCTCGTCTTTGAGCCTATCGCCAACCATCTTTTCAAATAGCTTAAAAGCTTCATCGTTGCTTAAACCTTCAAGACGAAATGTTCGATCGGCAAGCATCTTTTGCTCCAGCACATCTTTAAATCTCGACGATAGTAGCAACTTGCATCCCCTGCTCTCCTCTCCCCAAGGAATTCCGACTGCCTTCAAATCGAGTTTATCCCACAGATCGTCCAAGATTATGAGAACCTTCTCGCTCGGATCCCTCTGTAATCTCTCCAGCAGACGTTCTCCCCTACCACCTTCGCTTAGCACATCCTTCAGATCCAGTTTCAAGGCATCAGCGATCTCGTCTTGGATATTCTTCAAGACAGGCTGCTGCGATACTTTTGCTTTGACGATCATGTGGAATGGTCTCCCCTCTTTTTTGAGTTTCTTCTCGACTTCCTCCAACAGCGTGGTCTTCCCCACGCCACCAGGCCCGTAGACCCCTATCACTTTTAGCTTCTCATCATCCAGAGCTTTCATTATGCCCTGAATGATGGAAGCTCGCGAATCGGGGATAGTGTCATCTCCAGCACCGGCTGGCAAATTCACATTGGACAGGCCAACGACACGGCCTGGCGGAGCACTCTCATAGTAGACCCTCTCGAATTTACCTTGTGGGACGAGTGCTTGGATGGCCTGGATTGTCTTCCTCGCGTCCCTGCCGAGACAATAACGCTCCTTTGGGTTGGGAAGCCACCCGCAGGAACAAGTTTTCTTGGCTCTTCCATCTGTTGACTTCGCAAAGTTGTCCAGCACGCTGCACGCCTTATTGGCAACGGTCTCTGCATTATTCTTCCATCTGTTAACTTCGCGTTTTATCTCCCTCATGTTGTTTTCAGCATCATCGACAGAACGCTGCACCCCAACTTTCACGTCATCCAGCTTCTCAAGTTCTACCTTAAGTTGGCCAACGTAGCTGTTGGCGAATATCACGTAGCCGCATTGACGACCGACTGGAGCCACCAGGTATCCAGCCACTTTGGAAGCTACGGAGAGAGCAATATTCAGCATTTCCCCCCTTTTTGAATTCTATCTTTTTTATTTTCTTTCCTTCCTCTTTGTAGAGAAAAGAAAGTTAAGAATTTTATGTATGCTGAGGAAGGCTGAAGTGACGGAACCCGAAAGTAAAATGACTGAAGGAGAGGAAATGTTCGATGAGATGAAGACAATGAACAGGAGAGAGAGAGAGAGGGAGAGAGAGAGAGAGAGAGAGAGAGAGAGAGAGAGAGAGAGAGAGCTAGTGGCTTGAAGAATACGCGACAGATATCTGAATGAGAGAGAGAGCTAGTGGCTCGAAGAAGACGGTGAAGGACGCAGTGAAAATGCGAGGTAGGAGATGGGGTGAAACTCCCAAAATATATACGAAGGCCTTGGCCAAGAAAAGTCGAAAAGACCATCTCCTTTTTCCTCGGCCAAGAGAAGAATAAGTTGGAGAAGAATCCCCCACCATAGAAGACGAGTATCCGAACTGAAAGAGGAGAAAGAAACCTCAACATGAAGGGAAAGATTAGAAAAAAAATGAAAGAATCCTCAGCCATCTCATCATTTATTCACTCTGCATCCTTTAAATAAAGCGAAAAAGAGTCCTCGAAACAGGAAAAGATAAATATGAAAGAATCATCTTTCATGAAAGAAATCTCTGCTGCCTCTCTTTTTCTTTCAATCTCTCTTTTCACTTGTACTGCTCTTTGTCTAACCTTCCACCGTGATTTCTGCGATTTTGGCCCGCCAAATGGGCCAAATCGGATTTGGGGTCGATATGAACGCGGATCTACACAACTGGATTGTACCACAACCCCACCTCTTTTTGCCATTTCTCCCTTCGATCAAGAAATAAATCTGACCTTTGGTAAGTGAAGATTGGACACGAAGAAACATACAGTTTCTTGTACTTTGTTCCCGACGACAAGATATTCTTCTTCTAAAATTTAGGGTAAGGGTATTTGAAACATCTACAAGAATTAATAAATAGAAAATAAACAATGCGTAAGCCGAGCACACATGGGATGGTTCTCTGAGAAGGGACCAACGAAAGCACCTTGCAAGATGCGAAGAAACCATAGAGCTTGTTCCTACTTCCTTCTACAAGGCGACGTGGCCATAACCATGTCCAGCATCATGGTTCTAGCTTTAGGGAAACAGCCCACCACGGCCTTCGGACCTTCTGATTACCTTTCAAGTCTGCCACTGGAAAAGCTATTGACCTCAGAACTGTTATTTTACAAAGTGGGTTCCTTTACGAGTGTGAGGTCTGGTCTTCTAGTTTGTTCAAAAGAAGAGAATGGATTGTGGATTAGATCCCATAATACCCACGTAGCGATTATTAGGTGCTTTTAGCATTTTGCACACTTGCGCCCCGTGAGTAGTATTTAGTACTAATCCTCGTTTATTATTTTTATTATTATTATTTATTTCATACGGTTATCTTGATAATCTTTATTAGTCGGAAGGTTGTATTCAATTGGTATTTGCAAAACTTATGAAATTCAAAATTATTAAAAAAATTTATTATTATCATTTTATTCTGAATTTTTATATGTCTTTTTAAGGTAACATTTGAAAATGTACCTGTTTGCTTTGCAATATTTCCCAAAGGGTTGCTATGTGCATTAAGACTAAGATAAGTAGTCATTTTTTGAATGAATGAGAGAAAGTTTTTTTTGAGTTTTTCTTTCCAAAAATATAGCCATTTGAGAGATTTTGGAGAAATAATATAATTGCTATCTAGTATTCTCAATCGAAAATTTATTATATTCTAGAGAAAATTTGCCAGTAACCATTAGCAATATTACGGGGTATTTAATTTATTAAAGAAAGTGATATCGCGCCTTAAAGTCTAACTTCATTGTTCTTTCCAATCATATGATCGTATTTTCCCCAACAAGAACATGTAAGCATACCTAAGAAACAGTGAGGAAACTGACGCATAGCCCAGTTTGCGAATGACATATAGACAAGTAAATACGCTCGTGCATCATATTGTCAAACAGTCGTTATGCATAGCAAGAAGAGACCAGTAGATTTCTACATAAGCTGCAACCGTGATGGTGGACAACATAACTCAAGATCGACTCATGCTGTCACCGGATGAGGAAATAGTCGGCCAGGGACCCAAAAAAACCGGAATTACTAACAAGACCACCAATGAAAAAGATTTGCACCTACTTGTATTCTAGTCAAACTCAATGCCTAAAAGAAGTACCTTCATGAATATGCATCAATATATCTACGAAGGTTCCCGTCGATTTGGTTAGTAAACCTTGAGCCAAATATGCCTGTGATCAGATGTCTTTGCAAGCGCACTAGGCCATGACGTTGTCATGTGTCAACTATGACTCGAAATTAATCCTGATAGACTTGAAGTCGGACCCATAATTTAACAGTAACTCTGGCACAAATGAGGAAAGTCACGATTGAACTCTCGTCGACAGGACTATGGGTGACGCAAAAAGTTATTTTCCTTATTGAAGATGAAGTTGATATTATTATTGCCGGTACCGAGTTGTACCCCCTCTGTTGTACAGTTCTATGGTCGATTTAATACAATCTTACCTTACCAAAAAAAAAAAAGTTGATATTATTATTAGATAAGGGCTCACAGTTTTTAGCCTATAAATATTCTGTTGTGGAGTTTGATCTCGTGCACCTAATGAGTGTGGTTCATATGTGTTAAAACTCGCAAGATACACCAAAAGCATTAAGAGCAGTCATCTAAGAAAGTTGAGAGTGTTGAAAACTCTTTCTGTGGTTGATTCTTGTGGGTGGTACATGCCATCAAAAAGTTTGCCACAATTGAAAATGTCATGAAATGTTCAGTATCTTGTTGTTCAAAGTATACCCTCTTCGCCTACCCGATCAATGTCGAGTAAAATCGGAAAAGAAGCTAAGATTGAAGAGACCATCATTTTTGCAAACTAAACCGGAGGCCGGAATTCATCATATATACCTTCAACTCTCACATTTAAGGGAATCCTGGGAACTGTTGTTGAGGATCTTGTAATCTTGTCGGCTTGTCGTAATCTTTTGTCACTATGATGCTATCTTCATCAAAAGCTTGGTAACTCTTAACTTTATTTGCATGAACTCTGGGAACCTTGGGTCGGTTGAGTGCTTTTATCAATGCTTGCAAACTACCCACGTTTTACATGTGGTTGTTCTAAGTAGAAGATACTGAGATTTGAGTCATATTTAGAAATTTGTTCGCTAATCACTAACACAACTGTAGAAGACGCTAGATGTGATAATACACGTGTGCATTAGTAAAAAAGATAAATCAAGAATCATGCATACAATTATATTTAGCTTGAATATTCTAATAAATGAATAATTGGCTCTAGTTATATATCTCATGTGATAGGAGATGATTTGATAGGATTAGGTAAAAAGAGCGTACAAGTATTCATATGGAGAAAAACGAAACACATCACTTTAGAAAAGAAAGTTAGATGATTGCAATATGAAAAGGATCTAGAATCAATTCTTGAAGGCATAAATATTTCAATACTTATTTTCGTAGTTTAAATTATTGCGAAATTGTCAATTTTGTTATACCGTATTTACTATGATATTTTAGCAAAAGATACAAGACATTTGATCGAATTTTTCAACAAAAATTTTGAGATTAAATTTGTCACTAGGTTTGATTTCTCTATGGTCAAGACAAAGGATGTGCGGGCCCTTTATGCACAATACTTTTTAATTGAATATATTGTGAAGGGAAAAACAACCACCTGCCGACCGCATAGCGCAGTGGATTAGCGCGTCTGACTTCGGATCAGAAGGTCGTGGGTTCGACTCCCACTGTGGTCGCTTTTAACTGCTTCTTCTTTTGCCCCTTTTATTAATTTCGTCACCATGCTACTATTATTTTTTAATTTATCTATTTTACTATTGCAAATTTCCATATTTATCTATCAACAATTCGACATGGATTCCCTTTTTGTTAGCTGCGAAATCTATTGTTGAGAGTCATGAGAAAAACTTTTCCCCTGAAACTACAGTATTACCTTAACTATTTAAATACACATGTCAACTACTGATATTTTTATAATTGATTCAGAAAATAACAAGATTCGTTTAGATTGCTTGCTGCAAGTGTTATTAGGTGATAAACAATCTTGGACTCTTTTGATGATAATTAATTCCTCTTCTATTTGGAGGAAATTGTTAAAGATTACAGATTCTAGCCTCACGTTAAGCACCTTTTTTAGAGATGCAATAACTACTTATCTCTCGCATGACGCTTGGCATGTCTTAGGACCTCTGTTAAGAATATTGACAAGCAAGGTGGTTTAAGATTGTGCCATGCCTTACTATTCAAAGTTTTTTAATTCAAGGCCAACGCCGGCATTGGCTTGCAGCTTGATTTGAGAATTTAGTTGAAATTCCAAGCCTGTATTTTTGGTTATCTGGTTCCTAATCCTTCCATTAAAGAGTGCTTCAATGCCAAGTAAAGAAAAAATTTCATTTTGGAAGCACTCTTTCTTTTGTGTCATGCACGATAGGTGCGTTGAGATGATATTCCTTTGTTAGGTATAATTAACGAGTGTTCCATGAGTATTGTTTAACAAGATTCGTTCACATTGCTTGGTGTAAGTGTTATTAGGAGATAAATACTTTTGGACTCTTCTGATGATAATTAATTCCTCTTCTATTCGGAGGAAATTGTTAAAGGTTCTAGATTCTAGGCTCACATTAAGCACCTTTTTTAGAGATGGGATAACTACTTATCTCTCGCATGACGATTGGCATGTCTTAGGACCTCTGTTAAGAATATTGACAGGCGGGGTGGTTTAAGATTGTGCTATGCCTTACTATTAAAAGTTTTTTAATTCAAGGCCAAAGTCGGCATTGCCTTGCAGCTTGATTTGAGAATTTAGTTGAAATTCCAAGCCTGTATTTTTGGTTCTTTGGTTCCTAATCCTTCCATTAAAGAGTGCTTCAATGCCAAATACAGAAAAAATTTTATGTTGGAAGCACTCTTTCTTTTGTGTTACGCACGATAGGTGTGTCAAAATGATATTCCTTTGTTAGGTATAATTAATAAGTGTTCCATGAGTATTGTTTAACAAGATTCGTTCACATTGCTTAGCGTAAGTGTTATTAGCAGATAAACCCTTTTGGACTCTTCCCGTGATAATTAATTCCTCTTCTATTCTAAGGAAAGTGTTAAAGCTTCTAGATTCGGGCATCATATTAAGCACCTTTTTTAGAGATGGGATATCTACTTCTCTTTGGCATGACGATTGGCACATCTTAGGACCTTTGCTAAGTATGTTGACATGCTGGGTGGTTTAGGATTCTGCTGTGTTACCATTCAAATGTTACAGATGTTGTTCAAGGCCAAAGTCGGCATTGGGTTGCAGCTAGATTTGAGAATTTAGTTGGAATTCTAAGCTTATATTTGTGATTCTATGGTTCATAATCCTTCTATTAAAGAGTGCTTCAACGTCAAGTAATTAAAAATTTTCACTTTGGAAGTACTCTTTTTCTCTTGTTATGCATGATAGGTGCATTGAAATGTAAATATTCCTTTATTAGGTACAATTAACAAGTGTTCCATGAGTATCGTTCAACAAGATTCTTTCACAATGCTTGGCATAAGTGTTATTGTGAGATAAACCATTTTGGACTCTTCCCGTGATAATTAGTTCCTCTTCTACTCAAAGGAAATTGTTAAAGCTTCTAGATACTGGCCTCATATTAAGCGCCTTTTTAGAGATGGGATAACTACTTATCTTTGGCACGACGATTGGCATGTCTTAGGACCTCTGATGAGGATATTGACAAGTAGGGTGGTTTAAGATTCTGCTATGTCCTACCATCAAAGGTTGCAAATGTTATTCAATGCCAAAGTCAACATTAGCCTATGTAATTGTTCTAAAATCTTAAATTATCAAACAAATGCATTATTTAATATTTAAATATTCTATTACTCTCTTGTCATGCTTAGTCTAGTCTCTTTTTTTTTTTTTTTTTTGCCTAGTACTATCATGGACATATTCAATTGGAGACTGAAAAAATTTCAGCTTAGAATCTCTTACTCTAATATCATGTGAGATTTTGATTTAATATTTATTAATTTATCGGCCTTAGATCTTTTGAAATTTCAAGCTAATATTTGTGGTTCTCGTGTTCCTAATCCTTCCATACCCAATTAAGTTATTCGGAGGCTGACTACTTCAATTATTTTCACGGTCGGGAGTACCTGAAATGAGCAGAGGCCAAAAGGGTTGGCGAGTTGCTCGGTACGAATTGACCCAGTCGCATCGAACCCTTCTTAAATATTGCTTCATTGCTTTGTTAGCTATGCTCAATAGGCTGGTTATTTCTCCTCTGAGCTGCCTTTGTCATTTTGCTGATGAAGATAGTAGTCATTTGTTCTTTTCCTGTCCCGTTTCTCCCAGAGTCAAGACTGCTGTTCTGGAGTTGCATCTCATCCCTCCAATTTCTGGTAGCTGGGATGATGAAGTTGCTTGGGCAGTTCCTAGTTATAAGGGGAAGTCCTATCCAAGTCTGCCTTTCAAGCTCACTTGAAATGCCTATCTCTATAACATTTGGTTGGCTAGGAAAGAATGCTAGCATGATTTCTTCTTTGATCTGTGAATGGGGATTGGATTGTGTACAAAAAGAAGTCATTAGGGATAAAGATTCACTTGTACATATGTACGGAGGAATGTAAACGTTGACGCCCCTAGTTTTCAGCATGTAGCAGGATTTTGTGCTTTTGGTCCTTCACAATAATAATGACGATTGACAACAATTCGTGTGACACGCGCCACATTCATCTTTATAAAAGAATTGAGTAGTTTTTATTTTTACTGTTAGTGAATAGCTAATTGCAAGCTCTCGTCCACAATTTTTCACATTTATAGGTACCTTCCCCAATCAATTTAACCTATTTTTTCCTCGGTCTTTTATGAAAGTGATGCTTGCACAGGTAAAGAAAACCTTAAATTACAATATTACTTCAGCCTTACATAGACTTGTCAAATAGGTGGGTTGAGTTTAGTCGATATATCAAATGGACATTTAGATAATGAAGATTTAACCCAAAGAAAAAAAGAAGAAGAGAAAAAGTAAAAAGAAAAGGCTCGGTCAATCATTTCATATGGCCCAATCCGTCCAATCTATAAGATTTGCCCATTTCAGATTTAGTGGGCTTTAGACAAGAAGCCCAAAATAACAGACGAAAAAAAGCCCAGTCTTTCTAGGTTACCCGTGAGGAACACCTCCATCTCCGGTCATCTTCTTCAGCAGCAGTCACCTCAGGCTTGGCCGCACCCGCCGACGTTAGCCTCCGCTGCCGATCACCGTGAATTCCGACTTCATTGCTCCTCGATGTTGTACACCCTTCCTCAGTCGCCACCGTCCTTTCTCCCCCTTCGTCGACGTTCTTTTTCTTGAGAATTACACGCCATACACGACACGAGAGAGAGAGAGACGAGGAAACTCGAGGGTGAACGCTTCGTGGGAAGTTGATTCTTGAAATTCGCTCGTCGTTCGCTGCTGCTGCTGTGCTAACTGGGGATTCGCGAGGAGAACTGGACTTACTCTGTTCTCCGTTGCTCAGCGTCTCTGGAATATCTAGGTGGCAAAATCGCGCTCTAGACACGCTCGATACCCGTGACTCCGATCATTACCGGAGATAAGCCAAACGCCCATCGTTGATCTTGTCGCCGATCGTGCTCTGTTTTCACACATCCGCCCAGGTAACGCTAATGTCCCGACCTACTCTGTTTTGATGAAGGAGGGAACCGAGATGGGAGTCGGTTTTACTCATGCATACATTCCTGGTTCTGAATGTCTCACTATGTTTATATGAGTCGAATGTAGAAGCCGAACATCCTTGATGACCCGAACAAACGCGCGTCCACTGTTCGATGAAATGTCTATGAGAATTCAGTGCCAGCTATTCTCGTTTCTGTCTAATCCGGAAGTATTTTTGACCTGGGTTAAATGATGTTAATTAATTTTTTAAAGTCATTCGGGTATGAGTTTACCCATTTTATCATGACCCAACTTGTAATTTCTGCATCCCTGCTTCTTTCTCTACTTGATTTTCTATACCCCCCAACTGGAGTTAAACCCCTGGTTAGTTGCGAGAAAACGGCCGGAGTTGATGTAATGTTTGTGGATTCTCCGAGGACGTTCAAGTTTTTTCCCTTACCATTGTCTCGGTTAATTCACGGCACGACGGTAATAGTGTATGGTGAATGAGGATGGCAACTCAGTGGACGACGGTGGGGTAAATTGTTGGTGGCACACGGTGAAGCTGGTGCAGGTGGTGGTGTTGATTTTGCCGGTGGTCTGTTTTAAGAGTGACTTGATGAATGTGCAAATGGGTATCGAGCGGTCTGAGAACGACAATGGATGTTTGGGGAAAAGGCCACAAAGGGGGGAGAAAGATAGCAAAATGGGCTGGTTACTTTGGGCTTAGTTCTAGTTATAGGGCTCGTGAGTGTTGTCGGCTTAAGTTGAAATTTTGGTAAGTTGGGCTCCGGGCTTAATTCAGTTTGGGATAATTAAAAACTTAATTTTTTTAAAAAAATTAAAAACTCGAAAAAGAAAATTTGTAAAAAAAAAAAAATCAGGGAATGGCTAGAAGTAAAAGCCTTGATTGGGTCGTTAAATCTTAGTAATAGATTTATTTTAGTTTTAATTGGATAACATAGGGGTTACCTTAGATATAGCTTATGGTTTAGATTGATTAATCTTTTGGAAAATGATTTGAACTAAGCTGATAGGGTTGCTACTCGAAGACTTAATAATAAGATGCCATGTTATATTGTTTGTCCAACTTGTACCAGACTATTTTTACTATATTTCACCATTTTATTCACTTTCATTACTGTTCTTGATTTTGTTTATTTGTTGTGACCGTTTTATATTGTTTTTTGCATTGTGATTCATTTTTTTAATTGAATGGTTAGGTTACATTCCGAAGGCCATAATATATACAAAAGCATTACATGTACACTTGGCGGATGAGATCATTAGAATTCATGATTTGGTAAAAAGATTGCAGGGATAGAGTAAATAATCAAGTTTAGATAGAGAATGGGCACTAGTTAGATAAGTAACATAATAAAGCCATTGACTCGTGAGAAGTGAAGCACTTGACTCTAGCTAACCCTAATAAACTAGTGATGACTCCTCAAATAAAACTCTCATAAGATTAATTGAAATTTAAATGAAAATCCTAACGTCGTGTTAGATAAGGATTTAGGAGAACCTGAAATGATTAAGGATTGTTGATCTCTAACCTGACATTATCTCTAAACACTTCCTTTCCCTTGCACTTGTGTGTCAACAATTATATGTCAAGGATATATTAGATATTTCGAGGGTGGACACCAAATTCAGAAATTGATTTTATGGATAGAGAATTTTTTAATAATAATAATAATAATAATAATAATAATAATAATAACGTCAATACGCACGAGGCAAAAAGGTTTGGTGGCTCTAACAAAAAATTATATTAGTAGGAAAATTATTAAAAATATATATGAAATAATTAGAACACAAAATAGCGGAAGTTAATAAGAAATTGAATTTTAATTAAGTTATAGTGAGAAAATGGTGATTATTTCTCAAATATCTTAGCTAATAATATTATAGTTTCATTTGGCGGAGAAGTAGGCGGGCAAGCGGCCGGGGATTTTAGGGCTTTAGCTCAACTCCTGTTCTCTCCCGCTCTGCATTTCGGCAGTCTCTGAAGTTCTGTAAGTCTCTCCCGTCGACACTCCAATCTGCTTTTCGTAGCGTTAGGTTTTCTTGTTAGATGGTGGCGGTGATTCGAATGTGGGTGCTTGTCATTTCTTCGCTAATGCCTTCTTCCCGTTCGTCTTCGGGGTTGTGCATTCTTGGATTTGGTTTCTTTTTGTTGTTTTTGGTCGTTCCTGGGTTTGATTTCGTGTGTTGGGTTCTTGCCTGTTGTTTGAGGAGCTTCGGACATGATTTTTCATTCCGTTTCTCTACAGAGCAGTCCGTTCCTGGTGAAGTTGAAGGGCCTGTGCGGATATTTCTCGCCATATGGCGGCTTCCACAGGACAGGCGCCGTCTCTGAAGAGGCGCGATCCGCCGGCCGGGAGAGAAGGCGACCAGCTGATCATTACTCCTCTCGGCGCTGGCAATGAAGTGGGTCGGTCCTGTGTGTACATGTCTTCAAAGGGAAGACTGTTTTGGTACTGCTTCTCTCTTGGTTTCCATGAGTTCTTCCGGTTTTAGAGATTTAGCCGACATGGGTCGGTGTGTCTTGTGATCTTTTCGTAATTTATTGTATGTGGATGACAGTTTGATTGTGGAATTCATCCTGCTTACTTTGGCATGGCTGCTCTTCCGTACTTCGATGAGATTGACCCTTCGACAATTGACGTCCTTCTGATTACTCAGTACGTGTTGCCTGCCTTCTCTATCTTAACTTATATGAGGAGGCCCACTCCTTCCATTATGTGCAGTTGCCTTTCCTGGTGTTTGCTCTTAATTTGCTTCAAAAAAGGTTCTTTCTTCCTATGGCTTGCCAAAGGAATTCGTCATTGCCCCTTATTCTCGGATGCCTTTCTAGTTGGATCCATTGGGCTGTTAACTAATTATGAGCACCTACGTCTGTAAACCTTAGGATGGGCTTCTCACCAGCTTGCGTTATTGCTGATTTATATTTCTACCTCTCACTTTGATATTTAGCTTCCACAGTAAAGGTCTCTGGTCTTTATCAGTTGATGTTGACTACTTGCAGCTTCCACTTGGATCATGCAGCTTCCTTACCATACTTTTTGGAAAAGGTTGGCGGCTCTATTAGAGTAAAAACATACTTTTAATTATCAAATTTTACTCTGATACTGATAACCTGAATTGCTCTTATTTTGCCAGACTACATTTAAAGGACGTGTCTTTATGACTCATGCTACGAAGGCTATATACAAGCTGCTTTTGTCAGATTATGTAAAAGTGAGCAAAGTCTCAGTTGAAGACATGCTTTTTGATGAACAAGACATATTCCGCTCAATGGATAAGATTGAGGTATTTCCTTCATTCGTTGAGCACATTGTTCATGCCACACAAATTTGCTTGCTAATGTTTGCCTTGGGAATTCCTCCTTTGTGACCAGTTTGTTGAATTTTGCTGATTCTAGACGTGATAATATCATTGATAAAGAAGCAGAATAATCTTGGTTTTCACACAGTCAAGGATGGATTGCTTGTGTTTGCCCTTTACATGTCAGAAGCATGTGTGGGCTTTAGCTATACCTCCGGCTTCAGTGGGATTTCATTGTTTTTTTGTTTTTAGGTGAATTGAAGATTTTCCATATGCTTGAACCCACTCTTCCCTGTGTGTTACCTTTCAATGAATCATTGTTCAGCATCAAGCTGATATGAGTTTCGTCTCTTTTAAGATAAAGCACAGGATCCTTCTTGTTGCAACTCAAGCTGTCCTGCTTTTATTTACAATATAGTTAATTTATCCCTAGTTGTGGCATCTGTGTGAGACTGGATAAACTAGTTATCCAATGAATAAAAAAGTTGTCTCAATGGTTATGTGTCATACAGTTTGCTATATATGTCATATACTTGTAGAATATATTCTACAGGATTTTGTCCTAGGATGATCACTTGATGTTGTCTAGTCTATGAGACATTAGCGATTAACTTATCATGAATATGTTGGCTTGTGTTTCATGTGACAATGTCTTCCAATGGAATGTTAATTATTCATTGTAAATGAACTGGCAATCATCTTACTTTTGTTGTTCTTCTCCTTGTACGCTTAATGTCTAAATTAATGATCCCAATGCATGTAAATCATGTTACCTAATTTTGATTGTAGGTAATTGATTTCCACCAAACGGTTGAATTGAATGGTATTCGATTTTGGTGTTATACTGCTGGCCATGTTCTTGGTGCTGCAATGTTCATGGTCGATATTGCTGGTGTACGAGTCCTTTATACTGGTGATTATTCCTTTGAAGAAGATAGGCATCTTCGAGCTGCAGAGATTCCACAGTTCTCACCTGATATCTGCATAATTGAGTCCACTTTTGGAGTGCAGCTTCATCAACCTCGTCATATTCGGGAGAAACGCTTTACTGATGTCATCCATTCTACTGTTTCTCAAGGAGGTAGGGTCCTTATCCCAGCATTTGCTCTTGGTCGTGCTCAAGAACTTCTGTTGATCCTTGACGAGTTCTGGTCCAACCACCCTGAACTCCATAATATTCCTATATATTATGCTTCCCCCCTTGCAAAGAAGTGTATGGCTGTCTATCAAACATATATTAATTCGATGAATGAGAGGATCCGTAGCCAATTTGCAACATCAAATCCTTTTGACTTCAAGCATATTTCGCCGCTAAAGAGTATTGAGAATTTTAATGATGTCGGTCCATCGGTTGTTATGGCTAGTCCTGGTGGGCTTCAGAGTGGGTTATCGCGTCAACTATTTGACATGTGGTGCTCTGACAAGAAAAATTCTTGTGTTATTCCTGGATATGTCGTGGAAGGGACTCTAGCAAAGACCATCATCAATGAACCGAAGGAAGTCACTCTGATGAATGGTCTCACTGCTCCTCTTAACATGCAAGTTCATTATATTTCCTTTGCTGCCCATGCTGATTTTGCTCAGACAAGCTCATTTTTGGATGAGATAATGCCTCCAAACATTGTTCTTGTTCATGGAGAAGCAAATGAGATGGGAAGACTCAAACAGAAGCTCATGACTCAATTTGCTGATCGCAACACCAAAATCATCATGCCAAAGAATTGTCAGTCGGTTGAAATGTACTTCAATTCAGAGAAAATGGCTAAAACTATTGGGAGGCTGGCTGAGAAGACCCCAGAAGTGGGTGAGAGTGTAAGTGGCCTTCTGGTAAAGAAAGGCTTCACTTATCAAATAATGGCACCTGAAGATCTTCACGTTTTCTCTCAGTTGTCCACAGCAACTATTAATCAGAGGATCACTATTCCTTATACAGGTGCGTTTGGTGTGATAAGCCACCGGCTGAAGCAGATATATGAAACTGTGGAGTCTTCAGTAGATGAGGAATCCGACATTCCCGTGTTACGCGTGCATAATCGAGTAACAGTGAAGCACGAATCTGATAAACATATTTCAGTGCACTGGACATCGGATCCTATAAGTGACATGGTCTCAGATTCTGTTGTCGCTCTTGTCTTGAACATAAGCCGTGAGATTCCCAAGGTTGTGGTCGAAACAGAGGCCACGAAAACTGAAGAAGAAAGTGAGAAAAGGGTAGAGAAGATCATTCACGCACTTCTAGTTTCTCTCTTTGGGGATGTCAAGTTTGGTGAGAATGGGAAGCTGGTGATAAATGTGGATGGGAATGTAGCGCATCTGGACAAGCAGAGCGGGGATGTAGAGAGTGAAAATGAAGGCCTCAAGGAAAGAGTAAGTACAGCATTTCGGCGAATCCAGAGTGCTGTAAAACCAGTATCTCTGTCGTCTTCTTAGGTAGCTTTCGAGTTTCTTGTAGCTTCTTGTTTCCAGTCATTTCTAACTGTAGATTGTAGCATCAAGCTCATGGTATGGATATTTTCAACCCACAATCTAAGTTCAGCTCAAGTTTTAAGAATAAAGTTGGATCTCATCTCTCAGAACAAGTCGACAGTTGCACTTGGATAACTTAGATTTTTGTACTTCTACAAATTTAATTTTGCTGTCTGAAGGCTGGCAAGGCTCAATTGTCACCTTGCAGATAAGACTTGCCATTTCTTTTCCTCAATGCAATTTTTCCAATTCATGCGAGCAGGCTAGTGAAAGACAGCCTGTGCTACATGATCGATCTGTTTCAACATCTGCATATGCTTTAGAAATCGATCTGTTTGTTAAACGGACAATTATGCCACCTGTTCAAGAGACATCCGAGTGAAGTATATGAGAACCTCGAACACATAGGAACCGGCACGGTTGGAGATTAGATTTCTTTAGTTACTTAGCCCGTGCTATGCACAAGCATGTCTATTTGCATCTTTAAATAGGCAATAAACTAGTAATATGAGATGTAATTTAAGAGATAAGATGGGATTTATTTAATGATTATGTATTGTCTTCCGGAAGAATATCAATATTTGGCGAAAAGACTGTTTCTGAAGTACACAGAACATGAATAGAAGAAAAAAAATGACTTTTAGCATACAATAATGAAAGCTATATTTGAAATAAGCTTATTAAAAAAAGTAGAAAATAAAATTATATGAAAATGCAAATGTTCTATGATTTTAAATAAATTGCAATCATTTTTTACTTAGACATTACATGGTAAGTCTGAGAAAAAAATCAATTATTTTGTAAAATTAAAATTAACATGAGTTATCTATTTGTTTGATTTACTTATAGTTAAAAGGAAAATACATTTAGTAGATCGTTTTATAATTAGCTATAAGTTTAGTGAAATTCATAATTTCTCAAATTAAAAGAGTTAATTTGTTCACTTTGTAATTTTTAACACATTTTATCAATTACTCAAATAAAATCAAGTGTACTTTAATCAACAACAACATATTCATATAACATGCATCTGTAAAGAGGAACTCACTGAATTAATGGCATAAACTATACTCAAATTATAACGAAATGTAAATTTTCTATTTGGTGCTGGATGAATACATATTTTTATCCCTTAAGTTTAAACTCAATAAGAGATAAAAATATTGATATATTTTCGCTTAATCAATTAGCCACCCAATCTAGCCTATTCACTATTGTAAATAATAAAAAATAATAATACACGAGTCTTCGCAGATTCGCGATATACTATGTCGCAATTATGAGATACCATAATGTAATTATAACATGATTTTATGCTATAAATATTGTTATAAGTCTATAACAAGCCAAAAATTAAAGGAGATCTTAGACTTAGTCAAGGCTGTCACTTGTTAGGATGCAATCCTACTTAGGATCGATGAAGATGTCTATCATGACATCCTAAAAATTACACCAATAATGCAAAAAATCTTTGGACGTCCGTATGAAATTTATTAGGTATGAACAATGTGTGTATTGGAAACTCCAAAATTTCGTGAATCTAATGTTTATGTTGTCTTTCTACTATATGTACGAAGAAATTGACTTTTCCATTACCTACATATGAGAATATACTGCATATCAGGATGCACTTTTTATAAAGGTTAAAGTATGTAAAAAAAAAAGGATCGACGGACCGATGGGAATGTATTGATCCTATGTTCCCTTCTTTTGATCTTTTCTCAGGTTTTCAAACATAGGATACTTTCAGCCAAAAAAAAAAATATCGTATTATCCTACTCATGCAATTCCATCTTCTTCGCTCGGGAAGATTGACGGCGAGTATTGAGATGATTCTATTGATTGGTCATGTCACATAGACTCAAATCATAACATATAATCGCTTCCATTGATGTCATATTGTGGAAAATATTTTTGGCTAGGATGATTGGAATGGCAAGAGGTGAATCCTGAAGGTAAATTTTATGGATCACAAAGTAACTTATACTCTTAGTGGCTATTCTTTGGCGAGCCACATAGGCGCTTTTTATTTTAAAAATATGCAACGTAGCATTTTTGGGAACGATGGTTAGAGTTGACACTGAAATGTTCCACTTTCATATAAAAGTAACACTTAAGTATACTATTTGAAAATCTTGACATCAAAGTATTCACTGGTGCTGAGTTTTGATACTCTAGCCATATGTTAACCAATGCAACATAATTTGCATTAGCAAAACACTTTGTCATGCCTCAAGATTAGCGTACCGTAAACATAATTCTCAGAGATCTTATGGATGCTACTGTAAAACGTTAAAATACTGAAGAAATTTCTTTAGTAGGGCAGTAGTGGCAAGAGGGGACACGAATGGTTGCCGGGAAGAGTAGGGTAGTGGCGAGAGTGGAAACTGGAGAGAGAGAAAGAAAGGGATTGATGGAGAGAGTCAAGGAGCAAACTAGGATTTCCTTATTTATACAAAAGAAAAAAAAGTTGTTTGATTACAACTGTTGGATTTCTAGGTGACCTAATGGTAGTGAATGTGAATTATTGTCTATGCAGAAAAAAAAATCGTTCTAATTACAACAGTTGGATTTCTCTATGATCTAACAGTAGTGCATGTGAATCCTCGTCTAATCAATTTGACAATAGAGGTCCACTTGATCCAACGGTGATAGATATTAGTCCTCATCACTTTTTGTAACGGTTACGATCATCAATCTATGTCATACAAATTCAATGTCAGAGATTGAATCACCTTGTTGATCTAACTATTTTGAAGAACTCCTCTGGATTCATGACTGGGCGGATTTTTATCCATGACGTGTCACTATAAATCAAATAGAGGAAGTCGCAAAAATCAAACTTATTATCACCCAATATTCGGTTTGCGATTTTTCATAACAATTTACTCTACAAGTTAGTCTCCTGATGATAACAATTTTTCATTTAAAAGTGTACAAAATTTACTCAATCAACACCAACCATCAACACGTGGTATTTATGCCTACAAGCTTCTTAAACAATTACACTCACAATCCTCGTACTTTTAGGAATTTGCGAGTTTGATTCCTATATTTTGTTTCTGCAACAATTTAAGTCCTCATATCAATTTTTTAAAGTGTCCTCGCAGCATTGATTATTATGATTTTAAGTACAATTTTTCATATTTTCATTTCACGTGAAATTTCAGTGACTCTGGCTATAGTTTAAATATATTGTATGTATGTGTATAAGGGTTTTAGAGTTAATACTGATGGCTTTGTTAATAATAATTAAATGATTTTTTTAAATTACTTAATAAAGAGATTTGAGATTAGCATTATCAGCCTCCCCGTAACTTTAATGGGTATTACAACCAATATTATGCGCACTTGTAAATAATACTATAATTCAAAGATTCTTCATAGTTTGTCTTTAATATTTGGAGGAAAAAATTACCAAAAAAACTTAAACATGTCGCAATTGTGCCGATTTAGTCTTAAATTTATTTATTTTTGGCCAATTAAATACTAAAATTTTTGCAATCGTGTCAATTCAATCCATCCGATCAAATTTGGGGCCAACGCTAGTTGACGATCTTTTAATAATATTTTATTTTTGCAAATTATTTATTTATTTTTATTTTCTTGTTCCTTTTTTCTCTCTCTTTTTTTCCCTCCTTCTTCCTTTTGGCGATTGACTAGAGGGGAGGGCTAGTCATCAGATTGAGGGAGCAGGAGCTGGCCTAGGTGAGCTCACCCTTGCCCAAATCCAATGATAAGAGCCTTACTAGGGGTGGGCAAGGCAAGCCCTCGCTAGATTCGACGGGGGCTCACTTCACTAGTGGTTGGGCAACCTCGCCGTTGTCTAGCTCACCATTGGCCAACCGCCCTAGTATGGCTAGTTGTTGGAGCCAGAGGAAGAAGGAGGGGGAGGAAAAAAAAGAGAAAGAACAAAAGAAAAGATAAAATGTTAATAAAAAATTCATAAATATAAAATGTTACTAAAACATTATTTGTTGGCATTGATCGGTGTCCACATGAGCGCTGGTTGGCTAAATTTAGTTGGGTGGATTGAATTAACTTAATTGTAAAAGGTTTTTGACTCAATTAACCCAAACAAATAAATTTATAATTAAATTGGCATAATTGTAATAGGTTTATGACTTTTTTTGTTCCCATATTTGGAGTATAAAGTAGCGAGTTAAAGCCGTAGTTCAAATAGGTAAAAATCATTTACTTTTTATCTAATAGTTGTCCTAGTTATATAGATCTATGCTCAAAACAAGTTAATATTGTATAGTGTCCATATCACTTATTATTTCTCAACATTTTTATAATCATATATATTTGGAAAATAAATTCATAGAAAAAACGAGTAAAATTGGGCATATAATTTTTTTATTTTTATGTTTTCAATTTCTTATATATGGCTATGATTTACGTGTGAACACTATAAGGATAAATAAGATTTTATTATTATTATTTTTTAAAAAAATTTGGCAGACCAAATAGTGATGAGTGGGGTGGTACCAATACATAATGATGGATATGAAGATTTCCACGTAGTAGCTACCATGGACTCCAAGCAACTTTTGTTGTCACATGAAGAGTCATTTGGAATGGATGATAGCTACCGCACATTCTTGTTGCGGATGTTCAATGAAGGAGAAGAAAGAGAAAATGGAGAAGATGGGTTAGGACTAGTCGACTAACAAGAAGAGGATGTGGAGGATGGTGAAGATGTTGTGGGAGCACCCTTTATAGAGCTATAAAACAATAGGGAAGATGCATTGGCGTTTGCTCTAGTCGATGAAATTAAAAAAGTACCGAGAGGAGATTCTTCGAGCACAATTCAGATTGAGGCCGGTGACAAATAGTAATTGCATTCAATGAAAAAAGAAAAGAAAAGTAATTGCACATGTATTGCACATATGTAGCACGTGTAGTGCATGTGTTACTTAATTTCGAATATCATCCACTCTTTTTCCTTCTTTTTAACCAAACAAGTTAATATTGTATAATGTCCATTTCACTTATTATTTCTCATCATTTTTATAATCATATATATTTGGAAAATAAATTCATAGAAAAAATGAGTAAAATAAGGGACATATTTTTTTTATTTTTATGTTTTCAATTTCTTATATATGGCTATGATCAACGTGTGAGCATTGTAAGGATAAATAAGATCTTATTATTATTTTTTAAAAAATTTGGCTAACCAAATAGTGATGAGCGGGGCGGTAGCAATATATAAAGATGGATGTGAAGATTTCCACATAGCAATTGCCATGGACTCTAAGTAGCTTTTGTCGTCACATGAAGAGTCATTTGAAATTGATGATGGCTACCGCACATTCTTGTTGCATATTTTCAATGAAGGAGAAGAAGGAAAGAATGGGGAAGATGAATTGGGACCAGTCGACCAACAAGAGCTAGAAGATGACGAGGAAGATGCATTGGCTGCTGCTCCAATTGTTGAAATTGAAGAAGTATGGAATGGAGATTCTTCGAGCACATTTGAGATTGAGGCTAGTGGCAAATAGTAATTGCATTAAATGAAAAGAAAAAAGAAAAGTAACTATACGTGCATAGCATGTGTATCGCACGTGTATAGCGCGTGTAGTGCATATGTGTTACTTAATTTAGGATATCATCCACTCTTTTTCCTTTTTTTAGCCAAACAAGATAATATTGTATAATGTCCATTTCACTTATTATTTCTCATCATTTTTATAATTATATATATTTGGAAAATAAATTTATTGAAAAAATGAGTAAAATAGGGCACAATTTTTATTTTTATTTTTATGTTTTCAATTTCTTATATATGACTATGATTTATGTGTGAACACTATAAGGATAATAAGATTTTATTATTATTATTATTTTAAAATTTTGGCAAACCAAATAGTGATGAGTAGGGTGGTAGTAATATATAGAGATGGATATGAAGATTTCCACATAGCAATTGCTGTGGACTTTAAGCATTTTTTGTCATCACATGAAGAGCCGTTTAAAACGGATGATAGCTACTGCACATTCTTGTTGCAGATGTTTGATGAAGGAGAAGGAGAGAGTGGGGAAGATGGGTTGGGACCAATCGATCAACAAGAAGCAGATGTTGAGACTAGTGAAGATGTTGTGAGAGCACCTAATATCAAGCTAGAAGATGATGGGGAACGTGCATTGGCTTTTGCTCTGGTTGATGTTTTCAATTTCTTATATATGGCTATGATTTACATGTGAACATTGTAAGGATAAATAAGATTTTATTTTTAATTTTTAATTTTGGCAAACCAAATAGTGATGAGTAAGACGGTAGCAATATATGAAGATGGATATGAAAATTTTCACATAGCAGTTGCCATGGACTCTAAGCAGCTTTTGTTGTCACATGAAGAGCCATTTGGTATGGATGATAGCTACCGTGCATACTTGTTGCGGATGTTTTATGAAGGAGAAGAAGGAGAGAATGGGGAAGATGGGTTGGGACCAGTCAACCAACAAGAAGAGGATGTGGAGGTTGGTGAAGATGTGGTGGGAGCATGGATAGAGCAAGAAAACTACAGAGAAAATGCATTGGCTTCTACTCCGGTCCATGAAATTGAAGAAGTATCAAGTAGAGATTCTTTCTTCGAGCACATTTGAGATTGAGGCTGGTGGGAAACAGTAATTGCATTAAATGAAAAAAATGCACGTGTATAGCACGTGTAGTGCATATATGTTACTTAATTTCGGATATCATCCATTCTTTTTCCTTTTTTTAACCAAACAAGTTAATATTGTATAGTGTCCACCTCACTTATTATTTCTCATCATTTTTATAATCATATATATTTGGAAAATAAATTCATAGAAAAAAACGAGTAAAATAGGGTGCATAATTTTTTATTTTTATGTTTTCAATTTCTTATATGTGGTTATGATTTACATTTAAACACTATAAGGATAAATAAGATTTTATTATTAATTTTTTTTTAAATTTGGCAAACTAAATAGTGATGAGCGGGACTGTAGCAATATATAAGGATGGATATGAAGATTTCTAACATGCATCTTGAGTTCTTGACGTGGATCCTCCATGTGTTCATATTACTCAAGTGGTATAAAATATTGAATATAATAAAAAAAAGTTCATCGTACAAGCATCGATGATTTAAAGGGAGGCTAATGGATGGCTATTATCACTCGATTGTTTATTGCCTAGGGTAACTTTTAGTAAATGAATATCATAACCTATGAAATTTCTTATAATATTCTTTTATCAGGCCCTTCCTTTTGAAGTTTGTGTGTTGTGAATTTTCTTGCTCATCTTGTAACTTCTATCTTCTACTCCATATGCTATGGGCACTTATAAGAAGTATGTGAGATAACTATTCAAGTTGAAATTCACTTGGTTTATTAAAGTGCACAACCGTTTTTCTAAAATTATTGGAACGCGTGTATTTATTATTGTTAGACAAGTACCGGTGTTCTTAGCTGATGATTTTGGTGTGGTTATTTGAAAAATAACTTTGAAGTAGAAAAGAAAGTAAACACAAAGTAACTTCATGGATGTCCTTTGATTTTTCATCAAAAAGAACTTCATGAGCCACATGGGCGCCCTATGATTTTCATGTAGTGAATCAATCTCTTATAACTTAATTCTATTGCAAAAGAAATGATAAGGATATTTAGGTTATATTTAATAATTGTAATCTTTTTGTCTAGTTTATTATTGATAAAACAGATAAATATATTACCATAGGTCATTTTTTAATGCATTAAATGAAAAAAGATAAAAAAAGAAAAAAGAAAAGAAAAGAAAAGCAATTGCACGTGAGTTACTTAATTTTAGATATCATCCACTTTTTTTTTTCTTTTTTTTAGCAAGTAAGTTAACTTTGGATAGTGTCCATCACTGTTGTTATTTCTCATCATTCTTATCTTATAATTATATATATATATATATATATTTGAAAAGTAAATACATAGAAAGCTTTGTTTGTTTTTAAAAATGATTTTAGGACATTTTTGCAAGTTTAGGGTATGTTTGATAACCATTTTGTTCATGGAAATAATTTCTGCTTAGAAATATTTTATTTTATTCCTAGATGAGTTTTTGAGTATTTGAAAGTACTTGATAACTATCCAAAATTTCTATTCTTAGAGTAGAATTGTGTTTGATACAACTTTTAAATTTTTCTAAGACTTATAATTTCTTTTAGTTTTTAATAATTTATTAGACTTTTCTCTTTTTTCCCTTGTTTTCTTTTCCTTTTTCTTTTTGTTCTTCTTCAACCTTTGGTCGGCAAGTGATGCTTCAGCAAGGCTACCAGCCCTTGTCTGGCCGATCGCCAGCCATGGCTAAGGCTGGTGACCAGCTAAAAGAGGAAGAAGAAGAAGAAAAGGAAAAGAAAGAAAATAAGAAGAAGAGAAGAAAAGAGAAAGATGAAAATGGGCTTGATTTTTGAGTTGTTCCAAGGAACAAAGAAACAATTTTTTTCTACTTCTTAATTTTGTTCCAAATCTATTCTCGGGAACAAATTATCAAACATATTTTTATTTTTATTTTGTTCTCAGGAACAAAAAAATAGAATTAGGCATTGTCTAGCTGATTATCAAAACTTGTGCAGATGTCTCTAATTCTAATGTTGTGTCAATTAAGGAGCAGGTTAAAGTGTTTTTCCGAGATAACCTCCTTATGAATTTTGAGGTTGTCTTAGGCAGCTTTTGGTGTTCGGTTTGTACATTTTACCTCCTTCACAATTCATTTCCAAGCAAATGAAGTTGGAAGTTGGAGTCCGAAAACCAAAGACTTACAAAAAGTATGCATGGGATTTCTCCGATTATTGCTTTCTTTTGAGGTGTATTGATAGGCGCCGTGCAATAATAATCTTCCATGGATTGTCAAACTCGATTCGCTTTGTTCTATTTCTAGCGTCAACGGAACCGAATCAGACCCAAGTCGTCTTCGCTTCTCGCCCTGTGGTGCATGTATGTTCCTGTGGCGTTTCTAGGATACTCGCTGGAGAGGGATGGACATCCGTCAGTGGCATGCTTTGGTCCCAGTTCCATTAGCCCTACATTTATCCTCGTGTTCATAAGTTTGATGGCCGGTGATTAACGGTGTCGGGAGCTTGTTAGTAAAGACGGTGGTCGGAGTAAACAGTTAATGGCGGCAGAAGCGGGGGTCGACGGCAGTGCTTGTAGATGGTGGGTGGAGGAAAAATCCAGCGCGGCCAAGTTCAATCCATCATTTGCCGTTATCGCTTCATTCCCAGGTTCCTCGTCCAGAAGCTTTGAAGTACTTAGCGAGCTTCACTCACGTTCAACCGAGCAACGAAGACGGGGAAAGGAGCAGTGAGAATTGGGCGCGGAGTGGCCAAGGATCGGGTGAGAGCAGCGGGATAAGATGAAGAAAACGTGAAAAGTTGTAATGGGAAAACTCTAATTCCAATTCAATTTGGGGATTTTGTTTTTTTTTTAAGTTTTACTCGATGACAAATTTCAGACAAAATTGTCCCTAATCCGACAGTTGCAATGTCTTCCGGCAAACATTGGTCGACTGTGCATGCAAGCTAAGACACTTATCTAAAAAATATAGGTTACCCAAGTTACAATTTCGCCCATCGTAGAAAAATGTTTCCTCTGCAGTGATTAGCAAGAGGACTATTAACCTTCTCCAGCAAAGGAATCATTTCCTTGACATCTGAAATCTTCTGAGCAGTTCCAAGGACTTTGGCCTGCTCAAGCTCAGGATCTGTTGATGCATGCAATGGAAGACTTCTATCCCTCTAGGAGACAGACTACAGAGATATAAAAAGCTCGGAAAAGAGTTCTTTCCACATTTGAAAGGAGACAATCATCCCAACTCCATAGTATCTCCAACATAAAGCAAGATTCACCACCTTCATTTCCTCTCGAACTAGAACAAAGATCTCAGAAGATGAGGATGACGTGATATAGATTACTCCATCATGTCCAATCCTTTTCTATAGAATCTGCGATTGTTTTTCCAACAAAGTCATCGTTTCCTGCAGAGATTGATAACACAGCTGCAAAATGTTGAAGAAATTTCGGAATTCCGTCATGAATAGCTCAACTCTAGGACAAAGAGCAAAAAAGAAAAAAACGTTAACCTTCGAAATGATCATTCCCACTTACAAGAAAAAAAACCATTTTCCTTCAAAGTACTAATCCTTTCTTTTACAGTCTTATCCGTACCTTTTTTTTTCATAAAGACTGGATTAGCCCTAAATGAAATTGTTAACAATCCAGATTTGATCTTGCCCAATATGATTGCAGTAATTTTGCCATCATCAACCAAGTCATTTATGCAGTCAGTTACCTGAAAGTATATGCATTTGATCGCAAAAATAGAATTTTAAGAGTATAAGCATGAGAACAAGCTTTTGGGATAAATGAGCTCTTGGACTAACCTAGCCCCAACATTCTCAATAATATGTTGTCATTGTGAGTATCCTAATCTAACGTAAACTAACAAAAAGTCCTAAATGTTGTGTATGCCATGCTTTAATAAAATTGAATGCAATTATTACACAATATTATAATTTTAAAACGAATGACATGAAAATAAAAATAATTGATTTCTATAGTGATTAGTAATAATAATGAAGGCCCTGATACGCGCCACGCTTAAATGTTTGATTGCTAAAAAAATGACTTACATTGATAAGAGAGATGTTCATAATGATAAAGCGCATCAAAAATTTTGAAAATTACCGCAAAAGTACCATTGAGTATTAAAAATTTTAAAAAGTACAATAAAAACCTTAAATTTGTCAAATTAGTCCAATTAAATGATTCTTATTAACTCTGTTAATTTACTTAATGAAAATTGTCGAGGTGATGTTTTTATTAGTTTGTCTCTCCTACATGATGGCGATCATTTAGCTAAAGCTTGACGTATAAAATCAAAACGGTCGACCCAAATTCTAGTGGTTTTAATTTCAAATCCTGTTTAAATTAGATTTTAAAAAATGAATAAGACTAAAATTTATTAGAAAAAGAACCCAAACTGGAAAAAGAAGAAGAAGAAGAGCCCGAGGCCCTCACTGGTGGGCCGCTGTCGCCGCGCAATGCTGGTGAGGGCCCGGCGGAGGTCACCGGAGCCTCGCCGACGTCCGGCGACCCTCGCTGGCTTTGGGCGAGGCTGACACAGTTCAACATATTTCCTTCTGCATAACATTCTCGTTTCTTCGTTTCCAAACCCTTCCAAGGTCGCTAATGGCGGCGGTTCGAGTGGGAAGAAGCGGAAGCGCGGGGCGAAGAAGCCTCTCGTTCTCAGCGTGCGCGGAAAGAGCCGCCGCTCAGCGTCGCCGGGCTGAGTCGTTGGTTCAGTTTCACGTGCAATGGCTCTGCATCTGCTCTGCAAACGCGAGGGCGGTGAGGAGCTTCTCGAAGCTGTGCGACGACGGAGATGAGAAGTCAAATCCAGTAGCGGAAGATTATGCTGGCAGGAGTTGGGGAAACGAAGGAAGTGGAGACTGTGGGATCCACGGATGATGGGTTGTTTTGTCAACTTAATTGTGAAGGGCGTGGAGGAGAAGTAATAGATAGTCAATTCTATAACAGTAGTAATTTCACTTAGGGCTTTAGCTCAGCTTTGCTCTCTCGCTTCTCTCTGCATTTTTGGCAATCTCTGTGATTCTGTAAGTCTCACGTCACACATTTCGATCGGCTTTTCGTTCTTGTTACCATTTGAATTTTGATCTTTCGATCTGATGCATGTAAAACCCAAGTAACTGTCAACTCTGTGTTCCCGCCAAAGTTCTGAGATTTCGAGATGGGTAATTTCATTCGTGCTGGGTTTTCTTGGGAGGTGGTGGCGGCAGTGATATGAACTTTGATGCTTGTTATTTGTTGATGCCTTCTTCTTGTTCATCTTGAGTTCGTAAATTTTCGGGTTCAACTTCAAGCGTTGTGTTCTTGCCTGTTGTTTGAGCAGCTTCAGACGTGTTTTTCCTTTTCCTTTTTTTTTTCCCACACAGGGCAGTACATTCTTGGTGAATTTGAAGGGCCTGTGTGAATTTCTCTTGCCATATATGGCTTCGGTAGGGCAGGCGCCATCTCTGAAGAGGCGGGATCCGCTGGCTGGGAGAGAAGGTGACCGGCTGATCATTACTCCTCTCGGTGCTGGCAATGAAGTGGGTCGGTCCTGTGTGTACATGTCTTTCAAAGGAAAGACTGTGTTGGTACTGCTTCTTCTGGGTTTCATGAGTTTTAGATTTTTAGCAGAAATGGGTTGGTTTCTCTTGTGATCTCTTTGTGATTACTGGATGTGGGTGACAGTTTGATTGTGGAATTCATCCTGCTTACTCTGGCATGGCTGCTCTTCCGTACTTCGATGAGATTGACCCTTCGACAATTGATGTCCTCCTAATTACTCAGTACGTGTTTTATCTGCCTTCTCTGTATTATCATTGACTTGCCTTTGGTGAGGAAGGCCATTCGTTCCATTATGTGCAGCTTCCTTTCCTGGTGTTTGCTCATAATTTGCTTGAAGAAAGGATCTTTCTTCTTACAACTTGCCAAAGGAATTCATCCTTGCCCCTTCCTCTCAGATCAATTCCTATTTGAGCCATTGAGCTGTCATTAAATTATCAGACCAATGTTCTTAAAGTTTAGGATGGGCTTCTCACTAGCTTGCATATTGCTGAATTATACTTCTAGCCATCCTTCTCTTATTTAGCTTCCATAGTAAAGGTCTCTGGTCTTTTACAAGTCAGTGTTGACTACTTGCAGCTTCCACTTGGATCATGCAGCTTCCTTACCATACTTTTTGCAAAAGGTTTGCGACTATATTAGAGTGAAAAGGTACTTTAATCATTAAATTTTACTTTAATACTGATAACCCGATTTGCTCTCATTTTTCCAGACTACATTTAAAGGTCGTGTCTTCATGACTCATGCTACGAAGGCAATATACAAGCTGCTTTTGTCAGATTATGTAAAAGTGAGCAAGGTCTCAGTTGAAGATATGCTTTTTGATGAACAGGATATATTCCGTTCGATGGATAAGATTGAGGTATTTCCTTCATTTGTTGAGCCCATTCTTCATGCTACACCAATTGCTTGCTAATGTTTGCTTTGCGCAATGCTCCTTGGTGGCCAACTTATTGAATTTTACTGATTCTAGAAGGGATGATATCATTGATGAAGAATCAGAATAATCTTGGTTTTCATTGTCATGGATGGATTGCTTGTGGATACCATGTACATGTTAGAAGCATGTGCAAGCTTTAGCTATACCTCTGGCTTAGTAAGGATGCAATTGTTTTTGGTCTTTAGGTGCATTGCTGATTCTCCATATGCTTAGAACCCACCATTCCCTGTATGTTACCTCTCAACGAATCGGTGTTCAGTGTCGAGCTGATATGAGTTTCGTCTCTTTTAAGATAAAGCACAGGATCCTTCTTCTGTTGTAACTCAAGCAGTCTCTGGCTGCTTTTATGTACAATATAGTTGATTTATTCCCAATTGTGGCATCTATATGAGAAGCTGCATAAACTAGTTATCTCAATACTTTTGTGTCATACAGTTTGCTATGTCGTATACTTATAGAATCTATTCTACAAGATTTTGTCTTAGGATGATCACTCAATGTTGTCAAGCCTTTGAGACATTGGCGATTTACTTATCATGGATATGTTGGGTTGTGTTTCGTGCGAAAACAATGTCTTCCAATGAATTGTTAATTATTCAATGTAAATGAACTGGCAATGATCTTACTTTCGCTGTACTTTGAAGTTCCCTGTATGCATAATGTCTACACTATGATCACAATGCATGTAAGTCATGTTACCTATTTCTAATTGTAGGTAATTGATTTCCACCAAACAGTTGAAGTGAATGGTATTCGATTTTGGTGTTATACTGCTGGCCATGTTCTCGGTGCTGCAATGTTCATGGTCGATATTGCTGGTGTAAGAGTCCTTTATACTGGTGATTATTCCCGTGAAGAAGATAGGCATCTCCAAGCTGCGGAAATTCCTGAGTTCTCACCTGATATCTGCATAATAGAGTCCACTTATGGAGTGCAGCTTCATCAACCTCGTCATATTCGGGAGAAACGCTTCACTGATGTCATCCATTCTACTGTTTCTCAAGGAGGTAGAGTCCTTATCCCTGCATATGCTCTTGGTCGTGCTCAAGAACTCCTGTTGATCCTTGATGAATTCTGGTCCAACCATCCTGAGCTCCATAATATTCCTATATATTATGCTTCCCCTCTTGCAAAGAAGTGTATGGCAGTTTATCAAACATATATCAACTCCATGAATGAGAGGGTCCGTGGCCAATTTGCAACATCAAATCCTTTTGACTTCAAGCATATTTCGCCACTAAAGAGTATTGAGAATTTTAATGACGTTGGTCCATCAGTCGTTATGGCTAGTCCTGGTGGGCTTCAAAGTGGGCTCTCACGTCAGCTTTTTGACATGTGGTGCTCTGACAAGAAGAATGCTTGTGTTATACCTGGATATGTCGTGGCAGGGACTTTGGCAAAGACCATCATCAATGAACCAAAGGAAGTCACTCTGATGAATGGTCTCACTGCTCATCTTAACATGCAAGTTCATTATATTTCCTTCTCTGCACATGCTGATTTTGCTCAGACAAGCGCATTTTTGGAGGAGGTAATGCCTCCAAACATTGTTCTTGTTCATGGAGAAGTACATGAGATGGGAAGGCTCAAACAGAAGCTCTTAACTCAGTTTTCTGATCACAACACCAAAATCATCATGCCAAAAAATTGTCAATCAGTTGAAATGTACTTCAATTCAGAGAAAATGGCAAAAATTATTGGGAGGCTGGCTGAGAAGACCCCAGAAGTGGGTGAGAGTGTAAGTGGCCTTCTGGTAAAGAAAGGCTTCACATATCAAATAATGGCACCTGAAGATCTTCATGTTTTCTCTCAGTTGTCCACATCAACTATTAATCAGAGGATCACGATTCCTTATACAGGTGCGTTTGGTGTAATAAGCCACCGCCTGAAGCAGATATATGAAAGTGTGGAATCTTCAATAGATGATGAATCTGGCATGCCCACGTTACGTGTGCATGATCGAGTAACAGTGAAGCACCAATCTGATAAACATATTTCACTGCACTGGACATCGGATCCGATAAGCAATATGGTTTCGGATTCTGTTGTTGCTCTCGTCTTGAACATAAGCCATGAGATTCCAAAGGTTGTGGTTGAAACAGAGGCCATGGAAACTGAAGAAGAAAGTGAGAAAAGGGTAGAGAAGATCAGCCACGCGCTTTTAGTTTCTCTCTTTGGGGATGTGAAGTTTGGTGAGAATGGGAAGTTGGTCATAAATGTGGATGGGAATGTAGCGCATCTGGACAAGCAGAGTGGGGATGTGGAGAGTGAAAATGAAGGCCTTAAGGAAAGGGTAAGGACTGCATTTCGGCAAATCCAGAGTGCTGTTAAGCCTATACCCCTGTCAGCTTCTTAGGGATCTTTTGTGCTTCTTATAGCTTTCTTGTTTTTTCTAACTTATATTGTAGCATCAAGCTCGTGGTATGTATATCCTCATCTTACAATCTAAGTTCAGCTCAAGTTTTAAGCATCTAAAGTTGGATCTCAGCTCTCAGAACAAGTTTCGACAGTTGCACTGGGATTACTTAGCTTTTGGTACTTTTACGTACTTAATTTTGGTGTCTGAAGACTGGCAAGGCTCGATTGTCAGCTTGTGGAAAAGACTGCCATTTCTTTTCCTCAATGCAATTTTTCCAATTCACACGAGCAAGCTAGTGAAGACAGCCGGTGCTACATGAGAAGATGTATCTGTGCGGTATGGTTTTCATTTACCAAGGAATGGCCGAACTGCAGACTTTGTCATGGTTACTCATGTGACTAGTTGGAATTGATGAGTAGTTGAGTAAAAACTTTGTTCTTGGATCATGCTTAGTTAAGATGTCAGGTGAGCTATACGTTTCTTTCTAGCCTTAGTACGGGTTTGTCTCACTGATCGGTACCCTTTTGATTACATTTCTGTCAGTTAAACCAGACATGGTGTATCAACATTTCCCAAATCCTCAGCACGTTTCAGAGAGTTTGGAATTTTTCGCAAAACTTAGAAGTATTTTATGGTCGAATTTAATGTGCAGTCATCGGCGTTCTGTTGAATCGACAAAGTTCACTTAAATGAACATCTTCCCTTAAGTGACAGCAACTTTTGTACTTCCCTCCTATACAGAACGACCCGGAGATTGCATACGCCTCAGAAATCTAACGGCTAATTATACCACCAGATCATCTCTCGAACGTTTGGCAAAATTTATTCATCCATGCCAAATTATCGATGATGGAAACTCAAAGGGAACTTCATTTTACTCCTTCAGTCTCGTAGATTGGTTCTCTCTTTGATGATGCCCCTACCGCTTAATGAAGTAAATTTATGATGTCAATTTCCGGGCAGTTTCCGATTCTTTTGCACACCCCTAGCCATCTCTTCCCTTTCTGGGTTCTCTCTCTGTCTCCCTCCCTCCCTCCTTTAGAAGGAAAGTAATTGAAGTTAGAACCTTGATTTCAATTCTGATGGGGAAAAAACTTTGTTCAAAGGAAAACATATAATTATCTTACATTAATATTCTCTACTGGAAATCAGGTTGTGATTCTTATTCTTAAGATTTGGTCACAAAGGTTTCATGAATTAGGTCTGTGAAAGACCATGACCAGCTTGTACTAATGTCAATGATTCAACGCAATGATTAATGGGCAAGGCTTTTCTCTGATCCACATTCTCCGCTAGTTTTCTGTCAAGATCTTGCCACTAAACCTAAACATCTATGGAGAGTTCAATTCCCTACCTTATTGGGGGTTGGGGTAGGGACGCATGAGTGAGAAACTAGGGTTTTTCACTGCAAAAATCAATGATAGTGGGCCGGGTTCCAGATGAATAGAAATCCAAACTTGACAGTATTAATGCACATTCGAAGTCTAATCTAAAGGACAACTTTTTGAATGGAGCTTTAAAGACATCTTGATGAAGTACATGAGCAAGAAACGGTTCGATTGGAGATTAAATTTCACTAATTACTTGGTCCGCGCTTTGCACAAATATGTCTACTTGCATATTTCTAAGTAGGCAATGATCAAACAACATCTGATGCGATGTGAGAAATAAGATGAGATTTGTTCAATGATTATATATCATGCTTTATGGAGACGTAAGATTTAATATTTGGTAAAAAGACCGTTTCCTAAGTGCAAACAGGACATGATTAGAATCCCAGTTTTGTCATAAGGTACGCAGTTGAAGCATGAAGTAGAAAAACCAGAACGCGGTCATTTTAGCCAAAATCCTAGTTTTTTTTTTTAATTCAAATCTTACTCAATTTAGATAAAAAAATGAAAAAAAATATTAAAAATTTATTAGAAAAAAAAGAACCGAAGCTAAAAAAAGAAAAAAGAGTCACAGGGGACTAACGTGACTGCTGTTTGCTCTCGTGTTATTCCCACCTGCGTTTTTCTACTCTTTGTTGCGGGCATAGCAGGTGGCGCGGCCTGATTCGGTTCAGTGCCATGAAGCTTCACTTGCAGCTACTGATATGAGGCTCTTTCATGTCGAAGACGAAGGGTGCAACCGGTACCGTGGAAGACCGAAAGCCGGGGCCGCCTGGCATTCCGCCGTCGTTCGTCGAACTCGGGAGGCTCTGGCAAGCTCCTTTGTACGAAATAACACTCAACTTCTCACTAGAAAAGCTGATGGGAGATAGAGGTCTGTTTCATCTCTCTCGATCCCCAGGGTCGGCCACGGTTGCCATGCAATGGCTAGACCATGGCGACCTCCGCCGGCCATTTTCTGATGATGGGCTGTGGCGTCGGCTCACCGGCGAGGGCCTGTGACTTTTCTTTTAGCTTAGGTTATGTTTAAAAAATAATTTTGGCCTTTTCATTTTTTTTTAATCTAATTTACGTAAGATTTATGAACGAAAATAATCAAAATGCTACGCCAAAGAGATAAAATAATGAAAAAATGGCGCACAAGTATTTTTTTTATTAGCTATATAAACAAAGTTGTCGGAATGAATTAATAATATCAAATTTGACTGATGTTAGAATTTGATTATTTTTCTTGATAAATTTTATGATTTGTTTCGACATCCTTATTTCAAATTCAGAATAGTAAGCTCACAAAGTAATGAAAGTAAGGATGTCGGAGTGGAATTTAGATAAGATTCAATGATGGTTCTTCTCCTTCATTTAACAGTAGGCGGGCAAGCAGGTTGATCTTAGGGCTTTAGCTCGACGTTGCTCTCCCTCGCGCTCTGCATTCTTGGCATATTCTCTGAAAGTACTGTAAGCCTCTCTCTCTCTTCTCTCTCTCTCCTCTGCACTTCAATCTGCTTTTCTTCGCCTTCTTTCTTGCTCAAAATCTTGAGCTTGTACGTTTCCGGGTTCGACTTCCTTCCAGTGTTGGGTTCTTGCCTGTTGTTTGAGCAGCTTCAGACGTGTTTCTTTCCTTCTCTTTTTCCCTCACGGGGCAGTGCATTCTTGGTGAATTTGAACTTTGAAGGGCCCTGTGGCGAACATTTCTTGCCAATCATGGCTTCGGTTGGACAGGCGCCGTCTCTGAAGAGGCGGGATCCGCCGGCCGGGAGAGAAGGGGACCAGCTGATCATCACTCCTCTCGGCGCTGGCAATGAAGTGGGTCGGTCCTGTGTGTACATGTCTTTCAAAGGGAAGACCGTGTTGGTACTGCTTTTTCTTGATATTTTGAGGCTTTTTCTTTCCGGGTTTTAGAGCTTTAGCAGAAATGGGTTGGTTTCTCTCGTGATCTCTTCGTAATTTTCGGATGTGGGTGGCAGTTTGATTGTGGAATTCATCCTGCTTACTCTGGCATGGCTGCTCTTCCGTACTTCGATGAGATCGACCCTTCGACCATTGATGTCCTCCTAATTACTCAGTAAGTGTTTTATCTGCTTTCTCTGTATCATCATTGACTTGCCTTTGGTGAGGAGGGCTACAAGTTGTAAGAATTCATCCTTGCCCCTTCGTCTCAGATCAATTTCGAGTTTGATCCATTGGACTGTTGTTAAATTATCAGCACCAATGTCCGTAAACTTTATGATGGCTTCTCACTAGCTTGCATTATTGCTGATTTATACTTTTACCCCTCCTTCTCATATTTAGCTTCGGCATTAAGAAAGGTCTCTGGTCTCTTACAAGTTGGTGTTGACTACTTGCAGCTTCCACTTGGATCATGCAGCTTCCTTACCATACTTTTTGGAAAAGGTTTGCTGCTACATTAGAGAGAAAAGGTGCTTTAATTATTGAATCTTACTTTAATACTGATGACCCGACCTGCTCTTATTTTTCCAGACTACATTTAAAGGTCGTGTCTTCATGACTCATGCTACGAAGGCTATATACAAGCTGCTTTTGTCAGATTATGTAAAAGTGAGCAAGGTCTCAGTTGAAGATATGCTTTTTGATGAACAGGATATATTCCGTTCGATGGATAAGATTGAGGTATTTCCTTATTTGTTGAGCCCATTCTTCATGCTACACCAGTTTGCTTGCTAATGTCTGCCTTGGGGAATGCTCCTTGGTGACCAACTTGTTGAATTTTACACTGAATCTAGAAGGGATGATATCATTGATGAAGAAGCAGAATAGTTCTTGCTTTGCATCCAGGCATGGACGGATTGCTTGTGTATACCGCTTACATGTCAGAAGCATGTGCAGGCTTTAGCTATACCTCAGTCTCAGTAGATTTCAATTTCAATTTTTTTTTTGTCTTTCAGTGCATTGCTGATTCTCCATATGCTTAGAAGCTACCACCATTCCCCATATGTGACATTTTAAAGAATCAAGTTCAGTATCAAGCTGATTTAAGTTTTGTCTCTTTTAAGATAAAGAACAGGATCCTTCTTTTGTCGCAGCTATAGCCATCTGGGTGCTGCTTTTATTGTCCAATATAGTTTATTTTCCCCAGTTGTGGCATGTCTGTGAGAAGCTGGATAAACTAGTGATCTCAATGGATAAACTAGTTAACTCAGTACTTATGCATCATACAGTTTGCTATATGTGTCGTATACTTATAGTATCATTCTAGAGGATTTTGTCCTAGGATGATCATTCAATGTTGTCTAGTCTATCGAACTTGGCAAATAATTAATCATGGATATGTTGGGCTGTGTTTCATGTAAAAACAAGGTCTTCCTATGGAATGTTAATTATTCAACATAAATGAAATGGCATGCATAATTTTTAAACTGTTGATCCCAATGCATGTAAATAATGTTAGCTACCTACTTTTACCTGTAGGTAATTGATTTCCACCAAACACTTGAAGTGAATGGGATTCGATTTTGGTGTTATACTGCTGGCCATGTTCTCGGTGCTGCAATGTTCATGGTCGATATTGCTGGTGTACGAGTCCTTTACACAGGTGATTATTCCCGTGAAGAAGATAGGCATCTCCGAGCTGCAGAAATTCCTCAGTTCTCACCTGATATCTGCATAATTGAGTCCACTTATGGAGTGCAGCTTCATCAACCTCGTCATATTCGGGAGAAACGCTTCACTGATGTCATCCATACTACTATTTCTCAAGGAGGTAGAGTCCTTATCCCAGCATTTGCTCTTGGTCGTGCTCAAGAACTTTTGTTGATCCTTGACGAGTACTGGTCCAACCACCCTGAGCTCCATAATATTCCTATATATTATGCTTCCCCTCTTGCAAAGAAGTGTATGGCAGTTTATCAAACATATATCAACTCCATGAATGAGAGGATCCGGAACCAATTTGCAACATCAAATCCTTTTGACTTCAAGCATATCTCGCCGCTAAAGAGTATTGAGAATTTTAATGATGTCGGTCCATCAGTCGTTATGGCTAGTCCCAGTGGGCTTCAAAGTGGGTTATCGCGTCAATTATTTGATAAGTGGTGCTCTGACAAAAAAAATGCTTGTGTTATTCCTGGATATGTTGTGGAAGGCACACCGGCAAAGACCATCATCAATGAACCAAAGGAAGTCACTCTGATGAATGGTCTCGCTGCTCCCCTTAACATGCAAGTTCATTATATTTCCTTCTCTGCCCATGCTGATTTTGCTCAGACAAGTGCATTTTTGGAGGAGGTAATGCCTCCGAACATTGTTCTTGTTCATGGAGAAGCAAACGAGATGGGAAGGCTCAAACAGAAGCTCATCACTCAGTTTGCTGATCGCAACACCAAAATCATCACGCCAAAGAATTGTCAATCAGTTGAAATGTACTTCAATTCAGAGAAAATGGCAAAAACTATTGGGAGGCTGGCTGAGAAGACCCCAGAAGTGGGTGAGACTGTTAGTGGCCTTCTGGTAAAGAAAGGCTTCACTTATCAAATAATGGCACCTGAAGATCTTCACGTTTTCTCTCAGTTGTCCACAGCAAATATTAATCAGAGGATCACAATTCCCTACACTGGTGCATTTGGTGTGATAAGCCACCGGCTGAAGCAGATGTATGAAAGTGTGGAATCTTCAGTAGATGAGGAATCTGGCATTCCCATGTTACACGTGCATGATCGAGTAACAGTGAAGCACGAATCTGATAAACATATTTCAGTGCACTGGACGTCAGATCCTATTAGTGACATGGTTTCAGATTCTGTTATTGCTCTTGTCTTGAACATAAGCCGTGAGATTCCCAAGATCGTGGTTGAAACAGAGGCCACAAAAACTGAAGAAGAAAGTGAGAAAAGGGCAGAGAAGATTATTCACGCACTTCTAGTTTCTCTCTTTGGGGATGTTAAGTTTGGTGAGAATGGGAAGCTGGTGATAAATGTGGATGGCAATGTAGCGCATCTGGACAAGCAGAGTGGGGATGTGGAGAGTGAAGATGATGGCCTTAGGGAAAGAGTGAGGACTGCATTTCAGCGAATCCAGAGTGCTGTAAAACCAATACCCCTGTCAGCTTCTTAGATATCTTTGGTGTTTTCTGTAGCTATCTTTTTTCAGGTCATTTTCTAACTGTAGATTTTATCATCAACCTCATAGTACAGATATCTTCAACTCACAATCTAAGTTCAGCTCAAGTTTAAAGCATCTAACAGCGGATCTCAGCTCTCAGAACGTGTTCTGACAGTGTCACTTGGATTACTTAGTTTTTGCACTTTCGCGTATTCTATTTTGGTGTTTGAAGGCTGGCGAGGCTCAAGTGGCACGTTTCGGAAAAGACTTACAATTTCTTTTCCTAAAATATGATTTTTGTAGTTAATGTGAGCAGGCTTGTGAAGAACCAGACAGAGTCTGTGCTGCCTTAGATGATGCATCCATGTGGTAATGCTGCTTGGTGATGTCTAGATTTTGTTCACCTGGGAACGGCCAGAACACGGACTTTGTTGTTGTTACTCATGTGACATGTTGATGGGGAATTGATGAGTGGTTGAGTAAAGAGTTTGTGCTTGGATCATGCTTTGTTAATATGTCAAGTGGGGCTACATATTTCGTTTTATCTGAGTTGTGGTTTGTCTCACTGATCTATACCCTTTTGCTTACATTTCTATCAGTTACACCAAACAATGGTGTATCAATGTGTTCCAAATCCTCAGTACATTTTAAAAGAGTTTGGACATGATCTCGAAGTGTTTTACAGTCAGGATTAATATGCAGTCATCGGCTCTTTATTGAATAATGGAAATGAGTCGCAACCGCTTTTTGAAATGGATCTATTTAATGAATGGATTGTTATACACCAGACCATGTCTTGAAAATTTGGCAAAATTTATCCATCCATATCGATTATGGGAACTCAGAATCGAACTTCATTTTACTATATCAATCTCATAGATTGGAACTTTCTTTGATGATGTCCCAACCTCTAATGAGGTAAACTTATGATGTCAATTTCCTCATTCAAAGAGGATACAAGTCTCATCACCACATTGCCATCTCTTCCCCTTCTAGGCTGTCTTTTAGAAGAGTAGTGACTGAAGTTTGAACTTTGATTTCATATCTGATGGGGCAAAAACGTTGTTCGGAGGGAACAGTATGATTATCTTACCTTTATATTCTCAACTAGAAATCAGGTTGTGATTGTTATTCTTAAGAATTGACCACAAAGTATTGTGAATTAGGCCTTTAAAAATAAATTCCTACTTGACTAATGTCAATGATACAATACAATGATTAATGGGCAAGGCTTTCTTCTCACCCATGTTCTCCAATATTAATCAATGGCAGCAAGGCGGGTTTGGGACCGCTTGAAATCCAACCCACCGGAAGCATATTTGATATCAAGTACAAGGGATAGCTTTTTGAATGAAGTTCCAAAGACATCCATGAAGAACATGAGAGCCTTAAACACACATGAACCGACACGATTGAAGATTAGATTTTACTAGTTAATTAACTTACGCAGTGGAATGGGTTTGGGACTGCTTGAAATCCAAATTCGACAAGTAACGAAAGCATATTTGATATCAAGTCCAAAAGATAGCTTTTTGAATGAAGTTCTAAAGACATCCCAGTGAAACACATGAACCGGCACGATTGGAGATTAGATTTTACTAGTTAATTAACCTGCATTGTCTATTTGCATATTTCTTAATAGTCATGAAGGCAAAAATATGAGATTTTAAGACACAGGAAATATGAGATTTATCTTATGATTATACACAAACACGCACACATATGAATGGTTTACTAAAAGAGTATCATTTTTAATGGAGGCTTAAAAGATTAATATGTGACGAAAATGACATTATAAAGTAAAATTTTTTATGCACACAGAACATGAATCGAACACAGTGATTGAAGCAGCATTTGAATAAGTCTATTTAAAAACTAGAAGATAAAATTAGATAAAGTACAGATGCTCTATGTTTTAAATAAGCTGTAATTTAATATTGTTTGACTTTAACCATTTTATTGTAAGTGGTGAGAAAGAAATCAATTTTTTGTAATATTATAGTAACAAGAGTTATTTATTTGCTTTAATTCCCTCATAGTTAAAAAAATTATTTTATTAAATTGTGTTATAAATTAGCTAATAATTTTAAAATTTGCACATTTCTCAAACTAAGTGAATTTATTTGTTCACTGTGATTTTTAATACATTAAATCAAATTACTCGAATGAAGTGAATTATGCTTTAATTAGCAATAATATCTGTCAACAACATATATCTTTATAGCATAGCTTCCATTCAATTAATCATATAAGCTATGCTTAGATTAAAGCGAAATGTATTTTTTCTATTTCTCGTGGTCAACTCTTATATAAATAATTTGATTCAAATAAGGTAAAATAAAGTAATATTTATTCATCTAATCAAATAAAATATATTACAAATGTAAATAGTAATGTTTAAGCTGAGTCAATTTTTTTTAACTAATTGAGATCTATTATACAATAAACATGCCATCCTTGATAAGGGCATGGCATTCTAACTTACATTGGATTTCCTTTCACAATCCTCTCTTGTTAAAATAAACTATATTGTTTCAAGGTATATTTAGATATACTTTCAATTTATTTATGTAAGTGCAATACAAGATAATAATTAGGAGACGAAAAATCATTAAGTAAAAAACTTATTGGTTGAACCTTGATCATGTCACGAGGCAATTATAAATGTAAAGTGAAGTGTCATGTGGTATACATAAGAGCAAACAGTCCCAACTTTAACTATGTTTTTATATTTATATGTATATATATGTAGCTTTGATTGAATTGGCAAAGTGAACTTAATATCACACACAAAAATTTGAATATATATCCTGATGCTTTATGAGAAAAGACTTACTTTTTAACCTTTTTCTTTCTTCAAGAAGTATATAATTTGTTTCTATCATGTTAAATGAGCATTTCTCCATCTCTCCAATTCGAGCAACTATCTTCCCTATATATAAATTATCTAAACAAATCTTGATCCTTGTTGCCTCATGTTAGTGCAAGAGCAAATGGGGTAATCTTATTATACAAGGATGTATATAATATTATACGCGTACAATTCTACGGTACATTCTCCATATGCATCCCGCATGGTGATCAGATTTAACGTTAGACCTATGAAAATGGAACGTAGCATGTCCGGGTAGCAGAGTTTCCATGTAGGAGCGGTCATTGCGTCGTCATATTCTAATGCTATACGAGGAAAGAGAGCTAAAGAAAGGAAAGCAGCTTCGGAGTTTCCAATCGTTCGACCCCGACCCAATCTTCAAGAAGCAAGAGAGAGAGAGTTTAACCTTCTTCGGATAGGAGGGAGAATCCGGGGACAGCAAGAGAACAGCTAATAGCATCTCATCGTCACCCCCATAGGGAGACGAAAAAAGGGTTGTCTCCAATTTTCGTCATCTCTTTCGACATTGTTACTTTTCGAGATCTCTGAAAATCCCCTGACCTTCATGGGTACGCTTTTGTCCCTCTTCTTTGTAAGAAATTGATTTCTCTGCGTCTGTTTCTTGTTTCTTTTAGTGATTTCTCGGTGTGAATCTGTCTTTTGTAGTCCATCAATTCGTTTGCAAAAGCAGCTGTGGTGATCCTATTGGTTGGTTGGCTTTATTTGTTTACTGGGTTCTGAATTTTCTTTCTTGAACTTGTGGGTGCCCATAAAAGTTTGAAGCTTTCTTTCTATATGTTCAATGGATTCTGAATTTTCAGTCGATTCTGGGATTAATCTTCTTTGTGGATGACATAGGATGAGGCAGTAAATCCATAAGCATGGTTATCGAGGAATTAAGAGCTGTGTATCAATAATGAAGAGCCTCCGAGTGCTTTTTGGTTGAGATGGTGCTCAATGCGTATTTGAATAGTGGGCATAGCAGTGAGTTTTTGATGCATTGCAACTTTTGGTCAAGAAGTGAGAAAGAAGAAGAAATTTGAGGAATTGAGTGAGATCAAGGAGGAGGGGAGTGAGGGACGAAGCACAGAGACAGGATTGGAAAGCTTCGTGTATTCTCATTTGTGGATGATCTTGCCTACTGAGGATAGATTTACTCTTCGATTGGGACAATTATCTTTTGGCTAGACAATTGCAACAACTGTCTGAACGCACAGATTAATAGTAGTAAAGTTTTAATTTGCTTGTCAACTGCTTCCTTAAGTTCCTATATGACATATGATGGTAGATGACTTGCGGCTTGGATTTTTCTTGCTTGGTCTTCCTCAAGCTTCTTCTTGAGCTTTACTGGGCTTGCCTTCATTTTAACGTCCCATCTGATACTTCCATTTCTTCAACATGCATAAGCTCTTTGGTTCTTGGTTTGTGAGATTAATTCCAGTTCAGTGCCAAAATCCATCAGCGCTTGATCCAGCCTATTCACTGTTTTAATAAAACATACAGGTCTTTCCAGATTTGTGATATATTATGGCACAGTTGTGAGATTCCATAATGTAACTATAACATTGTTTACACTGTAAATGTCGTTATAAGTTTGTAACAAGCCAAAAGTGACGTTGAAGCTGCATAAAGTATGAGTTGGACATGTTTAGCGCTAGTAACAAATAAAGTCATTTGGGTGGGAGATCTCTGACTTAGCCAAAGTTGTTAGGATTTAGGATCGATGAAGGTGTCTATAAGGTAAGATCCTAAAAATTTGTCAGCAATACAAAATCTTGGATTGTCATATGGAATCTACAAAATTAAAACAATAGCATGAATTTAAAGTTTATGCCATTGTTATACTATATGTACCAGGAAAATTGACTTTTTTAATACCTAAATGTGAGGACATACTAAATGTCACGATATAAGTATGAAAATATTGGATCAATGGGACCCCTAAAGATTGTATTGATCCTATGATTTTTGTTTTTTAGCTTAGGATTTGGACCGTGTAAAGATCATAGCAAATTAAGATCCGGGCATTTCTTAAGTTTCAAATCGTAGGATCCTACTTATGCAATTCCCTCTTCTTCACCTGGAAAGATATGGCTTGGTTTTGCTTTGCATGCATTATGGCTAGTATTGAAATAGTCCTATTGATTGGTCATGTCATGTATGGCCTAAGTCGTACATATCCATACATGATGTCATATTGTGGAGAGTTTGTTTTGGCTAGGATGGCGGGAATGGCGTAGGGTGCAATACTTTAATTGTCCTAGGAGTGCTTGGTCATTGCTTCTGTAGAGGAACGGTCAGGAGGACTCCAGTACCATGAAGATGAATTATGTAGATCTCCAACTAATTTCTACTCTAGGCCTAAAAGAATTTGTTATAGAGTTCTTTGGCTACAGATTGTGAGGAAAAATGGGGAAGGCCCAGATGCAATTTTTTATTGAAAAATGGCTTCTGGTGCACTAGCAGTGATGGGGAATGGTTGCGTGCTTAATGCTTGGCATGTACATGTGGTTTTGCTTTGCTTGTAGGGTGCAATACATTAGTTGTCCCAGTAGAGCTTGGTCATCGTTTTTGTAGAGGAGTTGTTAGGAGGACTCCAGCATCATGAAGATGAATTTTGTGGATCTCGTACTAACTTCTACTCTAAGGCCTAAATTAGTCAAGATTACGATATAGAGTTCTTTGGCTACAGGTTATGAGGAAAAATGGGGAAGGCCTGATGCAATTTTTTATTGAAAAATGGCTTCTAGTGCACTAGCAGTGATTGGGAATGGTAGTGTGCTTGATGCATGGCATGTAATGACATGTGGCTTTGCTTTGCTTGTACTGGCATTGGCATGAAGACTGTGCACATTGCCTGATCTGGCTGGGTTAAGGGGCATTCATACACAATCAGGAACACAAAGTTCCTTTGAGCTGTATGTAGATTCAATTCTGCCTAATAATCATCCTCCGATGTTGCCCTCTTGAACTTTCTATTCCAGACGCTATACCCTTCTTGTGGTTTGGCAGGACTAGAGGACCTATCGAAGGATCATGTGGGTGTTCACAATGTGTAGTAGAATAGTGGGTGATAGTTAGCTTTATATGTATTCTGATTGTAGATGATTGTTTGGATGATGTTGGAGCCGTTTTACTCAATGTGAAGGATGTTCGTATTTGAGAAGCTGTCCTTGATTCTTTAAAATAAAAAGATCAGCTTCTAGTTTAGAACAATCTGTCCTTTCTATTTTGGTTTAGTCTGTCAAAGTTTGGAGGAGGATCAAGTTCCACAGAAGCAGCTGGGAACAAGGAAGCAATTATTAAAGTTGATCCTAAGGGGGCAACTTGATGGATTTCTAACTGCTGGCAACTGACTAGCTGGCAAGATCAGAAGTATTCATTCTGGTCCTTCAGAAACTGAATTCAATTTGTGAAGTGCTTGGGCTCTCATTTGATATTTGAAAATAGCTTGTGATTTTTGAGGATTTAAAGCCAAAGAGGGGCTTCTAGTAAAGTTGTTTAAACCCTTGCAGGAAGAGTTGGTAGTTTGCAAGGCTTCAGTTGTTGTTGACATTCATACTTTACTCAAATGTCTTTCGTAGATGTAGAAAAGGAAAAAAAAAAACATGAGAGAAAATGAGAAAATTGGGATTTTTTTGCTATGATTGGGTTCTTGCTTGTCTGTTTAAGTATTGGTAGGATTATTGAGCATTGTGCATACAATTGATTTCAGTGATGTTTTAGTCTTTTCATCTAATGCTTGAGGCATTGGTATTGCTTTTTAGACTTAATCTCAAGCATTGCATTTGAGTCATTTTGCATACCCATAAGGGGTTTGGGATGTATTTTGCGATTTCTGGGCAGGAAAGAGAATGGGTGGAGAGACAGAGTGTGGTCACTTGGTATTCTATTAGCTATATTTTATTTCTCTTAATTAATTTGTTTCTCTTTAGCAAGTCATTTTTATTCTGAAAAATTGTGAATTTGGGCCTATCATTTTCCCTCAAACAAGATAATTTACATTGTAATAAACTTAGGAAAATAATAATTGAATAGAAAAACCTTTTGTCCGCGACCGACATGGATGTGTTGCATGACTCGGTTGGTTCATTGGACTGACTTGTAGTGCATTTTCCACCTGTGCTTAAGTCATGGTTCATTTTGTCTATAGATTACCATTTTTATGCGATATATGTTTTTATTTTAGGTTCTTAGTAACTGTTAGAATTGTTTATATATATCTAGTGCTCTCTGTAACCTGGGATTGGATATTCACCCCTCAAAACATTTCACATAGTGGCATCCCACCTTGTTTTTCATGCCATGAGCACTTACCAATTCTCATTTGCCAAATTCATAAAAGGCACACCCATGTCCAACCAATTCATCAGACCAGCATCACCCATTTTCCAATTTTTCCCCTTTATGATCCCATGAACCTTCAATTCTAGTCCATTAACATCTTGTGAAATTCACTGTGCCTGTTTGCTTTTCTATGCCACATCATGTCTTTGGGATTCATCATTGAGCTGTTGCTAGCATCCGGGAAGTCACAATTCATCTTTCACTGCATCAGGTCATGTCAAGTTGTTGCTGTAGTGACAGAGTTGCTTCTGCTGTGATGGAGTTGCTGCTGCTGTTTTGAGTGCATTGGCTTTAGCCTTGTTGCTGTGATGAGCCATTGTGCTGTTGCCTGGATCGTCAAGCCTGTGTCATTGCTGCTAGATTGGCCTGAGAATCGCCTTCAACGACGCTTTCATTGACTTGCTCTAGCACAGCTGTGGCCTGTCGTTGCAATTCAGAGTGTGCAGCTCTATCCTATCAAAGGTACATATGCTGGTCTACTATTTGGAAGTTTTAGACTTTAGCTTCAATTAGGTGAAATCAGTGCCTTGAATGTCAATTTTGGTTTAAGCAAATAACTTAGATGCATGATTAGAGGCTTCAGCGTAGATCCATGCATATCACAAAATTGCTCTCAAGGTTGGATGTTGTGAATTGATGAAGATGCTGGAGCATTGCGTTTGCTTATTCATTTACACTTATTTTGTGGCAGAATTTTTGTTAAGTTAATACATCTGCACCTTTTTTTGTTTCAACTAAAAAATCATTTGTTGCACAAGTAAAATTCCTCCTTTACCCGCTGAGTGGTTGTTGGTACTGGTTTTCCTCCTTATTGTACAGTTTTGCTGGTTGAAAAGTCTATACTACTTATCTTTACCAAAAAAAAAAAAATTCCTCCTTTACACGTTTGGATTTTTATACTTTATTATAATTTTTTATTAATGTCTGTCTTGGTGCACATTTAAGACATCTATGTTGCATATAAGTTTACATGCCTCATTTACATGTTATGAAAATCGAATATAAAAATCATGTCTTTCATGTTAGTTATTTTGAATTGCATTTTTGTAAAAATTCATTCAGAATTGCATTTGCATTTAGGGTAAATTGCATTTTTAAATCATAACTTGATCTCCTCTAATGCACGGTACACTTTAGAAAAATTATTTTGCATGAGTAAATAAAGCATTCTTCTCTTACCAACATTACACATACAATATTTTATATTACATTACATTTTATTTTATTTCTATTTTTACCTCATTATAGGCAAGTAATTTATCTAGTATATATTCTTGCATAGCATGTTACATTTACATATTTTTTTTCCCTTTGATGCTTTAGTCTACTTTAGGGTATATACATTAACATTTTTGAACTTCCCATTTACTGCTCAAGGAGATCCTGTCCCAGGGTGTAATAATGAGGTTATGTTCAATTGTTGCTCAAGGCAGCTTGGGTTGGTTTGTTTCTTTTTATCTTGTTTTATAATTGCCCAGGATGGTTTAGGTTGCGATTTTACTACATTTGTCATATGTCGTTATTAATTGGTTGCTATGTTTTGTTGATTGCATATTGCATTTAATTGCATGATTTTGTAGCTGCATATTGGGAAATAAAATGATTGTATGAAAAGTTTCCTTTAAAAGAGAAAAGGTACCAATTATTTAGTGGTAGTGTAATCGAGTATAACCAAGTCCTTGAATCCAATTCTCTGGTTTGCAGAGGTAGAGTGATCTCTTGCGTTTTACCTGGCTCCTGGTTATTCTAAGGTAATAGTAAATTAATAAGAAAATCCAAGTTGCAATCGGTAGGACTTGAGAGAGTTTGTGCAAAGCATGAGCACCGCCTCGCAAGAGGATTATTTGTGTCCATCTAGCAATCCGTTAGTTCTCATGGGGTTCACCTCAAGAGGGTTGTGACAATTATGAAAAGACTTCTTGAAAGTTAAGTGAGTAAGTGAGATTATTCTGAGTTTAACAGGCGAATAATTTTGTGGTTATGAGTTGATGCTGAGTATTGTGGTATGGGACAAAGGGTTCTTTTTTGCAGCATGTGTTTAATTCTGAGGGTAGTTTTGGATTGATCCCTACTCCTTATGCCTTTCGGTGGTACCATTTGTACATTCTACTCTAGTCGTTTATTAGTAGAGTGGACTGCTGTTTTGGATTCAGCTGATTGTATTCAGTGAGTCTTCTTGTTATTTTAGATGGTTTGTCTTCGTGTGTGGGAGATGTTTTGTTAATCAGGTACAGCAATAATGCTGATGCTTACCAGATAAATGCTTGTAATTTATCAAAAAGGGGTGTATAGCATTATATATGAGGCATTACAGTAGAGCGGTTTCATGCTGATATTAAAACTAATTATTTGGTAGTTGACATTGTTAATAGTTCAAATCAGAGAGAAAAGTTTATTTCTTTCTCCTTTTATTTATTTGATATATATTTTTAGAATATTAAACATGGCTATGAACATCTGAAGCCCATTTTATCTGCATCCTTAGGAATTTCCTTTTTAATGCTGTTGAAAACTATACTTGATTCTGAATACAGTTCTCATCTGCGTTTACCTAGGGCATGTAGATTTTGTTTGGGATATTCTTTTGAGGAACCTTGGCATCTAATTACTTGCCTGATTCATGGTTCACAGAAATTAAAATAGTAATTGAGAATTGCTCATCACTTCAGAATAATGTCAGTAGGTTATTCATTTTCATTTGGATCATTTGGAGGATTCATTGATCTGGTCCTACATTCTTTCAATCATTAAATATTAAGCCAGGCATGTCATCTGCAATTGTACAGCCATAGTTATCATGAACCTTGTCAGTCCTGCTTGAGTGGCTTGTTTTTCTGTTTTCCCTTCAGTGGTTCCTTCCATTTGTAATTGTTACTTTGAAGATAAGTTGAATTTAGTGGCAAGATTCCTTGTATTGTCATTGATGCTTTTATATGTATTGATTGACATTTTGCTGGTTATTTAAAGGAGGGGCCTAAAGCATTGTGATTTAAGTACTTTGACTGTTTATTGATTTCATTAAATTGTTCTTTCGCAGGAATCCCTGACAAGATCAGATTTGTTATGTCAAATTCCGGACCACCAAGTACCAGAAATTTGGCATACTCTGGAAAGCATGTTTTCCTGCCTCCAAAAAGCCCATTTCCTGGCCTTTCTCCTTCATATGTTGATTATATTCCTAACCCTCCAATTGGATCTAGAGCAGTGCAAAGGCCTGGAGAGGGGTATAGCCACCACCAACGAACGTCATCTGAGAGTTTTCTCATGGAGGATCAACCCTCATGGCTTGATGATTTACTTGATGAGCCTGAAACTCCTGTACGTAGGGGAGGCCACAGACGCTCATCAAGTGACTCTATTGCATACATAGACGTAGCTAACTTTTCTGACCTAGACTATGCAGCTCATGATGAATGCAAGTACAGAAACGAGTTTTCAGTACCCTATTGGGGATCACAAGAAATGGATCGTCAAAGAGGTGGTCAACATACATATTTTGTTGCTGAGAAAAAAAATGCAAAGCAGAAGAATAGGGTGTGGGAGTCATCTCGCAATGTTGCAAGTCCCCCTGGTGGCCCACCTTTGGCTGGAGATGATGTTGCTACTCAAAATTCTGTGCCAATATGTGTATCCCAAGAAGTGGAGAAGGACTCCTCCATGGTAAATGGAAAGCAAGACCAAGTTGAATCTATAATTGATTTAAAGGCTTCCTCTGAAAGGAAAGATGCTTCTCGTGCCAAGCCATCTTCAACTGAGACAGATACTAAACGTGCAAAACAGTATGTGCTGTGTCACTTTCTCATGAATGTGTAGACATGATTAGAGATTTTACATTGTGTGGGATATGCTACACTAGTTTTGTTTTATAAAGCCCAATTAAAAGTTTTGGGACAGACTAAGTGTTGGACTATTTGAGAGAGAATCAGAGGGTGTGTTGTCGTCAAAGGGTTCAAGTAATTATACCACTAGATAGTATACGTTAATAAACTTGGCTTTATGCGAGAGTGTAGTGAACAAGGAATGACTTATCGATTGCTAAATATACTACAATTTTGCAGATGCATGCTGTGGCCAGGTCATCATAGGCCATAGATATGACCATTACATAATAATTTTTATTCTCTGTCTGAGAAGTCTTTCATCCAGTGGTGTCAATGCTTGCTTTCATTTTTCTAGCTCAAATTTCTCTCATGTTATTAGTCGATAAATATGTTAGAAGTTCCATAACTTCAAGCATGCACCACTTTTATTCTTTTCTGTTTTTGATAATTAGACATTTGCAATCTGTTCATAATTCATGTTTCATGCCCAAACTTAGAGCCATGAGATTAATCAAGACTAAGGATAACAATTGATGATAAAAGAAACTGGGGCCATTAGGATTTGATAGTGGCCCTGATATGTGTAACTTCTTTATAACATAATAAGACCTAGGAGAGAAAATGACTTGAGCTTGGTATGGACCCAAAAGGATCTGTATAATTTTGAGAATAGGTAGGGGGTTTTACTTAGTGATGTTTTATTTGGAATAATCTGTGTATTATTTGAGACTTGCTAGTGTAATATAAATGAGTTTTTGTTATGAACTTCACGCTGATAATTATGTAAATACTCAGAAGTTCCAAAGTCCATGCTGTGATTGGTAAATCTTGTTTAGACTGCCATATCAGCTGTATTTCGATTGGCATATACTGGGAAATCTAGGCAGTTCGATGTGGTAGTGTTTGAGGTTGACTTTGTCTTCATATATTGCTGCAAATGTTACTTGATGTCTGACCAGGTTTCTCAAGATGCAAATGATAAGAAGGAATTGCTCAGATGTAGCAAAGAGAGTGGTAATGATTTTTTAGGTTACTCGAGTTGGGGTCTAACTGGCAACTTTCGTGACCACTGCAGGCAGTTTGCACAGCGTTCAAGGGTCCGGAAACTTCAGTACATAGCCGAGTTGGAAAGAAATGTACAAGCTTTGCAGGCAAGGATGACTGAAATGCTGATATACCTTATGATCTTATGATTAAATTGTGCTGAAAAGTGCTCACATTCTATCTTTGATGAGTTTTATGTTTTAATTTTATGTGCTCCTGTATGCAGGTAGAAGGTTCTGAGGTTTCTGCAGAGATTGAATTTCTCAACCAGCAACACCTTATCTTGAACATGGAGAATAATACCCTAAAACAACGGTTGGAAAGTTTAGCTCAAGAGCGGTTGATAAAATACTGTAAGTTTCTCTTGTCAAAGAAGACTACAACCTGAGCTTTTTGGTTGTCAAAACTTTTCTTTTTTGTGGTTTCTGTTCCTTCTGCTATTAGAAAGCTTTTACTTTGAAGTTGGAGGTGGCTTTTGATTTTTTATGAAAACTCAAGTAAGCTTTTTACTTGCATCAGTGCTTTGTGTTTATGTTGATTGTTCCTCTTATCTATTTGCATGTAATTAGGAGTTTACCAGTCCCTGTTTGCAACATATTGTATGTGAGAGTCTGGACTAGGGATGCTGTGACAGCCTATAGCTTTATTTTGGAAATGTCATAAGTGGATCGCGAATAGTTGCCTATAGATAAGTATGTAAAAACTGTTTGGAGGATTGAATCATTTGGGTATGCAATTTGCACCATGTCATGGTGAATCGTCTCTTGTTTTATATGCTTGTTTTTTCTTTTTTTCTTTTTTTTTCCCATGATGGTCTGAAGTGAACATTCTATTTGGAATGTGCAGTTGAGCATGAGGTTCTAGAACGGGAAATAGGAAGATTGAGGACCATGTGCCAGCAACAGCAGAATCAGCAGCAGCAGCAGCAACAATCATCTGGGCATCAATGCAGCAGCAGCGGCAGCAGCAAAAGCCTTGATGCCCAGTTTGCAAACCTCTCGTTGAAACCCAAGGATGCTACTTCCAGGCGCAACACTACGAGCGGACCTCTTCATACTTAGTTGCATGGTGCGAACAACACCTATGGGCAATGGTGCCATCTTTTGTTGGAGCCTCTGTCCCTTGTCTTTGCTCGTTTGCCTGTTTCACCTCTTCCTTTGTCATGACTGATATTTGGTGCGCCTGGTTATCACGGTCAATATTCCCATTGCTGGCATGTGATATACCTGAGGTGGGTCTCGACCTTCTTGTATGTTGCTGCTCCCATCTTAGAATCTATTTCCCAAATGGTTTCTAGCCATAGTGTTGTCTTACCACCTAATACTTGAGGCATTGGTAAAGTTGTTTTTTTTCCTTTTGCCTCTCCAGTGCTAGGCTGGGCATTAGCTTGGAATGCTTTGCGAGAAGAAAGATTGCTATTTATTTGGATGTATTCATTGTTATTATTTGCTCGGAACTGGTTCGGCTCTATTGTACAAAAACTGATGGTGCTCTATGAGCATGTCTTTCATGATTTCCTAGTGAATTTTGAGAGGAACCATTGGAACTTAGTATAAATTCAAGATCATGACGAGGCCAATGAATGCTGCGACGGGGCAAACAGTGTGTGCCCTAAACTCTTGCCACCATTGTCTCCATCGATCGATATCAATCAATGAATGTGTTATAAACATTCCTGCTAGCTAACGTGCTACCAGGTATGGTAATTACTCCAATTTTCGTCTACCAAGTAGTCCTCAGAGCATCTCAACGTTTCCAAAGCTGCTTCTGAACGGAATCTTTCAGACATGACATTTTGGCGATAAGCAAAGGTGAAAATAACTTGTTGTAGCAACTTTTGATAGTATGTCGAATATCCTTTCTTATTATTTTATCATAGCTAGGAAATTGTTTCAAGATAATAATAATAATAATAATAATCATAGCTAGGAAATTGTTTCAAGATAATAATAATAATAATAATAATAATAATAAGTACTGTCGTTTTTTATGAGTGAGCTTTGGTCAAACTGCTTTCGATTTCAATACATGAAAAATGCTTTGCCAAAAGCAATTGCTTGATGATATCAGTGATTAACACGACTCTGATTGAGGTAGTTGCTCTCAAACCACATTGCTTCTAATCACTTGTCATGTGAAGAGTGTGTTTAGTTTAGCATTGGCTAAAAGCCTCTCGGAGAAATTTTGGACTGTTTGATAATTATTTTGATTGAGCTTTTAAGTGAAAACTAGCATTGGGAGAACTGAAAGCCAAAAGTTTTTATTAAAAAAAGGACCAAATCCTTTTCCGGACCAGCGAAGGGTTGGTATTTTTTTAAATTATATATATTTGATTTTTAGCATATTATTTTTTTCATTTTTAAACAAATAAAAATTAAAAAATTAATATTAATCACCCAAAGAGCTCTTCAAATATGTTTTCTACCAAACAATATTTCTCTCAAAATTGCTTATAAAAGTATAATTTATCAAATGGCCTTTGCATTTGCCCTGAGCTCTTTAAGCTAAACTACTTTGCATTTCTTCAATGACTTTCAAAATGCTTAATCAAACACACTCGAAGTCTGACATTAGGAATGCTTTATTCGATCTATTTCTGAATTGCTGATGATACATACCAAATTCAGACACCCGTTTCATAAGCAATTCCTATTTTGTGGATGAACCAAATCCTGAATTCAATGAGTAAAATCAGGGCAAATAAAGTGAAAGTACAAGTAAAAAGGGTATTAACTTCCCAACGCAGACCCCCCAGCCTAATTGGCATCTACCTGCAGTAGAAGAGGTAGGATTGAAAACCGCATCAATGATGACTATAGCTGTTCCAACATACAATTTTTATACAGGGCAATCCATCGCAGAAAGATCCTTCAGTCAAAACACCTCTCCGGCGTGCAGGGCCTCCTATATGCACTGCAATTGCTGCTGCACTACACTGTTGCGTATTTCCAATTGGGCTTGTATGGCTGTAGCTTATCAGACATCTGTCTATTTATAAAAAATTGCTCTGGAGCGATACATTCTTATATAGTGGAGTGGAGTTCATATAAAACAGGACAGAAGGGTCATCTAAATGCCAGAACTATACCGGTTAAAACAGTATAAGGGAAGAAAAAGCACATATTGTACTTCCTAGCCTCCATGAGGAACGGGAGGACTTGCTCTTAAGGCTAAAGGACTAGCAGAAATAAGGTACAAGTATTTTGACTGAACACCCACACACACAAGCAAATGGGCGTGCACACGCTGACTTTATGTATAAGAATGGATTCATCAAGACCATCACCACCAAAATCAAGAGTTCTTCAACATTAGGGTAGAATTATAGTGCTGCTTTGACATATAATTGACATCACTTCCAAGGAGCTTATTAAATCGTCTAACATCCTCATACATGCCAGCATTGATACCCCAGAAATGTGATGGTCGGCAATGACGTACAAAACAGTTGGCCAGCATTGATGTCCCGGAAATGAAAAGTGGTATCTTGTCAGAAAGAACATGCCAATCTATACAACAAAGCCGAAGTTTTGGAGGTGATATGACATGAACCCTGGAGCCACGACCTGCAATACCATTGAAGGAGAAAGCAAGATGAATATTCTCATTCATGTTCCATCGTCAACTAAATAAATAGGCAGTTGTCACAACTAGGTGAGCACATTCACTCGGCAAGAAATGTATTGAATTTGAGTCAGCATGAGAACCGAGATTAGTATTTTGATTTCAGAAATTTACAATGGAGTATTAAGGCCTTCAGTACTCATAACTATTTGAGAGAAAAAGGTGGACATACCAGATTAGGCATAAATATGCATATTAGAAATGCAAGAGCTTGTAATTTGATTTCATGTCTGCCGGCGCCTTTTGGCATTGTCCTCATTGAAGAATTCCCAATTTCTATGGTCAAGGGAACTAAAGTCATCAAGGTCCGCAATGGCAAGCAAGTACTGAGTAAGCTTCAAAAGTTCTTGATCACTATCTCTGCTTGAATGAGCCTTTCTGAATGGTCTGATAGCCAACCCGTTTTGAGGGTTCATAACAAAATTTCTTCGCAGGTCATCAAACATTATGGTGTTCTTTGCACTGTAATACTGACAAGTCAAGAGACTGTTGTAAGGACTCTTTGCAAGAATGTAATACTTCTGTATCTACTTACTTTTGAGATGATGTCTTACGTTTTTTATATGTAAGATAGAAAATTAGAGGCATGTGAAAAGTCAGCAACAATTATGTTATTCAGAAAGAAGAAAACTTCTATAAATGTGAAAGTACAACACAACATAATGCCATAATACAAGATCATGGCAGAGGCATACTTTTCTTGAGCACATAATGCCAAATGCTACCTGATTCATGGACAGATGGATGTGCCATGAAAGAGCACCTATATGAGACATGGTAGAGAGGTCATCGCACTAATTTTCTAGTCTAAGAATTAGGTTTATTGCAAGGATACTGCCATATTGTGTCCATGGCATGACAGTCTCAACCATGAAGAAAACCAATTGATTCCCAGGAGTATGACAAAGTGCAGCACTTACATTCTAGAATCATTTGCATGTTAAGTTTAGAGTGAAAGAATCCCAAACAGATTGGTTTAAGCCACAAAATTGTTTTAGGCTATTATGAACAAATGTGTGCATAAAAAATTTGCAGAACAATTTCTATTGCGTAAGTTATTCTCGAGATAGCACATTTATGTTAGATACACACACGTGTGCCTGTATGTACATCCACATCTGGTAAAAACCAAAAACTCCTGCCTTAGGAGATGTATGAAGCAGTTTCATTGGGTTACCAGACTACATGAAGAACATCTGTCAATATAACATAAAAAAGCTATACCTCTGGGAGTTGAGCCCATATTAGGCCAAGTGGCTTGCAATCAAAGATTCCATGTGAATCTGATTGTACTGTGATCATTGCCATGCGGTCTAAAAGTGCCGTAATTTTGTAATTAGGATTGTCGAGTACCCCTAGCTGTCCCATCTTCAGCTCAACCCACTTCATGCTACAGAAAGAAAATAGATGTATCAGAAATAGGGTATCCAACTGCTAGTTTCCTACTATAATTTTGCTAATCCATCTCATGATATTTCTGAAACAAATTTCTCATAGCACCTTTGGAGAAAATGCATTTTAGTTGCATAAGCTTAAAGATAAGAAAAAATGACAAAGGAACCCCCAGGAGGTGGAGCTTGGACAAATAACACATCCTATGCCTCTTCGATGAACCCGTCCCCACACAAGGTGCTTAACTATCTATTCAATTTTTTAGTATTTAAAGAAAATGCAATCCAGTTGCCTCAGAAAATGCTTGTAACGAGTGCAATTGGTTGCAAATTAAGTCTATATGCAACAGAACACAATAAGTAGAGCTACAGAACCTTTGCTAGGGAGTGAGAGGTATAATTTTGCTTTTTAGAAGAGGAGGTAGAGATGCAATTTAACCAAAGCAGAAGGGGTTCGCACAATTTACTCTAGATAATAAACCGGCAACACAAAAATAATCTTAAGACATGGAAAGGAAATTTAAAACAGAAAAGTCTTTCATACTTTTACCATGAAAGATCAAATAAAGAAACAAGATTATCCATACCTCGTTGCAGACCATATAATGATATCATACTCTGCATAAGCAGCTGTAAGAAACTCATGAAGATCTGCATGTATGGGTTTACAGTTAGCTAGATAGCAAATATCACAGTTTGTTTAAATGTGTAAAATGCAGACTACTCACAGGGTCTCATCAATTGAAGAGGATTTTCTGCTGTGGACCGATGATCAAAAAGAGTATAATCAATATCCAAAACAAGCAGTTTCTTTCCTTGACGACAAGGGTTTCGAAGTTCAATCTGCATTATATGACAAATCAATTAATCAGCACATCAGCAATGAAACGCAAAAATCTCCTCTTTTGAGAGCAATTTGAATATCCATGTTACACTTTTGGTAACAAAAAGCTGCCTTGCCATTGAGGTTCAACCCAAAAATCCAAAGTACTACAGTAAGGTTATAATTCTATAGGTGAGTTATCCTCACTCCTTTCAAAATGGAGACCAGAAGCATCATACATCAGTCTTCACATACAGAACCTCATCTTTATAACACTGGCTATGGATTTAACACATTAAACTCAGCACGCATTTGTTGTATTAGTGCTCGTCAGAATTTAAACGATGACTTTCAATTAACCAACATCGTTTCCTCTCAGACAACAATTTAGACAAAAATGATCCAATGCTTATCCTATTAGTGCCTTGAAAACCATGTCACCTCAAGGAAACCGTTTTTCCTTCCATCTGGATAGATAAACAAGCTTATTCACTAGCTAAGGAGTAAGGAGAAATAACTTAAACCACTTCTTTGAAACTGAAACGTTCATGCCTCCAACAAAAAAGGATATGCATCAAACAGATTCTTTCAGAGATAAAGATATCTCCACTCCTTCATATGCCTAAGGACATGTGACACTGACTCGCAACAGACAGGTCCTCTCAGATAGTTCATGTATCATGTTTAAAAGAGGGAAAACTGACCTTGTACTGATCTACCCGTCTTTTGAGCTTCCGCTTATTGACTTCTTTATCTTTGATGTCAACAACATCATCTTGTCCAAGCTCAAAATCATCAATTATTTCAGGAGAGTCCACTTCATCCATAATGAGATCATCTTCAACAGTCCTGCAAACCAGAAAGCAATAGCCATCCAGCAGAGAGTCAAATAAATAAATAAAAAAATTTGCTACATAAAGGCCTGTCTATGCACTGTGAAACACATCTTTTATTTTAATTTTATGAAACAATGTGATATTTGAACTAACATTCCAAATATTCATCATTGATGTTGTAGCTTAGGAGACTAGCAAATCAAATTTGCTAAGTAAAGGCCGGTCTTTGCTACATGATGCTTGCCCATGTACTGTGACGAGACAACACATTCTTTTTTCTAAATGTTAATCAAACATGATCTTAGCTTATTATGGGACCAACCCGACAATGTGATATATAGCAGAAGAAATTTGGTAATAAACAAGGCAGGCCAAACATAGGGGCACATTAGGCAGTATAAATTGTGTCCATTGCTGAAGACAAAAAAGACTCTTCCCCAATTTAAGTTTTAGCGTCCGCCACTACTTCAGCTTTTATTCAACATATCATTGCTTCATGGACAAAGCAGTGTAACTCCTTGAGGCAAAAAAATGGAAACCACCCTTCTGAAGCAGACAATTCATCTGACAGACACCACCATACCGATCCTGACCCAAAAAAGACTTTTTAAACTTGAAACAAAAGAAAAAACGAGGAAAGCCAAGAACCCATCACCTCATATGGCACCAAGATTCCAAATCCAAGAAATTTCAGACAACAAGTAGACATACAGAGAACAACAAGAAAAGTCTAAAGCTTCACAGAGAGAGAGAGAGAGAGAGAGAGAGAGAGAGAGAGAGAGAGAGAGAGAGAGAGGACTTGAGAGGGATCTGAGAGAGCAGAAGGGTATCATCGGCGAGCTTCGAGCCGACTTTAGGGTAGAGGAGCTTCTGGCGCTTGGGCAACACGTTGGTGAGTTCGCATATCCTCAGCTTCAGCTCGCCCACCGTGTCGTCGCCGCAAACTCGGACCGTGTACTCCTTGCCGCTCCACTTCACCGTCAGCGTCAGCTCCTCCTCCGTCACCGGCGACGCCGCGGAAGCTACTGAAGAAGAAGACGCCATTCTCGCTCTCTCTCTGTCTCCTCGGAGGAGGACGATCGGGGCATTCTTGGAGATGTCAAGATGGATTCGGGTCGGACGCACGCGTGAGAAACCCGCAAGATACGACCCGCCCGATAAACCGATCCAACCCAACCCAACCCGATATAGGTTAAGAAAAGTTAATAATTCATATCCGGCTCAGTTCATATTTAAAATAACCCGAACCCGAAGAATCTAAATAATCTAACTATCCGAACCCGACCCAACTCGATATCGAAGAAAGAAGAATTTTGAATGGGCTCGAATTGATGCAAATCCGAAATTTATTCTGAAATTTTACAAAATTAAATGAGATGTATGAATATATGGCCTATAATTGAATTTAATTTGACCTTACTCTTCCATTTGCCACTAAAAATGATGTCGAGGTGCAAAATAAACCTATGCGAAACAATTCAATTCCATCCTGACCTGCACTTGAAATGTGATCAATCGAAATGAACTCTATAGGTATATAACACTAAATCGAAATTAATCATACCGAAGTGACGTGACCCATACATCTTCCACTTCCATACCCAAATCAAAACTCAATTAGGTATTCCAAAATTCATATGTATAACTCATCACGTTAGATTTTGTTGGGGTTTCAATTTACGAAAAATCAATAAAAAAAATTGCTGTATTAAGTTTACTTCTAAGAGGTGAGAAATTCTTATATAAGCCCATTTCCATTGGCCATGTGCAATGAAATGCTATGAGTGCACCACATGAAATTGACATGATGTCAATGATTATAATAGATTTGATTCATTGAATTCGGATCTTTTATAAGTTTACTTCTATTGGGCAATTAACACCCTCAAAATGCCTACTTTCTGGAAGTTTTAATATCATTTTGCAGTTTACTTAAGAACTTTGAAGCTTTGGATGGATTCATCCTTCAAATTTATCGGATGAATTTGAATTTGTCCCTCTTGCACTTGAGAGAGTAGGGATAGTCGTGACGGTGGAGAGGTGGCTTTGCCATTGAGGTCTTGTCCACGCTGACGAGTAGGGGTTAGCGTGGGATGAGGTCTTATGCACAATACAGATGCAACAGAGGAGAAGGGCAAAAAAAAAAAAAAAAGGAAAATTTGATCAACATTTACGAAGGTGATTGGCCCGGTAGTAAAGGTAACTTATCTTTTACGAAATATCAAGTTCGATTTTAATCGTAATCAGTTATCTAATCATGACATATATCATGTGGAGAGACTTCTTGACTACTAATATCTTAAATGAAATTGTGACAACGGGCTCGCTAATTTCAGACTTTTAGATCATGAGTAGTGCAAAATAATTATGCCTTGAACTGAACAATTTATATTGCATCGAGTGAAATTGCAAGTTGGGACAAAGGAAATCAATATGAATTCGAGAAGGTGGAGGGCTCAAAAAGAGGACTGATTGCACGGCCTCATAAGCAGGAACCAAGAACACCAGACGGCTTCGAAACTCATGGATGAACGAAGGCTCATGTGGAAGGAGCACCTGATCAGCTAACGAGATTCTTGTTGTACCGCTGAGCTCTACATCATACGCACGTTTCAGGACTCAACCTCCCACAGAGAGAGAGAGAGAGAGAGAGAGAGAGAGAGAGAGAGAGAGAGAGGTGTTAAGTTAGGGTTTGTAGGTGAAAAAGCATATTTCAGTCTTGGATTATTCTCGCATGTATTGCTACCGGAAGATCCATGAACACCCGTCGCATCTCCTTGCAGTCGAGTTCACTCCACCACCCGTCTGAATCCTGACCTCTCTCCCTTTCTGTGATTACTGAATCAAATTCATGAAGACACTGTTAAGCCTGTCCTCTACCCTTTTAAACGACCTATCAAGAAAAGAGATTTCGCATGCAGCCTCCTGCAACTGATCTTTGAGCCCATCGCCATCTCCTCCGAGCTTTCACGACCTCGTTTTCGGATCACGTTCCCCTCTGCCCCGCTGGCCGGACTCGGCGATGAACTCGAACTCAGACATGTTCGAACGTTCGGCAGATGGAAGATGTGTGGAGTGCGCGTGCAGAGTCGGTCCACACCCATGCTTTTCGCCATACCCGTCGATGCATAAAGCTTTGTCAAACCAAAACAGGAAGACCACGAGGTAAGAGGTCAAATCATTCTGAAGCGTCGAACTATATTGTAAGTCACGTGATTTAGAAACCGACATGGATTTTATTTTTATTTTTATTTTTTTACAAGAGGGAGTTCATGACTTAGAACTGCTGTTTCTAGCGGTCGGTGTGGCAAATTGAATTCCTAGTACATGATCGAGAGAGCGCGACAAATTGCATTCCCATTGAACGGATTTCCTCAATTTGACCATCACCTTGTTACATGCTAAGACCCCATTACTTGTCTTAAATCAAAAATAGAGTGCGACAAGTTTTAATTTTTAAGAAAAGAAAATGAGCATGTTATTTTGAGAATTGTTGAAACCGACCATATGGGGTTCAATTTGTTAGTCTATGTTCTTATGTTTGAATCATTTACATTTCTGTGAATTGTCCATAATTTTACAATTTTTTTTATATGAGCAGAAGAGAGAAATGCAGAATTTCTATATGTTTTGCTGTTGAATAATGAAGAGAACATAAATATAAATAGGCTTTATTAGTTGATTATCTAAGGCAACATATCAATTAAGGATATGCACAATCAAATGAAGATATATGTGGAATTTTTAGAGATATGAAAAATCAAGAGGAATATTTTAGTTATTTCTAATAGAGGATAATATCTTAGAGGTTTCTCTAAGATGGTGCATAGAAAATGGGTGCAATCATAATCACTAATGTACTGGATCTCATTAGAACTCCGAAGATGGTGTATAGAAAATGTCAACTTGAGTTTGGATAAGATCCAAAAAACGTATAAGCGGATTGCTGAAGCAGTTCAATGTGACGAAGAGCGGGTTGATTGACGTTAACATGGCTGCTTGTGACTATTATGCAAGCTACATGGCAGAACGCCATCGATATGGCTACCCTAAAGGTAGTGAGTCTATTGGTATTCATTTATGGATAGAAACACTCGATGTGGTCAATGTTATTATGAAACAGGCTCGATGGGCACTTCCTCATATAATAAGGCTTGGCAGATTACGCGACACCTGAACAAGCCAACATTGATTGGCCTTTGAAGACTGAGCAATGTTAAGATGATGTTGAGAGAGGGATATTCGTAGTTATTGAAAAAGAAGATGACATGAAATATGAGAATTTCACCACATCCGAGTGCATCTTAGCATTGACTAGCAGTAATACCGAAATAAGAAATATGTGGGAGTGAGAAATGTGGTATTTTTATATATGTCGCTGTGAATAACAATACTACATGACTATTTAAGGTAAACTATCGATTAAGGATACGGAAGAGAGATATATGCACGAATTCTGAGAAATAGATTAGTAAATTTGCCCTTTAGTCAAGAGCACACGCAGACAAATTGGTCAAACCTCCCGCGTCAACCATTGACCGTGCCAATATATTCACTCCTCGTGATACTTAATTTAATTATCTTCTCCACGATTACACGTGCTAATTTATGTTTTAGACATATATATTTCTCATTCACATTTAAAGACATAATGTATAAAAAAATAGATAAATTCGTCTTTCCTCCATGAATTCTTTGTTTGTTTTCTGTTTTGTTGGTGCCATGTTCCGCGTTTTGTAGCCACACCGACCAAAATTGTCCCTTTTTAATTTATATGTGATTGGCTTTATACGGCACCTAACGAGATATGAGAATTTTGTTGATGTCTATTATTACGTAAATGAGCCTAGTTAATATGTAGTCATTGCCACTCTAATAATAGACAAAGTGTTAGACACCAAAAATCTGACTTGGTCATCTATGTGCACGTGCTTGGCACGAGAATGAGAAATATGTGAGATATGACTAGGGATAAAAGGCAGTCAAGTGCATGGCATGTGAGCATCATCTTGTACAGGGGTTAGCACGAGACAATCGATGACAATATCTTTTGATACCGCTTGTTCAGTTGTTGAAATATGATAGCGGACGATTGGTAGCGGTTTGAATGGGCTCTGATCACTAGTTTTCTTTAGAAGTATTTTGAATACTATTCAAAACTTAAAACCATCAAAACGGTTAATATCGAGGGCATGCACTACGGAGAAGAATGGTTGCTATTCTAGGACCCAGTCGTGGAATAATCATCGATAGCTACGTGGGCATGTGAAGCTTGCGGAAGAAATGGAGTATGGACGGGACCAATGGGAACTACACCAAGAAACATAACCATTGAGAATTGTCAAAGAGTGGTTATGGGACAAATCAAACAAAATATTATTTTTCAATTAACTATACCTTTCTACTATGCTTTAGATTTTTCTAGCTGTGGCTCTTGAATTCACATTGTTGATTAGATTTTGGCATGTGTTTTTATCTCAATACCTTTTCATCGATTAAATTTCAGTGTTGTACTTTTGTAACTTTAAGCCATGTTGTTGATTAAGTTCTAGTACTATTTGATGCCGATCTAGTAACATTTGGGCCTTGTCATTGATGAGATTCCGACTTGATCTAAGATTGTCCGGTGTTATTTGGATTGAAAAGTTTGATTTCTTCTTGCATGAGATATCCTTTGTTTGGAGTTGGCTTAGAATCCTGATCCCCTTTAATAAAAGTCGAAGAATAACTTTTACCAAAAGATATTTCATCGCGGGAAAATTCCAGTCAAACACGAAGAAACATGCCCATAACTTGAATTATAAAATTCGTTATTGAGATAAGGCAAAAGCATATTATTCTACATGGAACGATGGTCAAATAAATGGGAATTCAACATTCAAAACGTGTCAACCAATGCACAGGCACCTTCTCAGCAAATGCAACATGATAATAAATTGAATGATTGAAAATATTGATTGTTCAAGCTAGCTCAACCTACATATATGTAAATCTCCCACTTCGGTCATCCTCTCAGCTATTCCACTCTAGCTCTTCAATCATCAACGATACAAACCATTCAGAAAATGCTTCCAGAAATCATGAGTCCCTTTGAGACCCGTCAACTCAATGATGATGTTGTTGAGAATGCTGCGGTTTTTGCACCGAGGAGTTCGAGCTTCAGTGATCTTTTGCTGACGGAGAGTTGGAGCGAACTACCTCTGAAAGTGGACGACTCGGAGGACATGTTGGTGTACAGCGCTTTGTGCGACCCGCTCAGCTCCGGGTGGGTGATGCCTTCGGCTTCGAATCAAGAAGTTGATTTTGAAGCGACGACCGTTGATGGTGACGGCATTGGTCCGGAGGTGGTGCAGAAGAGACCGGAGATGGTGAAGCGTGAGACGAAAGCACTGGTCAAGACGACACATTACAGAGGAGTGAGGATGCGACCATGGGGGAAATACGCGGCGGAGATAAGAGACCGCAAGAAGAACAGGGCGAGGATTTGGCTGGGGACATACGAGACGCCCGAGGACGCGGCATTGGCCTATGACCAGGCCGCTTTCAAGATGAGAGGGTCCAAGGCCAAGCTCAACTTCCCTAACCTCATCGGCTCGGTTGAGTACGAGCCCGTGAGGGTCAGACCCAAGCGTCGGTCCAGCGAGCCTAGTTCGCCATCCAGCAATGACTGGTCGACCGGGATGAAGAGAACAAAGAGAGAGGTCGATTCGGATGCTGAGGTCGAGTTTGGAGCTTCAATCCTTTTTCATAATTTGGATATGGGCTTGTTAGGTGTGGACGAACAATTTTTATTTTGATTGTATGCACTGTCAAGACATTGTCTTCGTAAATGTGAACGAGATTTCCTTAAATTTGAAACGAAAGCAAAAACGAGGAAAGCCAAGAACCCATCACCTCATATGGCACCAAGAATTTAAATCCAAGAAATTTCAGACAACAAGAATCCAAAACACACTGAGAATAACATGAAAAGTCTAAGCTTTAGAGAGAGAGAGGTGGAGTAGAAGATATGGCAGGCCGTCCTGCCATATCTTCAAACTCAACGCGTATTTTGTTTTTGTTTTTTGGGTGTTTCCCCATTTTCATTGTTACATTCTTTTTTTTTTTTTTTTTTAAAGTAATATCTCCCCTTTTCCTCTTCATCCACATCTTCCTTTATTCCCAACGCAGAGGCAAATGATCTCCTGTGTTTTTCCTTTTTTAAAGGAAAAGGCATAAACAATTGGATAGGAGAAAGCTGGAGGAGTAGAGAGGGGAGATTTCGATATGAGGGGTGAGAAATTCTTGTGGGTGGAATTATAATCATTACATTTTATGAGTATATGACATGAGATTCATATGATATCAATGATTATAATAGATATGATTTATTGGATTCGGGTCGTTTATAAGTTTACTTTTATTGAGTGATTAACATCAAAATGAATATTTTACGGAAGTTTTAATATCATTTGTATTCTACAACTTTGAAAATTTTGATAGATTCATCCTTCAAATTTATCAAATGAATTTATTGATTGATCATTCGTGTAAGTTGTCTAGCTGCGACATATCTTATGTGAAGAGATTTCTTGACTGCCAGCATCTTAAATGAAATCGTGATGACGGGTTTGCCAACCTCAGATTTTCAGGTCGTGAGTAAAGCGGAATAGTTAGTACTTGAATCAAACACTTTTATATCATGTTGAGCGAAATTGTAGGTTGGGACAAGGAAAATCGATATGAATTCGAGAAGATAGAGGGCTCAAAAGACGATTGATTTTACGGCCTCATAAACAGGTCAAGAACAACAGATAGCTTCGGAACTCATGGATGAATGAAGGCACATGTGGAAGGAGGACCTGATCAGCTCTACATCATCAGTAGATACACAAGTCTCAAAGCAAAGCTTAGTCACTCAAGCTCCCACATCAGCCTCCTCTTCTTCTTACACCATTTCAAAACTCAACCACATATACATAGAGGGAGAGAGAGGTGTTAAGTTAGGGTTTGTAGGTGAAGCATATTTCAGTCTTGGATTAGTCTCGCATGTATTGCGATCAGAAGATCCATAAAAACTCGTCGCATCTCAATGAAGTCGCGATTACTCTGCTACCGTCTAAACCCTAGCCTCTCTCCTTCCCTGGGATTACTGAATCAAATTCATGAAGACGTTGTTAAGCCTGCGTCTGTCCTCTCTCCCCTTGAACGACCTTCAAAGAAAGGAGATTACTCATGGAACCTGCAACTGATCTTTAAGCCCAAGGCCACCTCATCCAAGCTTAACAACCTCGTTTCGGGACCACGTTCCCCTTCAACCTGCCGACTGGGATTGGCGATGAACTCGAATTCAGACGTGATCGAACGTTCAGCAGATGGAAAATGTGTGGAGTGCGCGTGCAGGGAGTCAGTCCACACCCATGACTTTTCGGCGTTTTCGCTATACCCGTCGACGCATAAAGCTTAGTGAAACCAGAACAGGAAGACCACGAGGCAAAAAGTCAAATAATTCCGAAGCATCGAACCATATTATAAGTCCCGTGATTCAGAAATCGATTCGTACTTTATGTTTTTTTTTTCTTTTTTCAGCAAGAGGGAGTTCATGACTTAGAAATTAGAACTACTATTTCTGGCGTTCGGTGTGACAAATTGAATTTTGAGTACATGATTGAGAGAGCGAGGAATTGCATTTCCACTGAACGGATTTTTTTAATTTGACCATGACCTTGTGACATGCTAAGACCCCGTTACTTGTCTTAAATCCAAAATAGAGTATGTAAATTTTTAACTTTTAATAAAAAAAATGGTTACTTTGACAATTGTTGAAACCGACCATATGGGGTTCAATTTGTTAGCCATGTTATTATGTTTTAGTCATTTATTTCCCGAGAATCACCTGTAATTTACATACTTGTTTTTAGAGATACAAGATATGCGGAAGAGATAAATGTGGAATTTCTGTATATTTCTATATTGAACAATGAAGACTACATAAATATAAATAGTCTCTATTAGTTGATTATTTAAGATAACATTTTATCAATTAAGGATATGCATAATCAAAGAGAGCTATATGTGCAATTTTGATAGATATGGTAAATAAAGAGAAAAAAATATAGAAAAATATCATAGAGAAATATCTCTAAAATGGTGTATAGTGAATGTCAACTTGATTTTGGATAAAGTATCCAAAAATTGCATAAGTGGATTGCCAAAACAGTTCGATGTGGTGAAGAGCAAATCGCTTGATGCTAACACAACTGCTTGTGTGTTGTTGTGACTATAGTGCAAGCTCCATGATAGGACGTCATCGATCTGGCTTTGCCTAAATGCGGCGAGTCTATTAGCGTTTGTCTGTGGACAGAAACACTATTAGTGCGGTTGGTGTTATTATGAAACAAGTTTGATGGACGCTAGACAATAGGGGTTTGTAGATTACGCAACAGCAGAACAAGCCAAAGTTGGCTATCAAAGAGTGAGCAATGTTGAAGATTGACATTGCGAGAGGGATATTAGTAGTTATTGAAAAAGAAGATGACATGAAATATGAGAATTGCACCACACTCAAGTGCATCTGAGGATCGATTAGCATTGATATCAAAAATAAGAAATATACACACGTAAGAAATGTGGTATTTGTATATTTTGATGTGAGCAATGAAGAGTACAAAAATCAGCTTATTAAATGATTATTTCCGATAACATATCAATTAAGGATATGCATAATCAAATAGAAATATATGTACAAATTCTAATAAATACGAAGAATCTAGAAAAAAATTCTAATTATCTCTAAAAAAAGTTATCCGAAAAAAACTGTCTCTAACATTGATGATTTTACTCCCTCAAAGTGAAAAAGCAAACCCATCTCCATTATCCACATTAGCCCTTTGATTTAGAGCACGTGCCGACAAATTGGTCAATCTCCAACCCCACCCATTGACCGTGCCAATGTATTCAATGAATACATGCGCTAATTTACATCTTAGATATATTTCTCATTCGCAATTAAAATAATTATATATTAAAAAAATTGATACATTCGTCACTCCTCCATGAATTCTTTATTCGTTTTCTCTTTAGTTGGTGCCACGTTCCACATTTTGTATCCCTGCCGACCAAAACTGCCCTTTTTTTAATTCATACTCGATTAGATCTATATGGCACCTATCGAGACATGAGCATCATGCTGATGTATATTATTACGTACACGAGCCTAGATATTATATAGTCATTGCCACTACAATAATAAACAAAAGGAACGTGGCCATCACTTGAATTTATGTAAAAATCCGTATCGAGATAAGGCAAAGGCGCTTTATTCTATATGGACCGTTGATTAAATAAATGGGTATATGACACTTAAAACATGTGCCTAGAATGTCACCACCAATGCACAGGGACTTTCTCAGCAAGGCAACATGGGAGCTAATAATGTAAATAATAAAATAATTGAATGATTGAAGATAATGATTGCTCAAGCTGGCTCTACCTATATATATAAATCTCCCACTATGGTCATCTTCTCAACCATTCCACTCTAGCGCTTCTATCATCAGCGATATAAACCATACCCAAGTCAATAGCTGCTTGATCACCTGTAGAAAATGCTTCCAGAAATCACGAGTCCCTTTGAGACCCATCAATGCCATCTTTTGAAATCTATTTGTGATCATCTTCTTCAAGATGATGATGTTGCTGTTGAGAATGCTACGGTATTTGCGCCGAGGAGTTCCAGCTTCAGCGATCTTTTGCTGATGGAAAGTTGGAGCGAACTTCCTCTGAAAGTCGACGACTCGGATGACATGCTGGTGTACAGTGCTATGTGTGACGCGCTCAGTTCTGGGTGGGTGATGCCTTCGGCTTCGAATCAAGATCTTGATTTCGAAGTGAGAACAGTTGACAATAACAGCATAGTGCAGAAGAGACCGGAGGAGATGGTGGAGCGTGAGATGCAAGCACTGGTCAAGAAGACGCATTACAGAGGAGTGAGGAGGCGGCCATGGGGAAAATATGCAGCGGAGATAAAAGACCCTAAGAAGAATGGCGCAAGGGTTTGGCTCGGGACTTATGAGACGCCCGAGGACGCGGGGCTGGCCTATGACCGGGCAGCTTTCAAGATGAGAGGGTCGAAGGCCAAGCTCAACTTCCCTCACCTCATCGGCTCAACCGAGTATGAGCCCGTCAGGGTCAGCCCCAAGCGTCGGTCTGCTGAGCCTAGCTCGCCGTCCAGCGATGATGGGTCAACTGGGACAAAGAGGAGAAAGAACGAGGTCGATTCAGATGCTGAGGTGGAGTTTGGAGCTCCAATTCCTTTCCCCATTCAGGATATGGACTTGTTTGGTGTGGACGAACTGTTTTCATTTTGATTGTCCACACTGTCAAGACATTGTCTTCATCGATGCGTAATAGATTTCCTAAATCTTGGAACAAAAGAAAAAACGAGGAAGTGAAAGTCTAAAGCTTCAATCCCTTTTATAAGTTACAGGGAGTACAGAGATGGAGACCCAGAAAGGAATAAGCTAATACATTTGGGATCCTACAGATCAACTCTTTTTCTTATTCAAAGATTAGTCCTTTGTCTCTATGTTTTCACATCGAAAATTCTTTGCATACGAATAGATGTCAAAAGGGGCTCCTTACTTCCCAAACTAATCCCCTACGTCTATACACAAAAAAAGCACTTCAAATTATTCATCGCCAGAGATGGCTTAGAAGAAATAATTCATTATCTAATGGATTTTTTCGATCTAATCCTCCATATGAGAGTTATCGGTATTCATCAAATCTGTTCCCATCTGACAGAAGGCTATTAGATCAAATGACAAAGACATTGTTGAGAAAAAGAGAAAGCTGTCTATTTCTTGCTGGGGGTGATTGTGTTTGTGTGTACATGTTCTCTAAGTTTGAATGGGCTTTGTCTGTTCATGCATGAATATGATTTTATTTAAAGGATAATGGACGTTTCCCCACAAGCCAAGAATATGTTCTCCTTCCTCAGGACAACCCCCGAGGTCCAAGCTCACGCCTTGGAGGTCTTCAAGTTGGTCTCCCGAAGACATCATGCGTACGACATAATTATCTCAAACCCTTGTTTTCAGCACCATCCTTTCGCTAATTAATCTCTCCCGGTTGCCACCCATTCTTCCCTTTCCTTGGTGATTTTGCTTACACTGTCTTGTGGCATTTGAACGGACTGTGAATCGGTCATCCGCCTCCGTCACAATCGCAGGTTCGGCTATGCAGCACTTGAGCTCCGTTCATCTGAAGATGAAAGTCACCAATTACCACTTTGACGTCCGTAATATATGCTTTGGCTTGGTCTTTCTCAGATTGAATTTGCGCGTTGTTCTGTTTATATTGACTGGTATACCTCTATCAATCATAATCATGTAGATTACTGTTGGTTTGTAGGTGAAAAGGCATAGTTCAGTCTTGGATTAGTTTCATATGTATTGTGAGCGGAAGATATATGAATCTCATTGTTTGTCCACATAGTCGCGTTTATTCCACTATCCATCTAAACTCTAACATCTCCTTTCTGTGATTAGCCAATCAAATTTATGAAGACATTGTTAAGCCAGGATAATTATTAAAAAGCCCTAAAACTATTAAATTTGTGCCAATTCAAATATGAACATTTTAATTTGATCTATTAAATTCTAAAATTTTGAACATTTCGACCAATTTGCCAAGAAGTTGCTGACATGAAAGATGGCCGTCTGACGTGGCACAACATATTTTGATGTGGACAAATTTTATAATTATTTTTTGAAAATTTTTTGTTATATTTTTACTATATTTATTTTGTTATATTTTTATTTTTTCTTCCTTCGCCAATCACCGGGCCTCAAGGATAGCTCGTGATTGGCCATAGGCAACTACTAGCAAGGTTTGCCCTCCCTAGGGTTTCATTCAATGGCAGTGTGCTCACCTTTCGTCGGATCTCAATGAGGTTGAGCCTTGCCCATAGCTAGTGAGGCCAACCCTTGCCAACCTTTGTTGAGGGTAATTGTCACCTAAAGTCAGTGAGGTCACCCCTCACTAGATCCAAGTGAGAATTTGCCATCATTGGCCTCTCGTGACAGCGAGCCGTGCATAAAGTAGGTAAGGCCACCCCTCGCCAAAATCCGATGAGGATGACCTTGCTTAAGGCTAGCAAAGGCGACCTTCACTAGTTATTGCAAAGCTCAATGAAAGGTGGGAAAGAATAATAAAAATTTACAAAATATTAATTTTAACGTTGATTGTGTTACATAAGATCGTTAGTATTAATATTAGCGATTTCTACCTCATAGATTGACTATATTGATAAATTGTCAAAATGTTTATAATTCAATTAGTCAAATTGAAATAATATAATATATTCAATTTCATTTTGGTAATTTATTTTATGTTAAGCCTCTCGTCTCCCTTAAACGACCTACCAACTCCACCTCATCCAAGCTTAACAACCTCCTTTTGGGACCACGTTCCCCTTCAACCCGCCGACCGGACGCGGCGATGAACTCGATGCTGACGGAAGATGTGTGGAGTGCGCGTGCAGGGTCGGCCCACACCCGTACTGCTCGCCGTACCGGCGGACGCGAAAAGCTTAGTCGAACAAAAGCGAATGACCACGAGGCAAAAAGTCAAATAGTTTCGAAGCATCGAACGTGATCAAGAGCGACCAATTTGCATTCCCATTGAACGGATTTCCTCGATTTGACCACGACCTCGACACGCTAAGACCCCATCACTTGTCTTAAATCCAAAATAGAGTGTAAATTTTTAGTTCTTAAGAAAAGGGAATGAGGACAATACATGATTAGTTGAAACCGACCATATGTTGTTCGATTCGTTAATCCATGTTATTATGTATTAGTCATTTATTTTGCGTGAATCGCATGTAATTTTATATTTTTCTTGTGGATGTGAGGTATGCGGAAGAGAGAAATGCGGAATTTCGGTGTATTTCAATATTGAGCTAAGGAGAGTGCATAAATACGAATAGGCTTTATTAATTGATTATCTAAGATAACATATCATCATTTAAGGATATGCACAATCAAGTGAAAATATATATGTAATTTTGAGAGATATGGAAAATTGAGATAAATATTCTAATTACCCCTAATGAGGAAAATATCTTATAGAAATATCTCTGACATGGTGTATAGGAAATTTCAACATAATTTTGGAAAAAAGATCCAAAAAATGCTTGAGTGGATTGCTGGCTCGATGTGGTGAAGAGAGAATTAGTTGTGTTAACATGGCTGCTTGTTGGTTAATCATGTCTACTATGAAAGCAACATCCCAGGATGCTCTTGATTTGGCTTGCTTGAGGGCAACAAGTCTATTGATGTTTGTTTGTGGATAGAAACATGGTCAATGCGATTGGCATTGCTATGGAACAAACTCTATGGGCGCTTCCTTAGATAATAACGCTTCGTAGATTATGCAACAATAGAACAGGGTGACATTGGTTATAAAAAACCAAGCAATGTTGAGGATTGACATTGAGAGAGATATTAATAGTCATCAAAAAAGAAGATGACATGAAATACTAGAATTGCACCACACCCAAGTGCACATAAGGATTGACTAGCATTGACACCAAAGTAAGAAATACTTGAAAGTGAGAAATGTGGTGCTTTTGTATATCAATGTAAACAATGCAATACATAAATAAGCTCTATTACATTAATATTTTAATTGTATCAATTGAGTTCTAAACATTTAACGATTTATTAATATAGTTCATCCAACCAATTTTGACAAAAAAATAACTGGCATGGATGCCAAATTATGTGGACAATTTTTTAATTTTTCTAAATCTTTTATTACTTTTTTTTTTCTTCCTTTCTTTTTTCTCAATCATGGTCAGTGAGGGCTACGATGCTGTCACCCAAACTAGGCAAGAAAGAAATAAAAATAAAATAAAATAAAGGAAAATAAAAGAATTAGAAAAATAATATAATTTTGTAGAAATTATCCATGTTAGTGTTAGTCATGCCACATAAAACGGCAAATATCCACATTAGTAATTTTTAACCAAACTTGGCTGGATGAATTAGGCTAGCAAATTGTAAGAAGATTTAGAACTCAATTGGCATATTTTAAATATTTAGGATTTTTTAAAGTAATTTTCCCCTAGGTGTTCACTTACGATTTGTAGGTGATGCATATTTCATCTTAGATTCATTTCACAAGTAATGTAATTGGAAGATCCGTGAATACTCCTCGCATCTTCACGGAGTTATGTTTATTCCGCTACTCATCAAAACCCTAACCTCTCTCCCTTTATGTGATTACTAAATCAAATTCATGAAGGCATTTTTAAGTCTATCCTCTCCATTTAACGACCTATTACAAAAAGAAGATACACATGGAGCTTGCAAGGCTGTAGCTAGGGGTGAGCAAAAGAAACTACTCAGACGTTGAAATTAAAAGGAGGCAAATACAAATGAAAAGGAAAAAAAAAACTCAAAATTCATCATCAAAAGTTCATAAACGGACATGAAGTTTCTAAACCACTATCCAAGCTCCCACTAAACTGTGTTATGCAACCGTAAAAGGGCCCTTAACCTGGATTGCGTTCTTTATTTTTACTTACCGGTGCCTCGCATGTCTCATACCTTTCATTCCAAATTATATATATATATTTTCCCCAACAAGACGGGAATATCTCCATGTTTTACATTCTAAAATTCAGACAAAACAATTTAAAGACTTACTTAGGTCTAAAACTCTCACTAAACTGTGTTTTGCAATGGTAAATTCACACGTAACTACACCGAAAGCATAGAGAGAGTCTAGAAAGTGAAATCAGATGCCAAAATAATCTACTAATCAATTAGAGAATTATAAAGTACAATTGCTCGTACTCAAGTTTTTTCCGGTCCTAAATTACAAAAAATCCACAATGTTTAGTTTTACGTAACTTCTCTCTAAAATAAATCCCGAGAATTATCTCACGTCTCCACGATGAAAACGAGTCAATTTGAATGTGAACTTGCCGTGGCAAAAGTCCGTGTGGTTCTCTGGTCCTATTCACGTTCAGAACAAGGGTCCCTATAGAGTGTTTTTCGATTCTCTGACTTTTGCTTGCCTATATATTGAGTCGAAAGGTCAAGCACTTCTCTCTACGGGCGGCTTCCAGAAGAAAATCCCCACCGTCCGTCCCTTTCAGTTTCCTTTTGTGCGGCTTAAAACAGGGCAAATAGACCCTTTTTTCTTCTTCATACGGCCCATCATTAACAGTGGCGTCACTTGTACGGCCGTCCAAGAATAGTCAATCTCTTGGTGGATCCATCTTGGATATTTACGTATTTGCAACGATTCCAAAGAAAATAGATCAAAGTAACAACCCTTACGATGGTTGAACTCCAACGTCAGGACTCCAATATGTAATCAGTCCAGAATTCTAATTTTAGCTGACCTGAGAGGCTATCGGTTTGAGGGTGTGCGATTTTCACTCTAGAATTGAGAATTGCCCATTAAGGGTTGATTTTGAAAAATTGAAATCGGGAATCGCTTATCGATTCCATGAACTTACTTGGAAACTAGACCGCCTGTCAAAATGTTCCCACTTTGGAAGAGTCGTGAGAGTTGAGAGCAAGTGATGAGGTCAGAGGCTAAAGGTGATTGAGAGTGAGGGTGATAGAGGGAGCGATGAGGCCAAAGGCCACCAAGAGCGAGAGTGAGAGAGGGAAGTGAGGCCACAAGATGAGTGAGGCGAGAGACAGAGAGATGAAGAAAACATAAAGATAGAAAAAAATTAGGTAGAGACACATTGATCTGTTCCAAATAGATGGGTGGGCGGTTTCGCACTTAGAACTGGGAGGATTAGTCCTCACTAGTTTCAGTAAATTGGAACTAGGAACTAGGAACTAGACCGGTCCTTATGGAAACGCTCATTCTGGGCCAATCCATTCGGTTTGGGGTGATCAGACGGATTCTAGCTCTTTTGCATGGACCGGACCATTCAGAAATCGATCTCATCCAGGCTTAACGATCTCGTTTTAGGATCACATTCCCCTTTCAACATGTTGACCGGGAGTCGGCGATGAACTCGAGTGCAGACGTAATCGAAGGGTCAGCAGATGGAAGACGGGGTGAATTGCGCGTGTAGGGTCGGTGCACGTCCCTACTTTTTAGCTGTCGCCAGGACCGTCGACGGATAAAGCTTAGTCAAACCAAAACAGAATGTACAACGAGGCAAAAGGTCAAATACTTCCCAAACATCGAACATGATCAAGAGAAAGCGACAAATTGCATTCCCACTGAACGGATTTCCTCGATTTGACCATGACCTTGTTACATACTAGGGCCCCATTACTTGTCGTATATGCAAAATAGAGTACGTAATTTTTTATGGTGATTTTGAGAATTGTTGAAAACGACCATATGGGGTTTAATTCGTTAGTCCATGTTATCATGTTTTAATCATTTCGATTTGCATGAATTGCTTGTAATTTTACAATTTCCTTTTTTTATAAAGGTGAGATATGCGGAAAAGAGAAATGTGGAGTTTGTATATATTTTGATGTTGAACAATGAAGAGTATATAAATATAAATATGCATTATTAGTTGATTATTTGAGATAATACATTGATTAAGGATATGCACTATCAAATGATGATATATGTGCAATTATAAAAGATATAAAACATTAAGAAAAATATCTCTAAAGAGGAAATATTTTAAAAAAATATCTCATGCATGAGTTTGGATAAGAGATCCAAAAACGCTTGAGTGGAACACTGGAGTAGCTTGATGTGTTGAAGAGCGAATAGGTTGTGTTAACATGGCTGCTTATGTTTGATCGCAACTGTTGTGCAAGCTACACAATAGGACATTATTGATTTGGCTCGTCTAAGGGTGACAAATCTATTGGTGTTAATTTGTGCGCAGAAACATAGTCCACGCGACTAGTGTTATTATGAAACAAGCTTGATCGGTGCTTCCTCATATAATAGGGCTTCGTAAACTACGCGAAAATAAAACAAGGTGACATTGACTGTTGAAGACTAAGCAACAATGATGATTGATGTGGAGAGAGGGATATTAATAGTTATTGAAAAAGAAGATGACAAGAAATACGAGAATTGCACCATACCCAAGCGCACCTTAAATAAGGACTATTAAATGATTATCTAAAGTAACATATCAATTAAGGATATGCATAATTATAGGGAAATATCTACACAAATTCTGAGAAATAATAAGGAGCACCTAGAGAAATGATCTCTAACATTAATAAGATTACTCCTTCTCAAAGTGAAAAGCAAACTCTATCTTTAACATCCACATTATTAAATTTGCCCTTCGATTTGGAGCACACACATACAAATTGATCAACCTCAAATCTCAGCCATCAACTGTGCCAAGGTATTCACTCCTCGTGATACTTATTCAATTATTATCTCCACAAATACACGTGCTAATTTATATTTTAGATAGATATTTTCCATTCGCATTTTAAAACACTATATATTAAAAAAGATAGATATATTCGTCATTCCACTATGAATTCTTTGTTCGTTTTCTCTTTCGTAGGTGTCACGCTCCACATTTATGTATTCCCGCTTACCAAATCTTTTCTTAATTTATATGCGATTGGATTTATACGGAGCCTGTTAAGATATGAGAATCGTGCTGATGTATATTATTGCCTATGCGTACGGAAACCTTGGTATAATATAGTCATTGCCACAATAATGATAGACAAAGAAACGTGCCCACCAATTCAATTTACATAAAAGTTCGCATCTAGATAAGGCAAAAGGCACATTATTCCACATGGACTGTCGGCTAAATAAATGGGAATTCAAACTTTTAAAACGTGTCTAGAAAATGAGCACCGATGCAGAGGCACCTTCTCAGCAACTGCAACGTGGGAACTAATAATATAAAAAAATTCAATGAATAATTGACTATCATGATTGTTCAAGCTCGCTCAACCTATATATGTATCGCCCTTTTGGTCATCCTCTCAACTCTTCCACTCTAAACCCTTCAACCATCAACTATACAAAGCATACACAAGTCAATAGCTGCCTGATCGCCACTAGAAAATGCTTCCAGAAATCATGAGTCCCTTTGAGACCCATCAATTCGATCTTTTGAAATCTATTTGTGATCATCTTCTTCATGATGATGATGTTGCCGTTGAGAATGCTCCAGTATTTGCGCCAAGGAGTTCGAGCTTCAGCGATCTTTTGCTCACAGAGAGTTGGAGCGAACTTCCTCTGAAAGTGGACGACTCGGAGGACATGTTGGTGTACAGCACTATGTGCGACGCGCTCAATTCTGGGTGGATGATGCCTTCGTCTTCAAATCAAGAACTTGATTTCGAAGCAACGACAGTTGATTATGATGGCATTGGTCGGGTGATGCAGACGAGACCGGAGGAGCGTGAGATGCAACCGCTGGTGAAGAAGACGCATTACAGAGGAGTGAGGAGGCGGCCATGGGGCAAATACGCAGCGGAGATAAGAGATCCCAAGAAGAACGGCACGAGGATTTGGCTTGGGACTTACGAGATGCCTGAGGACGCGGCGTTGGCCTACGACAGGGCCGCTTTCAAGATGAGGGGGTCCAAGGCCAAGCTCAACTTCCCTCACCTCATCGGCTCCTCCGAGTACGAGCCTGTCAGGGTCAGCCCCAAGCGTCGGTCTCCCGAGCCTAGCTCGCCGTCCAGCGATGACGGGGCGAGCGGGACGAAGAGGAGAAAGGGGAAGGCCGATTCAGATTCTGAGGTGGAGTTTGGAACTCCAATCCCAATTCCCATTCTGGATATAGGCTTGTTAGGTGTGGACGAACAATTTTTATTTTGATTGTACACACTATCATGACATTTCAATCAGGCAATTTTTTGTTGTGCAAAGATTGTTAATTTGGATTTTCCTATTCCCATTTCCTTGAGAGTTTTGTCAGAAAAACCAAAACCGTTTCCCATTATAGATCTCCCAATATAAACGTGAGTAACAAATTCAAAGAATTCTTAGTGTAATTACCCTTATCTTCCGAGAAATAGCAGGCTTTGAATTAAACATAAAGAGAAATTTACATAATTAGTCTCGAGAAATTTACATATAGTTAATCACAATTTCAGAACCTCACTCTGAACGTAGTGGTTGGACTCAGGGCACAAGGCATTGAGCCCACAAGTCAAGGGTTGAATTCAAGCACTAGGACCCAATAACTTGGAAGATGAAAACCCAAGATTTACAAAGGCTAAACACGACTCCCAGGACCATACAAGGGACATTTGTATGTACCTAAGAATTTCCTCGAACTCGAGACATCTAATTATGGTCGAATTTCAACCCTAGTGCCCACAAACTTGGGACCTCGAGGCTTGGACCTAGACTTGAGTGCTCAATCGAACCTAGGACCTTGATGCCAAACTTGTAACCTGGGTACTTGACCTAGGATACTAACTCCATTCCCAAGTTAATCATTTTTCTTATGCCTAGCTACATTATAAAAAAAAAAATTTCCATCCATTTTTTTATTTATTTCGAGCAATGTCAAACAGTAAAAATTGGAGATTTCTTTTTTCTATGACAGGTTTTTCACGAAATAAAAAAAGAAAAAAAAAACGACCGTTCAAATATCATCTCGCGTCCTTTGTAATTTTTCCATCATCTGCTCTTCTTGTTTTCTTGTTTTCATTTTTGTTTTTCTGCCACATTTTGTACGTTTCCATGCCACCAAAATTTTCTTTCTTCTCAAGTATCAGCCATTGGATCAATTAAGCACCTTCAGGTCTGAGGACCATCATCGTCCTTCCCCAATAAAAATACGACGAGCGTGCCCCATGCTTTGTGGATAAGATCAAGAAATAAATCCCTTCGTGTCTCTTCATGAATAAAGAACCCCAATTGAGCATTTGAAACATGTGCTGAGAAGCTCGTCTGCCATCACCAGATGCACCTTTTTGGAAGCTCCAAATTGTCTTGGAAGTTGGAGCTAATTATTGGTTAATAAACTATTGAAATGATGATCCCCACATCTCAAGAGTCCTCAGCTGTTCAGTCTTGCTTCAGAAACCAAATCATCCCTTTGATCTTCCACGATCAGTAGTCCTCAAGCCTACAAATTGTAACCAGAAACATAAATGCTTCAAGAAATTTTCTGCCCCTTTTAGACCCATCAATGCGATGCTTTGAGATCCATCTGGGGGCGTCATCTTGAAGATGATGTTAATGATGGCGTCAACGCAGCACTTTATGCACCAGCTCCTGCAAACATGTACTCGAAGAGTTCGAGCTTCAGCAATCTTTTAATGACGGAGGCTTGGAGCGAACCACCCCTCGAAGTCAACGACTTTGGGGGCATGTTGGGGTACAGCGCTTTGCGTGATGTGCTCCATTCTGGCTGGACGACGCCTTCGTCTTCAAATCAAGAACTGGATTTCAAAGTGACGGCCATGAATTACAATAGCATTGGTCTGGCTTTGGATCAAGAACTTGATTTCGAACTGACAACCATCGATTATGACAGCATTGGTACGGCGATAGAGGAGAAACCAGAGATGGTGGAGCATGAGGTACAATGACTGGTCGAGAAGACACATCGTAGAGGAGTGAGGAGGCGGCCGGGGGGAAAATACGCAGCAGAGATAAGGGACCCCAAGAAGAAAGGAACAAGGGTTTGGCTCGGTACTCATGAGACACCTCTGGACGCGGTATTCGCCTACAACCACGCAGCTTTTAAGATGAGGGGGTCCAAGGGCAAGCTCAACTTCCCTCACCTCATCGACTCCTCCAACCATGAGCCCATTAGGGTCAGCCCAAAGAGTTGGTCTGCCAAGCGTAGCTCGCTGTCCAGCGATGACGAGTCGGCCGGGACGAAGGGGAGATAGAGGGAGGCCGATTCAAATGCTGAGGTGAAGTTTGGAACTCCAATCCCTTTGCCCATTCTGGATATGGGCTTGTCGGTGTAGACAAACAATTTTCATTTTGATTGTACACACTATCAAGATGTTGTCTTTCTTCAATGAAAAGTCAATCGGGCAAATTTTATGATGTGCAAAGACTTGTCAATTTGGTTTTCCCTATTCTCATTTCCTTAAGGGTTTTGTCAAAAAGATCTATCAATGAAAAGAGAGAAAAAAAGCCTAAAGAATTCTTAGTGTAGTTACCCTTATTTTCCAAGAAATATCAGGCCTTGAATTAAACATGAAGAGAACTGAGTCTAAAGTCTTAAAATAGGGTTCCCAGCTTTGTTGAGGTTCAAACGAAATCCAAAAGGGTCCTTTCAGCATCCTTTCTTTCTGAGTAAGCTTTATCCACACATCGGTTTGTTCCCTGTAAGCATGCCTGATTTCAACCCTCTTGAAAGCTTCCAGGATAGTCCCATGATCATTCAAAAGAGAAGTGAAACAAATTTGATGGGAGTGTCAACATAGTCATCAGAGCATTCACATCTTGTTTCACCAGTTTTGGTTCCCTCGACGAAAGATCTTTCATTGAATGATGCATTTCGATTTTATTATTTTAAGGGGACTCGAGTTTTGTGCTAATATTAGATAGAAAGGGTTAAATACAATAATATTTATTTATTTATTTATTTGAACGCACTAAACTTACTTAGTACAACCTTGTTACTAATGAAAATAAGTATCAAAATTCAGTTGATGACCTAATTCAAACACACCTTAACATGCTAATGAAAACCAATTAAGATTGGACGGATGCCACAATGTCAAAACCTAATCAACGACACTAGAGGGTATTTAAAACTCTAGAACGATACTACTTCCAAGTAAATAATAGGACATTACGTTGGAATTTAATCAACAATGCTGAACAAAGGAGATAACTCCAAAAAGGCACCATTTTGGGAAGAGTATGGGGACCCAACACACAAATCTAATTGACAACGTTGGACAAAGTGAATAACACTAAGATGGAATTGCTCCAGATAGGGTATGAGGACACAATGCTAGAATCTAATTGACAATGTTGGACTAAGGGAACAACATTGGGGAGGAATTGCTTTGAAAAGGATATAAGGACACAATGCTGGAAACCAAGCGTCGATGTTGAACTATTAAAAGACCACCCAAGAACCCTAGACCCATATGGATATGGGAACTGCGGCGAAATCTAATCGACAATATTGAATGACAATATCAACACCAAGAAAGCATTATTTCAGGATGAAAATGAGAGCACAAAGTTAGAATTTAATTGATGGCATTGGACAAGCTAGGATAACATTGGAATCTAATCAACAGCGCCACCTAAGATACGACACTCGTTAGCAAAGCTATAACTAAGTTAAACTAGGCTAGGATAACTAGAAATAAGACAGAGTTTTGTTGTGTTGTTTGGGGGAATTTTTCGTTAGAGGACTAGAGGTATTTATAGGGATACCCCATAATTGTCGAGCAGTTATCAATTTGAATTGCCATCTCTGGTCTTCAACACGTTTCCTATTCTTCAACCGATTCATTTTCTAACTGCTTTGATCACACTTTCATCCACTTCCTTAGCTAAGCCTTCGATCATCCACCGCCTTCCTTTCACACACTTCACTTTTGAAAAATACCACCAATACTTGCATCATGACATTTGGACATGTGGCTCTCTCATTGTTGATCACCCAGCTTCCTTTTTGTCAATAGCCAATAATATGCCAACAACCATAGGGCTTATGCATAATTTTTCTTGGCCTCAAAGTGACTTTTACCCATGTGGCTGGCATGTGATGACATGGTAAATTTTGGGTGTTAACATTGCCCCCTTTTAAAATATATAAATTGGAGATTTATTTCTCTTAAAGGAAAGACCTCGTTTCAAGTTGACTAATTTTGAAGCTAGCCATCCAATGTAACGCAAATAACACCGATATGAACAATTTTTGTTTTTATTTATTTATTTATTTTCACTTCTAGTTGATTGTTGCACCTTGGCAATCAGCTAGAGGCAACCTCATCGGCTCATGGTGAAGCTTGTCCTTGCCGACCACTGGCAAGGCAATCTCGCCATCGTTGGGCAAAGTCAAGCCTTGCTAGGGGGGCAAGGCTCGCCATCACCACACTAGCGAGGTTGACCTTGCCAGTCCTAACCTCTAACTGATCGTTGGTTATTGTCAAGGTTGGTGATTGGCTAGGGAAAGTAGGGAAGATAAAAAAGAAAGAAAAAAAATTATCAGTAAAAATTATCAATGTCAGTGATTTTTGACCAAAATTAGTTGTATGGACTCAATTGATAAAATTTTATGATAAAATTAGCACAATTAAAATGTTTAGTACTGAATTAGTAAAAGTATAATAGATTTATGATTTTTTGAACAATTTTCCCATAATGATGTATAATCCCGCCTCCTATTCTAAGTCATTCTTGCATGGAGCAACACTTATGCAAAATAAACTAGTGACAAATCCTTGATACTGGTAGCTGTGAGTAAATTCATGAAATTTTATGAAGGAATAATATGCTTATTCTTCATAAATTTGAAAGGACAAATACATGGAAGTCGAAACACTTAATAAATATATTTGACAAGTGCTTTGACACCGCTCATTAACAAAGTCCATATTTTACCAAGGAATGCTTGAAGCGGTCTCCGAATAGATTTGCAAATTCCTTTCCAAATGAGGATGAATACAACGACTTTTCAAATCTAATTAAGCGATCCGTGTTTAGGTAGTTTGCTTTCTTGGTACTAGGCAATTTACTGATAAAATATCATTATCCGAGATGTTATTATTCTTCAAACCTCCCCCACCTCTACTTCGATTAATGGCGTTTATGTAATGGGGGATTCCAGTTGATGATGTGCAACGTAAGGAGATGAATGTGTTCCAAATTTAGTTAGACATGAAATTAAGAAGCTTGTGGTGGAGACTGACTTCTGGACAATTTTGAAGCCAATCAATTGGAAGAAGAACATCCAAGAAGATGCATAGTTTCTGTTTTTGCATCGACGCAATAAATTACTCTCTTAGGAAATATGTACATGGTATCTGAGCTTGCTAATCAAGCACTTGTAACGTGATCACACGATCGAGGATGTTGGACCGATTATAGTACGTGTGCCCATTCACATGCAGCCTCGATAGGTAAAATATTCGCCTAATTTTTACGTCTTGAGCGACCAATTTTTGTAAAATCTAATCCACATGAACCGTCAGAATTAGAGCGTTGTGTGAGGTTCATTCAATTTAGCAATTCACGACAAGAATAGGAGACCTACCTAATTTCCCCAATTTAGCCCCGCGTCCAGAAGAAATAATTTTAAATAATCCGACCAGAAATAATTAAATAAGAACAATATTAAAAAAAAAGAAAGAAGCAATCCTTTTTTTTTTTTTTTAAATCGTAGTCAAAGGTTCCACGGAAGCCGTGGGTGCATACTGGCATCGCCGAACGACCAAAGTCCAAAAATGGCCCGTTCCGTTCCAAATTCGGGACGGGTCCACCGAGAGAAAAGTAAACAAACATGGTGACGGGGGAGGAGGGAGGGGGGTGGGGTCCATGAATTGGATAATCCGGACATCCTCTGATCGAAGCACGGACACGCACGCACTCCCTGCCCGCTTGTGCGCTAGGATTGGCCTGGAACGAACAGTCTTTCCGAGGGAGGGGAACAGGGAGAATTTTTCCTTGTTGACTATGAAGGATAACTGACATGAGCTCTTCCGAGGAACGAACGGTCTTTCCGAGGAAGAGTTCATGTCAATTGTCATTCATCATCAACAGTGAAAAATTCTCTCTGCTCCCCTCCCTTGGAAAGACCATTCGTTTCGGACCAATCCCGACGCACGAGCGGGCATGATCGCGGGAGTGCGTGCATGTCCACGCTTCGGGCAGAGGATGTCCGGATTATCTGATCTATGGATCCCACCCCCTCCCTCCTCTCCCGTCACCGCGTTTGTTTCCTTTTTTCTTGGCGGACCTGTCCCGAATCTGAATCGAAACATGCCACTTTTGGATTTCGGTCAGTCGTCGATGCCAGTACGCACCCACGGCTTCTGTGGAACCTTTGACTATGATTTAGAAAAAACAAAAACGATTGCTTCTTCTTCTTTTTTTTTATTTTTTTTTAATATTGTTCTTATTTAATTATTTCTGGTCAGATTATTTAAAATTATTTATTCTAGACGCTGGGCTAAATTGGGAAAATTAGGTAGTTCTCTTATTCTTGTCGTGAACTTCTGGATTGAATGAACCTCACGCGAGGCCATTTTCCCTACTTTCCTAGCCAATCGCCAACCTTGACGATAACCAACAATCGGTTAGAGGTTAGGGCTGGCGAGGTTAGCCTCACTAGTATGGTGATAGCGAGCCTTGGCCCCCCTAGCAAGGCTTGACCTTGCCCAGCGATGGTGAGATTGCCTTGCTAGTGGTCAACAAGGACAAGCTTCACCATGAGCCAGTGAGGTTGCCTTTGGCTAATCGCCGATGTGTGACAATCGGCTAGAAGTGAAAAAATAAAAATAAAAAATAATAAAAAAATTGTCTATATCAGTGTCATTTGCGTTACATAGGACGGCTAGCTTCAAAATTAGTCAACTGGGTTCAATTGGTAAAATGTGAAAAAATTTTAGAACTCGATCAGCAAAGTTAAAATATTTAAGACTAAATTGGCAATAGTAGAATATGTTTAGAACTTTTTAAATGACTTTCGGTCACTTGCCTTTGTCCTTCGTGCTGGACGTGCGAAGGTTCTCTTTTTTCTTTTTAAGGCTCTGGTGGGCCATAGAAAAGAAGGAAAACTTTGAAAAAAGTCCTATGCAAACATGTCTATCATTTGCATATTAATTATTTAACTTTCATTATTTATAGAATCTTAAATTTTATTTATTTTATTTTGGACCAATGTTCACCACCTAAATTTTGTAGTTAGTTACCCCACGGTTTTCTTTCTTTATTTGAATAATTTCAGTTGGGTTTATATCTTTAAATATTGTACACAAGCAAAATCAATTATTTTCTATGGCAATTAGTCCCGTCATGAACAAAATAAAATGAACAATTCAAGTCGCAATGTCGCTCAACCAAAGTAATCATGCTATTACACGAAGTTCATTTCTTTATATTTAATGTGCGACAAAGGTTTCTTATATAATTAAAGTCATTTCCACTTCCATCCAAAGCCCTAAAAAACCCTCTTCTTCTTTCCCATGGCGTCTTCCTCCATATTCTGACCCAAAAACAGGACTCATGGACTACCCCACTCCTAATTCCCCCGCCAAGGGGACGTCCGCAAAAATGTAATCTAACCATTCAAGTTTTATATTTATTACGGTCATAAAATGTGATATAACCACTTAATTAAAACAGGTAAATCACAATTAAAAAAACAATATAAAAGAATCACAATTGATTCAGTCAAAGATAGCAATGAAAGAAGTAACTAATGAAGTGTAGTAAAAAAACCTGATAAGAAACGGGCAAAGAATTTAACTTTGCCTTGTAATTGTCAAGATAGTAATCCCAATGAGCTTAGTCAAAATGAGTTCAATTTCTTTTTTAAAGGATCGATCTTCGAAGACTAAACTAAATCAAATTTGCCACTAATACCCTAAACCATGTGTACACTAACTAAATGAAACTAAGCTAATTTTAATACTAAAATCTAACTACCTAATCAAGCCCTATTTTTCTAACCGTCTTCTAATTTTCTTTGTTTTATAATTTAATTTAATTTAATTCTAGATATGGGCCACGCGTGCAAATTGTGCTCTTATATCAAGCACCCTCAATCAATTTCTCCCATTTCCCTAAAATTCAAATTCAGCCCAAATATATTTAAATGAAGTTAAATCCAAACTTTCCAACACTGTTGAGGCCTAAAATTCATTATTGAACCTTATTTCAGCCAATCTCGAAGGACGACTGCTCCAAGAACCCACTCTAATTCTATTTTCCAATATAAAACCCATCCTCTTATTATCCCTTTATTATTATTATTATTAATCTATATTCTCTTCATCTTCATATCATTACCTAGAAACCTTCAAGACTCATTCTACAATCTCGAACAATCGAAGTTTTCACAACAATTCACATCAGATTGGAAATTGCACAATTCATCATTGGTCATGGCCAATATACAAAACATGACTATTAACCACCCTCATGTGTGGCCAGATAATCATCGGATTTGTTAGTTACCATTGTCATCTGCCCATCTCGATTTTCCCAACAATATCTCAATCATAGAACTCGAAATGCATAGCTCATGTATATAGAGACATACCGGTGCAAACGAGATTGGCGATTAGCAATTGGACCGTAATTGTTTCCTCACCAACGCCCACCATGAAATCGTCGCCGCCGCAAACAAAATCCGGAAATAAAAGAGAAGAGTTAATACCTACAGTTTCAAAATATCATATTTGATGACTCATGAAATAACCAACGACATACAAAACAATACTAGGCTATCTTCGGATTGAATGACAAAGAGGTGTCATCTCACCTATATTTCTTTGTGACGTCTCGTTAGATGTGAGCAATATCGACCAAGGATTTTGTATCCAACATTATAGTAATGTTTCAATCTGATACCATCTCATCAATGTGGATTTCAAGCCTAACAATGAACAAAAGCTTGAATATCAGTCAGATTTCTCTGCACGTTGAGCTTTGAATGTCTCTGCAATCTTAAGTTTGGTTTGGCCCATCCCACCATGCTACGAGATCCAGCTACAAACTCTAACAAGTGCAAATCTCAGACTTCGGATTGATGAGTAGCTTATTCCAACTATATACATATGATCACTAAAATGAGAACCTGCCTAGCTCGGGGTGGGGAAGCATGGAGTGGTGTTTGCACCGGTCTCAATGCGTAATCCACTCCGGTGATGTCATGATCAAATGCCTTGAAGGCGAACGGGGCGAATGTTGGTTAAGAGACCACTCCGGCCATGATGTAATGACCCACATCAAAAAGATTGAATCTTCTTCAAGTGATGTTTCTCTTTCCTCCATTTAAACAGCAAAAAATGTTCTCTCATTACAAATCCCAACTAAAACGAAAAGTAGTAGTTCGTAGTTCAAAGGGCACCACTTAATCTGCTACCAGTGACAGTTGTTTCTTTCTCCGCACCTACATTAGGCAGACATCAACTGAGCATGAGGACGAAGGACTTGATGAGAGCCCCATTAAAAAGGATTAGTTTCGATTGCCTTGTTAATACCAAGATAGTACTCCTAATGAGCTTAGTCAAAATGAGTTTAATTTCTTTTTTAAAGGATCGACCTTCGAAGACTAAACTAAATCAAACTTGCCACTAAAACCCTAAACCATGTGTAGACTAACTAAATCAAACTAAGCTAATTTTAATACTAAAATCTAACTACCTAATCAAGCCCTATTTTTCTAACTGTCTTCTAATTTTCTTTGTTTTATAATTTAATTTAATTTAATTTATATTTATTTCTAGAAATGGGCTACGCGTACAAATTGGGCTCTTATATCAAGCACCCTCAATCACTTTTACCCATTTCCCTAAAATTCAAATTCAGCCCAAATATATTTAAATGAAGTTAAATCCAAACTTTCCAACACTGTTCAGGCCCAAAATTCATTATTGAACCTTATTTAAGCCAATCTTGAAGGACGACTGCTCCAAGAGCCCGCTCTAATTCTATTTTCCAATATAAAACCCATCCTCTTATTATCCCTTTATTATTATTATTATTATTATTATTATTATTATTATTATTATTATTATTATTATTATTATTATTATTATTATTAATCTATATTCCCTTCATCTTCATATCATTACCTAGAAACCTTCAAGACTCATTCTGCAATCTCAGACAATCGAAGTTTTCACAACAATTCACATCATATTGGAAATTGCACAATTCATTATTGGTCACGGCCAATATACAGAATATGACTATCAACCACCCCCATGTGTCGCCGGATAATCATCGGATTTGTTAGTTACCATCGTCATTTGCCCATCTCGATTTTGCCAACAATAGCTCATTCATAGAACTTGAAATGCACAGCTCGTGTATATAGAGACATACCGGTGCAAACGAGATTGGCAATTAGCAATTGGACCGTAATTGTTTCCTTGCCAATGCCCACCATGAAACCATCGCCGCCACAACAAAATCCGGAAATAAAAGAGAAGAATATGTCACTTGCAGTTAATAGATAAAGTTTCAAAAAATCATATTTGATGACTCACGAAACAACCAACGACATAAAAAAGAAGCGTCATCTCACCTATATTTCTCTGTGACATCTCATTAGACATGAGCAATATCGACCAAGGATTCTATATCCAACGTTATAGTAATGTTTCGATCTAACACCATCTCATCTACATGGATTTCAGGCCAAACCATCAACAAAAGCTTCAATATCAGTCAGATTTCTCCGCATGTTGAGCTTTGAATGTCTCTATAGTCTTAACTTTGCTTTGGCCCATCCCACCATGGCACGAAATCCAACTGCCTGCATTTTGCAAACTTAGACAAGGGCAAATCTCAGATTTCAGACTGATGAAGAGCTTATTTCAGCCGTATACACAGGATCACTAAAATGAGAACCTGCCTAGCTCGGGATGGGCAGCAGGGAGTGGTGTTTGCACCGGCCACTCAGTGCGTAATCCACTCCGGTGATGTCATGATCAAATGCCTTAAAAGTGAACGGGACGAATGTCGGTTAAGAGACTGCTCCGGCCACAATGTAATGATCCACATCAAAAAGATTGAGTCTTCTTCAAGCCATGTTTCTCTTTCCTCCATTTAAAGAGCAGAAAATGTTCTCTCATTACCAATCCCGACAGAAACGAAAAGCAATCGTTTGTAGTTCGAAGGGCACCACTTAAACTGCTACCAATGACATTGTTTCTTTCTTTGCACCTACATTAGGGAGACATCAACTGAGCATGAGGATGAAGGACTTGATGAGAGCCCCATCAAAAAGGATAAGTTTCGATTACACTGACTATATGTTTTTCCATTCATTTTTGAGAAATCATGATTTTTGGATAGTTCCAAGGGTCTGTCTAACTTTTTAATTTTCACCAGATATTTCACTGTGCTTTTTCTTTTCATATTTGAAATATTACTAGGTGTGAAAGCGCATACAGCACCATTTATTTAATTTTTTTGAAAATTTTGAATACCCATTAATTTTTCTCAAGAAAGTTAAAATGAAAAAGTAGCATTTCTCGAGTTGAAACAAGAAAGCCCTTCACAGGATTTCAATGGTTCACTAATGCTGTCCGATGGAGGGCCATAAACGAGAAAGAATCATTACCTTGATTTGACGTCACGTAATTGCGACCATCCAAGCGAAGTATCGAATCCAAACACAATTTCCAACTGAGCGTAGAATTTCCGAACATATTCTGCAATAACCAGGTTGAGTAAATATAATTTTAGAGACCAGGATGAAGCTTGTGTTCGTTCTCCGTTGCTGGCGCCAGTTGAAAAAACTTTTAACAGTGGGAAAGAATAAATAAAAACCCCTTGATTTGGAGAACTAAGATCCCGATTAAAACAGTTGGTTTAAGGAAGGAGGTTGGGAAGTAATGGCAAATTTTGACATCAAACAGATTGATAGGGCTATCACAAGGTTAACATAAAACCAAGCACAGAGTTCTCAACCCCGACATCCCTCCAAGGTACGGACTTCTTACCAAAAGAGGACTAGACTCAAACCGAGACATCAGATTAGCACAACATCTCGTCTGACGTTAGCGTTTTTTCTTTTTTTAAATCAAAGACGAACGGAGATGATGAGTGTCTGGATCTCACCTGTTCTTTTGCTCGCATCTTCATCTTCTTTGGACGCCAGAGAGAGCGAGAGAAAGCAAGAGTCAGCCATAGACAGATAGATATGAGCTCAACAATCCGGTAGTAATTAATGAATCGTTTCCTTGTTGACGCTCACTGCAGGCAAACCAAATCCAGAAATAAAAGAAAAAAATATGTCACTTGCAGTTGACAGACAAAATCAGGCTTTTTTTGTATTGAATGAAAAATAGGCTTCATCTCACCTGTATTTTTCTGCGACTTCTCCTCAAACGTGAGCAATATTTGGCAAGGGTTCTGTATACAATGTTATAGTATTGTTTTGATTTGACGCCATCTCATCAACGCAGATTTCAAGCCAAACCATGCAAACAAAAGTTTCAATATCAGTCAGATTTCCGGGGAACATTACCACGACGTTAGCTTTTTTTCTTGTGTTAAGATGAACCGAGATGACGACTGTTTGGATCTCACCTGTTCTTTCACTCACATCTTCATCTTCTTCGGACGCCGTGGGGAGCAAGAGAAAGCGAGAGTCAGCCACGGATACAGATAGAGAAGAGCTCTTCGTTGAACTTCGGATAACATTTGTTTTTTAGTTGAGAGAATCTCGGATAATTGGGTAAAAGAAAGATTTCGTGGATTTGACCGTACGTTGGACCGAATTAAATATCCCCATTTTAAATTTTAAATTATATTTGGTTGTTTGCTAAACAAATTTTCTTTAAAAAAAATAAGCTAATAAAAAATTAGTGAATTAAACTAAGTGAAATGTAAGCATGTGTGTTTCAAATTAAAGTTTCCGTTCTTATGTTGTAGTGTTTAAATTTTAGTGAATGTTAAGTGAATCTTATTCTAGGAATAAATTAAGTTATCCTTCAAATTATTTTGATCTAATTTTGAATTGAAATGAAAAATAATGCATTGATCACATTATTGACCAGAAGTTATATTTCGAAGTATGAGTGCTATTCATGTATTAATATAAATTTCCAGTTTTGACTTCATTACAAACTAAATGGATAAACTACTATATTTTAAAGTTACTTTATTTTTAGAGAAAAATCCCAAATTATACCTTATTTCCCCTCTTCTTTTCCTGCCTGACTTCTCCTTCATGACCCGAAGCATGTCTCTTCCCCTGCGGCTCTCTTTCACCGGAGCTGCTCAACCGAACGAAGACATATGAGACGAGCGGACCTCGTCTCAACCCGGCCACACGTTTGCTCCAGCATCGTTTTGGCCAGCTTAGGTTAAGGGCTTGGCCTCTGCCTAGGTTGCCACTCATTGAACGGCCGCCCTAACTCTCCTTTCACTCCATAAACTCAATGAAATTCGAGCAGTCATGACCATGAGCTCCAACTTTCCTTTGCTCCCCGAGCTTGATAAAGCTCAAGTTGCACAATTGCGAGTTCAAAGAAACTCCAATTGTCATGATTGCAACTCCAAATCTCCTCCACTCCTTAGCCGAACTCGAAGCCCAAATCGACTCCCGACTTTGACTTCCACGATCGCAACATCATCTTTGGCATTGTCCAGCTGCTCTTCATAACCTAGATTGTCCATGGCAAGGATGGCCAGCTCAATTTCCAGCCTCACCTACCTGCGTGGCTCATCTACACTCTTGCCAACGCCAATACCATGGAGAATTGGGGGGAAATAAAAATAGTTCAAAACCCAGTTGTGGTTTAGGCCAAAACGGCGTCCGTTTTGGCCATTGATTCTCACTAGAGTTGAAATTGACATACGTCCAAGAGAAAATAATAAAAAATTCATATTATTTAAAATACAAAGATTTGCTAGCACCAATTGTAAGTTTTAAACTAAATTGCACATTTCGAAAGTCTTAAAACTCAATCATATTTTAGGACAAATTTAAAAATTTTTGGTACACTTGTGCTTATATTTTTCAATAACCTTTGGACAGCCACTAACCCTTACTGAAACATAATAGCACATAAAAAAAAATTGTAAATTTTAATGCATAATAATATAGCTCTGTAGTTTTCTTTCTATCTCATGCGTATGTGATTGGACATGCCGCACCACACATCAGATCTAAACACCCTAATGGATGCAAACATCATCATCCTTCCCCTTTAAAATAAAAGGAAGCATGCCCCATGCTTTGGTTTTTCAATTCGGAATGAATAATAAAAATTATTAATTCATGTCCATGTTAGTGTTAATTGTATCACGTAAAATGACTGGCGTTCATGTTAGCGATTCCATTCCAATGTTGATAAGATTGATTATATTGACAAATTGTCAAACAATTTATAACTCAATTAGTCAAATTAAAAAGTTTAGGACTGATTGGCATAAATGCAATAAGATTAAGATATTTTCGTAATTTTTCCAATGTTGAGTCTGTCCTCTCCCCTTTAATGACCTATCGAGAAAAGAGACTCCACGGGAGCCTCTCGCAACTGATCTTTTAAGCGCAAGGTCATCTCATCCAAGCTTAACAACCTCGTTCTGGGTACATGTTCCCCTTCAACCTGCCGACCGGACACGGCCATGAACTCGAATTAAGACGTAATCGAACGCTCAGCAGATGGAAGATGTGTGGAGTGCGCGTGCAGAGTCGGTCCCCACCCATAACTTTTCGGCGTTTTCGGCCATACCCAAAACAGAATGAACCGCGAGGCAAAAAGTCAAATAGTTCCCAAGCATCGAACATGATTTAAAGCGACAAATTGCATTCCCATGGAACGAATTTCCTCGATTTGACCATGACCTTATTACTTGCTATGACCCCATAACTTGTCTGGAATCCAAAGTAGAGTACGTAAGTTTTTAGTTTTTTAAGAAAAGGGAACAGGCACACGATGTGATTAGTCCAAACAGACCATATGTTATTCAATTTGTTAATCCATGTTATTGTGTATTAATAATTTATTTTGTGTGAATTGCATGTATTTTTACATTTTTCTTGTCAATGCAAGATATGCGGAAGAGAGAAATATAGTATTTCGGTATATTTTGATGCTGAGCTATAAAGAGGGCATAGATATAAATAGGCTTTATTAGTTGATTATTTGTGATAACATATCATCATTTAAGGATATGCGCCATCAAATGAAGATATATGTAAAATTTTCAAAGATATGAAAAATTAAGGTAAATATTCTAATTATCTCTAATGAGGAAAATATCTTATAGAAATATCTCTGACATGGTGGATTAAAAGTTTCAACTTGAGTTTGGAAAAAAAATCCAAAAAATGCTGGAGTGGATTGCTGGCTTGATGTGGTGAAGAGCAAATCTTTTGCATTAACATGACTGTTTGTGTGTTAATCATGGCCATTGTGCAAGCTAACGCTATTGATTTGACTTGTCTGAGGGCAACAAGTCTATTGGTGTTTGTTTGTAGACGGAAACATGGTCAATGCGACTGGCGTTGTTGTGGAACAAGCTCATTGGGCACTTACTTAGATAATAGAGCTCGGTAGATTATGCAACAATAGAATAGGGTAAGGATGGTTATTGAAGACAGAGCAATGTTGAGGATTGACATTGAGAGAGAGATATTTATAATTATCAAAAAAGAAGATGACGGAAATACGAAAATTGCGCCACACTCAAGTGCACCTAAGGGTTGTCTAGCATTGATGCCAAAATAAGAAATACGGGGAAGTGACAAATGTGGTGCTTTTATTTTAACGTGAACAATGCAGTACATAAATAAGCTCTATTACATGAATATTTTAATTATGTCAATTGAGTTTTAAATATTTAATGATTTGCTAAAATAATCCATCTAACTAATTTAGACAAAAAAAAAAAACCAACACATTCGTCGACGTATATGGACAATATTTTAATTTTCTAAATTTTTTATTAATTTTTCTTTTCTTCTTCCTTTCTTTTTACTCATTTATGGGTTGGCAATGGCTGCCATGCCCTCACCTAGATTAGGCAAGAAAGAAATAAAAATGAAATAGAGGAAAATAAAAGAATATGAAAAATATTTGGATTTTGTAAAAATTATCCGTATCAGCGCTGGCTATACCAGATAAGACACTAGCGTCCCCATCAGTAATTTTCAACCAAACTTGCCCTAATTAATTACATTGACAAAGCGTAAGAAGATTTAAAATTCAATTGGCATATTTAAAAGATTTAGGATATTTTTAGTAATTTTCCTCTAACAAACCTCAATCACTTAAGCTACCACAATAGCCTCCTCCTCCTCTTATGCCATTTCATGATTCAACACGCATGTGCATGCCATGTGCAGAGAGAGAGAGAGAGAGAGAGAGAGAGAGAGAGAGAGAGAGAGAGAGAGAGAGAGAGAGGTGTTAAGTTAGGGTTTGTAGGTGATGCCTATTTCGTCTTTGGATTATTTTCACGAGTATTGTAATCGGAAGATCCATGAATACTCCTCACATCTCCATGCAGTTATGTTTACTTTGCTGTTTGTCTAAACCCTAAACTCTCCTTTTATGTGATTACTAAATCAAATTCACGAAGATATTGTTAAGCCTATCTTCTCCCTTTAATGACCTATTAAGAAAACAAGACGCACATGGAACCTGCAAGGTGCAATTAGAGGTGAACAAAAAAAAAAAAGTTCGGACTAAACTAAATTGACTAGTTTTAGCTGGTTCCTCAAAGCACAGGTTTGATTTCCTGGTTTCATAAATTGGAACTAGTGATTTCTAGTTTGATTCTTGGTTCCATACGTGGAACTACCTACTTGGATCACTTAGATTGGATCAATATTCTTTTAACTTCTTAGAAAATTGTAAAAGTAGAAAAGCCCTAATCCTTCTCTCACGACACAAACCAAAGGTGCATAATTAGTGAGCAACCAAGTGACCGAAAAAATCAACTTCAACATAATTAACTGGGAGCATAATCAAGTTAGCAAAAATCATTGAACAATGCAACACCATCGTATAACGATCAGAGTAGAAAATGAGGTACATATAAATGAAAAGAAATGAAAAAAAAACTCAAAATTCATCGTTTGAAGCTTCATAAATTGACATGAAGTTCTAAACCACTACTGAAGCTCCCATTAAACTATGCGTTGCAATCGAAGATTCATGCCTATAACTAGACCAGAAGCATGGGGAGAGTCCAAGAAGAGGTTCGATACGACACTGAAGATAGCATTTCGGTGCAGAAGTGCCACAGGCTGTTCTGCATGCATTAGTATCACTTCCATGGCAATTTAACGAGAGAATATTGTGGAGTGATAATGCAGAAATGCTAATGGATCTAGCAATTTAAGTCTATGCGAAATCACTGGAGAAATAAGTGAGGAACAATAAAGAACATCAAAGATTAATTTGGTTTGGTCCAAATGTTGTTTCCTACATTCATTCACTAAAGAGCCAACAACAAATAATCTACTAATCAATTATAGAATTATAGAGTACTACTCTCCTACACCTAAATTATACAAAAAAAACCAGTGTTTAGTCTAACGTAATTGCTCTCTAAAATAGATCCCGAGAATTATCTCATAGCTTCAACACTCATGTCTCCACGATGAAAACGTGTAAATTTGAATGTAAACTTTCCGGGCAAAAGTCGGAGTGGATCTCCGGTCGTATTCACGATCAGCACAAGAGTCCCTACTGAGTTTTTTTCGATTCTCTGACTTTTACTGGTTTTATTGAACCCAAGGTCAAAGCAGTTCTAAGAGCCCTTTATGGGCGGCTTCCGAAAGAAAGCCCCCACCGTCCGTCCCTTTCTGTTTCCTTTAGTGCGGCCTAAAACAAGAAAGAGAAACCATTTTTTCTTCTTTATGTGGCCCATCATCAACAGTAGCGTCACTTGTATGGCCTTCAATAAGAGTCCAATCCTTGGTTGATTAATCTTGGATATTTACATATTTGCCGCCACTCCAAAGAACATAGATCAAAGTAACAAACCCTTATCTTGGTTGAACACTATCCGTAGGACTCCAATAAGTAGTAAGTAGAAAATTAGAATTCTAGTCCACCATAGGGGATATCAGATCTAGGATGTACGGTTTTCACCCTAGACTAGGAACCATCCACTAAGGATTGGTTCTGGTTCTATCTCAAGCAATTTTAATCAATTAAGCCTATGCAAATTTTAACAAAGGAAATACTAACCTTTTTGGGATCGACTAGAACCCTAGTAAGATAGAAGAAAATATCTTATTATCTATGCAATCAGAGGTCCTAAATTCGGGGACTTGATTATATCGGTTCTACTACTAATGCTCTTTCTGTAACTAATTTCATCATGCTAATTAATGTCATAGCAACCTACTGAAAAAATCTAAAATTCATCTTAGCCATTCTAGAGCAAGAAAGTGACACCCATTGAAATGTGCAATTAATTATAATCATAAAGGAAAGCAAACAAGCATCATAATATCATCTCTAATAAGGAAAAAAATGCAACACAAAACAAGACAAATGACCTTATTGTAAAGCCCTAAATTTGTCCAATTTTGGATTTTAATATTTCTAAGGGTTTTCCAATTTTCCTAAATCTTTTTCTGATTTTGTAGAATTTTTCAGATATTTTTTATTTGCCGAAATTTAAAATTTTTATGAATTTTCGGAAGCTTTTGTAATAGTGTAATGATTTTCTAAGATTTTAAAACCTTTAATTATTTTCGGACTATTTTTAATGTTAATAATTTCTTATGAATCGTCAAAATTTTCTCATATTTTATGAATATTCTGATTTTCTAAATTTTTTCAAATTTTCAAAAATTTTCAAAATTTTGAATTTTCGGGAATTTTTAATATTTTTAAATAATTTATTATTATATTATGGGACTGGGTTTACCCGATCCGAACCGGTTTGATAAAAAAAAATTTAATATTCGAATTTTTCATTGATTTTCCTATTTGTTTTCTTTTTCTTTTCTCCCTTTTTGTCTTTTTCTGTTTTGTTATTTTCCCTTTGCACCTGATCGAAGCCTCCACACCATCTGTAAATCCTTCTTCACCGAATCGATACCACTCGGCGTGACGACCATCCACCATTGTCGTCACAGAAAAACTATCAGCCGCCAGTTGTCTACTCAACCGGCATTGATCACCGTTGACCTAGCGCCAACGATAACTACCGCTGGCCGCCTACTCCGATGACGGCCAGACAATCTTAACAAAAATGCTACCGAGCCCACACATTTAACAACAGCAATTTCAACAAGAAAAACGGTAAGGACGGACTAAAATGCATGAAATTAGATTAACTGGAGTGACTCCAAAGCATGGACTTCGCCGGTAAAAGAGTAGCTCCGGCGAGGGGAATGATGAGCAGTCAACTTCACGACAAACGAATATTTCTATGACATCACATGAGAGCACAGTGAAGACAAGAGAATCAGCCAAGATTTGACTAATACAACAACAACAACAAATCAATCTTCAGCTTAATCGCGAACTAGTATTCGATTCTCTCTCAGACATTTTATCGAACATATGATACGCAACATCAAGAACACACTTCCAACCCTAGTGCCCACAAACTGGGACCTTGAGGCTAGGACCTAGACTTGAGTGCTCAGTCGAACCTAAGACCTTGATGCCAAACTTGGAACTTGGATACTTGACCTACGATAATAACTCCATTCCCAAGTTAATCATTCTTCTTATGCCTAGCTACATTATTGTTGATCATAAAAAAAGGTTTCCATCCATTTTTTTAATTTCGAGCAATGTCAAACAGTAAAAATTGGAGATTTCTTTTTTCTAAAACTGGTTTTTCGTGAAATAAAAAAAGAAAAAAGAAAACGACCATTCAAATACCATCTCTTGTCCTTTGTAATTTTTCCATCATCTGCTCTTCTTGTCTTCTTGTTTTCTTGTTTTCATTTTCGTTTTTCTGCCACGTTATGTACGTTACCATGCCACCAAAATTTTCTTTCTTCTCAAGTATCAATCATTGGATCCATTAAGCACCTTCAGGTCTGAGGACCATCATCGTCCTTCCCCAATAAAAATACGACGAGCGTGCCCCATGCTTTGTGGATGAGATCAAGAAATACATCCCTTCGTGTCTCTTCATGAATAAAGAACCCCAATTCAGCATTTGAAACATGTGCTGAGAAGCTCGTCGGCCATCACCAGATGCACCTTTTCGGAAGCTCCAAATTGTCTTGGAAGTTGGAGCTAATTATTGGTTAATAAACTATTGAAATGATGATCCCCACATCTCAAGAGTCCTCAGCTGTTCAGTCTTGCTTCAGAAACCAAATCATCCCTTCGATCTTCCACTATCAGTGATCCTCAAGCCTACAAATTGTAGCCAGAAACATAAATGCTTCAAGAAATTTCAGCCCCTTTTGAGACCCATCAATGCGATGCTTTGAGATCCATTTGGGGGCGTCTTCTTGAAGATGATGTTAATGATGGCGTCAACGCAGCACTTTATACACCAGCTCCTGCAAACATGTACTCGAGGAGTTCGAGCTTCAGCAATCTTTTAATGACGGAGGCTTGGCGCGAACCACCCCTCGAAGTTGACGACTTTGGGGGCATCTTGGGGTACAGCGCTTTGCGTGATGCGCTCCATTCTGGGTGGACGTTGCCTTCGTCTTCAAATCAAGAACTGGACTTCAAAGTGACGGCCATGAATTACAATAGCATTGGTCTGGCTTTGGATCAAGAACTTGATTTCGAAGTGACAACCATCGATTATGACAGCATTGGTACGGTGATGGAGGAGAAACCAGAGATGGTGGAGCATGAGGTACAAGGACTGGTCGAGAAGACACATCATAGAGGAGTGAGGAGGCGGCCGGGGGGAAAATACGCAGCAGAGATAATGGACCCCAAGAAGAAAGGGACAAGGATTTGGCTCGGTACTTATGAGACACCTCTGGACGCAGCATTGGCCTACAACCAGGCAGCTTTTAAGATGAGGGGGTCCAACGCCAAGCTCAACTTCCCTCACCACATCGGCTCCTCCAACCATGAGCCTATTGGGGTCAGCCTCGCCGTCCAACGATGATGGATCGGCCAGGATGAAGAGGAGATAGAGGGAGGCCGATTCAAATGCTGAGGTGGAGTTTGGAACTCCAGTCCCTTTTCCCATTCTGGATATGGGCTTGTTAGGTGTGGACGAACAATTTTCATTTTGATTGTACACACTGTCAAGACGTTGTCTTTCTTCAATGAAAAGTCAATCGGGCAAATTTTATGATGTGCAAAGACTTGTCAATTTAATTTTCCCTATTCTTGTTTCCTTAAGGGTTTTGTCAGAAAGATCTACCAATAAAAAAGAGAGTAAAAAGAATTCTTAGTGTAGTTACCCTTATTTTCCAAGAAATATCAGGCTTTGAATTAAACATGAAGAGAACTTTATAGAGTCTAAAGTCTTGAGATAGGGTTCCCAGCTTTGTTGAGGTTCAAACGGAATCCAAAACGGTCTTTTCAGCATCCTTTCTTTCTGAGTAAGCTTTATCCACTCATCGGTTTCTTCCCTGTAAGCATGCCTGATTTCAACCCTCTTGAAAGCTTCCAGGATAGTCCCATGATCATTCAAAAGAGAAGTGAAACAAATTTGATGGGAGATTCAACATAGTCATAAGAGCATTCACATCTTGTTTCACCGTTTTTGGTTCCCTCAACGAAAGATCTTTCATTGAATGGTGTATTTCGACTTTATTATTTTAAGAGGACTCGGGTTTTGTGGTAATATTGGACAAAAAATGTTAAATACTATAATATATATTTATTTATTTGAATGCACATCAAAATTTAGTTGATGACCTAATTCAAACACACCTTAACATGCTAATGAAAACCAATTAAGACTGGAAGGATGCCACTATGTCAAAACCTAATCGACGACACCGAAGGGTATTTAAAACTCCATAAAGATACTTCTTCCAGGTAGATAATAGGACATAACGTTGGAATCTAATCAACAATGCCGGACAAAGGAGATAACTCTAGAAAGGCACCATTTTGGGAAGAATATGGGGCCCGACACATGAATCTAATCGACAATGTTGGACAAAGGGAATAACACTAAAAAGGAATTGCTTCAAGTAGAATATGAGGACACAATGCTAGAATCTAATTGACGATGCCGGACTGAGGGAACAACACTGGAGAGGAATTGCTTCAAAAAGTATATAAGGACACAATGCTAGAAACCAAGCGTCGATGTTGAACTATTAAAAGACCACCTAGGAACTCTACACCTATATGGATATGGGAACTACGGCGAAATTTAATTGACAATGTTGAATGACAATATCAACACCAAGAAAGCACTATTTTGGGATGAAAATGAGGGCACAAAGTTGGAATTTAATCGATAGCATTGGACATGCTAAGATAACACTGGAATCTAATCAACAGCGCCACCTAAGATATGACACTAGTTAGTAAAGCTATAACTAAGTTAAACTAGGCTACGATAACTAGAAATAAGGCAGAGTCTTGTTGTGTTGTTTGGTGGAATTTTTCACTATAAGACTAGAGGTATTTATAAGGATATCCCATAACTATTGAGTAGTTATCAATTTGAATTGCTGCCTTTGGTCTTCAATTCGTTTCCTATTCTTCAACCGATTCATTTTCTAACTATCTTCGATCATGCTTTCATCCACTTCCTTAGCTAAGCCTTCGATCATCCATCGCCTTCCTTTCACGCACTTCACTTTTGAAATATACCACCAATACTTGCATCATGACGTTTGGACATGTGGCTCCCTCATTGTTGATCACCTAGCTTCTTTTTTGTCAATAGCCAATAATATGCCAACATTCATAGGGCTTATGCATAATTTTTCTTGGCCCCGAAGTGACTTTACCCATGTGGCCAGCATGTGATGACATGGTAAATTTTGGGTGTTAACATTGCCCCCTTTTAAAAGCTATAAATTTATATCTTTTAAAGGAAAGACCTCGTTTCAAGTGATCTGCGAGGGACAATAATCATGCTTTTCTGTCTTCTGACATCTCTAGATGATATAATAGCAATCCCCTCTTATGTTTTAACAAGTTGTTTCAACTTCCAGCAGATATTACAATGTTAAATTGGAGTCTTTTACTTCAAGCATATATTTGCAGTCTCTTTCTCCATATCCTTTTGTCTTCTTCTTTAAATCCTAAAACCTTTGCATTCTATTTTTAAGCTTCTTCTATGACGACCGACACTCCTAGATTCCTTCCCAAATCTTTCATCTCACACTTTGATGACCTTTGAGATAATGAAGAAGCCAAGCATTGCCATTTCCAGCCATTTCCAATTATTGAGCAACATAGAAGATAACCTCAAACGGCTGCTTCTTGGCCCTATCTTCTTCATCATGATCATGTTCCATCACCTCTCAATTCCTGGTTTCCTATCTAGAGGAATGAGAGACTCCTTATTCAACATTCTTCCATCAAGAATATTTGGACATCTACCCCCTTCAAATTTCGGAATTTTCCTTCATTTGATCAAAAATTTCACTCTTGGTACTTGCAGCTAAAGGGTAATTTGGAGAATAAATTATCAAGGTAGGACATAGACATAAAAATGGCATTGGAGATTAGCATGCTATCTTATGACTTGGATAGGGGACTACAAGGTTCCATTATCTGTTCCCGGTCCCCATAGATTAACTATTTCTTCTTTTCATGGGAGCCCATGTCCATAACTCTTTAGATGTTTTTACTGTATTTGGGTTTATACCACATGGAATCCCTATAAAAAAATTGAAGCCTTTTGATGAGCATTATATTTCCGATGACGTTCTTGCTTATGGAAATTTCCCTGATCGATTTTGCAAAACTTCTGGTCCTATTGACCTAATCGAACATGTTAGCTTTCTATTATACTAACTATCAAAATATGTATTCCTTTGGACAGTCGTCAAGGTTTCAAAGAATTATTTTATTTTGGCCTCAAACCTTGCAAGGGGAATATGATTCTTTCTTGGCCCGGGAACATGATTTTTTCTTGGTCCACTTGTCTTGGCTGCATTATACAGGAATATTACCCATGCCATTTTTTTGAGATTAGCCAACTTAATGGCATGTTATAAACAAGTAGTAACATTCTAGTAGGACCACAAGTTCTCTTTTGCTTGAGATGGGCACACCCGAGGATTAGTTTCAAATTGTTGAGATACAACAGTATATATCAAATGCTAGCCGAATAATTTAAATGTCAAATGCTAGACTCAAACATGTTCTATTTCATAAATCGACTCGAAGAAATCTTCAAATCTGAATAATACTCTCTCTCTCCCCCCTTCAACCCCCCCAAAAAAAAGACCTTTCTCCCTCCCTCCCTCCTCAAAAGTTGACCTAATCAAGGTCTAGAGGTAAAGATTTTCTGATTTTTTTTTCTCGATGAGGTCGTCATCAAAGAGAAACCAAAACCATCTTTCTCAAGTCGAGGGTAAAAATCTTTGGATTTTTTTTCTCCACGAGGCTACCATTAGAGTGAGACCAAAACCAAATCCCTATGTGGTCAGTAAGAGAAATGAGGCAACTAGTTTAGGAGACCGTGATCATAGTGGTCGCAATTCTTCTAATCCCAGTTGCATTTTAAGCAGCGCTCTGTCCTCCTCCAAGAAACCCAAGTACCACTAGAAAGTATAATTTTTTCATTGACTACAATGTCCCAGCCCTGTTAATGCCACTTACCGTGATTATAATCACAGTAAGAGGCATTTTCGAAAAATGGCCTTTTTTTTAGAGGATTGGTAGTTTTTGGTACCTGAGTTCCAACTATACTGATCGCAGCATCGTACACTATTCAGGTGTTGATATCAACCCCGAACGATCAACAAATTTAATGTACGAAAGATATGGGTTTAAAGTGATGGTTTGGTTGATAGTTATTTTGATATGCCATGCAATAATTCATTATAAATTATTATATATGATCATTGTAAGGTTATTTGATTATCATTATCGGATATTGTACCAATTGTTGTCATTAATAAAATTATTGTTATTATTTAATCTCTTTTTTTTTGAGTTGATTCATGTGGATTTGGAACTAAGGTTTGACAATTTTCAATTAGTTTCGAAATATTCGAGTGATCAATTATCAAATGAAAGTTGCGAGCATCTGTTTGGGCCTTAGATTGTGTGCTAGTTTTCCTTTGTTGTTTTAGATCGGGCAAACCCTGTTTGAACCAATTCCTCAAATATAATAATAAAAAAATTAATAAACAATTTAAAAATAATAAAAAATATTCAAAATTCCAGAAAATTCAAAAATATTAATATATTTCTAGAATTTCTGGAATTTTTAATATTTTCTATGATTTCCGTATTTTTTAATAATTTTTATTATTATATTCAGGAAACAGGTTTGGACCGGCTTTACCCGATTTCAAACAAAAAAGGAAAAAAAAAGCACGCAGTCGTGGCCAACACATATTCTCACAACTTTCATTGATGAATTGATCACTTGAATTCTTTGAAACTGATTAAAAATTGTCGAAACCTAGCCGCAAATCTACACAAGTCAACTCAAAAACAAATAGAAATTAAATAACAACAATAATTTTATTAATGATAGAAATTGGTACATTATTCGAGATTAAATAATTGGATAACCTTACAATAGTTACATATAATAATTTATAATTAACTTATTGCATGACATGTCAACCAAATGTTCACTATGAACCAATAACTTTCATACATTAAATTTTGCTAACCATTCGAGGTTGATATAAACACTCGAACGTATGATGCCGCGGTCAATATGATTGTAACCCAAGTATCGAATCCTCTAAAAAATGGCTATTTTTCAGAAGCGCCACTTACTATGATTATAATCACGTTATGTAGCATTAATAGGGCTAAGGCATTGCTGTCAATGAAAAAATCATTCTCCTACATTAGCCAGGCGTCCTAGAGGAGGGATGTGATCGCAATTAAAAGAATTGCGACTGGTATGATCATAGAAAATATTTATAGTATCTTAAATTTTATTTATTTTATTTTGGACCAATGTTCACCACCTAAATTTTGTAAATTTTATAGTTAGTTAACCCATGGTTTTCTTTTTTTGAATAATTCAGTTGGGTTTATATCTTTAAATATTGCGCACAAGCAAAATCAATTATTTTCTACGGCAATTAGTCTCGTCATGAACAAAATAAAATGAACAATTCTAGTCGCAATGTCGCTCAACCAAAGTAATCGTGCAATTACACAAATGAAGTTCATTTTTTAATATTTAATGTGCATAGTTTGACAAAGGTTTCTTATATAATTAAAGTCATTTCCACTTCCATCCAAAACCCTAAAAAACCCTCTTCTTCTTTCCCATGGCATCTCTTCCTCCATATTCTGACCCAAAAACAGGACTCATGGACTACCCCACTCCTAATTCCCCTGCCAAGGGGACGTCCGCAAAAATGTAATCTAACCATTCAAGTTTTATATTTGTTACGGTCATAAAATGTGATATAACCATTTAATTAAATCAGGAAAATCACAATTAAAAAAAAATATAAAAGAATCACAATTGATTCAGTCAAAGATAGCAATGAAAGAAGTAACTAATGAAGTGTAGTAAAAAAACCCGGTAAGAAACAGGCAAAGAATTTAACTTTGCCTTGTAATTATCAAGATAGTAATCCCAATGAGCTTAGTCAAAATGAGTTCAATTTCTTTTTTAAAGGATCGATCATCGAAGACTAAACTAAATCAAATTTGCCATTAATACCCTAAACCATGTGTACACTAACTAAATGAAACTAAGCTAATTTTAATACTTAAATCTAACTACCTAATCAAGCCCTATTTTTCTAACCGTCTTCTAATTTTCTTTGTTTTATAATTTAATTTAATTTACTTCTAGATATGGGCCACTCGTACAGATTGTGCTCTTATATCAAGCACCCTCAATCAATTTCACCCATTTCCCTAAAATTCAAATTCAGCCCAAATATATTTAAATGAAGTTAAATCCAAACATTCCAACACTATTGAGGCCTAAAATTCATTATTGAACCTTATTTAAGCCAATCTTGAAGGACGACTGCTCCAAGAACCCACTCTAATTCTACTTTCCAATATAAAACCGATCCTCTTATTATCCCTTTTTTATTATTATTATTATTATTATTAATCTCTCTTCCCTTCATCTTCATGTCATTACCTAGAAACCTTGAAGACTCATTTTGCAATCTCAGATAATCGAAGTTTTCACAACAATTCACATCAGATTGGAAATCACACAATTAATCATAGGCCACGTCCTATCTCCTAAACATGACTATCAACCACCCCATGTGTTGCCAAATAATCATCGGATTTGTTGGTTACCGTCATCATCCACCCATCTCGATTTTCCCAAAAATATCTCATTCATAGAACTCAGAATGCACAGCTCGTGTATATAGAGACATACCAGTGCAAATGAGATCGGTGATTAGCAATTGGACCATAATTGTTTCCTCACCAATGCCCACCATGAAATCATCGCTACCGCAAACAAAATCCGGAAATAAAAGAGAAGAGTATGTCACTTGTAGTTAATAGACAGTTAAAATATCATATTTGATGACTCATGAAACAACCAATGACATACAAAACAATACTGGGCTATCTTTGGATTGAACAACAAAGAGGCATCATCTCACCTATATTTCTTTGTCACGTCTCGTTAGATGTGAGCAATATCGACCGAGGATTCTGTATCCAACGTTATAGTAATGTTTGACCTGACAACATCTCATCAATGTGGATTTCAGGCAAAACCATGAACAAAAGCTTGAATATCAGTCAGACTTCTCTGCACATTGAGCTTTGAGCTTTGAATGTCTTTGCAGTCTTAACTTTGCTTTGGCCCATCCCATCGTGCTACAAAATCCAACTGCCTGCATTTTGCAAACTCTGACAAGTGTAAATCTCATATTTCAAACTGATGAGGAGCTTATTCCAACTATACATTGGATCACTGAAATGAGAACCTACCTAGCTCGGGGTGGGGCAGAATGGAGTGGTGCTTGCACCGGTCACTTAGTGCGTTAAAAGCGCACGGGGCGAATGTCAATTAAGAGACCGCTCCGGCCACGATGGAATGATCCACATCAAAAAGATTGAATCTTCTTCAAGTGATGTTTCTCTTTCCTCCATTTAAACAGTAGAAAATGCTCTCTCATTACCAATCCCAACTAAAACAAAAAGCAGTAGTTCATAGTTCGAAGGGTACCACTTAAACTGCTACTAGTGACGTTGTTTCCTTCTCCGCACCTACATTAGGCAAATATCAACCGAGCATGAGAACAAAGGACTTGATGAGAGCCCCATTAAAAAGGATAAGTTTCAATTACACTGACTACATGTTTTTCCTTGCATATTTGAGAAATCATGATTTTTGGATGGCTCCAAGGGTTTGTCTAACTTTCTAATTTTCACCAGATATTTCGCTGTGCTTTTTCTTTTCATATTTGAAATATGCCAAGGTGTGAAAGCACAGACGTCACCATTTATTTATTTATTTTTTTGAAAATTTTGAATATCCATTAATTTTTCTCAAGAAAGTTAAAACGAAAAAGTAGCATTTCTCAAATTGAAACAAGCAAGCCCTTCATAGGATTTCAATGGTTCGCTAATGCTGTCCAAGGGAGGGCCACAAATGAGAAAGAATCATTACCTTGATTTGACATCATGTAATTGCGACCATCCAAGCAAAGTATCAAATGCAAACACAATTTCCAACTGAGTGTAGAATTTCCGAACATATTCTGCAATAACCAAGTTGAGTAAATATAATCTTAGAGACCAGGATGAAGCTTGTATTCGTTCCCTGTTGCTTGGCCCAGTTGAAAAAAATTTAACAGTGGGAAAGAATAAATAAAAACCCCTTGATTCGGAGAACTAAGATCCCGATTTCAACAGTTGGTTTTAAGAAGAAGGTTGGGAGGTAATGGCAAATTTTGACATCAAACAGATTTGTTGGGAGGTAACGGCAAATTTCAACATCAAACGGATTGGTAGGGCTATCACAAGGTTAACATAAAACCAACCACAAAGTTCTCAACCCCGACACCCCTCCAAGGTACGGACTTCTTACCAAAAGAGGACTAGACTCAAACCGAGACATCAGATTAGCATAACATCTCATCTGACGTTAGAGTTTTTTCTTCTTTAAATCAAAGACGAACCGAGATGATGGATGTCTAGATCTCACCTGTTCTTTTGCTCGCATCTTCATCTTCTTCAGACACCAAAGAGAGTGAGAGAAAGCAAGAGTCAGCCACAGACAAAGAGAGATATAAGCTCAACGATCCAGCGGTAATTATTGAATCGTTTCCTTGCCGACGCCTACCGCAGGCAAACCAAATCCGGAAATAAAAGAAAAAAATGTCACTTGCAGTTGACAGATAAAATCTCATAAAATCATATTTGATGACTCACTAAGCAACCAATGACATACAAAACGACATTGGGCTGTTTTTGTATTGAACAAAAAATAGGCTTCATCTCACCTGTATTTCTCTTCGACTTCTCCTCAAATGTGAGGAATATTCGGCAGGGGTTCTGTATACAACGTTATAGCATTGTTTTGATTTGACACCATCTCATCATCGCGGATTTCAGACCAAAGCATGCAAACAAAAGTTTCAATATCAGTCAGATTTCTGGCGAACATTGCCACGACGTTGGCTTTTTTTCTTGTTTTAGATCAAAGATGAACCGAGACGGCGAGTGTGTTTGGATCTCACCTGTTCTTTCGCTCTCATCTTCATCTTCTTCGGATGCCATGCCATGGAGAGTGAGAGAAAGCGAGAGTCAGCCACGTATAAAGATAGATATGAGCTCTTCGTTGAACTTTGGATAAGATTGGTTTTTTAGTTGAGAGAATCTCGGATACTTGGGTCAAAGAAGAGATTTCGTGGATTTGAGCGTATGTTGGACCGAATTAAATATCCCCATTTTAAATTTTAAATTATATTTGGTTGTTTGCTAAACAAATTTTCTTTTAAAAAAATAAGCTAATTAAAAATTAGCGAATTAAACTAAGTGAAATGTAAGCATGTGTGTTTCAAATTAAAGTTTCCGTTCTTTTGTTGTAGTGTTTAAAATTTAGTGAATATTAAGTGAATCTTATTTGAGGAATAAATTAAGTTATCCTTCAAATTATTTTGATCTAATTTTGAATTGAAATGAAAAATAATGCATTGATCACATTATTGACCAGAAGTTATATTTCAAAGTATGAGTACTATTCATGTATTAATATAAATTTCCAGTTTTGACTTCATTACAAACGAAATGGATAAACCACTATATTTTAAAGTTACTTTATTTTTAGAGAAAAATCCCAAATTATACTTTATTTTCCCTCTTCTTTTCCTGCCTGACTTCTCCTTCATGACCCGAAGCATGTCTCTTCCTCTGCGGCTCTCTTTCACCGAAGCTGCTCAACCGAATGAAGACATATGAGACAAGCGGACCTCGTCTCAACCCGGCCACACGTTTGCTCCAGCATCGTTTTGGCCAGCTTAGGTTAAGGGCTCGGTCTCTGCCTAGGTTGCCACTCATTGAACGGCCGCCCTAAATCTCCTTTCACTCCATAAACTTAATGAAACTTGAGCAGTCATGATCATGAGCTCCAACTTTCCTTTGCTCCGCAAGCTGGATAAAGCTCAAGTGGCCACAATTGCGAGTTCAAAGACACTCCAATTGTCATGATTGCTAGCTCCAAATCTCCTTCACTCCTCCCAAGCTGAACTTGAAGCCCAAATCGGCTCCCGACTCTGACTCCCACCAACGCAACATCATCTTCGGCATGGTCCAGCAGCTCTTCATCCCAGCCTCACCCACCCGCGTGGCTCATCTTCACTCTTGCCAACGTCAACACCAAGGAGTAGAGAAGGGAAATAAAGATAGTTCAAACCCGGTTGGGGTTCAGGCCAAAACGAAACCGTTTTGGCCACTGATTCTCACTTGAGTTAAAATCAACAAATGTCCAAGAGAAATTTTTTAAAAATTCTATTAGTATTTCTGCCTTGCTAAATTGATGGAGTTAATAGAGAGAAATTTTAACTAAAAAAAAATAAAAATAGAGAGATTTGATTGCACCGATCGTACGTTTTGAAATTAAATTGCACATTTCAAAAGTTTTATAAGTCAATCATATTTTAGGACAAATTTTATTTGGTACACTTATCCCTATATTTTTCAATAGCTTATGGACAGCCACTAGCCCTTACTGAAACTTAATAGCACATAAAAAAATATGTACATTTGAATACAGAATAATACAGCTCTATAGTTTTATTTTTATCACATACGTATGTGACTGGACATACGGCACCACACATCAGATCTAAACACCTTAATGGATGCAAACATCATTGTCCTTCCCCAATAAAATAAAAAGGAGCGTGCCCAATGCTTTGGTTTTTCAATTCATAATGGATAGTAAAAATTATTAATTCATATTTATGTTAACGTTGACTGTATTACGTAGGATGACCAAAATTCATGTTAGTAATTTCATTCCAAAATTGGTAAAATTGACTATATTGACAAATTGTTAAACATTTCATAACTTAATTAGTTAAATTAATTAGGACTGATTGGCATAAATATTTTTTGTAATTTTTCCAATGTTAAGTCTGTCCTCTCCCCTCTAACGACCTATCATGAAAAGATACTCCACAGGAGCCCCCTGCAACTGATCTTCTAAGCCCAAGGCCATCTCATCCAAGCTTAACAACCTCGTTCTGGGTACACGTTCCCCTTCAACCTGCCGACCGGACACGGCGATGAACTCGAATTAAGACGTAATCGAACGCTCAGCAGATGGAAGATGTGTGGAGTGCGCGTGCAGAGTCGGTCCCCACCCATAACTTTTCGGCGTTTTCGCCACACGCGTCGACGCATAAAGCTTTGTCAACCCAAAACAGAGTGAACCAAGAGGCAAAAAGTCAAATGCTTTCCAAGCATCGAACATGATCAAGAGAAAGCGACAAATTGCATTCCCATGGAACGAATTTCCTCGATTTGACCATGACCTTGTTACTTGCCAAGACCCATAGCTTGTCTTGAATCCAAACTAGAGTACGTAAGCTTATAGTTTTTTAAGAAAAGGGAACGAGCACACTATATGATTAGTCCAAACCGACCATATGTTATTCAATTTGTTAATCCATGTTATTGTGTATTAATCATTTATTTTGCATGAATTGCACATAATTTTACATTTTTTTAGTGGATGCGAGATATGCAAAAGAGAGAAATACGAAATTTTAGTATATTTCAATGTTGAGTTGTGAATTGTGCGTAGATATAAATAGGCTTTATTAGTTTATTATTTGTGATAACATATCATCATTTAAGGATATGCGTTATCAAGTGAAGATATATGTGCAATTTTGAGAGATATGGAAAATTAAGATAAATATCTTAATTATCTCTAACAAGGAAAATATCTTATAGAAATATCTCTGACATGGTGTATTAAGAATTTCAACTTGAGTTTGGAAAAAAAATCCAAAAAATGCTTGAGTGGATTGCTGGCTTAATGTGGCGAAGAGCAAATAGTTTGCATTAACATGATTGCTTGTTTGTTAATCGTGACTATTGTGCAAGCTACATGCAACGGCATTGTTGATCTGGCTCATCTGAGGGCAACAAGTCTATTGGTGTTTGTTTGTAGACGGAAACATGGTCAATGCGATTGGCGTTATTATGGAACAAGCTCAATGGGCACTTCCTTAGATAATAGGGCTCCATAGATTACGCAACAATAGAATAGGGTAAGGTTGGTTATGGAAGATAGAGCAATGTTGAGGATTGACATTGAGAGAGAGATATTAATAATTATCAAAAAAGAAGATAATAGAAATACGCATAATTTTTTATTTTTTAAAAAAGGGAATGAACACACTATATGGTTATTTGAAGAATTGTTGAAACCGACCATATAGGGTTCAATTCATTAGCCCATGTTATTATGTTTTAATCACTTTTATATATGTGAATTGCCCATAATTTTACAATTTCTTTTTTTATAGTTGTAAGATATGCTGAAGAGAAAAATGTGGATTTTCCATATATTTCAACATTGAACAATAAAGAGTATATAAATATAAAAATGCTATATTAGTTGATTATCTGAGATAACAAATTAATTAATGAAATGCACAATCGGCACAATTTTGAGAAATATGAAAAATTAAGAGAATATTCTAATTATCTCTAAATAGGAAAATATCTTAAGAGAAATATATCTAACATGGTGTATAGGAAATTTCAACATGAGTTTGAATAAGAGATACAAAAAATTGCTTGAGTGGATCGCCAACGTGACTCGATGTGGTGAAGAGTGAATCGCTTACCTTAACATGGATCCTTTTTGTGTTGTTGCGGCTACTATGCAAGCTATATGACAAAATGCCATTGATTTGGCTCGTCTAAGGGTAGTAAGTCTATTGGTGTTTGTCTGTAAATAGGAACATGGTCAGTGTGACTGGTATTGTTGTGAATCAAACTTGATCGGTAGTTCCTTGGATAATAGGGCTTCATAAATTATGTGACAAGAAAACAGGGTAACATTGGCTGTCGAAGACCAAGCAACATTAAGCATTGATGTTGAGAGAGGGATATTAACAGTTATTTAAAAAGAAGACGATAGGAAATACGAGAATTGCACCGTACCCAACCGCACCTTAAATGTTAAATGATTATCTAAAGTAACATATCAATTAAGGATATGCATAATTGAAGGGAAATATCTACCCAAATTCTAAGAAATAAGGAGAACCTAGAGAAATGATCTCTAAGATTAATAATATTACTCCTTTCTCAAAGTGAAAAGCAAACTCTATCTCCAATATCCACATTGTTAAATTTGCCTTTTAATTTAGAGCACACAAATACAAATTGGTCAACCTCAAACCTCAACCATTGATCGTGCCAAGGTATTCACTCCTCATGATACTTAATCGATTATTATCTCCAAAAAACACGTGCTAATTTACGTTTTAGATAGATATTTTCCATTTGTATTTCAAAGCACTGTATATAAAAAAGATAGATATATTCGTCATTCCTCTATGAATTCTTTGTTTGTTTTCTCTTTTGTTGGTGCCACATTTCACATTTTTTATTCCCCCGAGACCAAAATTGTCCTTTTGTTAATTCATACGCGATTGGATTTATACGGCACCTGTTAAGATATGAGAATCTTGCTGATATATATTGTTGTCTATGCGTACGGAAGCCTTGGTATAATATAGTCATTGCCACAATAAATAATAGACAAAGAAACGTGCCCATCACTTGAATTTATATAAAAATCCGTATCTAGTTCAGGCAAAAGGCACATTATTCCACATGGACTGTCGGTTAAATAAATGGGAATTCAAACATTCAAAACGTGTCTAGAATATGACCACCGATGCAGAGGCACCTTCTCAGCAACTGCAACATGGGAGCTAATAATATGAAAAATTCAATGAATGAATGAATATCATAATTGTTCAAGCTCGCTCAACCAATATATGCATCGCCCTTTTGGTCATCCTCTCAACTATTCCACTCTAGCCCTCCAACCATCAAGGATACAAAGCATACACAAGTCGATAGCTGCCTGATCGCCATTAGAAAATGCTTCCAGAAACCATGAGTCCCTTTGAGACCCATCAATTCGATCTTTTGAAATCTATTTGTGATCGTCTTCTTTATGATGATGATGATGTTGTTGAGAATGCTACAGTATTTGGGCTAAGTTCAAGCTTCAGTGATCGTTTGCTCACAGAGAGTTGGAGCGAACTTCCTCTGAAAGTGGACGACTCGGAGGACATGTTGGTGTACAGCACCATGTGCGACGCACTCAATTCTGGGTGGACAATGCCTTCGTCTTTGAATCAAGAACTTGATTGCGAAGTGACAACAGTTGATTATGATGGCATTGGTCGGGTGATGCAGAAAAGATCGGAGGAGCGTGAGATGCAACCGCTGGTGAAGAAGACCCATTACAGAGGAGTGAGGAGGCGGCCGTGGGGTAAATACGCAGCGGAGATAAGAGATCCCAAGAAGAACGGCACGAGGATTTGGCTTGGGACTTACGAGATGCCTGAGGACGCAGCGTTGGCCTATGACAGGGCCGCTTTCAAGATGAGAGGGTCCAAGGCCAAGCTCAACTTCCCTCACTTCATCGGCTCCTCTGTGCACGAGCCCATCAGGGTCAGCCCCAAGCGTCGGTCTCCCGAGCCTAGCTCACTGTCCAGTGATGACAGGTCGACCGGGACGAAAAGGAGAAAGGGGCCAGCCGATTCAGATGCTGAGGTGGAGTTTGGAAATCTAATCCCCTTTCCCATTCTGGATATAGGTTTGTTAGGTGTGGAGGAACAATTTTTATTTTGACTGTACACACTATCATGACGTTTCAATCAGGTAATTTTTTGTTGTGCAAAGATTGCCAATTTGGCTTTTTTCCTATTCCCATTTCCTTGAGAGTATTATAGATCTCCCAATATAAACGTGATTAACAAAGTCAAAGAATAGTGTAATTACCCTTATCTTCCGAGAAACAGCAGGCTTTGAATTAAACATAAAGAGAAATTTATATAGTTAGTCTTGAGATAGAGTTCCCTGCTTTGTCGAGGTTGAAAAGAAACATAGCATCAGGAGGAGGTTGAAACGAAATCCAAAACGGTTCTTTCAGCATACTTCCTCTCCGAGCAAAGCTTTAATTACACGCCGGTTTCCTTCCCTGTAAGCATACCTGATTTTAACCCTCTTGAAAACTTCCAGGAGAGTCCTATGATCATTGAAATGAGAAGTGAAAAAAAGATTATTTGACCAAGTTGATGGGATTGTCGATACAGTTACTGGAGGTGCCTCCAGATGAGTGATGCGGAGTTCCTCAGCAAGTTTCAGACCATCTCCAACAGCCCAAAGATCGGCCACATAACTAGGGTCGTGGTCAATGTAGCAAGTGAAACCAGAAACCCACTTGCCATTTGCATCCCCGATTAAACCTCCCTGACCCTCAATGCCAGGGTTACCAATAGCTGAGCCATCGAAATTTAACTTGAACCAGTTTGAGGCGGGGCGAGTCCATTGCACGAGGACAGCTTCCCTCGTAGGGTGGCGTTGCTTTTCTGTAGAAACAGCATGGTGTTGCAGCAGTTCTCACAAGACAAAGTTAAAAAAAAAGTTCCTTCAAGTCGTGAAACTTGGTTTTGTCATCAAAGACATTGCCATTGTGTTACGGCTGAAGTTACGCGAGAGCAAAGGGGAAAATGGCCATCTCAGACTGTCTAGGTATCAGTCCAGAATAAAGAATCTTACCATCTTTAGCAACGTTCGTAACTCCCCCTAAGAAGACCTCCTCGGCACCAAGGAAGGTGATAGCAATTAGAAATACTACTTAGAATTTCGGAAATTACTTGGGGCCCATCTGTTTGGGGATTATTAGGCAAGACTGGAAAAAATATTCCATGGGAGTAATTCTTAGAAGGAAATATTTTAGTTGGACTTTTTAAATGAAGTAGAACTAATGTTTCCATTCCTGATACTTAAAAAACAAAATAGATACGATTATGGAACACAATTTCAAAACCCCTAGACTCTTAACCCAATGGCCGGACTCAGGGCACAAGGCATCAAGCCCACAAACCAAGCATCAAGTCCAAGCACTTGGACCCTAGAGCTTGGAAGATCAAAACCCAAGATTTACAAGGGCTAGACACGACACCTAGGACCATACAAGGGACATTTGTACGTATCTAAGAATTTCCTTGGATTTGAGATAGCTAATTAAGGTCGAATTCCAACCTCAGCACCCACAAATGGGGGACTTCTAGGGTAGGACCTAGACTTGAGTGCTCAATCGAACCAAAGACCTTGATGCCAAACTTGGAACTTGGGTACTTGACCTAAGTTAATCATTTTTCTTATGCTTAGCTATATTATTTTTTACCATAAAAAATGTTCCATCGATTTTTTAAAATTTGAGCGATGTCAAACAGTAAAAATGGGAATATTTTCTATAAATGGTTTTTCACGAATAAAAAAGAAAAGAAAATGACCATTCAAATATCATCTCGTGTCCTTTGTAATTTTTCCATCATTTTTGCGCTTCTTGTTTTCTTGTTTTCATTTTCGTTTTTCTGCCACATTTTGTTCGTTTCCATGCCACCAAAATTTTCTTTCTTCTCAAGTATCAGTCATAGGATCCATTAAGCACCTTCAGGTCTGAGGACCATCATCGTCCTTCCCCATTAAAAATACGACGAGCGTGCCCCATGCTTTGTGGATAAGATTAAGAAATACATCCCTTCGTGTCCTTTCATGATTAAAGAACTCCAATTGAGCATTTGAAACATGTGCTGAGAAGCTCGATGGCCATCACCAGATGCACCTTCTTGGAAGATCCAAATTGTCTGGGAAGTTGGAAATAATTATTGGTTAATAAACTATTGAAATGATGATCCCCACCACTCTAAGCTCAGCTTCTATATACAGCTCCTACTTTGACGATGTTCTCAGCCGTTCAGTCTTGCTTCAGAAACCAAATCATCCCTTCGATCTTCCACGATCAGTGATCCTCAAGGCTACAAATTGTAGCTAGAAACTTCAAGAAATTTTCAGCCCCTTTGAAACCCATCAATGCGATGCTTTGAGATCCATTTGGGGGCGTCTTCTTGAAGATGATGTTAATGATGGTGTCAACGCACACATTATGCACCAGCTCCTGCAAACATGTACTTGAGGAGTTCGAGCTTCAGCAATCTTTTAATGACGGAGGATTGAAGCGAACCACCCCTCGAAGTCGACAACTTTGGGGGTATGTTGAGGTATAGCGCTTTGTGCGATGTGCTCCATTCTGGGTGGAAAATGGCTTCGACTTCAAATCTAGAACTGGATTTCAAAGTGATGGCCATGGATCACAATAGCATTGGTCTGGCTTTGGATCAAGAGCTTGATTTCGAAGTAACAACCATAGATTATGACAACATTGGCACGGCGATGGAGGAGAAACCAGAGATGGTGGAGCATGAGGCACAAGGACCGGTTGAGAAGACACATCAAAGAGGAGTGAGGAGGTGGCCGTGGGGAACTTACAGCAGAGATAAGGGACCCCAAGAAGAAAGGGGTGAGGATTGACATGCGGACCTCTAGAGTGCCAAAACTTGGCACGGAGACACTTAAGTGCCAAAAGTTTGGAAATGTACACTTAAAGTGCCAAAATCAAAGCAAAAAGGATCAGTTAAGTACGAACGGCGAAAAAATACAGCTGAATTGCCACGTGTCATTTTCTGACGATATTATTTGCTGATGGAGCATTTTTTTTCAAAGTAAAATATTCACATGACAATTTTAAGAAAAAAATATTTGTCCAAATTAGAAAAAAAAATTAAATTTTGATTTTATTTAATAAAAAAAGGGGGAGGGAAGGGGAGGGTTCAGCGAGGGCTGTGTAGCTCTCATCGCTGTCGCCGTCGCCACCCCACCATCATTGGGAAGGCTTGGTGATAGTGGGGCAAGGGTTGGCCAGGGTCACCGAGCCCTGGCCAATGGTCAGCGACCTCAGCCAACCTGTGGTGAGGGCTTATTGGCCCTTGCCTAGATCTGGGGCGAGGGTCGCGACCCTCCCCTAAATCCAACGAGGTTGCCGGCCTTCACCCAGATCTTGGGCAAGGGTCGCAACACTCCTCTAGATCCAATGAGGACCGGCGGCTAGCAGCCCTTGGCTCGGCTAGGCAAAGGTCGGCAACCCTCACCGGATCTAGGGGAGGGTCGCGACCCTCACCCTAGATCTAAGCGAGGGCCTGTGGGCCCTCGCTGCAGGTCGGCCAAGGTCGTTAGCCGTTGGCTAAGGCCCAACGACCCCGGCCAACCCTTGCCCCACTGTCGCTAGCCCTTCCTGACGATGGTGGGGCGACAACGGCGGCGGGGCGAGGGCTACACAACCCTCACCCGATTCCCCTTTCCTCTCTCCTCTCTTTTTTTTAATAATTAAATTGATTTTATAATAATATATGTTTTAAGTTATTTAATATTATTTAATTAATACATTTTTTAAATGCCATGTTAGCAAAAAATGACGTCGTTTTAGCTGAGTTTTTATTAACTTAGCTTCTGGCAAGCCACGTAAGCGTTTATATTATTAAAATAAGCCACGTCAGATTTCCGACAACTTTCGTCGAAGTTGACACTTAAGTGATCCAATTTTCAAAAAAATTGGCACTTAAGTGTACTTTTTGTAACTTTTGGCACTTAAGTGTCATTTCATACCAAGTTTTGATACTTGTGTTGTACTTTTGCCTGTGAGGATTTGGCTCGGTACTTATGAGACACCTTAGGACGTCCTATTGGCCTACAACCGGGCAGCTTTTAAGATAGGGGATCCAAGGCCAAGATCAGCTTCCCACACCTCATCGGCTCCTCCAACCATGAGCCCATTAGGGTCAGCCCCAAGCGTTGGTCTGCCGAGCCTAGTTCGCCGTCTAGCGATGACGGGTTGGCCAGGACGAGAGGCTGATTCAAATGCTAAGTTGGAGGTGGGAACTCCAATCCCTTTTCCCATTCTGGATATGGGCTTGTTAGGTGTGGACGAACAATTTTTTATTTATTGTACACACTGTCAAGACATTGTCTTTCATCAATGAAAAGTCAATCGGGCAAAAGAGTAGTCAATTTGGTTTTTCCTATTCCCATTTCCTTAAGGGTTTTGTCAGAAAGATCTACCAATAAAAAAGTGAGTAAAAAAGTCTTTAGGATTCTTAGTGTAGTTACCCTTATTTCCGGAGAAATATCAAGCTTTGAATTAAGCATGAAGAGAACTTTACAGAGTCTAAAGTCTTGAGATAGAGTTCCCGGCTTTGTTGAGGTTCAAAAGAAAGAGGTTCAAACGAAAACCAAAACGGTCCTTTCAGTATCCTTTCTTTCTGAGTAAGCTTTATCCGCACATCAGTCTCCTTCCCTATAAGCATGCCTGATTTCAACCCTCTTGAAAGCTTCTAGGAAAGTCCCACGATCATTCAAAAGAGAAGGAAAAATGAGATTATTTAACAAGTTTGATGGGAGCGTCGACACATTTATTGGAGCATTCACCTCCTGTTTCACTGTTTTTGGTTCCCGTAACAAAAGATTTTTGATAGAGCAGCGCGTTTCGATTTTATTATTTTAAGAAGACTTGGGTTTTGTGCTAATATTGGACAGAGAGAGTCAAATGCAATAATATATACGTTTATTTGAATGGAATGAACTTACTTAGTACAACCTTGTTACTAATGAAAATAAGTATTAAAATTCAGACCAATCAATATTAATTAATTAAAAAAAATTAAATGATTTTGAATCAATTTGTGTCAGTGGACTCGTTCAATCCAAAACTTGAGAGAACGGGTGTGTCTTGAAGTTCCTCTGTCGAAAGTAGTATGAAATCATCTCCAAAGATCTCAGTCATAATAAAAAAAGTGTTTGTGATTTTTCCGACATTTTCACATATTACAAATAACGTAAGAGATAGCTTTATTTTTCCCTAGGGAATCTTTTGAATTACAATTGCTTAGCGTTCAATTCGGCATCATTCTGCGTACAACACACGCCTAATTCAAATGCACCTTAACATGCTAATGAAAACCAATTAGGATTGGATGGATAACACAACGTCGAAACTTAATCAATGACTCCCATGACTCCAGAATGATATTGCTTCCAAGTAGATATTAGGACACAACATTGGAATCTCATCAATGATGTTGGACAAAGAAGACAACTACAAGAAAGCACCGTTCTAGGAAGAATACAGGGACACAATGCCGGAATCTAATTAACAACATTAAACAAAGGGAATAACACCAAGAAGAAATTGCTCCGAATAGGGTATGAGGATACAACGTCAGAATCTAATCAACAATGCTAAACTAAGGGAACAATACTAGGGAGGAATTCTTTGAAAAGGATATGAAGACACAATGCCGAAATCTAATCGATGATGCTAGACTATTAAAAGACCACTAAGGATCCTTGCACCTATATGGGCATGGGAAGATTGCGCCGGAACCTAATCGACGATGCTGAACGGCAATATCACCACTAAGAAAGTATTGTTCTTGGATGAAAATGAGGATACAATGCCAGAATTTAATCGACGACTTTGGACAAGCTAGGATAGCACTAGAATCTAATTAACACCACCACCTAAGATATGACAATCACTTGAATTTAATCAATGAAGAGGGCCTAAAGCTACAACTAAGTTAAACTAGGCTAGGATAGACTAGAAATAAGATGAAGAGTTTTGTTGTATTGTTCAGGGGGCTTTTTGCTAGAGGACTTGGGGTATTTATGGGGATATCATATCCATCAAACAGCTACCAATTTGAAATAATGCCTCTTCTCTCCAACATGTTTCCTATTCTTCCGCTAGTTTGTTTTGTAACTACTTCGATCACACTTTCATCCACTTCCATAGCTGAGCCTTCAATCATCCATTGCCTTCCTTTCACATACTTCACTTTTGAAATTTACCACCAATACTTGCATCATCACGTAGATATGTGACTCCCTCATTGTTGATCATCTAGCTTCTTTCAATATACTCGTCAACAGCCAATAATATGCCAACATTCATAGGGCTTATGCATAATTTTGCTTGGCCCCAAAGTGACTTTGATTGTGTCGCCGGCACGCAATGACATAGATGTCAACATTGCCCCCTTTTAAAAGAAGTAAATTGGAGATTTATTTCTTTAAAGGAAAGACTTCGTTTTAAGTGATCTGCTAGGGATGATGATCAAGCCTTTCTGTCTTCTAACATTTTTAGCCAATACAAATCAATAGTCCCTGTTATGTTTTAACATGTCATTTCAACTTCCAGCAGATATTACAATTTTGAATTAGAGTCCCTTACTTCAAGCGTATATTTATAGTTTCTTTCTCCGTAGCCTTTTGTCTTCTTCTTTAAACCCTAAACCCTTTCCATTTTGTTTTTAAGCTTAAACTATTGCGACCAAAACTCCCAAGCTCCTTCCCAAATCTTTCATCTCACACTTCAATGACCTTTGAGATAATGAAAAACCCAAATATTGTCGTTTCCAATTATTAAGCAACGTAGAAGATAACCTTGAGCAACTACTTCTAGGCCCTTGTCTTCTCCATCATAATCATGGTCCGTCGCCTCTCAAGCCTTGTTTTCTTACCAAAAGGAATGAGAAACTCCCTATTCAATATTCTTCCATTAAGGATATTTGGACATCTACCCCTTTTAGATTTTGGAGTTCTCCTTCGTTTGATCAAAGATTTCACTCATAGTGCTTGCAGCTAAAGGGTAATGTGGAGACTAAATTATCATGGAAGGACGTAGACATAAAAACGGCATTGGAGTTTAGCATGCTATCTCATGACTTGGACAGCGAATTACTGGTTTCTGTCATCTGTTTCTGGTCCCCATCGACTAACTGTTTCATCTTTCCATGGGGACCCATGTCCATAGTCCTTATGGATGTATTTACTATATTTGGATTTATACCACATGGAAGCCCTATAGAAAGATAGAAGGCTTTTGATGAACATTATATCTCTGACGACGTTCTTGCTTATGGAAATTTCCTTGATCAAGTTTGCAAAACTTCTAGTCCCATCGATCTAATCGTACTTGTCAAGTTTCTGTTATGTATTCTTTTGTCCAGTCGTCAAGGTCTAAAAGGATTATTTAATTCTCGCCTCAAGCCTTGCAAGGGAAACACGATTCTCTCTTGGCCTACTTGTCTTGGCTGCATTATATAGGAGCATCATATGATGTCTCCGTGTGCAATTTTTTTAAATATAATAAATTTAAGATTTTTTTGTAATTTTTCCAATGTTAAGTCTGTCCTCTCCCCACCAACGACCTATCGCGAAAAGATACTCCACAGGAGCCTCCTCCAACTGATCTTTTAAGCCCAAGGCCATCTCATCCAAGCTTAACAACCTCGTTCTGGAACCACGTTTCCCTTCAACCTGCCTACCGGACACGGCGATGAACTCAGATTAAGACGCAATCGAACGCTCAACAGATGGAAGATGTATGAGTGCGCGTGCAGAGTCGGTCCCCACCCATAACTTTTCGGCGTTTTTGGCCATACCCGTCGACGCATAAAGCTTCGTCAACCCAAAACAGAATGAACCGCGAAGCAAAAAGTCAAATAGTTCCCAAGCATCGAACATGATTTAAAGCAACAAATTGCATTCCCATGGAACGAATTTCCTCAATTTGACCATGACCTTGTTACTTGCCAAGACCCATGGCTTGTCTTGAATCCAAACTAGAGCACGTAAGCTTTTAGTATTTTAAGAAAAGGGAACAAGCACACGATATGATTGGTCCAAACCGACCATATGTTATTCAATTTGTTAATCCATGTTATTATGTATTAATCATTTATTTTGCGTGCATTGCGTTTAATTTTACATTTTTCTTGTGGATATGCGGAAGAGAGAAATACAGAACTTCAATATATTTCAATGTTGAGCTTGAAGAGTGTATATATATCATTATTTAAGGATATGCGCCATCAAATGGAGATATATGTGCAATTTTAAGAGATATGAAAAATTAAGATAAATATTATAATTAATCACTAACGAGGAAAATATCTTTTAGAAATATCTCCGACATGGTGTATTAAAAATTTCAACTTGAGTTTGGAAAAAAGATCCAAAAAATGCTCAAGCAGATTACTGGTTCAATGTGGTGAAGAGCAAATCATCTGCATTAACATGACTGCTTTTGTGTTAATCGTGGATGTTGTGCAGGCTACATGCTACAACGCTATTGATTTGGCTCGTATGAGGGCAACAAGTCTATTGGTGTTTGTTTGTAGATGGAAACATGGTCAATGCGACTAGTGTTGTTTTGGAGCAAGCTCAATGGGCGCTTCCTTAGATAATAGGGCTCCGTAGATTACACAACAATAGAAAAGGTTAAGTTTGGTTTTTGAAGACGGAGCAATGTTGAGGATTGACATTGAGAGAGAGATATTAATAATTATCGAAAAAGAAGATGACAGAAATATGAGAATTACACCACACCCAAGTACACCTAAGAATTGTCTAGCATTGATACTAGAATAAGAAATATAGGGAAGTGACAAAATGAGGTGCTTTTATATTAATGTGAGCAATACAATACATAAATAAGCTATATTACATGAATATTTTAACTGCGTCAATTGAGTTCCAATTTTAAAAAAAAATAACTAACACATACGTCGACTTATGTGAACAGTATTTAAAATTTTCTACATCTTTTATTAATTTTTCTTTACTTCTTCCTTTCTTTTTATTCATTTATGGGTTGGCGAGGGCTGCCACTTAAGCTACGACAATAGCCTCCTCCTCTTCTTATGCCATTTCATGACTCAACACACGCACAAGCAGAGAGAGAGAGAGAGAGAGAGAGAGAGAGAGAGAGAGGTGTTAAGTTAGGATTTGTAGGTGATGCCTATTTCGTCTTTGGATTATTTTCATGTGTACTGTAATCGGAAGATCCATGAATACTCCTCACATCTCCAAGCAGTTGTGTTTACTTCACTACCTATATAAACCCTAGCCTCTCCTTTTATGTGATTACTAAATCAAATTCACAAAGACATTGTTAAGGCTGTCCTCTCCCTTTAATGACCTATTAAGAAAACAAGATACACATGGAACCTGCAAGGTGCAATTTGCGGTGAGCAAAAAAAAAAAAACCGCTCAAACTGAACCAAATTGACTAGTTCTAGGTGGTTCCTAAAAGTGTTGGTATGATTTTCCGGTTTCATAAATTGGAACCAGTGATTTCTAGTTTGATTCGTAGTTTCATGTGTGGAATTATCCACTTGGACCACTCAAATTGGACCAATTTTTCTTTTAATTTCTTAAAAAATTGTAAAAATAGAAAAGCCATAATCCTTCTTTCACAACACAAACCAAAGGTGCATAACTAGTGAGCAACCAAGCGATCGAAAAAATCGACTTCAACATAACCAATTGGGAGCAGATTTCTCCAGATTTTTAATAAGAGGTACCATATGATTTATGGTTTTTTTTTCTCGATGAGGCTCCCATCTGAGAGAAACCAAAATTGCATTCCAATGTGGCTGGTAAGAGAAATTAGGCAACAAGTTCAAGAGATCGTGATTGCAGTGGTTGCAATTCTTCTAATTGCCGTCGCATTTCAAGCAACTCTCCATTCTCCTCGAAGAGGCCTAGGTAGTGCTAGAGAGTATTATTTTTTTATTGACTGTAAAACCTTAGCCTTATTAATGCGACTTACTGTGATTATAATCATGTAAGTGGCATCTTTGAAAAATGGTCATTTTCTAGAGGTTGGCAATTTTCGGTACTTGAACTACAATCGTATTGACCACAGCATTGTATGCTGTTCGAATGTTAGTAACAACCCCAAACCGTTAACAAAATTTAATATACGAAAGATGTGGGTTAAGAATGATCATATGGCTGATACTTATTTCAATTATTTTGATATGCCATGCAATAAGTTCTATATAAATTATTATATGTAATCATTATAAGGTTATCTGATCATTAATATCAGATATTTATCAAATTTTATCATTTATAAAATTATTATTATTTAATTATTATTTATTTTTGAGTTCTTGTGTAGAGTTGCGGCTTGATTTTGACAATTTTCAATCAGTTTTGAAGAATTGAAACCATCAATCTGTCAATTTTGTACCGTGTGCAGTTTTTCCTTTGTTGTTTCAAATCAGCTTTACCTAATCCAAAACAACAAAAGAAAAACAGCATGCGGTCCGAGGCCTAAATAAAGCCTCACAGCTTTCATTGGCGATCACTTGAATTCTTCGAAACTAATTGAAATTTGTTGAAACCTAGCAGCAAATCTCCATGAGTCAACTCAAAAACAAATAACAATTAACTAATAATAATTTTAATAATGAAAAAAACTTATTCAATATCTGATATCAATAATTGAATAACCTTACAATGATCACATATAATAATTTATAATAAATTGCACGACATATAAAAATAGTCGAAACAAGTATCCACCAAATGATCACTATAAACCCATATCTCTCATACATAAAATTTTGCTAACCGTTTGGGTTGATATCAACACCCGAACAACGTATGATGTGGCGGTCAATACAATTGCAACCCAAGTAGTGAAAATTGCTAATCCTTCAAAAAATGGCCATTTTTCAAAAATGCCACTTACCGTGATAATCATGATAAGTGCATTAATAGGGTAAAGGCATTGCAATCAATGAAAAAATCATACTCTCCAGTGGTACCTAGACCTCCTAGAAGAGGACGGAACATTGCTTGAAATGCAATTGTGATTAGAAGAATGACGACCATTATGATCACGATATCCTGAGCCAGTTGTCTTATTTCTCTTACTAACCATATCGGGATATGTTTTTGATTTCTTAAGATGCAATTGTAATTAGAGGAATTGTGACTGCTAAAGCCTCATCGAGAAAAAAAAATTCCAGAGATCATATGGTAAAAATCTAGAGATCTTTACCACGGCCTGAAAAAGATTAAGGAGGCCTTGATCAAGTCAATTGAAAAAAATCCCAAGACCAAACAATAAAAAATCCAAAGGTCTTTACCCCCGGCCTGAAAAAGATCAAGGGAGGCCTTGATTAGGTCAATTTGGGAGGGAGGGAGAGAGGGAGGGAGTTCATATTATTCGGATATGAAGATTTCTTCAAGTCGATTTGTGAAATTGAACACGTTTGAATCTAGCATTTGGTATTTAAAATATTTGGCTAGCATTTGATATTTACTATTGTATCTCAACAATTTGAAAGCAATCCTCTGGGGTGCCCATCTCAAACAAAAAAGAATTTTGGTCCTGCTGGAATGTTACTACTTGTTTATAACATGCCATTAAGCTAGCTAATCTCAAAAAAGGAAAAAAAAAATCACCTTGCTAGATAAAGGTATAATGGAAGACTAATATCAGAATTTTCTACAAAGTTGAGGAATGATTTTGATTTCGGACGAAAATAGAACATGGCAGTGATATTATTCCTTAGATGATACTGAAAAGAAAAAAAATTTCACCCTACAGTTTCTTAAATAAGGTTGTCTACCTCTCACAAGTCAAAACTTGTGGTCAATATTGGACAATCAAATTCAACATAACCACACGGTCATGCTAGATGGACTCTATTTATTATGGAAAATCTTTTGTATCACTAATTTTTGTGAGAAAAGCCAATTAATTGTTTAAGTAATTTTCTTGGAAAGATTAGAATTGAAAACTATTGTCATGAACTAACCCCTCACAAGAGAGGTTAGGTTTAGGGATATTATCAATTTCAAGCCAACACCATTTTATTGATTCGGACTCTCCCAAGCCCATGTCTTGCACAACATCAGACATTCAAAATTTTAATCAATTAAGCTTATGCAAATTTTAACAAATGAGTTGCCACTAACCTTTTTGGGATTAGTTAAAAATCTAGTAAGATACGGGAAAATATATTTCTATTTATGTAGCTAGAGATTTTAGAATCGGGAACTTGATTACATCAGCCCTAATACTAACGGTCTTTTTGATACCTAACTTCATCATGCTAACTAATGCCATAAAAACCTATCTAAAAATATAAAAATTGTCTTAACAATTCTAGAGCAGAAAAGTAAAAATCAAGAAATTGAAATGCACAATCAATAATAATCATAAGTGAAAGCAAATAAACATCCTAATATTATCCCTAAAAATAAAAAATGCAACACCAAACAAAACAAATGACCTTATTGTAAAGCCCTAAAGGCTTGTCCAATTTTGAGTTTTAATATTTTTAAGGGTTTTAAATTTTTCTAAATTTTTTTCTATTTTTTTATATTTTCCAAAATTGAAAAAATTTATGAATTTTTTAAATGATTTTCTAAGATTTTAAAATATTTTATTTTTTCTGACTTTTTAAAAATTTAATTTTTTTTATGAATTTTCAAAGTTTTGTCAATTTTTATGAATTTTCTGATTTTCTAAATTTTTTATGCATTTTCGAAAATTTTTAATATTTTTGAATTTTCTGGAATTTTAATGTTTTAAAATAATTTGTTATTATATTAGGGAAACGGGTTTGGTTTGGCCAGGTTTACCCGATCCGAATCGGTCTGATTAAAATACGAATTTTTTAAAATATTTTTAAAATTTTAAAATTTTTCGTTATTTTCCCATTTTTTATTCTTTTTCTGTTTTGTCATTTTCCCTTTGCTTCATCTTCAACCTTGGGCACCTGAACGAAGCCTCCCTCACCATCTGCAAATCCTTCTTCACCGAACCGATCACCACTCGGCGTCACGACCATCCCCCATTGTCGTCACAGAAATACCACCACCCGCCAGTCGTCTACTCGACCGGCATCAATCACCGTCAGCCTAATACCAATTCTTTTTGAACCACAAAAAGAGAGTACAAGTGAGTCTTCAGAGAAGGTCACCTGGCTGAGGAAGGGAAGAAGCAATCCGCGACGAAAAAGATGATTAAGTGGTCATTTCTTCCTTGACGGTAAAAGGGTAGCTCCAGCAAGGGGAAGGATGAACGGCTGCCTCGACAACGAACGAATATTTCCATGAAATCACATGAAAGCACAGAGAATACAAGAGAATCAGCCAAGATTCGACTAATACAACAACAATCACGAATCAATCTTGAGCTTAATCGCAGACTAGTATTGGATCCTCTTTTGGACATTTTATCGAACATATTATATGCAGCATCAACGACACACATCCGATCGAATTATCGTCTGTTTTTTCAACCACAAAAACAGAGTAGAAGTGAGTCCTCAGAGAAGCTCACCCGGCCGAGGAAGGGAAGAGGCGATCGGCGACGAAAGAGAGGATCAAGCGGTCCTTTCTTCCTTGACGGACGAAAACGCAACTCTTAGCGGTGATCCGAACGCCAGAAATTATTGGAGCGGCTCGCGGACATATGCTTTGGCCGGAGCTTTGAAGATCCGACGATGAACTCCGGCGAAGAAAATGCTCCTCAGAACACTCAACCACTAAACCCAGACCTCGCCGAAGCTCTCTGTTTTTCCGTTATTTTGTGCCAGCTCATCCATCTTGTAGAAAGGCGCTCGGCCTTGCTCCGGTCACTCGCCGTTCTCCTTCGCCTCGCGTCACGGGCGCCGCTCCCCCTTCATCTTCGGTCATTTTCTCTCGCGTCACAGACGCACGCTGGACGTGCAAAGCTTCTCTGTATGTACAGCTGGTGTTTATAGTGACATACCGATGCAAACGAGATCGGAGCTTAGCAATCGGACCGTAATTATTGAACCGTTTCCTCGCGGACGCACATCGCAGAACCACCACCGCAGTCAAACCAAATCCGGAAATAAAATAAAAGAATATGTCACTCGAGTTAACAGATAAAATCTCAGGAAAATCATATTTGATGACTCATGAAGCAATCAATGACATACCAAACGACATTGGGCTGTTTTCGTATTGAATGAAAAATAGGCTTTATCTCATCTGTATTTCTCTGCGACTTCTCCTCAAACGTGAGCAATATTCAGCAAGGGTTCTGTATACAACGTTATAGTATTGTTTTGATTTGGCACCATCTCATCAACGCGGATTTCGGGCCAAACCATGCAAACAAAAGTTTTAATATCAGTCAGATTTTCAGCTAACATTACCACGACGTTAGCTTTTTTTTCTTGTTTTAGATCAAAGATGAACCGAGATGACGAGTGTTTGGATCTCACCTGTTCTTTCGCTCGCATCTTCATCTTCTTCGGACGCCATGGAGAGTGAGAGAAAGTGAGAGTCAGCCACGGATACAGATAGAGATGAGCTATTCATTGAACTTTGGATAAGATTGGTTTTTTAGTTGAGAGGATCTCGGATAATTGGGTCAAAGAAGAGATTTCGTGGATTTGATCGTCATGTTGGACCGAATTAAATATCCCCAATTTTAAATTATGTAGTTATTTTTTTTAAAAGAAAAACCTAGTTTCGCTTTGGTTGTTTGCTAAACAAATTTTCTTTAAAAAAAATTAGCTAATTAAAAATTAGCTAATAAAACTAAGTGAAATGCAAGCATGTGTGTTTCAAATTAAAGTTTTCGTTCTTTTGTTGTAGTGTTTAAAATTTAGTGAATATTAAGTGAATCTTATTCAAGGAATAAATTAAGTTATCGTTCAAATTATTTTGATCTAATTTTGAATTGAAATGAAAAATAATGCATTGATCACATTATTGACCAGAAGTTATATTTCAAAGTATGAGTATTATTCATGTATTAATATAAATTTCTGGTTATGACTTTGTTACAAACTAAATGGATAAACTAATATATTTTAAAGTTACTTTATTTTTAGAGAAAAATCTCACATTATACTTATTGTAATACATTTACCACAGGCTTTTTTCTTGAGACACATTAAATCTTAAACTTTTTCCTATAAAACATATTTACCCCTTGTCAAGGTTTCACCAATGAGCACCATTAAAAATAGCGTTGACATTATGCTCATATGGGTTCATGACTTCTTTTTGGCTAGAAAATCATTTGACAAAACTTTGACGAAGGGAAAATATATCCTAAAAGCACAAGTTTGGAATTTTTGATGTCAAAAAATAAATTTGGGATAGATGTGTTACATTAGACATAATCTAAGATTTTTTGTAGTTTTCTTTCCTTATTTTATATGATATTTACAAATTTAAAATCAACAAGATGAATTCAAAAGATATAAGTGTTTGGGAAGGATTATAGACATTTATTTGAAGATATTTTATCTTGATCTTTATCAATGTTATTGATAAAATATATTTAAAGATGCTTCTCTTTATCCATTTTTAGAATTAAATTTAAATCTAACAACTGATAGATATGTAAGTATGACAAGTCACTAATGATAATTGGTTGAATTTAGGCTGTGTGGCACATGACGAGTAAAGAAGTAACTTTGACTTTGTTGACTCCTATATTGTACTCGACAAATTAAGCAGTACATTGTAACGAGTTAAAAAAGAAGAAGTAAATAGTGCTAAAAAGAACACAAAAAAGATTAATGATTAACAAACAAATAAAGATAAATAACGAATAACAAATAACAAAAGGCCAATTCGGTCTTGATCCAACTCGCGCAGTCGACATCTGTGCGCGTGAGGATCTGATTATGCACAAAAAAACATAAGAGTTGAGCAAAAATCCTCTTTCCGGTTCCCTCTCCTTCGCCAATCACCCTCTGCCACCACCTCCGACGACCAAAACCTTATCGTCGGTCATCGCTCATACCATGGAGAGAGACCCATTGAGACTAGGAGTGATCGGTTTTTAGTTCGGTCCGGTTTCAAGGTGGAACTGGGAATCGGACCAGGAGAATCGGTTCCCAAATTCTGGGATTAGACCAGATTGATCGGTCCTAAAACTGGGAACTGGATTGACCGACTGGTCTGGTTTGGTCCGGTACAATCGGTAATTTTATTTTTTTGTCCAAAAATTAGTTAATATTGCAACACATTTTCAAAGACAACCTACTTCTTTTATACACTAATTTATCCTTACGAAAGAGTGAGAGTTTTCTTAAAAATCTAAAGAATTTTCTTGTCTTTTTTTTTTAATTCTTAAGAAATTTAAAAATATATTTATTTGGATATATATATATATGGTCCGATTTGGCTAGTTCGATCAGTTCAATCCGGCTAGTTCGATTGGTTCGATTCTCAACTTGAAACTAGGAATTGCACCATCTAGCCACTGGTTCTAAGAATGGGAATCAGGAATAGGACCGCTGGCTATGGAAACCGACTAGTCCAGTCCGGTCCGGGCGATTTTTGAGTTGGGCGATTCTGGTTGCACACCCCTAATTGAGACATTCCAAAGAGTATTTTTTGAGTGACTTCGCCAAAAATTTCTTTCAAAGGAGGATTGGCATCCCAAAGAGTTCTTTCTCGTTTCTGATTCATCTTCGTGCCAAAGGCGACTTAGCCATTATCGGACTGCCGCTCTAGAGAAGCCCTTGCTCTTCTCTATCTTATCTGTCAAGAATATCCGAAGAGCTTGGATTCACGTCCAAAGCCTTTGTTTGGGCGCCAATCACTATTGACTAAGTCCCACAAGTTACGGTTGCTAGTTGGTTCACCATGCGCAACCTGTGATCACATCCTGAGCCACTGCGGATCAAATGGCTAAAAATTCGTGAAGTACTCAACTCGATTTTCAATGTCTTTCACCGCCGAGTGTTGCCATCGACGTTTTTGGGACCTCCTCTTGCCGGTTCTTAAAAGATTATATGTCACTACTACTGTCCTCAAAGCACTCTAAGTCATCTCGTATACTTAGTCCATAATCTTTCCATGATCAGCGCTTCTGGTTTTCTTTCTTCGTTTTTTCTCCGCATCCTGTGCGTTTCCTCCATGTCACCAAAGTTTTCTTTCCTCTCAAGCTTTAGTCATTGAATCCACGAAGCAACCCTTCAGATCTAAAGAGCCACTGTCCTTGCCCCAGTAAATAAAATAAAGGAGGAGCGCGCCCCTTGCTTTGGTTTTTCAATTCAGAAAGGATAAGAAAAAGTACATCACTTTGTGTCTCTCCTGATTAAAGAAGTCTAATTGAGCATTTGAAACATGTGATGAGAATCGCGTCAGTCGTTAGTCATCGATCACTACATGGCGCTTTCTCGGAAGCTCCATCCGGCATATGGTTGAAGGTAAGACCGCTCAAGCAGTCAAGCTCAACCTATATATATATATATATATAGCTCCATCTTTCATGGTGTTTTCAGCTCTTACTTCAGAAATCAAATCATTCTTCCAATCTTCCACATTCAGTGATCTCAAAGCTGCAAATTTTAGCCCCAAGGCGAAAATGCTTCGGGAAATCTTCAGTCCCTTTGACACCAATGAATGTGATGCTTTGAAATCCATTTGTCAGCATCTTCTTGAAGTTGCTGATGATGGTGGTGTCAACGCGGCATTTTGTGCACAAACTCCAGCAAACATGCACACAAGGAGTTCGAGCTTCAGCAATCTTTTACTGACGAAGAGCTGGAGCGAACTGCCGCTAAAAGTCAACGACTCTGAGGACATGGTGGTGAACGGTGCTTTGCGCGATGTGCTCAACTCTGGGTGGACGGTGCCTTCGGCTTTGGGCCAAGAACTAGATTTCGAAGTGACGACCATTGATTATAACAGCACTGGTCTGGGAATGGAGGAGAAGCCGGAGACGATGGAGGGTGAGGCACGAGCACCAGTCGAGAAGACACGTTATAGAGGAGTGAGGAGGCGGCCGTGGGGAAAATACGCAGCAGAAATGAGGGACCCCATGAAGAACGGAGCAAGGGTTTGGCTTGGCACTTACGAGACGCCTGTGGACGCGGCATTGGCCTATGACCGGGCAGCTTTTAAGATGAGGGGGTCCAAGGCCAAGCTCAACTTCCCTCACCTCATCGGCTCCACCGACTACGAGCCCATCAGGGTCAACCCCGAACGCCGGTCTGCCGAGCCCAGCTCGCCATCCATGTCCAGCGATGACAGTTTCATGACTGGGACAAAGAGGGGAAAGAGAGAGGTGAATGTGGATGCTAAGGTGGATTTTAGAATTCCGATCCCCTTTCCCATTCTATATATGGGCTTGTTTCGATTATGCAAACTGCAAATACATTGATTTGATCAATGAGAAGTCAATCAGGCAATATAACTTGTAGAAACTATCAATTTAGTGTTTTTATCCCATTCCCTTAGGGTTTGTGAGGAAAAACCAGAAACCGAATCTGCCCAACTTCCTCCTAAAGGGGCGTTCTGTGTACACAGGAAAAGAGGGGGAAAACACCATCCTTTAGATTAATCAACAATTACTTTTTATTAGAAAAATGATCAATTTAGTCCTAAATCTGTTGTATGAATATGAATTTAGTTTAAAATTTTTAATTTTATCAATATAATCCTAAATATTTACACAAAATTCCAATAGAATTCTTTTGGTGAATTACTATTACAAATACTGATGTGACGGTCAACATAAGATGTCGTTTTCTTGTAAAGCTGTCCTTGTCAGCATTCCAAGTACGACGTCTAGCAATGGCTAGATGCCACTCTACAACATTTAGAGAAATTGACGAAAATAACTTCATTTGAATTTTGTGCAGAAGTTTAAAATTATATTGGAAAGAAAAAGGAAATTTGGTCAACATACTGGTAAAATTGAAAATTTAGAACTAGATATATATGTATTTGCACGATAAATTTAAGACTAAATTGGCAATTATCTTCTCTTTATGTGATAATTTACTATCAACGTGAATGAATTTAGTAATCAGTAACTTTAGTGAAAAATTTCAACACGTATAGGCTCTCTTTCAACAATATATTTCAAATTTCATTACCAATTAGTCACTACATAGAAAAATTTCAACACGTCATGGCTGAGCTCAATCAAGTTTGAGCAACCCTGAGTTCAAAGAAGCTCTAGTTGCCGGGGTTGCGAGCTCCAAATCTCCCACGCTCCATTAACTCAACGGTGTGTGAATGGCCATAGCTGAGCTTGACAAAGCTTGAGCAGCCATGGCCTTGAGCTGCCAAAGCCTCAAGCTCCAAATCTCCTTTCACTCCACAAACTCAACGACACTTGAGTAGTCATGGTCGTGAGCTTCAACTTTCCTTTGCCCCCACAAGCTCTACAAAGTTTGAGTGGCTACGATTGCAAGTTCAAAGAAACTCCAATTGTCATGATTGCCAAGTCCAAATCTCCTTCACTCCTCCCAAGCCAAACTTGAAGCCCAAATTGACTCCCGACTCTGACTCCCACGATCGCAGCATCATCTTCGGCATGGTCCAGCAGCTCTTCATCACCTAGTTAGTCCGTGGCGAGGATGGCCAGCTCAATTTCCAGCCTCACCTATCCGCGTGGCTCATCTACACTCTTGCCAACGCCAACGCCAACACCAAGGAGAAGATAGGGGAAAATAAGGTTAGTTCAAACCTGGTTGTGGTTTAGGCCAAAGTAATGTCGTTTTGAACATTGACTCTCGCTTGAGTTAAAATCAACAAACATCCGAGGGAAAATAATAAAAATCCCTATTAATATTTTTCCCTAGCTAAATTGGATAGAGTCAATAGAGATTTTTTGACCCCCCCCCAAAAATAGAGAGATTTGCTTGCATCAATTGCAAGTTTTAAAATTGAATTGCATATTTTGAAAGTTTTAGAATTTAATCATATTTTAGGACAAGTTCTAAAATTTTTGGTACACATATCCTTACATTTTCAATAACCTTTGGACAACCACTGACCGTTACTGAAACTTAATAGCACATAAAAAACTCTTTACATTTAAATACAGAATAATACAGCCCTGCAGTTTTCTTTTTATCACATGCGTATGGAGGTACGGACTTATGGAGTGCCAAAAGTTGGCATGGAAGAACATTTAAGTGCCAAAAGTTACAAAAAGTACACTTAAGTGCCAAAATCGGAGCAAAAGGGATCAGTTAAGTACCAACGGCGAAAAATTCCGATCAAATTGCTACGTGTCCATTTTTCGACGACTTCATTTGCTGACGGAGCATTTTTTTCAAAATAAAAATCCATGTGGCAATTTTTTTTTTTAAAATTGTCCACGTCAAATTTTAAAAAAATTAAAATTGATTTTATTATATATAAAAAAAAAATAGGAGGAGGGGATCAATGAGGGCTGTGCAGCCCTCGCCGCCACCGCCATCACTGCCCCACCCTCACCAGGAAGGGTCGGCGTGGCCGACGTGGCCAGTGACGCCGGTCGGCCTACGGCGAGGCGGTTTGGACGGCCAACGGCCCTTGGCCTGGCTGGGCGAGGGCCGACGACCCTCGTTGGATCTGGGGGAGGGTCATGACCCTCGCCCCAGATCTAAGCGAGGGCTCACAGGCTGACCGGGGTCGCCAGCCAGTGGTCAAGGCTCGATGACCCTGGCCGACCCTCGCCAGCCCTCGCCAGCCCTCGCCGGCGAAGGTGGGGCGGCGACGAGGGCTGCAAGCCCTCGCCGATCCCCTCCTCCTTTTTTTTTTTAAAATAAAATCGATTTTATAATAATATATATTTTTAATTATTTAATATTATTTAATTAATAATTTTTAAAATCCAAGTCAGCCAAAATGACGTTGTTTTGGCTAATTTTTTGCCGATTCAGTTTCCGACAAGCCATGTAGACAAGAAAATTAATAAAAAAATTGCCACGTAGGATTTCTGGTAGGGTTCCGGCAACCTAGCACTGAAGTGATCTATTTTTTTTAAAAAGTGGCACTTAAGTGTACATTTTGTAACTTTTGGCACTTAAGTGTCCCTCCGTACCAACTTTTGGCACTCTCGTTGTACTTATGCCCATGCGTATGTGATTGGACCTGTACGGCACCACACATCACATTTAAACACCTTAACGGATGCAAACATCATTGTCCTTCCCCAATAAAATAAAAATGAGCATGCCCCACGCTTCGGTTTTTCAATTCATAATGGATAATAAAAATTATTAATTCATGCCTATCGTGATTGCAAAAGTCTTATTAAGCATTTGAAACATGAACTTTCTCAGAAACTTGATCTAAAATAAATAGGAGGTAAGAATTAAATTACTTAAACGTTAAAATCACCATCATTCAAGCAATCAAGCTCAACCTATATATAGCTCCCACTTTGCTGGTCTTTTCAACTATTCACTCTTCCAAAACCAAATCATCCCTTCAATCTTCCAAAATCAGTGACCGCAAAGCTACAAATCCAAGCTAAAACGAGAATGCTCCAAGAAATCATTAGTCCCTTAAAGACAATCAATCAGATGTTTTGAAATCCATGTGTGAGTATCTTCTTGAAGATGATGATGATAGTGTCAATGCAGCATCTTCTGTAGTAACTCCTACAGACACGTACACAAGAAGTTTGAGCTTTAGCAATCATCTACTAATTGAGAGTTGGACCAAACTGCACCTAAAGTCAATGGACTCAAAGCACGTTGTGTTAAATTATGTCTCGAGTTTGAATTTTTATGGAATTCAATTCCTTATTTAAATTCAGATAAATATCCAAAAATATGACTATACAAATCAATCCCAGTCATGGATTTCTTGGGTGATGGTTTTGGATTGTCATGCCCCACTCTTTTAGCATGCGACAACTCCTATTCTCTCTGGTCAATTGAATGTGACGTTTTAGAATATGTCACCAGCTATTATTTTTATCTTTTAATTAAATGCATGCGAAAGCGATAAACAAAACACCCAGCCAATACAATATTAGGGATAGTCAAAAAATTTAACAACCAACGCTTGCTAAAGCACCCATTTTTATTTATATACTTGATTAACCCTTAGGAAGACTATACAAGCCCTACAAACGGGTGACTTTCTCAGTTAGCCAACAAAAAGATACTAGGTTGGGGTTGATCTACTCCTTTCCAAAAAGATGAGGGTCAGCCAAAAAGAAGAGGAGCCCACAGTGCCTACACCCACTCTTCTAGGTTGGACTCTACGTTCGGATCCATATTGAGATCCTCCATGGCACCATCAAGGGTGTCGATGTCCATGGTGTCTCAAACCTCTACATCTGGACCCCCATGAGATAGCTCGTCGAATCCTTTTAGTGGGCAGTTGAGGTCCTCCCCATCTAGGATAAACCAAGCTTTGAATTGGTGAGGCACCTAAAATGCTAACCTTTCATCCACCCAGATAGTGGTGATGTGGAGTTAATACAGGTAGTCTCGACCAGGGAATTGGTGCACAATGATTACGAGATCTTGGTCTATAGGGACCCGACCTGCATAGGGTGGTTTGCCATCTAAGGTCCTGAAAAATAGTTAACAATAACAGAGGTGAGTGACAAATATTCTTAGAATGGGAAGTTCTCCACTTAGAATGATCTTATGGCTCTCAAGAGTTGCTCTAATCTTTTCAAAGTACCGTAGGATCAATGAAGATAATTATAAGCGAGTTAGATGATTTTCTAAGTCCTTCACTTCCAAGATCAACCAATTAACCTAAATTGCAACGGGAAGTTCTTCGCTTAGGATGCTCTTACGAGTCTTGATCATTGCACTCACCTTTCTTGAGTACTAATAGCGTCGAAATGAAGATGATTGTGAGCAAATTAGGTGATTTGCAAGCTCGTGAGCTCCTGAGATTAAGTAATTAACCCGAGTGGCAACAAATACTCTTAGAATGTGAAGTTCTTCCCTTAGAAGGATCTTATGGCATTGAACCATCACTCTAATCTTTCCCAAGTACTAATGGCATCTAAATGAAGATAATTATAGGTAAATTAGATGATTTGCAAACCCATAAACTCCAAAGGTCAAGCAATTAACCCAAACATTTTTAGAATGGTCATTTCTTCTCTTAGAATGATCTTATGGCTCTCAACCGTTATACTAATCCCTCGCATGCACTATTAGCATTGAAGCGAAGACACTTGCATATAAATTGGATGACTTACAAGCTCGTGAACTACGAAGATTGAGCTATTAACCCAAATGGTGAGAAACATGCTTAGAATGAGAAGCTTTCCTCTTTGAATGATCTCACGGCTCTCAATTATCACACTAACCTTTTCCAAGTACTAATAGCATAAAAAAAAAAGATAATTTTGAATAAATTAGATGATTTGCAAGCTGGTGAACTCCTAAGATCAAGCAATTAACCCAGATGCTGACGAATATTCATGAAGGGGAAGTTCTTCCTTAAAGTGGTATTGTGGCACTCAACCATTGGTCTGACCTTTCCCAAGCACTACTAATAGCATCCAAATGGAGATGGTTATAAGTAAATCAAATGATTTACAAGCCTCATGAGCTGTGGAGATCAAGTAGTTAAACCAAATGGTCACAAATATTCTTAGAATGGGAAGTTCTCCACTTAGAATGATTTTATGGCTCTCAAGAGTTGCTCTAATCTTTTCAAAGTGCTGATAGGATCAATGAAGATAATTATAAGTGAGTTAGATGATATTCTAGGCCCTTCATTTCCAAGACCAACCAATTAACCTAAATTGCAACGGGAAGTTCTTCGCTTAGGATGCTCTTACGAGTCTCAATCATTGCACTCCCCTTTCTTGAGTACTAATAGCGTCAAAATGAAGATGATTGTGAGCAAATTAGGTGATTTGCAAGCTCGTGAATTCCCAAGATTAAGTAATTAACCCGAGTGGCAACAAATACTCTTAGAATGTGAAGTTCTTCCCTTAGAAGGATCTTATGGCATTGAACCATCACTCTAATCTTTCCCATGTACTAATGACATCTAAATGAAGATAATTATAGGTAAATCAGATGATTTGCAAACCCATGAACTCCAAAGGTCAAGCAATCAACCCAAACGTTCTTAGAATGGCGATTTCTCCTCTTAGAATGATCTTATGGCTCTCAACCATTATACTAATCCCTCGCATGCACTATTAGCATTGAAGCGAAGACACTTGCATATAAATTAGATGATTTACAAGCTCATGAACTCCAAAGATCGAGCTATTAACCCAAATGGTGAGAAACATGCTTAGAATGAGAAGCTTTCCTCTTCGAATAATCTCACAGCTCTCAATCATCACGCTAACCTTTTCCAAGTACTAATAGCATAAAAAACGGAGATAATTGTGAATGAATTAGATGATTTGTAATCTAGTGAACTCTTAAGATCAAGCAATTATCTATGTGGCAGGTGCAAGTCTTCTCTCTTTATTCACTATCAGTGTGTGGCAAGTCGGAAGTCACAATGGCGATTTCATCCTTTTACCAATTTTAAGTGCCTCTTTGTGAGACAAGTTGAGCAGATTATGATTAGGTAGAATTATCAAGTTTTGATAAACATGTGTTGTAGAGAAATTTCACACTATGGATGGAGTGGACAATATCCATCTTTTTGGAAACAAGGACCCAGCTCTATAACCGTTTGATTTAAATTCAAATTGGTGCTTTGAAGGTAATTTCAGGCCTTCAATTCCATAGAAAAACGTTCTAGAGAAGTCAAAAGGGGTTTGCCCTTTTTGGCTCAGTAGAGCAACTATCAGGTTGGCTCATAAAAGCAATTAAGAAGATTTAAGGCAAGTTTATCAATTAGTTCAAGGTGAACATTCTAAAGTAACATTGACGTTATCAACCAGTTAGCACTAGCCTTGTAATATAGAATAGTTGACATCAATGTTAGTGATTTTCGGTCAAAATAGGCCGTAATAACTGTATTAGCAAATCATTAAAAATTTTAGAACTAAATTGGTCAAATTAGAAAGATTAGAACTAAATTTATACCATACAATAGGTTTAGGAATTTTTTGGTAAATTTTCTCATATTTCTTCTACAGACACTATTTTAATCCTTTGCCCATTATTTTGCAGGAAATATTTTTAAATGTCGTACAAAAACCAATTCACCCCATCTCTTGATTGTAAAATTAAAATCCATCCTATAAATCTTATCTTTGTCAGAAATTTTGAACATCTTGGCGCATGTCAAATTTCATTAACATCTTTTTGGGAAGCCCATAAATCATTTTCACCTATATATATTTTCTGGGGCAAAAGTACAACTAAATGTCAAAACTTAGTACAAGGGGACACTTAAGTGCAAAAGTTATAAAAGATATACCTAAGTGCCAAGATCAGAACAAAAATGATTAGTTAAATGCCAACGATGAGAAAATCCGGCCAAGATGCTGACGTAGCACTTTTCTGACGAGTTGGGGTCGAAACAGCGTCGTTTTGAGTGCTAACATGGCCAAATAAACCTAAAATGATGTTGTTTTGAGTGTTGATATCAGCCCAAAATGACGTTGTTTTGGCTAAAGTTTATTTTTTAATATAAATGTTAATTAAATAATATTAAAAGCGAATTTTTTTTTTTTAAAAGGCCCCACGTGTGACCGCTACCCCATTGTCGATGGGGCGGTGACGACGAATGGCGAGGGTTGTCCGGCCCTCACCTCTAGTCAGTAGGGGTTGCCAACCCACACCTAGGTGTCGGCGACCCTTGCCGTCCGTCGCCATCGCCCCATCGGCGATGGGGTGGCAGCCATAGGCGGGGTTGTTGCCTCTTTCCTTTTTAAAAAAAAAAAATTCACTTTTAATATTATTTAATTAATATTTATATAAAAAATTAAATTTTGACCAAAACGACGTCATTTTTGGCTTATTTAGCCATGTCAGCATAAAAAACGACATCGTTTCGATCCCAATTCACCGGAAAAGTGCCATGTCAGCATTTTGGCCGGATTTTCTCATCATTGGCACTTAACTGATCATTTTTGCTCTGATTTTGACACTTAAGTATACATTTTGTAACTTTTGGTACTTAAGTGTCTCCATATGCCAAGTTTTAGCACTCTAGGGGTCTGTACGTCTATTTTTTGGCAAGCCTAGAGAGCCGATGCTGCTTTGGCTCATTTGAGTTTTAGAGCTGTATGGTAGCATCTATGGTACTCCAATCGACTTTGGAGATCCTCACGATGCCTAGAACACCTCCAAGCTACTCTCTTTCCAATGCAATTCAATTCCTCTAGTTGGTTTCAAATTTGGAGAACATGGATTGATTCAATTGGAGTCAAACCATATCCAGGGAACTGCTGGCCACTTGTCATTGGGGAAAGAAAATTCCGTTGAGTAAATTTTTTTCCAAGAAATTGAAATTGCAAACCCCACTTGAGACAAATATAGAGAAATGCAGTCGCTAACTCATCAAACTCGACACATGCTCTTTAAGTCTATTATGGAGTTGTAAGTCTGCAAATAAAAATGTCTTAAAGGTAAATGTGAAATATGTAGTAATATAATCTGTAGTCTCTCGTCATATGTAAAATACAAATCAAACACAACTCCACGTTGAATTGTTGTATCTCTTGTTTTGAACTTTCTTAATGGTTTCTCTGATTTGAAGTTTCTCCTTAAATTGATGTAGCTCATTGATTCCTTTGATTGATGGAACTTTACAATTTCTATTGAAGCTCCTACCATTGGCACCTTCATTTGGCTAAGCTCTTCAACGGGAGCTTCCCACCATTCATCGCTATTCCGTTCTTCGATCACTTGCTGCAGCACTTTAACTCGTGCCTTCTCATCTTGGACTTGCTCGGTGAGCCTATCGTGCTGTTGGTTGAGCTCATTATTCTTGAGTCAACCAAAGTGCCAGTTCAATCATCGTGTGAAGGGTTTTGGTTGAGGAATCGTTTTGTAGTCAAATCAATAGAGGGGTGAGCAAATGGATATGGTTTCCCGGCTAGGGAGAATATAACCACTCCCACATCTGACCCACTAAGGGTTACAAGCTCACTTGCTTTTTTGTAGATGCTAGATCTACGTCTGGAGAATGTGATGAGCTTATCATCCTCATTTTCAATTTGTGTCATCACAATTTTTTGGCGTCCTCTTGTCCGTCTACCTGCCATGATTAAAGACAATAATCTTGGATAAATGCTGCATCGAAAAATTTTGTTATTATTATCAAATTCAATCTCACTGTAATAAAAAGAATATACCTATTTATAAGGGGATGGTAATGTCCAATATAGTATGCAAGGCTTTTGGATATTCTCTCTGAATTGTCGGGCTAAATAAATAAAAAAAAACACCAATTTTAGGTTGGGGATGTCATGCCCTGACACCAATTTGATAATTCATGTTCACTTACGATCAAATGAGTGTGACGTCCTAGGACGCGTCGTCGACCATTCATTTTTATCTTTTACTTATGTGCATGCAAAAATGAAACATTAAACCTCGATCAAACAACAATAGCAGGGATGATCAAAAAGACAATCAACACAAAAGTGACATCACCATTTTATTTAATTGCCAGATTAATACTTAGGGACAAGTATATGTACAACCCTACAAGTGGGGAACTATTCCAACTGCATCAAAAGGTATAAAGGGCAAAAGGGTCAATCTACTATGTCTTAAAAGGAGCCAAAGTCTGGTCAGTCCAAAAAGGAGGTATCTAGCGTCCATCTGACGTGTTACTCTGCAAGTCCTTCATAAGGTTTATACAGGCTACCTTCAAACTAGACAAACCAGGCCTCATACAGGTGAGGAACTAGTTCATCCCATCCCTCGTCTGTCCAAATAGTGGTAGAACATATCAAGAAAACCATCTCACTTCCCATTGCAATAACATTGATACTTTCAGCTGGGTAGTGAGAGGGAGTCCAAAACGTGTAGGGCAAGAAGCCATATCTAGGAGCTTAAAAAAAATGGTTAGCAATTATAAATAAGATAAAATCTTAGTGAGTTAAGGTTTTAAACCTCATTAGGGTATCAATTCGCCTTGGGGGTACCTAATTGGAAAATCCATCATATTAGACAACCAACAATCAAATCAATTTGTAAGAAATCTTATCTCAAGGCTGCTTATATCTTGCATGATACAACTCACATCCCAGACATAACAAACGAATATTTGCATGATCAGAACACAACATATAACATCCTGTGCACACAACAGTCATATGTGTTTCAATTAATACGATCACTCGAGTCATGGTACAACTTGAAGGTTGGCGATCTTCCGATCTGACCAGGTATCATTTCACCCCATCGAGCACGACAGATCTCCCGCCATGGATAGCATTCTTATACAGAGCACGGTCCTGCCTTTATCTCGACTCAACATCTAAACACCCATTGGGTATTTAATAATACATGCATCATCTCCCCAAACACTCGTTGGGTGACGGGTTCAATTAATGTATCCACACAAACACCTCATATTATTCAATTAATTTAATTCTCAAGGCACTCACACCATGATCCACACGGCACATGCATAAAATCTACATATAATGCAACTAGTGTCCTACATAATATCTATATAATGTCCTATTGCAATTATTCAACAATCCACTAATCACGTAAGTCAAATTTCACAGTAATTAATTATTATAAGAATAATTAACCGACGCAAGGGAATTTATCATAATTAATTATTTTTAAAATAATTATTTATCATTAAGAAATAATTAATTGTTATTAATTATCACAAGCAATAATTTATTAAAACTAAAAATAATTGACCAATATTTAATTATTTCTGAAATAATTAAATATAATTAATTGTTTTAAATTAAAATTAATTGTGATTAGACTATAGTTAATTAACACAAAATAGGATTAACAAAATTAATCATCATTAAATTTAATTAATTATAACTAGCCACCTAATCCGTATTTATTGTTAAACTAATCTACCCTTAATCAAAATTAGTAAACTAATCAAGGGATTAGCGTAATGATTCACTAATTCATGATGGCATTGGAGCAATGGCAGCGATGAGGGAAATGCATGGCTACCTTCGGCACAACAAGGTGAGGCGATGTGGGGAATGGATCTCGAATGAGAATGGTTTGGGCAAAAGGAAACCGAGAGCTAGAGAGAGAGAGAGAGAGAGAGAGCTGTGGCGGCTTCGACACAGCAATGGTAGCTAGCCAACGGTGGTGATGATGAGCAATGAGGCAGTGGCCAGCTCAGCCAAAACAGAGCCGAGAGAGGGGGAGAGAAAAAGATGAGCGTTTAGGTGGCTTGGGGCAGTTCAATGGTGGCTTAAAGGTGGCCGGACGACAACGAGAGGTTGCTAAGGTGAGTAGTGGAGTGGCTGAAGTGGTTGGTGATGGCAGCGCGGCCAGGACCGACCCAAAACATAGGAAAAAAAAGGAAAATAGAGGAGGGAAGAGCAGTTGGTGTTGGGTGGTGGTTCACGGGAGGCTCGTGGTGACGGACAATAGTCCTCAGGTGGCCCGACATGTAGCTAATAGCTAGGCTAAGCTGCAAAGGTGACTAGTCACTGTAGACAACGGCCAAAACAAAAGGAAAAAAGAGGGAGCATCAAGTTTAGGCGTGGCTCAACTTGTGATTCACAAACGACGACTCGCCGGCGATGAGCTAGCGGCTAGGCAGAGCTGTGTGGCATCTGGTTGATGTAGGCAGCACATTTGGAGTCATAAGTGAACACAGCAACATAAGCTAGAAATGAAGAAAGAAGAAGAAGAAGAAAGGGAGGAGGAGACGAAGAAGGAGAAGTCGGGCAAATGAGGGGAGGCGCAGGTGAAGGTGGGACCATGCAAGGGAGAAAGAGAGAGAGGATGGGAGAGGGGACGACTAGTTGGGGAAGGTGCACAAATTTTTGTGCACCCCTAACATCACCCTCATCAATTTCCCCAAAATTTTGTCTTTTAGCCAATTAATGAAGGGGAGGGCAATTTGGTCATTTTGCCCCATTTTTGGGCACAAATTTCCAAAAAAACCCTTGTCAGAAATAAAGAAGCGGTAAGTCTCAGGTTTTAAATTTTCAACTTGAGCAAATTGAAAATTCTTGGGACTTACTGAGGAAAAATCCAACAATTTAGTCCCGACGTCCTAATATACTCGATAATCGACTTTGGATTAAAATCATGGCTAAGTTCGATCAATTGTAATCTTAGTACATTTCAAACTAACGAGCAGCTATCAGGAGTCAGGCGAACTCGACTTGTGGTTAAAATAATATTAATCTACATTTGAGCCTCCTCGATTGAGGGATGATCTCGGTTGTCATATAATTGCGATGAGTTGATTGCTTAACCCTCATCAATTCTTATGGTTGAATAGTCACCCATGGTCGAGTTTACACATGCACTTGAATCCTTAATAGTCTTTCCCCTGTGTTTGTTTAGTATCTCGTGAATGATCAGTTTAGAATAAAATCTAACTAATAGTGCATTGACGAAATATTCATTCATATAATCCAAAATAGGTCGAAAATTTAGGATGTCACAAAAGGGCTTAGCTTTCTCGACGATGAGTAAGGTCCACAAGTCATCTTCCAATGATGTCGAGGGCAGCACAAGATGGCGGCTTAGCTCAACAGTGAGGAGTGTAGCCAGTTTCCCATCTGTGACGGAGCCTAAGCAAACTCAACCAAGGAGAGAGAGAGAGAGAAAATGGAGCAGTAGACAGTGGTGGCTCGGGGCTTGGGCGATCGAGTGGTGGCTCACAACACTGATTGACGCAACCGTAACGACGAGGGGGAAACAACTAGTTGGCAATTGTTCAGTGAAAGAGAAGGCCAGGAGAAAGGAAAAACAGGGGAGCAGCGGCTAGTCGTAGTGATATCCAGGTGAGGCTCACAGGTGATCTGGCAGTGTGCATTGGCCTTGGCTAGTAGGTGGAGTGGTTGAGGTGGCTAGTGGTGGTGATTATGGCTAGAATTGAAGCAAAATAGGAAGGGAAAAAGGAAAAATGAAAGAGGAGAAGGGTGGATGGTGTTTAGGTGGCTCACTAACGAACGGACAGAGCATGGCAGTTTGACGTGCAATTGGCGGCTAAGCTGCGGTGGTTGGCCGGTGCAATAGCTCAGCTAGAACCAAAAGTGGGCATAGTAGTAGTAGCCAAAACAGAAGGGACAGAGAAGGAAGGAGGAAGAGGAAGAAGGGGAAAAGGAGGGAGAGAGAGAGAGAGAGAGAGAGAGAGAGAGAGAGAGAGAGAGAGAGAGAGAGGGTTAATGGGGGAGGGGATGTGCACATTAGCTTGTGCCACCCTCCCATCACTCATCAATTTCCCAAAAAAAAATTTCCTTAAGCCCATTAAAGCTTGGGGACATTTTGGTCATTTCCCTCATTTTTGGACACAAACATCCAAAAACACCCTTGCATTGGAAATTCAAGAAGTGACCAAAGACTTGGGTTCAAATTTTCAACCTATCGATCTTTTTTCCAACATTTCCGAGTGAACCAAAAATTTTGGGAATCAATGAGGCAATGTACAACAACTTAATCTTGACATCCTAAAAAGCTCCATATCCAAGATTGGATCAAATCATGGCTAAATTCGATCAACTACAACTTTGGTACGTCTTAGACTAACATGCGGCTTTTAAGAGTCACACGTATTCAACTTGTGGTTAAAATAATATTAATCCACATTTAAACCTCCTCAATCAAGGGATGACATCGGTTGTCATATAATTGTGAATGACCGATTGCTTGACCCTCATGAATCTTTACAGTCGAATCGTCATCTATGATTGAGTTCTCTAGTTGCATGTGTACTTGAATCATTAATAGCCTTTTCTCTTTGGTTAGTATTTTATGAGTGATTAGTTTAATTGCTAAGAGCAAGTCTGGTGCCAGCAGTCATGGTAATTCTAGCTCCAATAGCATATATTTAAGTTGTTGCAGTTAAAAAGCTCGTAGTTGGACCCTGGGTTGGGTCGACCGGTCCACCTCGTGGTGTGCACCGATTGGCTTGTCCCTTCTACCGACGATACGCTCCTAGCCTTAACTAGCCAGGTCATGCCTCCAGTGCTGTTACTTTGAAGAAATTAGAGTGTTCAAAGCAAGCCAGTGCTCTGTATACATTAGCATGGGATAACATCATAGGATTCCGGTCCTATTGTGTTGGCCTTCGGGATCGGAGTAATGATTAACAGGGACAGTAGGGGCATTCGTATTTCATAGTCAGAGGTGAAATTCTTGGATTTATGAAAGACGAACAACTGCGAAAGCATACCACTCGCCGTGGTGGCTCCGCTGGATAAGGCCCCCATGACCCTTGCGCTTCAATGGGAGGGGTTCGAATCTTCGTGGAGGTGCTGGTGACTTACCGGTGCACGTGTACCCCTAGGGTTTACTCCCCCGGCTGCCAGCGGGGTGCGGGGTTCCCTGGGTCACCAAAAAAAAATAAAAATAACTACGAAAGCATACCACCCACCTGGGTGGCGTTGCTGGTTCGCGCTCTCTTCCTCTCGCAAAAGGTCGAGAGTTCGAATCCCAGCTTCGTCATAGAGTGACTTACCTGGTTGCATGTATGTGGTGGCTAGCACGTGCGGCCCCCAGGGTTTACTCCCCTAGCTGTCGGCAGGGTGTGAGGTTCCCTAGGTCATCAAAAAAAAAACTACAAAAGCATCTTTACCAAAAAAAAAAAATAACTGCAAAAGCATATGATTTTCCCATTTTCGGACTTGAGCTTCTCGGATTACTGTTCATCTTCTCTCAAATTTCTGATCCCAAGTTACTGTAGTCGCCCATCTTCGAGCAGCTGCCCCGGCCACCTTAGGGCTCCGTTGGAGCTAATTTTCGGAGGGATTACTCCTCTCCCTAGGGACAACAATCTCATCGAAGCATTTGAGCCAGGTATGTCCCAATCTGCCACAATCTTGGATCTGGGATAGGGTTTCTGTAAGTAGCGCTTGGTCTATTGATGGTTGTTCTGTTGTAATATGGATAGAGCTCGTCCTCCCCTGACTCTTACTTCAAATGGGGTGGAGAGTAGTCAACATAGGAGCCGTAGTCGGCCTCCATTTCGCTGGTCGAAGTGCCGTGGCTGTCCAGGTGGAAGTAGAGGCGGGGTGGTCTTGAACACTCCTGGGATCTCTAGGTCTGGTCTTCCATTGAATCAAGCGAACGAGGGGGATCATCCACAAGTTGAAGCACACGCTGGTCTCTCTGATCATAATGGCCCGCCTCCCCCTCGAAGCGGTGCCCAACCTCCGAGGATCCAACCATCTACATAGATGCAGAATGGTAAGGATTCTGCTGCTTCCCGCTCTTGGGCAAGCGTGGCCCGAACAGCGGTGAAAGGCTACTCTCTTTCGTATATCGACCCAGTGGAAATTGACGGGGAAGAAATTGCTGATATTGGTGATGACACTCCAGATGCAATGGACCCCATGTGGGCTCAATGTCTGGTCGGGTACCTTGTGGGCAAGAGGCTTCCATTTCAGTTGGTTGAAGCTGCACTTAAACACGCATGGGGAACCAAGCTGGTAGAGGTAAAGGCGAATGACAAGGGGTTCTTCTTCTTCCGAATTCCTGATGTGGAGTATAGAAGAAGAGTGCTAGACAGCGGCCCTATCACGGTCGCTCGAGTGTCTCTAATATTGCAGCAATGGGAACCACTTTTGAAACTAAAAAAAAAAAACAATCATTCCAAAGTCCCGGTGTGGATTCGATTGAGGGACATTTCTCTAGCCTTATGGTCTGCTAAGGGCATAAGTAGAATTGCTAGCTTGGTTGGCAAACCACTCTTCGTAGATCAGAATACTGAGGAGTTGAAAATGCTTGCTTATGCACGGGTATGTGTTGAGTTGTCAGCGTCTAAGGCTCGGAAAAAGACCGTGAAAGTGTGGATGAAGGGGGAGATCAGAATGGTGTCCGTCGAATATGAATGGAGGCCGGTCTTATATGCGCGATGTCGCACGTTCGGCCATAGGTGTAGCCTTGTTGAGAACCCATTTGGCCAGGCGGTCCTAGCTCCTGTCTCCGAAGCTTAGCCAACTGAACAGGCTGAAACGTCTTAAAATTTATCCACTATCTAGCCCCGGATAGATGTTGCACTACTGGTTCAAGCTTATACGCCTCAATTACCTGCTGTCCAACTTCATACAAAAGCTACACCAGCTAGAGAGCCTGCTTCAGCCCTTGACTCTCCAGGACAGAGGCGAGATTAAGCACCAAGTAAGTATGCCCCTCAAAATAAGGCTGGGACTCAAGAACCCACACCGACCAGATCACCTAGTGCTCCTTCTCCGCCTAGGTCTGATCCTCGAAGTCGCAACAAGGAAGTTATATGGGTTGATGATGCTTTGCAGCAGATGGCTATTTTAAGTAATGCTTCCTTCTCACCAGATGATGATTTAGATGATGTAGATGATACGACCAGCACTTCAATGGCTGTAATTCAGGAGGTGCCCACCCCTATGGTCGCCCAAGATGCCCCTCAACAGAATGACACAGATGCGTGTGCCAAGGACACTTCGATGGAAGACTCTCAGAATTCTCAGTAGTCTACTCCCCAACCATAGGCTCCGGGCAAAGCAAGTCCTTCATCCAAAAAGAAGTCCCCTCCTAAAAAACCGTCATATAGCAAGCGACAGTCTAGAAGATGTAGGTAAGCATTTGCTCTCCTCCTTCTTTTTGCATATATATATGAACTTTGGCTTTTGGAATACTCGGGGTATTATGGATCCGGTTAGACAATCGGAAGTGAGGCATTTTGTGCGGTCTCATGACATTTGTTGTCTTGGACTTATGGAGACTAAAGTCCCGCCTCACCATTTTGATCCCATTTCATCTAGCCTCCTCCCGGGGTGGCTTTGGCTAGCCAACTATGATTTCTTAGCTAGGGGTCACATTTGGCTAGGTTGGAATCCAATTTTGGTGGAGTTCCCTAGCCATTTTGTTTCTAGCCAAATGATCCATGGCCTTATTAAGATTTTGCATTCGAGTCATACCCTCCACTTTTCGGCTATCTACGGTGAACATACATTTATTGCTCGTAGATCTCTGTGGATTGATTTAATCCGTTTGAGTACAACCATCCTAAATAGCCCTTGGATTGTGGGAGGTGATTTTAATGCTATTCGGGATCCATCAGACTGCCTAGGTAGTCCGGATATTTGGCACCCCTCGTTTGATGAATTCAAGGAGTGTCTTCTTCAGGTTGGACTTGATGACCTTCGGTATGTTGGCTTTCGATTCACTTGGTCCTCTTATTCCGAGGAAAATAGGAAACAACGGAAGATTGATCGGGTTTTGGTAAACAACATGTGGAGTTCGGAATACTCTTATTCAAATGCCTCCTTTCTTTCCCCTGGTATATCAGATCATACCTCGATAGTAGTTCGTATCTTGGCTAATCGGACCCGGAAAAAGCCATTCAAGTTCTTCAACTTTTGGATGACACACCCAGATTTTAGATCTATTGTAATGCAGACGTGAGAGCACCAATCTTCCGGCACCCCTATGTACAAGTTATGCTCTAGACTTAAACTCTTGAAAATCAAGCTGAAGCAGTTAAACAGGGAGGTGTATTCTGACATCTCAATGCGGTCTAGTGTTGCTAAGCAAACACTTCATTCAATTCAAGAGGCACTTATTCAAGATCCTCAGAATAGTGTATTGGCCGAAGCTGAGAGGGCTCAAATCCGGGAATACTACACTCTCCGGTCCCTTGAGAAGTCGTTCTTTCAACAAAAATCAAGAATAAGGTGGCTTAAGGAGGGTGACCAAAGCACAAGGTTCTTTCACCACTCAGTGAATCAGCATCACTTGCGCAACTAGATAATCACAATCCAGGATGGTGTGGGTAATATGATCTGTGATCTAGGTGAAGTCCAGCATGCATTCACATCTTACTTTCAAGATCTCTTGGCCCCGACAAACACGGCTTTGACACCATCCACGGAGGAGGTCAAGGAAGTTTTAAAGCATGTGCTGAATGATGACCAAGTTAGACTCTTATCTGAACCGGTTCTCTCTCAGGATATTAGAAATGCTATGTTCTCTCTAGCGGGTGATGGTTTCAATGCTGAATTTTTTAAAAAGAACTGGGATATAGTGGGACCATCCATCATAAAGGCGGTTCAGGATTTCTTTCAATCAGGTAGATTACTTCGTGAGATTAATTGTACAATCATAACTTTGGTTCCTAAAATACCAGATGCTTCCTCAATAAGTGATTTTCGGCCCATCGCCTGCTATAACACTATTTATAAGTGCATCACGAAGATCTTGGCAAATAGAATTGCTACAATCCTTCCAGATATCATCAGCCCTGCTCAAACAACTTTTGTTAGAGGCAAGCGTATCACTGATAATATTCTCTCGGCCCAAGAATTATTCAGTGGGTTCCACTCACCTACTTATTCTCCTAAGTGCGCCATCAAAGTGGACTTCCGGAAAGCCTATGACACACTGGACTAGAACTTCTTGGAGACTACTCTTATGGCATTCGGCTTTCCTGAGCATCTTGTACGACTAATTATGGTATGTATGCATACTCCTAAGTTCTCTATTTCTATTAATGGTGAGCTTCATGGCTTCTTCAATAGCGGTAGAGGACTTCGGCAGGGCGACCCAGTATCTCCATACTTATTTACTCTGGCCATGGAAGTGCTCACAGGCATCCTAGAGGTGCAATCCCGCCGGCCTCAATTCTGGTTTTACTGGAGATGCAAGACCTCCCACCTATCACACCTTTTCTTTACGGATGATGTCTTCATCTTCAGCCAGGGCAATGCCAATCCGGTTACATGCATGAAGGGGGGACTCCACCTATTTTCCTAATGGAGTGGACTTATCCCAAACAATAGTAAGAGTGAAATATTCCTCTCGGGCGGTTCGGAGGCTTTACGGGATCAACTCTTGCAAATCTTGAACTTCAGACTGGGGACTCTTCCGGTTCGATACTTGGGCGTTCCTATCATAACTACGAGGCTGAGCAAAACAAACTGTAATGCCCTGGTATGTCTCCTCATGTCTGGAATCCAATCTTGGAAACATCATTTTCTATCATTTGCGGGTAGACTACAATTGATTAAATCTGTTCTGCATGCAATCCAAGCATATTGGGCATCCATTTTTTGGCTTCCCACTTCTATCATTGATAGGTTAGAACAGATTTGTCAACAATTTTTGTGGAAAGGCCCGGGTCTTGGTGTGGGAGATGCCAAAGTTTCTTGGGACGATGTTTGTCTTCCCAAAAATGAGGGAGGACTGGGGATTCGTTGGATCCGTGACAGTAGTAAAGTGGCTATGATCAAACACATTTGAACTCTTTTTACTGACAAAGAGTGCCTTTGGTGTAAATGGATCCATATGACTCACCTCAAAGGGCAGTATTTCTGGACCACAACGCCCCCAACTTTTTGTTCTTGGGCCTGGCAGAAAATACTTGCACTTAGGGAGGAGGTCCAAGATTATTTTAGGTGGAGAATTAAGGATGGAACATCTACCTCTCTATGGTTTGACCCGTGGCTGGATATAGGCCCTCTCAGTTCGGTCTTCCCAAATACTCATATATATCAATCGGTGCTCCAAAGACAAGCTACAGTTGTTGACTTATATACCCTGGATGGCCAAGAGATATTACAGCAGATTCTCTCGATAGGTTACGGTCCCTACATTGTCACATGTCCCGGACTCCTTCTATTGGACTATGCATCCGTCTGGCACCTTTTCTTCTCCGTCCGCCTGGGCAACTATTAGGAGGTGAGCTCTACCGGTCCCATGGGCACCATTGGTGTGGAGCAACTTGTTTGTTCCTCGACACCAATTCCTCCTTTGGCTCATCTCCCGGAACAGGCTCCCTACCTAGGTACTTCTGATGTCCTATGGTAGATTGGCATTCGTGCATTGTGCTTTTTGTAATACAAGGCCAGACTCCATAGATCACCTATTTTTTTATTGTAATATATCCAATTGCCTTGCTACTTTTTGGGCTGCGAAATGTAATCTTGTGTGGATTAACCGACCCTGGATGGAAAATGTGCAATGGATTATCACCACGCTCTCAGGGAGTGGATTCTATGTTGACATAGCTAGGTTCTCCTTTGGCAAACTATGTTATGTCATTTGGAAAACCAGGAATGACATTACCTTCAGGTCCTCAAGCCTGTTTTTGCCATCGATGAAGCAACACCTCATCAAGGCAGTCAAAGATAAAGCCTTAACCTTCAATGTGGTTCCTAATTCCCCAAGAAACAGGAGATTACAACGTAGTTGGGGCATAAATCCTATCATTTTTGGGTAGCTTGTTATGGAGGGATGTATTAAGCCGCTCCTACTTGTTGCATTTTCCTTTGTGTGAACGAGGCCCCCCCACTCCAGTGACATGTCATCCCTTGAGTATGGGTTGGAGCCTTGTCTCACTCTCTGTACATTTGTATGGTTGAAAATCGTCTATAATACTTACATTTACCAAAAAAAAAAAAAACCTACGAAAGCATATGACCATTCCAAAGTCCTTGTATCGGTAAGATTGCGGAATATCCCTTTTGTGCTATGGTCAGCTTGAGGTATCGGGGGCATAGCTAGCTTGATCGGTAAGCCTCTCTATGTGGATCAAAATACTGAACAGTGAAGCTACTTTCCTATGCTCAAGTCTGTGTAGAGATAAAGGCCATGGATGCTAAGCAAGATTCCATTAAAGTATACATGAAGGGCACTACTTGAGTGGTCTCAGTTGAATATGAATGGCAGCCTATCTCCTATTCGCGTTGTGGCACTTTCGGGCACAAATGCAGCGCACCTATGAATCCTCCTGTCCAAGTGCAGCAACCTGCTGCAGATGGCTCCCCTCCATCTGAGCAAGCAGGGGAAATTCGGAGACCAACGACTGATCAAATTGGGGCTACTGAGAAAGCTAAGGCCCCTCTAAATGAGAATGCGAACTGGGCTCGGAAACCTCTAGGAAAGTCAGACAAGCTTCCCCTCCTGTCTGAACCCACTGAGCAATGTTAACTTCAACCTGCTGCTATGCGATCTCTCCAATAGAATACAAGGATGAATGTTTCCAGACATAGATCGATAGAACCCCCAAAGAAGCCAGTTATTTCACCCCCCTCCTCCTAAGAGGGCATCTGGGGGTAAGAACAAAGATCCTTTATGCTTTGATGATGCCATTAGGCAACTGGCCAAGTCTAGCAACACTGATGTGGAGGCCTCCCAGGACTCACTCTCTTCTGCGGATGACCTGGATGAATCTGAAGCGGGCAGTAGCTATGAAGAGGAGTCGCAAGAGGCAGGCCATAAGGCCACCTCTGAAATGCCAAAGCAGACTGGTCCGAAACTATCTGTTGAGGACCTGGACGCTCTGTCACGGGTGTTGGACTCTCAACCTTCCCAGCCACCCGTGCAACCTCCGAATGCTATTCAAGGAAGTCCTATTTGAGAAGAATCACCTCCGCTGCAGAGATCTGTTAGAAGGCGGACTACCAAACGCAAGTAGGCTTCTCCTTCTAATCTCTATAAATATGTTTATACTCCTATATCAATAGATATATGAACTTCGGTTTTTGGAATATTCGGGGTGTCATGGACCCGGTTAGGCAAAGTGAAGTGAGACATTTTGTATGTTCTAACAACATCTGTTGTCTTGGACTTCTTGAAATCAAAGTCCATCAGAATGTTTTTGATCATATCACTTCTGGCCTAATACCCGGATGGCGTTGGATGGCAAACTATGAGTTTTCTGCTAGGGGCCATGTATGGATTGGCTGGAATCCAGATTTTGTGGATTTCTCTAGTGTCTTCATTTCGAGCTAAATGATCCATGGCATGATCAGAATTTTGAATATAGACTCTACTCTTAACTTTTTGGCTATTTATGGTGAACATATATTCACTGCATGGAGACCCTTATGGAGGGATATTATCATAATCAGCTCCACTCTTCTAGACAGTCCTTGGATTGTTGGAGGTGATTTTAATGTGATATGTGACCTTTCTGATCGTCAGGGAAGCTTGGATATATAGCATCCCTCTTTTGATGAATTCAGAGACTGTCTATTCCAGGCTAAAATAGATGATCTCCGTTATATAGGCTTTCGATATACTTGGTCATCTTACTCGGGGGTGAATAAGATATAGAGGAAGATTGACCGGGTGTTGGTGAACAATCAATTGAGTATGGAATACTCTTTTTCTAAGGCGGTATTCCTTCCTCCTGGTATATCATATCATACTCCCTTTTTGGTTCGGGTATTTGCTCCATGTCCCAAAAGAAAACCTTTCAAGTTCTTCAACTTTTGGATGACCCATCCGGATTTCGGTGAAATAGTATCTCGGATATGGGAGGACTATGTGGTCGGCACTCCCATGTTTAAACTTTGCTCTAGGCTTAAAACTTTGAAAGGCAAGTTGAAGTAACTCAATAGGGAGACTTACTTTGATATTAGCATGCGAACCTCAGATGCTAAGCATTCTCTTCACTCAATTCAAGAAGCACTTCTACGGGACCCACAGAATTGTGTCTTGGCAAAAACAGAAAGGGCGCAGGCACAGGATTATTATGATCTTTGATCTGTAGAGGAATCTTTCTTCAAACAGAAATCAAGAATCAGATGGTTGAAGGAAGGAGAACAAAACACAAGGTTTTTACACCACTCAATGAATCATCATTACTTGCGTAATTGTATTATCTCAATCCAAGATGACACGGGATCTATGATAACTGAACCTGGAGGTATCCAACGGGCATTCATATCTCATTTTATGAACCTCCTGGCTCCGGTCATCAGGCTCGCCTCACTCTCATTAGCTGAGATCAAGCAATTCATACACCGCTCTCTTAATGACGAACTGGTTAGTATACTTTATGATCCTGTTCTGGCCCAAGATGTTAGAGATGCTATGTTCTCTTTGGCCGGGGGTAAAACCCTAGGCCCGGATGGTTTCAATTCTAATTTATTTAAGAAAAATTGGAACATAGTTGGCCCTTCCGTTGTGGAGGCAGTGCTGGACTTCTTTCAAAATGGGAGGCTACTTCGGGAGATTAACTGCACGACTATATCTCTAGTCCCCAAAATCCCAAATGCATCCTCTGTGAATGACTTCCGACCCATAGCGTGTTGCAACACTATTTATAAGTGCATCACCAAGATTATTGCCAATAGAATTGCCAAGGTCCTACCGGATTTAATCAGCCCTGGCCAAACTACTTTTGTAAAGGGCAGACGTATCACTGATAACATACTATTAGCCCAAGAATTATTTTGCGAGTTTCACTCACCCACCTATTCTCCAAAGTGTGCCATCAAGGTTGACTTCTGAAAGGCGTATGACACGGTGGATTGGGATTTTCTAGAGTCTACTTTCTTGGCTTTTAGATTTCCTGATCATCTTGTACGTTTAATCACGGCATGTGTTCGTACCCCAAAATTTTCCATCTCAATCAATGGTGAAATACATGGCTTCTTTAGTAGTGGCAGGGGACTCAAACAAGGAGATCCGGTCTCGCCCTACTTATTCACACTGGTCATGGAAGTTCTCTCGGGTATTTTGGAAGCTCAATCCTAATGCCCAGAATTTCGATTCTATTGGAGGTGCGAAAACACCCGCTTGTCGCACTTTTTCTTTGCAGATGATGTCTTCATATTCAGTGAGGCTAAGGAGTCTTCGGTTGCTTGTATGAAAGAGGGACTCGATCTATTTCCCAAATGGAGTGGACTTGTCCCAAACAACAACAAAAGCAAAGCTTTTATTTCAGGCGGTTCGGAGACTTTGCAAGACCGTATCTTGGAAATGCTTAATTTCCAAATGGGCTTTCTTCCTGTCAGATACTTGGACATCCCAATTATTACTGCAAGATTGAGCAAAGCAAATTGCAATGCCTTGGTATGCTTACTAACTGCTAGAATTCAGTCTTGGACCCTAAGATTTCTTTCCTTTGCGGGTAGACTACAATTGAATTCAATATGTCTTACATGCTATATAAGTATATTGGGCCTCTATCTTCTGGCTTCCATCATCTATTGTAAGTAAGATAGAACAAATATGCCGCCAGTTCTTGTGGAAAGGTCTGGCTCTAGGTGTAGGAGGTGCTAAAGTGTCCTGGGAGGATGTGTCTCCCCAAAAAAGAGGGAGGACTTGGTATTCGAAGAATTCGTGATAACAATATTGCCGCAATGATTAAACATATATGGATCTTTTTCACTGATAAGGAATCCCTCTGGTGCAAATGGGTTCATACCAATCACCTCAAAAAGGCATGTTTCTGGACTGCATCTGCCTTGACATATTGCTCATGAGCATAGCGGAAGCTACTTGCTTTGAGGGACATAGTCAAAGTCTACTTTAATTGGAAGATTGGGGATGGAAAATCCACTTCCCTTTGGTTCGATCCTTGGTTGGAGATAGGCCCCCTCAGCCTAATCTACTCCGATAGTGATATTTACCGCTTGCCTGTTTAGCGGGAAGCAGTGGTTGCGGACTTATTCTCAAATGATGGCCAAGCCATTCTTCAAGAACTACTGTCCCTCTAGGTTACGCTCCCCACCCTTTCTCATATATCATATTCTTTTTTGTGGAAATTGGATCTGTTAGGCCGGTTCTCGATTACATCTGCCTGGGACGCAATCAGAAGGAAAGTACCACCGGTCCCATGGGTTGCACTTGTGTGGGACAAAGTGATCATTCCCTGGCATCAATTCCTGCTATGGATTATCTCTCGAAACCGCCTCCCTACACAGGTACTCCTCATGTCCTATGGTAGGCTTACAGGGGGCTGGTGTGTGTTTTGTAAAGCAAGACCAGATTCAATAGATCATCTATTTTTTGAATGTCAAATCCCCAACTCCCTAACGAATTTTTGGGCTGCAAAATGCAACCTCCCATAGTCCAATTGACCCTGGCTTCAAAACATTCTCTAGATCAACAAGCATTTATCTGGAAGTGGCTTCTACTTCGACATTGCCAAGTTTTCATTTGGGGCGTTATGCTATGTGATCTGGAAAACTAGGAACAATCTTATATTCCAATCTTCCATCCTATTCGTGCCCTCGATGTAACAACACCTCATCAAGGCAGTCAAAGATAAAGCCCTAGCTTTTCAAAGAGTTGCTAATTCCCCAAGGAATAGGAGATTGCAACGTTGTTAGGGCCTTGACCCTAGTATTTTTGGTTAGTTTTCAGTAGGTGGGTTGGCATGTACTTCTCCTTTTCCTTGATGTATCTTTTATTTCCTTTGTGAACCCGGCCCCCCCTCACTCTGGAGACAGTTGGTCCCTTTGAGTGTTTGATGGTGCCGGTTTCCACCTCCTGTAAATAGCATGGTTGAAAATTATATAAAATACTTACCATTTACCAAAAAATAATAATAATAACTACGAAAGTATACCACCCCATATGGTGGCTGCGTTGGTATGCGCTTAGACCCTCTTCACGGTAGGGCAAGAGTTCAAACCCCCGGGTTAGCATACCAGCGTAGCCATTAGTGATCTTAAGTGCGGCGTCGTGGTGGTGGGTCTGACGCTAGCGCCACCCCGGGTTTACCTCTCCGACTATTAGCCGTGCGTGAGGTTCCTGGGTCATCAAAATAAAATAAAATAACATAAACAACTACGAAAGCATTTGCCAAGGATGTTTTCGTTAATCAAGAACAAAAGTTGGGGGCTCGAAGACGATCAGATACCATCCTAGTCTTAACCATAAACGATGCCGACTAGGGATCGGCGGATGTTGCTTTTAGGACTCCGCCGGCACCTTATGAGAAATCAAAGTTTTTGGGTTTCGGGGGGAGTATGGTCACAAGGCTAAAACTTAAAGGAATTGACGGAAGGGCACCACTAAGAGTGGAGCCTGCAGCTTAATTTGACTCAACACGGGGAAACTTACCAGGTCCAGACATAGTAAGGATTGATAAACTGAGAGCTCTTTCTTGATTCTATGGGTGGTGGTGTATGGCCATTCTTAGTTGGTGGAGCGATTTGTCTAGTTAATTTCAATAACGAATGAGACCTCAGCCTGCTAACTAGCTATGTGGATATACATCTCCACGGCCAGCTTCTTGGAGGGACTATGGCCACTTAGGCCAAAGAAGTTTGAGACAATAACAGGTCTGTGATGCCCTTAGATGTTCTGGGCCGCACGCGCGCTACACTGATGTATTCAACGAGTTTATAGCCTTGGCAGATAGGACTAGGTAATCTTTGAAATTTCATCATGATGAGGATAGATCATTGTAATTGTTGGTGTTCCACGAGGAATTCCTAGTAAGCGCGAGTCATTAGCTCGCGTTGACTACGTCCCTGCCCTTTGTACACACCACCTGTCGCTCCCACCGATTGAATGGTCTGGTGAAGTGTTCGGATCACAACGACGTGGGCGGTTCGCCGCTGATGACGTCGCGAGAAGTCCACTAAACCTTATCATTTAGAGGAAAGAGAAGTCGTAATAGGGTTTCCGTAGGTGAACCTGTGGAAAGATCATTGTCAAATCCTACCCAACATAATGACCAAAGAACCGGTATAAAACTCAATGGGGATGACGAGATCCACTAGCCATCCCCCGACGTCGAGGATCGTGCGGGCGTCCTCTGGGCGGTCGAGCCCTCCCCGGCGGCACAACAAACCTCGACGCGGAACGCGCCAAGGAACTCGAACAAGAGTGCAATGCTCCCACCGCCCCGGACATGACTCGCACGCGGGATGCCATGCAATCTCTATTAGTCATAATGACTCTCGGCAACGATATCTCGGTTCTCGCATCAATGAAGAACGTAGCGAACTATGATACTTGGTGTGAATTGCAGAATCCCGTGAACCATCGAGTCTTTGAATGCAAGTTGCGCCCAAAGCCATTCGGTCAAGGCACGTTTGCCTGGGTGTCACACATGGCGTTGCCCCCAGCCCCCCCCCCCCCCCCCGCCCCGAATCGGGCGGGCAAGGCTCAAGCGCGTACGTTGGCCTCCCACAACGATCCTGTCCCGATTGGCCCAAAATCGAGCGTCGGAGCGATTAGCACCACGGCATTTAGTGGTTGGACCCCAATGATCAGTGCCACGCGCGCCGCCCATGCAGATGCTAATGCATCTACTGGCCACAATCCTTCATGACGATGGAAGAGCGTGTAATGGTTCGCGAGCGTGCTCTGTGTCGTAGGGTGTGAGATAATTGCTTGATCAAATGTTAAAACGTAGTAATTGAAACAAGACACTCAAGATAGTTACGAGTAAATGTTAAGTTAATCGCAAAACAAGACTGATCGATAGTTTAAGCTTGCTAATCATTAGGGTTGGAAATATTTTCAAGAACCCCTTCGAATGTATAATAATATCATATTATCTATGTGGAAGGACGACAGTCATTCGCTCTAAAAGCTAGTCAATATCATTAAGTAAGATTGGCAGTTCTTGAAAAAGTGATAAGTTGTTCTAGAACCAAATCCTTTTTATTTGGAAACACGCATATGATTTCTTAGTATAAATTATTCATAGGCTAATCATTCAGGTAAAACCAACTGTTGTTGAAAAAATGGTAGTTGTTCTAAAGTTAGAAGACTTTCTTATCTACATCCGGATCGAGAGGATGCGAGGATTTGGGAGCGGACAAGTTAGTTGCCCAAGCCCCAAGCCCATATTCTATAAAAGAAAGAATTTGGGCTGCGTTTACAGTTTAAATCCGATCGATTTATGTTTAATTTACACATTACCTCTGTCCTTCAAGCCTGTAATCTTAATCTAACGGATAACTCTAAGCCAATGTGTCGAATTTATCGCTAATACTAAAAAATGAAAACCAAGCACAGAATGGGAGTATTCACAACAGAAATGACGCGCCCTCCCATGTCTGGAAAATGTTGGACAAACATCTGTTGATGGAAAAAATCATTCAAATTCATAAGAATTGTAATTCATTCCATTTCAAGGGAAGGTTTTACATGTTTTCGTTGTTTCTCATTTGTTAATGGAGATTCGAAGCTGTAAATTGATGTTTTGCTTTTTAGATGGCTACGTGGCCCCTACTGAATTTGCTTAGACATAAAGTCCAAGTCATAAGACATTCAAAATTTGGGTCAAACTTCAATCTGGTCGGATTTCGTATGCAAGCTCGAACTCGATACATAAATTAACAAAATAATAAATTATGCACAAGTTAACTGAAATATAACTAGATTGCATGGACTGCACAACCATAATTATTTGGAAATAAACAATTGACTTGTACGTTGAACAGGATTCCACATTTGAATAGGTTCAAAGTTATGATCTTATGCTACATCTGATTTTTTAGTTCTATCAATATTACAATTATGCTGGAGTGTCCTCCAATAAAAAATAAAATAAAATGAGGAGCCAATTAAGGCGGTGTTGATGGGCGTAGAAATCGAAGCTCGGCGATAAGAAAAGAAGAAATAAATTTATAATGTGAACTTAGTCTTGGAGTGGGCGAGACATTACATTTTTTTCATTAACTTTCATATGAATTATTGCATAGTTTTTAATGAAACTTGCCCAACGCAGCAGGCCCGCTAACCTCCCTTTCCATTCGTCATTATTGCATGAATATGCATGCGATGCAAAATACAACTACCCTCATAATTTTTCTCTTTGCCAGTGGACATTTAGTTGGAGCAAACATTAATGGCCTGGCCAAGAATCTCTGAACACATGTACATGCGTTATGCCAAAGTCTCCTTCGTCTGTCCAGGACTTGGAGACGCGACACCCCTGTTATCTTACATCATATAAAGAGGTGCATGCTAGCGTAGATTCTGCACGCCAAGTAAAGATGCGCACAAAACAGTTTTTCAATGTACGGAAGTGTATGTGACCAAAAAGTCTAAAAATTAATCATGAATTTTGTTCACTTCATAAGTTTAAATGATTGTGATGGAGAGACTATAGGTAAGACTGGCCATTCTTAAATGAGTGATAGTTGATTTTTTATTATTATTTGGATAGATGCGTTTGACTCTTAAGTAGCTAATCATTCCGACAGTCCATGAAAGAACGATGATTGGTTTAGAACCGACTAATTTTTTTCTTTCCTTTCAAAGGATGCATTTTTCTTTTGAGGGGCAATTATCTGTTCCAAAATTGGATTTTGTTTTAATATGAGAACGTGCATTCGATCAGTAGTCTAAAGAATGAAAGTTGTTTTGATGTTTTTATTTGGAAAATGTCCCTGATTTTCAAAGCAAATAACAAATGGCTCAATTACGCAGGAAAAATTGACAGTTCCTAAAAGAATTATAGTTGTTCTAGACCTGATTTATTTAATTATTTAATCAAAGACACGCATTCCTTCTAAGTACCAATCATTAACGGGGTCATCACTCAGCTAGGATCGACACTACTTGAAAGACTAGTTGTTGTCTTAGAATTAGGTTTCTTTATCAAGACATGCTCCTTTGACTTTTAAATTTCCAATCATTAATGAGCTTATCATTTGGTAAGATTGATAGTTCTAGAACCAAATATATTTTTTCTATATGGAAACATGTATATGATTTGTGAGTACAAATTATTCATAGGATAATCATTTAGGTAAAACCATTTGTTATTGAAAAATGGTAATTGTTCTAAAAGCAGAAGATTTTTTTTATCTGAATCTAGATGGAGATGACGCGAGAACTTAGGAGCCAGACAAGTTAATTGCCCAAGCCCTAAGCCCATATTCTATAAAAGTAAGAATTTGGGCTGCTTATATAGTTTAAATCCGATTGATTTATGTTTAATTTACGCATTACTTCTGTCCTTCAAATCTGTTATCTTAATCTAATGGATAATTCTATACCGATGTGTCGAATTTATCGCTAATAAAAAAAATCAAGCACCAAACAAGAGTTTATACAACAAAAATAACGCGCCCTCCCATGTGTTGAAAAAGTCGGGATAAACATCTATTGATGGATGAAAGCATTCGAATTCAAAAAGATTGTAATTCGTTCCATTTCAAGAGAAGGTTATACATGTTTTCGTTGTTTCCCATTTGGTAATGGAGATTCAAAGCTGTAAATTGATATCTGGCTTTTTAGATGGTTACGTGGGTCCCACTGAATTTGCTCAAGCATTAAGTCCAAGTCAGAAGACATTCAAAATCTGGACCAGACAACAATCGGGGCGGATTTGGTATCCAAGCTATAACTCAAGACATAAATTAACGAAAAATATCAATTATGCACAAGTTAACTGAATTATAACATCCTACCAGGTTGCATGGACTGCAAAACCATAATTATTTTGAAATAAACAATTGAACTATATGTTGAATTGGATTCTGCATTTGAATAAGTTCAAATCAGATTTTTAAGTTCAATCAACATTATAATTAAAATTACTATCACGCTTGAGGACAATCCTTCGTGACGATGCTAGAGTTTGATCAACTCCGTAGTGTAATCAAACTCTGACTCACCAAAAAAGGCTTTCTAATTGGCCTTGAATAGAAGCAGATCCAACACTGATGGGCTGTGTGTGCTCTATGCAGCACGATGAAGCTGTCCAAGAATAATTTGGGGCTTTGTCAATCCCAGGCATAAGTACAGTGAGAGTGCCACAACTTGGCACGGAGAGACACTTAAGTGCCATAACTTACAAACAGTACACTTAAGTGCCACTTTTCAAAAAAAATAGATCACTTAAGTGTCAAGTGGTCGGAACCTTGCCGGAAATCCTACGTAACATTTTTTTATTAATTTTTTTGCCTAAAACCCATGAGTTTGAGTTGCAAACTTGTGACAAGTATGCTATCCCACATACGGCCCTCTTGGCCTTCAATAGGGACTGCCTGTTAGTCACCAAGTTCCTTCTCAGACAAAGGACTTAGATCCTAGTAAACTCTAAAATATCGGAAATTCTGATGCACAAGATCCCCTAAGGGCAAGTGCAGAGCATACTCCAGGATTTTTCTCAATCACAGTGTTTGTTCAGAACCAATGTTCTGGACTAGAAGAGGATGGGAGTGTTTAGAAGATCATGTTGGAAGTAGAGTACACAACACACTTCTTATTTCACTCGATGGATCTTACAATGAGGACTCCTTGCTCTTATATAGGCAAAGGAGGGGACAAACGACAAGGGATGGCTGACTAGCCATGTTCAGACTCAATTATGAAAGCATACTAGCCACTAATGGGCTACAAACATAGGGAATTCTAGAGAAATCCCGTGACAGGCTATGAACAGTAGTTTATCGCCTGTTGCTACAGTAAAAACAGACTGAATGAACAGTGAAAACAGACTGGGTAAACAGTGAACAGTATGCTACAGTACCGGTGTACAGTGTTTTCAGGACGGTTTTTATTTGTCTCTTCCGTCTCTAGCATTGTAGTCATAATCCGAATCATCAGAGCTATGATGAGCTATCTGTTCTTGGAAGAGAGCCTCTTCGTCGATATCTGATGGACTGGAGCTTCCGTCCTTTTTTCTTTTGAAGGCACGGATGAGATTCTCAATTTCTTCTGCCGACAGTCCTGGTGGACGGGAGGAGCTGGCACCGAAAGTATTGGAGAAAGAGCCGGGAAAATGGGCGTAATTTGGGGTGTCTCCCCAAGGGTCCTGTGAGAGTGGCCCCCCCATGGATCATAGGGGGTGGAGGAGTCTGGATTATTCTGGCGAAAGATTTGGAGAGCCTCTTGGATCTGGTTTCTGGTGGTATCCCAAGCTTCAAGGTGGTCCCAAGAGGCAGGGACCTGTGCAGATAGCCATGCTTCTGGTGGGATGGTACGATTCTCTTGGCATAGGATCCTCTGGAGTTCACGAGATGCTGGTCTGCTTGTCGTGACTGAATATGGAAGTGTCTGGTGAATTCGAGCAAATTCTTGAAAAACTTGGGGCCTGTAACTTGAGATTCCTGCAATAGAAGGTTTGTCAGAAATCCATCCACATGGATGGGAAAATGTCCATGGTCGGTGGAATAGGACTACTGTGTGTCTTTCTGGTTCAGGCCTTCCTTGGCGATTTTGGACTTTGAATAGTTCTCTCCAATATTGGAGTGGTTTATACCACGCAAAAATCTCCAAGAGATGTTTCTGATTATGAGGTTGTGCTTGGCCATCCTTGTGAATAACCTGCAAAATCTTATCAGTGGGAAATTCAATGGCTATAGTGTACAGGTTGAACATGTACCACAGTAACCATTTCAGTTCTTCTGGAAATTCTTCATCAGGAGACCATTTGAGAGGGTGAATGAATGGATATTGCGGATGGAGTCCGTCTGGTCTAAGCATCAGACCACCATGTTCACGGAAAATGCGGAGGTGATATTCCCACATTAATTCTGGAAGTCTCGCTTTCAGATTATTGTGGTGGATTGCTTCAGGGACATCAGGAGGGTATTTTAGACTGGGCCATCCTCCTGGAATTCTGTCTGTTCGGTATGTGTCTTGAAAAGGCTCCTTTTTGACATACATGTTGATGGTTTGCATTGGTTCCTTTGGACGGGACAAGAAATCAGCAAGGACATTCTTAGTCCCTGGAATGTGTTTGACGTCAAAGGAGTATTTAGAAAACCATTCAGCCCATCTTAGCAGTTGCGGATGGGGAACTTGCTTTTGTTTGAACTTAAGCATCTGAGGGAAGGAGGACATATCCATTTCAACAAGAAAATGGTGTCCGATGAGATGAAATTCAAACTTTTTGATGCCATACTTTACTGCAAGTATTTCCTTAAAAGTGGAATGATAATGGATTTCTGCCTTGGAAAATCGACCACTTTTGTAGGCACAAATATGCCTGGTTCCATCAAGTTCTTCGAAAAGAATGGCTGCCCAATATTTGTCACTGGCATCAGTTTGGAGAATTCTTTTGCCAGTGGATGGAATTTTTAAAGGAGGAAGGTTTTGCAAGAGCTGTTTGAGGTTAGCAACAGCTTGAGTTTGTTTGGATCCCCATGAGGGAGGATCCTTTTTGAGCATTCGTTGGAGAGGTCTCAAATACTTAGAGATGTGTGGAACGAAGTCTCTCAGATAATTTACAATGCCAAGAAATTGCTGGATTTGTTTAGGATTGAGATCCTTTGTAGGGAATTTGTGGAGTTCATCAGCAATATGAGGTTTAGGGCAGTAGGTTCCATCTTTAAGACGCATGCCAAGGAATTCAATTTCCTTTTGGGCAATAATCATCTTTTTCTGAGAAAGCATGATACCATGGTTTTTAACAATGTCAGCAAAATGTGTCAAGAGTTAACAATGAGACTGTTCATCATGGCTAAACAGAAGAATATCATCGATATAGATCTGGGAGTTTTGAAGGATGGGTTCAAAGATTTTGCACATAGCCTTTTGGAACAGAGAAATGGCAGTTTTGAGACCAAAATGGACAACTGTCCATTGAAAATGTTGGTTTGGGATACAGAACCCAGTTTTGGGCCTGTCTACTGGGTCAATACCCAGTTGCCAAAATCCTGCTTTAAGATCGAATTTTGAATAGATCTTTGCCTGAGCAAGGCTTAGGAAAAGGGAATTTCGATGAGGCAATGGGAATTTATCATCTTGAATGAACTCATTCAGAGGTTGGTAATTGATTACTAACCTCATTTTGCCACGGTTTTGCTCGGCTCGCTTGTTGACATAGAATGCTTCACATGCCCATTGGGAATCAGAGGGTTCAATGAGACCTTGTGCCAGGAGGTTTGCGCATTCTTGCTGTGCAAGTGTAAGATGTTCAGGGCTCATTCCAGAGTGACTAGCCTTTGTAGGATTGATGTCTTCATTTCGTTTAAAGGGAAGTTTGACATAGAAAGAAGAGTTTTTCCACAAAGGTTGGGTGCAAGTTTGGGAAAATTGGGAGTGAGTTTCAACACAGGAAGAAAGTAGACTCTGGATTATTGAGTCCAAGATGGCTGGTTGAAGGGCATAGAATCGTTTGATGTCTACAAATTCCTTAAATTGGTTCTTGAAACGAAGGCCATGAGACAGAATTCTGAGTTTGGGAAGTTGAGTCAGGATGTCCCAACCAATGATGATATCTTTGTCTGGAGACTGGGAACCAAGAATTTTGGTGGTTATGGAACACCGAGGAAAGAACTGGATGGTAATGGGTTTACTACGATACTTGGTAGCAAAAGTGTCACTAGAGGCAGAATTGAAATACCTGGTGTAAGGTCTCCAAAATTCGTCTGGAAGGATCTTTGTGTCCAGAATGGAAGAGCTGACTCCAGTATCGATAAGTGCTACCAAAGGGATTGGTTTATGGTATTTGGACAGAAGGATATGGATAGGGATATACGGATGATGAACAGGTTCATTGAGTTCAATTGCTGCAGGTGAATCAGGGAAGAATATGAAGACATCATTCTCAGAATCTGAATCTGAGCTATATGTCTGAATGGCACAAAGGGTATTTTCGGATGGTTGGTCGTCTAAAGAAAAGACGGACTCAATATCCGAATCATCAAGCTGGATGCCAGTGCTGTTGGTAATTTTGTCGATCAAATGGCTTCCTAGTTTGTTTGCCTTTGGACAATTTTTTGCAAAATGTCCTTTTTTGTTGCAAACATAACACCTGTCTTTGTTACGTTTCTTGGAAAAACGATGATGGCTTTTCCTCAAAAATTTCCACTTACCTTTGCCTTTTCCTTTGCTTGTCTTTCTGAAGGAAAGTCGTTTAAAATGTCTTTTCTTTTTGCATCCTGTGCAGGAAGGATCAGAACAATCCTTGGGGCATTTAATCTTCAGACCGGGTTTGAAGCATGCCTTATCAAGGTGTCTGTTTTCTTTGAGAAAGCTTCGAAAGGCTTCTCTTCGGAGGCAAAGTTCTTCGATGGCGATGTGAACAGCTTGCTGGATTTCACCAAGAGTAGCTTCTGTGATGGTCTTTTGTCTTTGTTGGAGAGTTTTCTCAGCGGCTTGGCTGAGTTCTTTTGGGATGGATGCTAAGAAGATGGGTTTGAGATTTCAATCTGCGCCAAGTAGATAAAACAATTTGATCATAGCTTGGAAATGACGATCAAGATCTTTGCGTCTTAGCGAGCAACATTTCCGGTCAAAGAACTCCTTTCTTTTGAGTTCTTTAGAATCTTCAGGCTTGCCAATGAAATACATATGGATAATCTGGATAGCATTATCCAAGGGTTGTGTTAAGAAGTACATCTGATCTTGTTCTGTAGCAGTGTGCCACCAATCTTTAAGTGCTCCTGTGAAACGACTAGTGAATTCCAAAAGAATATCATAAGTGCTAGGTTCAGAAATATGCCGGGCAGTTAGCCAAGCATGAAATTCTTGAAGCCTATCGGGCCACTTAAAATATGGAATGTCATCTAGTGTGAAATAGATTTTGGACGATGAGGCTGTAAAGGACTGGGTGGCGTCCGGTTGTTCCGGATGATGAAATTCGGGTTCCGAGAGGATTTCTTCATCCTTGACACTATCTGCCATAAAAAATGACCCTTCTGAAGAGAATGAGTCAATTAGAATATCAGAATCAGACCCAGATGATGTTTCAATCTGGTTGGTGGCAGAAGGTTTTATAACAGCAATAGAAGGGATCTGCTGTCGAAGAAAATTTTCAAGCGGATTGGAAATGGTGAGGGTGGCTGATTTTTCCCCTTGAGGGGGGTTGCCAGGAGGAGGATTCCCGGGAGGATGTTCAAGGGTGCCTGGAGAGGATGGGGAATACTCGGTGGGGGAAGAGGATTTCTTTTGCTTTAGTTTAAGCTTCCGAAGGTTTTCTCGAAGAGTCAGAAAATTATTCGGAGGAGGAGGAGCAGCTGAGCTTAAAACAGCAACAAAAGAAGAGGATGAGCCAAAAGATGATTTTGGCTTTTGTGACAGGGCAGAAGAGGAGAAAAGGGGCGGATCAAGTGGAGTAAATGACTGCTGACCCTTGAGAATTTGGATCTGTCTTCGGAGTTTTTCTATCTCTGGTCGCTGGTCTTCCAAATAATGGCTTGGGGGTGTTTGCTTCGTTTCTAGCAAATGGAGCCGCTTTTGGAAGTCTTTTAACATGCGGTAGGATAAGTCAGTGGTCTTATCTACCCGTTCGAGATGTGTGGAGACTGTGCTCAAAAGCTCATTCTGTGCTAAAGCATTTTCAGTCTGCCAATTGAGGACAGTTTCGGCAACAGAAGGCTGCTTACGTTGTCCCTGTGCATCAAGACCAGTAGGGTTTGGTACTTTAGGTGAATGCCGGTACCTTTGGTGTGGGTCAGAGAATTTTTCCAAAGGAGGAAATTTCCGGGTGCGGGTGCTGGTTCCAGATGTTTCTGTGTGTTCCAGTGGAGGGAAATCATCAGAATGGAACATGCATATGCTGGGTAGAACAGGAGGTGAGACAGCTTTAGGTATACAGGTGCTTGGTCTAGGTAGTTTCAGGGGACATGAAGGATTCTTTTTCACCCATTTCTGAATTGGCTTGTAGAAAGGTGAAGTAATCATAGGTTTAGCTGGTGGTGGTTGAAAAGAAGGGACAGGCTTGCAGGGCGGTGGTGGTGCAGCTGGCGGTGTGGATCTGGACGGTCCATAAGAAACAATGAACTGGTATCTGCCTCCATCTTCTCCAAGAGGTCCAACAGTTGGATCTCCATCAAAATACCTTTGGTAAATGATATCTTTCTTTGGTTTCTTCTTTTTGGCAGAAGGTTTATCATCCTCATCATCAGGTTTTATACATGATGGACAAGAGCAATCTGGGTCCCAAAAGCAATGTCCAGTAGGATCTTTGAAATGATGGACGGGTTGTCCTTGGGGACCAAAAGAGTGGACAAAGCGTTTATCATCTGATTCGCTTGAGACAGGATCAGTGGGACAAGGTGTAAAATGGAGGATAGTGGAAAAAATAGAGGAAGGTTCCTCTTTGGTTTTGCCGAACGTGATGGTAACAGTACCATCTTTTTTGGGAGTGAACTATGGTTCACTGGACTGGATTGGTTTGCAATTTTGATGGAGTTTTTCATAGTTGGTGACCCAACTATCCAGGAGGAGCTTGACAAGCTCGTTTCTTGGGATCTGACGAGGGACATGGATGCAAGAGGTCTGGTCGTGGTCGACCGAGATGACAAGGGCATCTTCAGAGTTTGGGATGTTGAGATCTATGGCATGATTTTGAACTCGGTAAATCATCTGGTAGTGCAAGGTGGCAGCAATGGATCCAGGAGTTTGCGGAGCTCCAGTAATTTGTAACTGAACCTTTAGAGCAGTCAGCAGGTTGGGATCTGCAAGGGCAATGTTAAAGTTTGGGAACAGGGTAACAAAAACAGTGCCTGCATTCATTGTTGTTTGGATAGTACCAACACAGGCTTGTTGGTATTTCAAGAACCTGGTGTCTAACAGGGCTATTCTTGCTGTAACTGGTAAGCCTTTTCGGCCATGAAAAGTCAAAGCAAGGCGGATGGCTCCAAAATGGAGATGAGTATAGCCTTGTTGAATCCATTGAGATGGAAATTCAGGTGGAATCTGGAGAGTAATGAACTGTTCTTGTTTAGTTGCTTGAATAGGATGTTGATCAAAACGAGAAGACTGAACATATTCTTTGACAGTGCGAGGGGTGTGTTTGATCAGGTGTTTAATAGACCGAAGTGGAGAGAAAGAAGGAGGTTTTGCGAAGGCAGTGTATGGGTTCATCATAGGGAGCTGGGTTTCTGAGATCTTACTATCTTCTGTGAGGTATGCAACCTCATAAAGATAGTCTATTTTGGAACATGAGGACTTTCGAAGTTCGGGTGGAGGTTGAAGAGAAAGGTTAGAGGTGAGAGAGATGGGAAGAGAATGGGAAGATGATTCTGAAGTTTCCATGGGATAGGAAGTGCTCTTCTAGTAACAGAACGTGGTAATGACCAAACTAAAATGATTTAAACAAATCCATGGCTCTGATACCAACTCGGGCTACTCCTTTGACGTCAAACACATTCCAGGGACTAAGAATGTCCTTGCTGATTTCTTGTCCCGTCCAAAGGCCCAGTCTAAAATACCCTCCTGATGTTCCTGAAGCAATCCACCACAATAATCTGAAAGCGAGACTTCCAGAATTAATGTGGGAATATCACCTCCGCATTTTCCGTGAACATGGTGGTCTGATGCTTAGACCAGACGGACTTCATCCGCAATATCCATTCATTCACCCTCTCAAATGATCTCCTGATGAAGAATTTCCAAAAGAACTGAAATGGTTACTGTGGTACATGTTCAACCTATACACTATAGCCATTGAATTTCCTACTGATAAAATTTTGCAGGTTATTCACAAGGATGGCCAAGCACAATCTCATAATCAGAAACATCTCTTGGAGATTTTTGCGTGGTATAAACCACTCCAATATTGGAGAGAACTATTCAAAGTCCAAAATCGCCAAGGAATCTCAAGTTACTGACCCAGAAAGACACACAGTAGTCCTATTCCACCGACCATGGATATTTTCCTATCCATGTGGATGGATTTCTGACAAACCTTCTATTGCAGGAATCTCAAGTTACAGGCCCCAAGTTTTTCAAGAATTTGCTCGAATTCACCAGACACTTCCATACTCAGTCACGACAAGCAGACCAGCATCTCGTGAACTCCAGAGGATCCTATGCCAAGAGAATCGTACCATCCCACCAGAAGCATGGCTATCTGCACAGGTCCCTGCCTCTTGGGACCACCTCGAAGTTTGGGATACCACTAGAAACCAGATCCAAGAGGCTCTCCAAATCTTTCGCCAGAATAATCCAGACTCTTCCACCCCCTATGATCCATGGGGGGGGGGCACTCTCACAAGACCCTTGGGGAGACACCCCAAATTACGCCCCTTTTCCCGGCTCTTTCTCCAATACTTTCGGTGCCAGCTCCTCCCGTCCACCAGGACTGTCGGCAGAAGAAATTGAGAATCTCATCCGTGCCTTCAAAAGAGAAAAAGACGGAAGCTTCAGTCCATCAGATATCGACGAAGAGGCTCTCTTCTAGGAACAGATAGCTCATCATAGCTCTGATGATTCGGACTATGACTACAATGTTAGAGACGGAAGAGACAAATAAAAACCGTCCTGAGAACACTGTACACCAGTACTGTAGCATACTGTTCACTGTTCACCCAGTCTGTTTTTACTGTAGCAACAGGCGAAAAACTACTGTTCATAGCCTGTCACGGGATTTCTCTAGAACTCCCTATGTTTGTAGCCCATTAGTGGCTAGTATGCTTTCATAATTGAGTCTGAACGTGGCTAGTCAGCCACCCCTTGTCGTTTGTCTCCTCCTTTGCCTATATAAGAGCAAGGAGTTCCCATTGTAAGATCCATCGAGTGAAATAAGAAGTGTGTTGTGTACTCTACTTCCAACATGATCTTCTAAACACTCACATCCTCTTCTAGTCCAGAACGCTGGTTCTGAACAAACACTGTGATTGAGAAAAATCTTGGAGTATGCTCTGCACTTGCCCTTAGGGGATCTTGTGCATCAGAATTTTCGATATTTTAGAGTTTACTAGGATCTAAGTCCTTTGTCTGAGAAGGAACTTGGTGACTAACAGGCAGTCCCTATTGAAGGCCAAGAGGGCCGTGTGTGGGATAGCATACTTGTCACAAGTTTGCAACTCAAACCCTGGGGGTACATAGAATTATATCATGCATGCGTCGCATAGAATTATATCATCTATTGCATATCATCTAGCACATCATCCATTGCATGTAGGGTCATTCGAATGTGTGACATACTAGGATAGTTGCATTAAATATTTTTTGGCATTGGATTAAGTTAAATAATTAATGTTGCATGACATATAGTTTACACATTAGGTTGTACATTGCATGTCATTATAGTTAGACAATTTCATATGTCATTACATGCATTGCACGTTAGTTTTAGGCCTCATTAAATAAGAAAAAATCCAAAATTCGAGTGATCGCGTATTAATTAGAAATCACTTTTAGGTCGATGTGATTTTCTAACTAATATTGCATATTCTTTCATAGCTTCAAGGTAAGTAATTTCCTCCCTTTCCTCACAATTTATTTAATGCTTTGATAATTGAGTGTTAAATAATGATTGCGCATTTGCATATCACATTGCATGTTAGGGAGTAAATTAAAATCAATACAAATTGGCTGCAAATCATTTTTCTCAAATAAAAGAGAAAATGTACCGAAAGGGCGTTAGGAGAGATAGTTCACTAATAGACCGAGGGATAAGTAATTCGACTCATTCACATCCAGATCATGAATGTTTGGAATCCATATTATGCAAGGAGACATTGCTTTTGCTAATTCGAATTGAAGGATAATATAAAATCGGTCTATTTCCGGCACCATATCCATAGTTAGCGAAATCTAACGTAATCAAGTCCCCGATCCCATAGTCTCTGGTTTGTAGGAGTGAAGTAATTCTCCCGTTACTTTACTTTGGTTTCTAATCGATCCACCAAAAAATAGATTAGTGGCGACTCCAAGTAAAAATCATTTGCATGCTAAAAACTTAAACCCTAAGTCGCGAATTGGTATGGGCTCAGGAGAGCCCGAGCTAAATTTAGGCTTAGTAATTCATTAGCCAAACCCTAAGTAGTGTACCCGAAATGAGGTCGCGACATAAAGTCATAAGTGTGTTGTAGTTTTGAAAGAGTCAAAATTTAAGTCTTTAGATATTTTAATGTAGTTTGTAATTCATAGGTCTTTATTGTGTTTTCTAGCTTCCATGTCATTAATGTTGTGTTGTTTCCGTGTCTTCAATGTTTAGTCTATTTCCTAGGTAATATTCCCTCTATATAATGAGGTGAATTTTCAAATGTAGGTAGTGAATTTTGAGTATATGAATATTTGAGATTTTCCTCCGCGTGAGCAAATATCTTGGAGAGTGGATTATTCTTGGTTTCTATATCCTTGGAAGGTGAATTCTTCCTTGATGGAGCCAAAAAACCCCTATATCCTCAGCTGGTGGTTTTCCTCTCAGCGTGATTTCAGTAAGCCTTGATGGTGGGCTTCATTAATCCCAATCTTGATCCTCAATTGGTAATGCGTCCTATATGCCTTGGCTCCGATCACATTCTATCCCTCCCTTTGCATTTACCCATTGATATCCATCGCCATACACTCACTCAACATCAGTAATCACTCAAAATGACAATAGTCCATCCTACAACTGAGGGAGGATCTATCCCACCCTTTGCATTTACCCATCGATATCCATCGCCATACACTCACTCAACATTGGTAATCACTCAAAACGACAATAATCCATCCTACAACTGCATCAGTCATCTTGAGGGAGGATCTTCTTGTTCTCTTTGCAAGCTCTCTCCTCCTCTGCTTTTGCAGTTTTCCTCTTCGTTTTCTCTTTGCCTTTCCCTGGCTTCTTCGTCTTCTTCCTCTTTCTCTCTATCTCTTTCTAATCCCAGAAGAGCATAATAATCCCTCGTTCTCTTAATTTGCCCAATTAGTTGTCCCAGAGTAAAAGTTTCATTTTGAGTGAAACAAAATCGCACAAATGAAGTAGCAGACCTCGATTGTGAAGGTTAGAGTTTGAAGAAGAGGCTGAGTTTGTTCCCAAATGTTGTGATGTTAGGGTTTGACGAACAAGCTGATTTTGGGTCATATATATATATATACATGAACTTGTTTGGGTCACTTGATACTGACTCGCATTTTCTGGACTTTTCTTAACGAAAATGGCCCTCAGATGATGAGATTAAAAATTTGGGCACTAAAATAATCTTGCAGTATCGTTTTTTCGAATTTTGAGAGAACATGTGACAGAAATTTCTCTATATTAATAGCTGATCTCTTTTGTATTCATCTATCACGTTAGATGATCTTTACGAGAGTCGCTGGGTTTTATCTAGGGAAAATGGATTTCCGATTTGGTCCGATCCCATCTAAGAACTGGTTATTTAGTAAAAAAAATATAAAAATATAAAAAGTACTAATATTACTATTTTAGAGTTTATTGTTATTTTTAAGAAATATATATATTTTTAAAATAAGAGCCGATCTGGTTTGAGTTCCCCCGAGACCGAGAACCGGATCAAAAATCATTGATTTCATTTTTATGGAACCGAAGAACTAGAAGGATGCCTATGACAACCACACCAAACTAGCTAATTTGGTATAGTCTGGATGATTTATGATTAGATCGATCTGATATGCTCGCTCTTGATTATATCTACTTTAATCCCTCTACAACTGGCTACACTCCTTTGTGATGGTTGTTCTGACTGCCATTGATTTACTTCATTATCTCTCTGATTGTACTTGTGCTTTGACTTATTGAGTTGTCACTAAAGTTCACAATCATTGGTTAGGGGACGTTGATTTGCCTGATCCGTTGCACGCAGAACCCATTGTTCCATGACATACACAATCTGTCACTCAAAACTTTGCATTTTCGATGAGCTAAACAAGTTGCTCTCTGTTTATGCAAAGTATTCAGAGTTCGTAGGCTAGTCTACTGCTTTGCGGATCAGAAATTCAGGCTAACATTTCAGCTGATGAATTTACCAATTGTAATGTCTGTTTTCTCTGTTATTGAATTGCACCCTAGCAGTACTTTTAATTGTGGGAGGAGTGTAACTTTTTTTTTGAGATGCAAGCAAAGTAAGATTCCTAAGAACCTTCTCAATCAAGCATAGAATTTGGTCATTTATTGCCATCATAGGTGTCATCACATGCTCTGTTTTTTCCTGATAATCCAACTGCTGTTATTTTGTTGAAAATTGTGATCTATTTTCTCTAAACAATCTAGAATCTACTGGATAAATCTTGCAAGGGTTGAAGACAGCTGAAGGAATGTGAGAGTATCAACTTGCGAAGAATGAACATTTTGGAAACTGTGAACGTGGACAAGAAGAAGCCAAGTTGACGAAGCTGGCACGGGTTGGAAGTAACAAAATAATAACTTAAGGCTGCTTAATCATGAGCAGATATCAACTAAGGAAGTGGACAGGGCATGTCCACGCGAGCCTCTACAATCTGCAAACTAAAATACATACTACACACACTTGCACGTCTAACTAAAAACTATTATCAATATTAACACTATGCTTCTGCGCAATTTCAAATTTGTATCATATTTATATCTGTTCTTTTGAGCCTATCAATTTATGCTGAAACCGGCAAAGTGTGGGGTTTAACGGGCTGAGCGTACCTCGCAAAACTAAGGAAAAACTTTCTTCTCGATTTTAAGCATCTCTAGAACTTCTGGTCAGCACCAGCAATGGAGAAATGAATTGAATTGGCTTGCGAATATTCTTTTGGTTGTCTATGATCTGATTCAGGCTGTGTGTAACTGAATCAATTCTTGTTGAAGCTCCGAAGTTTCTAAAGATGTACTTTTTATCTACTTGAAAAATATTTAAAATCGAAATTGAATGAATTAAACTGTTCACTACACCACCATACCATGCGACGTCCATGTTCTCCGAGATAAGGTCCGGTGTGGGTTTTGTGATTTCTTTACATGCGATAAGCTCTTATCTTAATTAGATAAATTTTGATAAGCTCGATCTATCATATTAATGTGGAAAAAATAAATTTTGTACTACTCACCCTTCCTCTTCCGAAGTAAAAACCCTTCCTCTCCCCAGCCTCCCTCAATAAAACTTCTCGTGCGGGCCCTCAACTTCAATTTCTGAAGTTGGAAGCCTACTTTGCTCTCATTTTCTTTTTTAGGCTTTGATTTCCTTTTTTTTTCCTTCACCCGATCTAATCTGGGAGCCTTATTCGGCCTCGTTAGGTGTCTTCTTTCACTCGTTATTGTTGCTTTTGTTTGCTCATTGTAGTGAATAAATTTTCCTGCAGCTGCAATTATTATGAGAACATTGTCATCAATCTAGCTAGCAGGATGTCTGAGATGTGGTTCTATGACTTCTCCAAATTCGGCGGAAGCTCTCCTCTCCCGATTTAGATGTAGACCTAAATTTGGGAGCTTTTCTCTTTCAATATAAATCTAGATCTTGGAAGTTTCGTAGAAGCATTCAATTTATGGTGGTTCAACATGTTATTATTATTGTTGTCTCCGTATGGCAATGGTATTGAGGACCCCGAACCTAGGCGCATATTACAAGCTGTAGTTTTTGGAGGAAAAGATCTGTGTATGCCATTTACTAACAGTTCCGGTGACCAACCGTCGATTGTTTTTTGATGCTCTAACAAATCTTATCTTTTGGAATGAGAATATGTTGAGAGCTCTAAGCCGTACTTTTTTGTTTTTTGGGTTTCAATTTGTTTTGTGGCCCTTTTGGGATTTGCCTTGCTTGGAAGCTTTCTATGTTCCTCTCATGTACAATTAATAAATGAAATTTTCAATTTACAAAAAAAAAAAATCCAATTGCCTATTGCCTTTAATATTTTTGGTTTTTGAATATGCATCTTAGAATAAGCGTGTGTATGCGCCTACTGATGAAAGGGAAAAGATAATTCTGTTCAATTTGACTTTTTTGGCTGTAAGAGAACGCATTCGAGAGCGAACGATGGAACCAGCAACAACAAAGCAGAACGCACAGCAGAACACTAGAAAACCAGATGTGGACAGCACCGAAGAACACAGAACAGAAGCTCAACGTGGACAGCTCGTGGAACTATCAAAATCTTACCGGATCCGTTGCCGGTGTGTGCAGGAACGAAGCTGGACTGCTCGTCGCTGGTTTCGCTCACTCGATCAACGCTCCATCCATTCAAATAGCCGAAACCCTTGCCGTGAGAAGTGCTTAGTTGTGGTTGAAGGACAGGAGTTCAAATAGAACTGATCTGCTCGAAGACTCCCCTGATCTGCGCCTCTGCTTATCAACAGACAACAAATCTGTCTGCAAGTGGGTAATGGGCTGTGAAGCCCCTCCATGGGCGGCCCAATCGTTGATCCTGGACTGCCGAAATTTGATGAAAGAGTTGAAGTGGGTCTACATACAATACAACCCATGAGAGACAAATCGGGCGGCGGACTGGGTCGCCAAGGCCCATCGAGACAATAACCTCCCCGCGAATTGGGTTGCTCAACCTCCGAACCAGTTGTGGTCTATTTTATGTATGGACTTTCCTATGTCACAAACCTCCTTCATGAATTAGTAATACAAGCTTCTATGTTCGATAAAAAAAAAAAAAAAAACGCATTCGAGAGCAAAGCAGAGACGTTTTTCACAAAGAAGAATCTTGGACTTGCAAATTCTACCATTATTTGAGACTAAAGAAACTAAGGAAGACCAAAAAAGTCGAGAAGCAAGTAGAAGAAAGTTGATTTGAGTCAGCAAGCTGAAAAAGTTCAAAAAGAAAAAGGAAAAAAGATGTCTTTGCATCTAGAAATAGCAGTAACAAAAAATTCGGTCCAATTATGTGGATCCACTCGAACGTTTTTAGAGCAAATCCCTTAGTTTCGATGTGGATGAAATGGCTTTAAATCAGGTTAGAGATATTTACTCATTTGATGTCCGAGCTGACTCAATATATATCGCCGAGAGCAATATTGACACGTCAAAAAGAAAAAAGAAAAAGTTCGCCCTACGGCTTGGATTTCTTGGTAATCAGATGGGACAAAATCATCTTCCGACATGGATCAGGCCAAAACAAGAACTGTCTTTGTGTGTTGCCTACATAACTCACGTAATTCATGTTCTAGAACAAATCAAAAAAGGCGGAACTCATCTGCTTCAATCTTCAAATTTGATGAATTCCTGTGCTTTTCATGCTTCTTTTTCGAGGAAACCCAGCCTGATCGGATCATCAACATCGCCTTCTTTTTCTTAACTTTTCTTGCCTGAAAAACACATGCAATTTCTTTTCGCCAAGTCTGTTGCCGACTTCATATAAGATGGCCGGAGAAAGTCTCGGATCTTGACCTTGGGAATCTTTTCTTCCGGCAAATATTGTGCTTATGAGCGGTACTTCGTGAGGAAGTTCCACCCAGATAACCTTCACTTGGTACTTGTACCTTCATTGGACATTCTTGATCAATGCGTTCTTTCCATATCTTATGTCCAGTACCCGGTAAAATTTAAGGTAATTGACCTCCCACAGGCTTCATCACTTAGCCATGCTGCTTGTCCATAACTCTTTTTTTGTTGTTGATGGCCATTCAGCATAGTTGTCGATTTATCTGCGTTCTTCAACTCCATCTTGCTTACCAATGTTTTCACTAACCGATCAAGTCTCGTTACTTATCAATTATGAAAAGCTATTGCTTTTTTTGTGTCAACACATTCCTTTCCCAAGTCTTTTATATTTAATTTCGTTCCCTAGCTTGATAATTAATTTCCCCTAAATTCGTCACTTGATCAACAACCAAACGAAGAAAAATAGAAAAGAAAAAGTCTTGAGGAATGCAAACTTTCGTAAGAGTTCCTCGCCCCATCTCTCTCTCTCTCTCTCTCTCTCTCTCTCTCTCTCGCGGAATGGGTGCAAGAAGAACGAGTGAAAGACTTCTTGCCGTGCAAATGTTTGTTGATACGTTCTTGTCGTAGTCTTTTTTTAACAATATTGTTCCCTATTCTTAATGATTAAAAAATCGGAGTTCGTTGTAAAGTGGCACCCTCCAAAAGCAAAATGGCACGCCTGTCTCCCCGTCCCCCAAAGTAAGGGGGCTATAGGCTTTCCCAATCCAGGAATCTATCTTTTATCTTCTTCTTCTTCTTCTTTTTCTTTAATTTCTCTCCATTGTTGATTGTCATAACCCAAACTAGACAAGATTGGCTGTCACAACATTAATTCTATAGTAAGGATATAAAATATTTAAGTTAAGGTTCGCACGTGCTCCATAAGTTTTGTCCGTATCGAGGACAAAATATTCATTTCCTTCTTCTCTATCACCTTTTCCTCTCTTTACATAAATATTTATTGTTGAAAAGAATGGAAGGTATGATTTTGGTATCGTGATAGTTTTTGGTTAGTGAATTTGTGCAAATTATGTATATAGTATGTATTTGAAAGAGAAAGGACAAGGGATGAGATAGGATAGTTCAAGAGATAAAAGATAATTTTACTAGTTTATAGAAATGGTTTTACAAATAGTCTCGGGAAGTGTTGGTGGAGGAGTACCTTGATGGGGAGTTTTAGCTCATCTCCCCACACATCCACAGTGGTGGTCTAAACCTCATACGGTGCCCCCCCAACCCAAATCCTCAAATGATGAATTACGGGCCTATTTGCTGTAGAGTTTCACCAACTACAAGCATGACAATTTTGACTCATTCATCGCCATACTATAGGGGTCAATTCCATAAAAAACCCCCAACTATGACTTCAGTGCCAAAAATACCCCAAACTTTTTTTTGTCTCGAAAAAAACCCTCAACTTTTCCTTTAGTCCCAAATTTACCCTCCGTCCAAAATAACCGTGAATTCCTTTAACGTGGCCTCGCCGGCGCCGGAATCAGGCGAGGGCCGCCTCGTCGGCGCCGGAATCAGGCGAGGGCCGCCTCCCCGGCGTCGGAATCAGGTGAGGGTCGCCTGGGCGGCCCTCGCCGGCGTCGGGCGAGGGCGGCCCAGGCCTGGGCGACCCTCGCCGGCGTCGGGCGAGGGCCGCCCGG